>NW_004624730.1:38238749-38254664 GCF_000247695.1 Heterocephalus glaber
TAACTTTTTGAGAAACTGCCAAACTATTTTTTTCTCCATTAAGTTTCTTGGTACATTTTAGGTATGCAATACAGTTACATGCATCATTGGGATCTTGTACCTGTACGTGATGTATCTTGGTTCTTATTTTTTCCCCATTCCCCTGCCCTCCCTTCACTCCCTCCACCCTTCCCTATTTACAAAGACTTTGTTTGCATTTTTTCCTTTTTTCACATCTTTTCTTTTTCCTTCTTTCCTTTCCCCTACCTCTTCTACTTCCCCTACTCCTTTAGACCTTTTCTTCCTATTTCACATTATCAGTTATACATTTTGATCCTTATTTGCACTTTTAGTTTTTCACACCAGAGAAACTATTCAGTATTTACATGTATTGACAATTTTGAACTTTGTTCAAATATTCTAGTCTCTTTTTTTTTTGGTACCTGGGATTGAACTCGGGAGCTTGTGCTTACCAGGCAGGTGGCAGAACCACTGAGCTAAATCCCCAGCCCCTATTCTAGTCTTTCTTTGCAGTCAGTCCTGCCCCACGTACCAATGAGCCGAAGTCCACATGTGGGCTGTGGAGTGAAACTACCACCATGAAGTTCTGCAGTCTTCACACCCACACAGCTGCATTCATCACAAGTTTCTGTCAGAAGGTTGTTAAACTCATTACAAAACAGGTTGGTTCAGTTTAACCTCAAACACTGTAAGTCTACTGTACCTATTTGTTTGTATCCATACAGTAAAGTTCAATTTGATTTCTATTTTCATCTTTACTATAAAGCTGTGCTACCTGCTTTCCTTTTTCAAGTGAAAAAACTCTAGATTCATGAAACAATTGAAAACTAAAGTATAAAATAAAAATTATTTTCTAAAAAATATTTTCCAATGAAAAAAGTAATAAAATTTGTTTTATTAAAGATCATTAGTACAAAAATGAAGACAGCAAAAAATGTAAGAATCTCACCTTTTTTTTTTTGGTACTGGGGATCGAACTTCGGACCTTGTGCTTGTGAGGCAGGCCTGGCACCACTGGGCTAAATCCCCAGCCTGAGTCTCACCTTTTAGAAGTGACTACTGTTAACAGTGTGATGTATAGGAGGCTGAGGCAGGAGGATTGATTGAGCCCAGGAATCTGAAGCCAGACTCTTGGATTCATAGAGATCTTATTTCAAAAAAAATAGTGTGCATAGACATTGTCTCTACTTATGAACTTACACAAATATGGGAGAAATTGTACTAAAGTAAAAACTTCTTTGTTTCTCCTAGTCATCAAAGGATAAAATTAGAAAATACTTGCATAGTCTTATCACCAGGGACTTAGTGAAGACAGGGGCTTATTTAAAGAGTTTGAGTCCTTTCCTGCTCTTAAGTTGAAGAGCTTCTGTCTTGCCTGGGTTTCCTATGTATTGCTGACACCTGATGGATTTTGTACATTAGGTTTCAGCACATATCCCTCAGCAATGTGTCATGTACCATATTCTCTTCTTCCACAACTTGTCTTTCTTCCCAGCAGGTACTTCTTCCAAGATGGCATGCAGTAAAGAGGTCAGCTGAGATAACAAACCTCATCTCACCTATGTCTCTTACTCCCACTCTCAATTTCCACCACATACAGACATTATCAAGTGCTTCGCTAAGTTTTCTGAAAGCTTCATGGGTTTAGTTTTAAGTTCCAATGGCCTCATGAGTGAATCTGTTTTACCACATATCATCCCAGAAGCCAGCGTTCAATCCTATCTTCATTTTCCACAAGAAATCTCTTCACCTCAAGCATATTATCTTTCGAGTTTTCACCACAGTTGGAGGGTTGTGTCACACAGGACCCAGAATTCCACCAGCTCCACTGCTTCCCTCTTCTCTCCTCCTTCCCTTCTTAACCCCAAATTCTTTCCCATGGTTATTCAGGAAATATCCTCTTCCTTATAAACCAGTAGTTCTCCTCTTTGAACTGACAGCACCAGTAGCAACCAGATGTGGTTGAAATGCAAACTCCCAGGCCCTTCCTCAGATCTACTGAGTCAGAAACTCTGGAGGCTGGTGGTCAGCAGTCTGTGTTTTAACAAGTCCTGCAGAGGATCTGATGCATGCTGAAGCTTTAAAACTTCTGCACTAACAGGCTTAAACTCTACTCCATGTCTGCCTCTGAAGTAATTTTACTAATAAAGGAGCCCCTCCCACAAAGAGGCAACTTGTCAGCTGCTACTAAGAGAAAAGTCCATATCTCACTACATTCCCTATCCATTTAAACACATTGGCTTCTTGCTCATCTAGCTATTTCCCTCTGATCAGATACATTCCCTTCCTTGATAGGAAACACAGAGGTGAAGCCAGGGCACGACCCCTCCCTTATCACAACATGACTTGCAGAGTTGCTAAACTGCCTTTAGTAACCTGGGGTGGAGGTGGTGGTGGAGTCTAGCCGGTGGGTACCTCATAGGCAGGGGAGTGATGATGGGATAGTTAAGTCTACACACCTAAGAGCATGAAAAGATGATAAGCATGGAATTAACTAGCGAATACCAGACACTCAGATGAAAGGCTGAAAATTTAATATAAATTAAAGGCATTTCCACTACACCAACAAATATTAACTGAAAGGCTTTGAGTTCCCTCAGAGAAGCCGAGGAGACACTGAAACGCAGTGTCCCAAATCCAACTCTTGCCTTGCGTTGGAAGCTCACAGACCAGATCATGCATAAATTCTCCCAAAAGGCCCCCCTGGAAGCAAAGCGGATCTTTGTGAGACCTGAATTTGCCTCCCTCCTCCCACCTCCTGACTTCTCTCTTCCTGAAGTCCTGATTACTTTGGTCACCAACCTCTCTGGTCATGTCTCCTCTTAGGCCCTCTCAACCCCTTGTGACTCTGATTTTCCTTTCCCTGAACTAATCTTCTACCAATTTCACTCCCTCCTAAACTGCTTCAACCATGACCTTCTGAACTTGTATTTCCGGGAAACCAACCCCCCCAACCACGTTTTCACTAAGTTTCCTCAACTTTCAGAAAGCTGGCTTTGCCCAAAGGAACTATGTTGCCTGCTGCCCTTTCCCAAAATGCTGCTCTTTCTCCCACAGTCAGGTGCCTGAATCACCCATTCTCAGCTGCCGTAGATACAGAGAGGCCAAGTTTTGTGCTTGCTTTTTTATTCCTAACACCAGCAAACCCTCAGCCTCCAAAGTTTCCCCAGTGATGGGTGACTTACATGCACTCTTGCTCTTGCCTTCGAGATCCTAATCAGAGCACCTCTTCTGCAAGCCATGAGAGGCTGGCCCAGTGTCACTCAGCTGCTCTGCTGGGCCCAGCCAGACAGTGCTTTTGGGTACTGCATAGAAGTAAGGCCTTGCAAGGCCTTGTGTTTGATCCCCAGCACTACACACACACACACACACACACACACACACACACACACACACACAAGTGCACACATAGAAAAGAAAAGAAAGGAAAAAGGAAAGGAAAGGACAGGAAAGGAAAAAAGAGAGGACACTTTCTCTAAACCTCTATCCTCCAGACCCCCCAAATCTCACCAAGGTCTCTCATCAGCTTCCAGTTAAACCCCCTGGGGTCTCTGTTTCCTTCATCTTTCTCCATGTCTTCCATACACTCAGGCAACAAGGTTTTTTTCCTCTTGCAGCCAAAAAAGTTAACACCATTCATGCATATGAAGAGTATGAATGAAACCAGAGATTAGAGGTTATTTACATCCGCACACCACAGGCTTCTACAGCCCTTCACACCCCGAACCACCTCTATCTTCTGAAAAAGTTCTTCCAGGACACTACCTTTGATCTTCCTCCTTCCTCTCTGTTCACATCTTTTCTTTTTTAAATTCCTTTTATGAAAAATGAGGGTTAGCGCAGTGGTAGAGTGTGTGGTTAGTATGTCCAAGGCCCTGAGTTCATTCCCTATCAAAGCTGTATCTATATTTCCCACACAAGCCACCTTTTCACTAAGTTTCTTCTACAGTCTCTTTCTCTCTGTCTCTGTCTCTGTCTAAGTCTGTCTCTCTCTGGACAACAGACATTATATTCTCCAGTCTGGCCATGAACTCCTGGGCTCAAGAATCCTCCTGCCTCTGCCTCCCAAGTAACATGACTACAAATGTGCACATTGATGACTGGCCTGGAACTCCTTTTCTATGTGCCCACCCTTCATACTGATGTTTCTCTCCTGAGAGCATACATTTCTCTTGGCCACTTTACTGTCTGACCTTAGACATTTATTTACTAGATATGCTAAGAAGTCTCAATTCATATCTGTAGCCCAGACTTCTTTTTCTGCTCCTCCTAACCTGCTCACTAAACTTCACTTCGTAGATCTCTTCCAGAAACCTAATCATTACTGTGTATTAACTCAGTCTTTCCCCACAAACTAGCTCTTTGCTTATGTTCCCATCCCAATGAATAGCATCATCATCCTTCCAGGTGCCAAGATTTAGGGTCTCTTACTTCTGTTTTCCCTTCAGAATTACAAAGTCCAGAATCAGGTCCCAATCTCTAGGTTCAGATCAATATGATTCCCACATGGATTTCCTTCCTAACCAGTTTCTGCACCTTGAGTTTTGCAATCTTCCAAAGCAGTGTCTTCTCATGACAGCACACAGAAAATGACAACTTGTGTGCAGCAACTGGGATAATCAAATGAGGCTGCTGTAGGTTGGAGTATACCATATTCTGCCTGCCCCCCCAGAGGCTATCTTGGCTCAACACCACACTAGTAAACTCTAACCTAGTTTCTTCACCCTTCTGGCATCAGAGTAGACTGACCCTTTCTTCCCTCCTTCCTTCCCTCCCTCCCTTCCTTTCTTCCTTCCTGCTCCTCCTCCTCCTCTTGTTCCCTAGGGACCAAACCCAGATCCTTGAGCATTCTAGGCAAGTGCTCTACTCCTGAGCCATATCCTCAGTCTCCACAGTGATCTTCCTAAGGCACCAAATTTACCAGATCTCTGTCCAACTCAGTATCGCTCTGTGGCTCCCTACCAGCTTGCACAACTCTGACCCCTACATGCCCCTCTGGCGTCCACATTCTCTTGCCTTTTCATTATGTGTTGTTCCCCATGTTCCAGTCACACCAAAGTGACTTGCCATAATTACCTGCAGAGGCCTGTGAGCTCTCACCTGTAGACTTCCTCACCCCTCCCACAGCATCTGGTAACTATCCTGTCTGCATTCACCACTGCCTTAACATGCAAGTTCACCAAGGACAAGGACTGTGCTCTGACTGTGCCTGGAATACTGAGTACCCAAATATTTTTTTTTGAAGAATGAGTGAATGAATAAGCCAGCTTTTTTGTTTGTTTGTTTGTTTTGGTACCGGGGATCAAACTCGGGTCCTTGGGCTTGCGGGGCAGGCGGCGGCACCACTGAGCTAAATCCCCGGCCCTAAGCCAGCTGTTTTGATAGGGCTCTCACTCAGAGAGAACAAACTTGGAACCTTGTTCTTTCAATAAGCTGCTAAACCACTCAGGATACCTCTGTTTTTTCTTACCTACCAAATGAGAGGAACCATCTCCAAATTCCCTTCCAGTCTTAAGGACCTGTACTCTGACACTGTTCTACAACACCATACAATTCCTTTTTTTTTTTGGTTTTGTCGAATGTTTTACTGAGTGTAGACATCTGGAGTACTGTAAAACATGAATTATCTGTAGACTCAAAAAGGAGCAGGCCACATTGTCCTCACTGTCAAATGTGTCAGGCTTGGCATACATGATAGAGATTAATGAAGTATCTTGAGAGTAATATGGTTCTTGAAAAGCTTCTACAATTTGAAGTAGGGTCTTAATCACAGGAAAAGCAAAGTTGTTCACATATAGTAGCTTACATTTCACTGAAAGTACATAGTAGTTTATAATTTTCAAACAAATAAAAATAATTGTTTTGTAGAAGATTTCCATTACCCCAACTTTATTTGTTCCTTCAGTTTTCAGAAATTTTAATTTAAAAAACCATACGCCTTTTGGAAGTTGTATGTTTATCTGAGTAATGTCTAAAATTTTTTATTTCTTTGTTGGTTGCTGAGGCGTATTAAATTTGAAGAAGATGGTATCTCCATTTTCAACAGTATAATTTCTGCCTTGTTGTCTGTATTTTCCAACTGGCTTGACTGCATTTTCAGAAACTTCCTCTTTAAAATCTTCATATTTCCTTAGATCAGCAATAATGAATCTCTTTTCAAAATCTGTGTGAATCTCTCCTGCAGCCTGAGGAGGCTTCGTCCCTTTCCTGATGGTCCATGTATGTACTTCATCTGGGCCTGCAGTGAAAAAGTATTCTAGGTGGAGTGCTGCGAACCTAGCCTTAATGATCTTTGGCAAAGCACTTTGTGTCATGTTCGCTTCCAGATACTCTGTCTCTCCTCAGCACTCAATTCTTGAAACTTGAGTTTCAAGGCCCCACTAAAAGGAATGACCAAGGCACCTGGGTCATACTTGTCCGCCCACTCCTTAATTTTTATCAACCACTTGTTTTTCTTTCTAATGTAGTCTTTTTCAGAAAGATTAACCAAGTAGACCATTGGTTTCGACATCAAAAATAAGTGCTTAGGGCCAGGGATTTAGCTCAGTGGTTTCGCTGCCTGCTGCTCAAGCGCAAGGACCCGAGTTCGATCCCCCGAACCACCCCCCCCAATAAGTGCTTATTCAACACTTCAATCTCTTTATCATTCCAATCATGATAGAAGCAAACAGGTTTCTTTTGATTTATAGCCCAGGATTTGACCTTGCACATTATGTCCTGTTCAGGTTTTAGTTTTTTATCTCCTCCTCTCACAGCCACCTTTTCTAGTTTATCTATAGTGGGCCTGATCATTTCCTCATCTTTAAGCTGAAGCTCTTCATGAATTATTTCTATATCTCGAATGGGATCTACACTTCCTTCAGCATGGGTGATATTATCATCTTCAAAAGCACGTGTTAGATGAAAGATCCCATCACAGGCACTAAGATGAGATAAAAAGGCATTTCCCAAGCCCTGCCCATTGTGAGCTCCTTTCACAAGGCCAGCAACATCCACTACATTTAGAAAGGCAGGAATTTTGCTTGCTGGTTTGTGATACTGACAAAGGAAGTCAAATCTTTCATCTGGCACAGGAACTCTGCTCTCATTAAGATCAATAGTGCAGAATGGAAAGTTTTCTGCTGATGTCTGACTATTCATTAATACTTTAAAGAAGGTAGATTTCCCAACATTTGGGAATCCAACAATACCAATTTTCAGTGAGGATTCAAATCTTCCAATGATTGGGGGTGGTTTAATTCCATCACCTCCCTTTTTGGGGGGTATCCTGTTCCTGAAGGACACTGACACGGAGTCCCAGGCAGCAGGAGACAAGTCCTGCCCACCATACAATTCTTTATCTTTACAAATAAATGAACTTTAAATGTGTAAAGTTACACATGTCTATTGTTACACATGTTTGCATTGGCAAAAATAGGAAAGAAACTAAATGTAAATCCTATTTATTGCAGTTCTGTGATCAAACCCATGGCCTTGGGCATGCAAGGCAAGCACTTTAGCACTGAACTACACCCCTAGCCCTATATAATACTTTTTTGGGGGGGGTACCAGGTATCGAACTCAGGACCTAGTGCTTGCGAGGCAGGCTGCAGAACCACTGAGCTAAATTCCCGGCTCCCCATATAATACTTTTTTAAAAATTCTACATTTGGAGAAGGGAGCAAATTTATAATTCCTCCACTCTCCTGAATTTGACACGAGAGGGTAAGACATGTGACTGTGGAAAAGGGAGACTTTCTGAGTCCCTGAGCCTCATCTCTTCCTGGTTTCATTCATTCCTCTTCCCTCTTCCCTTCCACTCATTTGATTCCATAAAAGAACAGATACATTGCTTGTTTTAAGGTCTGAGGGAAGGAGGGGGAGAGGTAGATAACACAAGGTCTGAGAGAGCCAGGGTCTTAATCAGTTCTTTCAAGGATCTGCCCAGACACAGTCACCACACAAAAAGCTTTAGTCATCATGAGGAAAATGGGCTCCATTAATGGTACACTTTATATTGCATAGTGACTCTACATGAAAATGATGCTAATAAATGATCTAACTCAAAAAGAATATCAATCTTCCCATGGAAAAGAACCTCAGAAGCCTTTATCCTGAAGTTCTTTCATCCTGAAGTTCAGTTGCCTATTTAAGACTCAAACCAAGCCTCAATCTAAAGTGATTGGTTCTACTAGGGTTCTTGCTAGGTAGAAATTTTATAGTTCAAAGACCTTGCTAATAGTAACTTTGAACCTAACAATGTTAGCCATCAAATGCTGACCCAGTGAGCTGATATATCTATCCATTGTGGCAAAGCAAAGTTTGTGCTATAGTACTTTTTCTTTTTTCTTTTTATTTTTTTGTATTGGGGATTGAACTCAGCACCTTGCACTTGTGAGGCAGACATGGCACCACTGAGCTAAATCCCCAGCCCGGTACTTTTTCATTTGTACATTTGTTCTTAAGTTTGAAGTACACACACACACACACACACACTTAGTCCCTGTTGTGAAAATTAAAATGAGTTTCTGTGTCAGCAACTTATCATTTTTCAATGTGTGCCCTTAGAGATAGAAGGACCTCTCTTCCAGCTTTGCAGGGAGGGATGTCAGGATTTTCTCAAGAGATGAACCTCTGCAAGTACTGCCTCCTGAGCATGGCTGCCTGCAGAAGGATGGACTCTGAGCTCTACTTTCCAGAAATTGGGGTCATCAGCCCTCTGGGTTTTAAAAGCTGAAAAGAGGGCCGGGGATTTAGCTCAGCGGTGCCACTGCCTGCCTCACAAGTGTAAGGTCCCGAGTTCGATCCCTGATACCAGAAAAAAAAAAAAAAAGAAAGAAAGAAATCTATTTTTTAGCTTTGCACAGTGGCAGTATCATAGCCAATAAGGTTTATCCAAGGGGCAATTATTGCTAATTAAAAGCTGAACAATCCAAGAGGAAACAGAGACAGTGAATTGGTCCGGTAGGAGTGACTCCCAGAACTGGGCATGACAAGGAACTCCCAAACCAGGGAGTGACCTGTTGAGCATGCACAGGCATGAGGACCCTGTGATGGGGCCTTCTTTAGCTAAACCTAGCACTGAGGGAGGAAGTATCCTGTCTCAAAGAATCATTTCAATCTTGGGCCCTATCTGGGTTTGTGGGGTATCGTCACTTGGTAGATCATAGTAACTGTCCAAAATAATAGAGGACCAACCTTGAAAAATGACACCAAATGCTAGCCAGACACTAAAGCAGCCATGGCCCTCTGGACTGATTAGATGCAAGTGTTTTCCTAGGTTAGAGTGCCAGTTGGCTGACCACATCCTTTCTTTTTAACTGGCCAGAAGGTTTGAACTTGAGATTTTCTCGCCTCAGTCTCCCTGAGTACTGGGATTACAATTGTGCAACACCACACCAGTTACCGCATCCTTTTCAAACAGTACAGGATCTAAGGGTTTTGGGAAATTGGGAGGGGGAAAGACTTTGCACTTTAAACATACTTAGTTTATAGGAAAGACCCATCTTAAAGTATTTGGAGTCTTTTAATGTCTTGAGTACTTCTTGTAGTTACATAGCAAACTACCAATAGGGGAACAATCAAAATTCTCTAATAATCTCTGGTGTAGCATTAGAGGTGAAGGTGACCTTGGAGATGAGGCAATCTGGAATTGCTTTTTTTAAAGTCTCTGTGCTGCAATAGCAAGTTTACTTTTTGCATTTATTTACCTTTTATTTTTAAAATAACTTTATTATCAAACACATGAACATAAGAAAATTAAAACCATTCAAAGAACAATGCAAGGGGGAAAAAAACTACAATGATATTCAAATACAGTAGAACTCAACCAAAACGAAACTGAAAAGCACTACAACATTTTTCCATATAACTTAAGAAAAATATCTCAAGCACCAACAAGACACCAGAGGATGTGATTTGTTTCAGAAAGATCCCCAAAACCATCATTGAACAAATAGTGGTCTGGAAGAAAACTCCAGTTAGTTAGCAGGCTCCACATAAGGCAAGCTTCTCCCTAATTTAAATTTCAATACAGTCATATGACACATGATGGAAACACAATCCGAGAAATATGTTATTAGGCCATTTCATCCATGTGTATCCTTATTTACACTTTCAATTTCTCACACCAGAGAAACTATTCAGTATTTACACATGTGCATCCTATTTATTTCACTTAAGAATATGGCCTCAGTATGCATCCATTTAGCTATAAATGTCTCTAGTTTCTCGTTCTTTATGGCTGAGTAGTACTCCATTTTATAAAAAAACCACATCTTCTTTATCCAGTTTCCAGTTAATAGGCATTTGGGCTGCTTCCAACTTTTCGCTATTACAAACTGTGCCACTATAAACATGGGTGCACATATATTGCTGTGGTATTATTCTTTTAATTCTTTTGGGAAGATACCCAGCAGGGGGATAGCTGGGTCGAATGGAACCTCTAAGCCTAGTTCTTTGAGGTATCTCCATACTGATTTCCACAGTGGTTGCACCAGTCTGCACTCCCACCAACAGTGGAGAAGGGTTCCGTTCTCCCCACGAAGGCGCCAGCATTTGTTATTGGTTGATTTCATGATAGCAGCCATTCTTTCTGGGGTGAGGTGGAATCTGTGTTCTTTTCATCTGCATCTCTCCAATGACCAGTGATGCTGAACATTTTTTCATATATTTATTTGCTGCTTTTACTTCTTTGTCTGAAAAATATTAAGACAGAAACACTAAATTTGCTGGAAGATAAGTTAGGTAGAACTCTTGAAGACATTGGTATAGGTAAAGACTTATGAACAAAACCTCAGTGACACAGGAACTTGCACAAAGAATCAAAAACTGGGATATTATCTTATTTAAAAGCTTCTGCACTGCAAGAAAAACCACCAACAGAGCTAAGAGACAACCTACAATGTGGGAAAAAATTTTCAGCACCTGTACCTTAGACAAAGGACGACTATCTAGAATATATAAAGAACTGAAAAAAACCAGACCCCCCAAATTCAAAGACCCAATTCAAAAATGGGCATCTGAAATGAACTTTTTGCATTTTATCACAGGTATCTGTTTAAAAATGAGACAAGAATTCTAAAGGGAGACCTTGCAGCCCCATGGGAGAGGAGAGCGGTCCAACCTTACCCTCACTGCTGACACCAGCTACCTCCTGCATCCTGTGGAACAGAGTAACAGAGATAACAAACAAAAAAACTGACCTAATTGAGGGTGAGACCAACACCCAAGAGGAGAGTTTCACTCCAGGACTGAAGGAAGCGTTGTTCTACTGCAGGGTCTGTGTGAGAGACAGCCTTCGGAGATAGGCTTGAGGAGGGTGAGGGCTAGACATAGATCATCTGAGATCAACTGAGAAGCTCAAGCTCAGGCCAGGAAGGTCATGGGGTCTGCATTCTGTGCTGAGGCTAGATTTGGAAGGTGTAAACTTTAGAGGGGTAGATCTGAAGGAGATGGAATTTAATCCAGTGGTCTGCTTGAGCTTTTGCACTACTGTCTATATCCAGCAGAAACTAGTGGTCTAGTCTACAGCCATACCACCCTGAATGCACCCGATCTTGTCTGATCTCGGAAGCTAAGCAGGGTCAGGCCTGGTTAGTACTTGGATGGGAGAAACTAGTGGTCTGATTTACTATAGGTCACTACCTGGGTTGCCTAACTGTCCACACTAAAATCATAAACCTTTTTGCCCTGTTTAAGGGTGGTTCGTGAGTAGTGTTTAGGGTTTGTCAGTTTATATTTGACCTCATTGTTGTTGCTGACTTTATTATTATAGCCAAGGGGATACAGTTGGTGCTGTTAACTGGTTTTCTCTATATTTTCTTTATATGTTGATATCTGGATTGTCTGGGGGGTCATACCAAAACACTGTGACTCATTCCTGAAGAAGCAGGCACTGGGGCAAAGAAGCTACAAACCCCAGCATAGAAAACAAACAAAAAATAGAAACATGAGAAAACAAGGTAACAAAATGCCTCCAAAAACTCCCAACTCCCCCAGAGTCAATGCAAGGGGCATCTAAGGGGGGAAAAATCATAAGCCACACAGCAGAAATTTCTGAAAGAGTGTCAGTGGAAGCAACAAAATAGTTCAAGAAGGTGTATGGTGAACTCAAAGAAGATATAACTAAACGGATAATGACACAAATGAAACAAATGATCAGTGAGTCTAGAGAAGATGCTAGTAAAAATCTAGTTGGGGCCGGGGATTTAGCTCAGTGGTTTCTCTGCCTGCTGCGCAAGCGCAAGGACCTGAGTTCGATCCCCGGTACCAAAAAAAAAAAATCTAGTGGAGCTAAAGAAAGATGCAAAACATGAATGTCCAGCATAGAAAAGAATGAGAGTCCATTAAAAAGTTACAAATAGAAATCCAGGAGATTAAAAATATGATTGAAAATATGGGCAGCAGAAGCAATCAGTGTGAAGATAGAGTATCAGATCTAGAAGTCAGGGCTGTGGTTAGCAATCAGTTAATGAAAGACACCTTAAAAACAATAAGAGAACATGAAAAATCTATCAAACAGCTGCTAGATGACTCAAAGACTAATATAAGAGTAATTGGAATTCATGAAAAATCAGAAGACAGTACAAAAGGCATTAAAAAACTATTTACAGAAGCAATAGCAGAAAACTTTCCAGACACGGGAAAAGAAGTAAACATACAGATAAGTGAGGCATGTAGAATATTGAATATCAATGATCAGAAAAAATCCACTCCATGCCACATAATAATTAAAATACCAGAAAGAAAAAAAAAGAAGAGACAAAAATAAGAATAAATAAACAAATAAAATACCAAGAATCCAACACAAGAACAGAATCTTAAAAACTGCTAGAGAAAAGCAATGAATGACCTATAAAGGAAAACCTATCAAAATTACAACAGACTTCAACCCTGGTACCAAAAAAATAGAATGAATGCATCAGGCAGGGCTAGCAATTAAGTAGAAGGGAAAGAAAGCAAAATAGTAACAATAATACAATGACAGAAATAAGTCAATACCTATCAATTATAACTATCAACGTGAATGAACTCAATTCACCAATCAAAAGATTAGCAGAGGGCCGAGGATTTAGCTCAATGGTTCTGGCACCTGCTTTGCAAGTACAAGTTCCCAAGTTTGATCCCTGGTAAGAAAAAAAAAAAAAAAAAGATTAGCAGAATGGATCAAGACACAAAATCAACAGTATGCTATATACAAGAAACACATCTAACACAAAATGATATTCATATACTAAAAATCAAAGGATAGAAAACAATATCCATACAACAGGAGCCCCCTCAAAAGTAGGAGTAGCTATCTTGGTCTCAAAGTGGACTTTAAAGCTAAAGCCAATCAAAAGAGATAAAGAAGGACATTACATATTGATTATAGAATTATTCAACAGGGAGAGATAACAATTATAAACATGTGTGCCAAACCATAGTGCATCCAACTTCAAAAAACAAACACTAATGGATATAAAAGATCAGACAAACATCAATACAATTATAGTGGAGGACCTCAAAACCCCACTATCACAAATATATCAACTAAACAAAAAATTAACAATTATTAGAGTTGAGCCAAACCTTTGAACAAATGAACTTACCACACTCATGATGGGGCCATAATACATATTTCTCACTGCTGGGTGGCTCTGATTTGAATGTGTTATGTTCTTGCTGGCTTGAACTACCAATCAGGTGGCATGGGACATCCCATTGGGTGGTACAAGCTGTCTGATGGGACAGTCATGCATGTACTACCAGTGTTTCGAGTTGGCAGAAACGTGTTAACAGGTATCTACAGAGTGCTCCACCCAACCACAGAATACACATTCTTTTTTCGAGCACATGGTACTTTCTCCAAAGTAGATCACTGGGTAGCTAGTACAGCATGCCTAAGTAAATTCAAAAGAATCAAAAATTTACAATGCATATTATCAGCTCACATGCAGTGAAACTAGAAATCAATAGGAAAGGAAACCACGGAAACTATGAAAATGTAGTTTGTCATTGATAAACCAATGGGTCACAGAAGAAATTAAGGAAGAAATAACAGTTCCTAGAATTAAATGATAACGCCAGCACAACATACCAGAATTTATGGGACACAAAGCAGTCTTAATATTGTAGATAGGTAAGTTACTTACATATCTTGTAGGCAGTTAGAGAGGGCCTCCCTTAAGGTGCCAGCTCCCAAGGCCCCAGTCCTCAAGGTGCCAGCCCTCCAGGAGCCAACACAGCAAGGAGCCAACATGGAGAACAATTGAGCTACATTCACTGGTTAGCACTATAAAAAGAGGAGGCACTACTTCCCCTGGGGATAGATAGCAGTGATTGATATTCTAAATGGAAAATTCCTTATATGTGACTTGTTTTTCCATTTGATCCCCATTTAATCAATATTACCTGGGTGACTGTACTTATAATTTTATTGGTTGGTCATGGTTTTGTCCCACCTCATGCCCACCTTGTAAATTTCCATTGGGTCTTATAGTTTTGTCCCACTTCTTACCCGCCTCACTACATGGCTTTGCTGTATAAAATATCTTTGAAAAGTGGGGTGGGCATGTAACCCATTTTCCAGTCCCCCTTCTGTCTCTCTTAGACAGAAGTTTTCTTTCTCTCAATAAATTTTCCTACTCCCTTTTTTTTTTTTTTGCAGGGGGTGGGGTGGTGGTGGTACCGGAGATCGAACTCAAGTCCTTGCGCTTGTGTAGCAGGTGGCAAAACCACTGAGCTAAATCCCTGGCCAATTTTCCTACTCTTAACCTCCATTGTTCCTAGAATTCATTCTTCAATTTTAGAGAACATGAACTCACACTTCAGATATCTAGCAGGTTTGGGAGATACATGTCTTCCCCCCTATCATTATGAGGGAAGTTTATAGCTGTAAATGCCAACATCAGAAAAACAGAACAAGCCCAAATAAATGACCTAATGATGCACCTCAAGTTCCCAGAAAAACAGGAACAATTCCAGTCCAGAGCTAGTATAAGGAAGGAAATTATAAAAACCAGAGCAGAAATCAATGAAATGGAGACTGAAAAAAAATACAGAAAGTCCATGTATCAAAGATCTGGTTATTTGAAAGAAACAAAAACAGACAAACTTTGGTCAATCTTACCAAAGAAAGGAGAGAAAAGACACAAATCAATGCAATGAGAAATTTTAAAAGGTGAATCACAACAAACACTGCCAAAATCCAGAATATTATTAGCAACTAACCAAAGCCTGTCGTCCTAGCTATGCGGGAGGCCAAGGCACAAGATCACTGAAGCCCAGAAGTTTGAGACCACTGTGGGCAATGTACTGAGACCTTGGCTTAAAAAAAAGGTAGCCTGAAGGTCAAAGGCTGACTCTTACTATATTACTACATTCTGTAACAGAACAAAATTTTAAGTTGGAATTCAGCTTCCCAGGTTATTACAATGATATATTGATTAAGGCAGGAAAATAGAGCACATCTTTTTTAAAAATTTGGATTATCTTGTAACATTAAAATATTTAGATATAAATAATGTGTAATTATGCTCCATGGCTGACAAATGTTCTGGGCAGGACTGACCTGAAAGAAAGGGGAAAGAAAGACTGATATGAAAGGAGAGCGGATCATGAAAAAGAAATGTTAAAAAGCAAGCCATGCAAGTGGTAAAAGTGGATCTCTTACAATGCTTGAGAAGATGGACAGTAGATGGATTCTTTTTTTCAATTAATAAGAAAAGAAAAGCTCTTACCTGTACTTGTGTATGTATGACTTATGGTGATTTTGTGGGCTGCCTGCTTTCCTTTTTACAAATTCCTTTGCTGCTTAAATCAGAGTACAGGTGTATCTTGAAGACATTGTAGGCTGGGTTTCAGACCACTGCAATAAAGCATATATTGCTATAACTGAGTCAAAGTTTGAGTGCATATACTTTATTTAAAATATAAGAACTCTTTCAATGGATT
>NW_004624730.1:38254764-38282763 GCF_000247695.1 Heterocephalus glaber
AATTTATTAAAATTATATTTATACTCTACTGTAGTCTATTAAATATGCAATATCACTGTTTAAAAATGTACATATTGGGGTCGGGGATTTAGCTTAGTGGCGCCATGAGGTCAAGTTTGATCCCTGGTACAAAAAAAGAGTACATATTGAATGGATAAAGTGTGGTATTTAAACACAGTGGATTACTAGTCTGCCATAATGGATAAACTTGAGTCATTTGTAGGAAAATGGATGCACCTTACTCCCTATATGGAATGTAGTCATTAGGTACTGTAAACATGTATTAATAAAAAATAAAAATTGAAAAAAGTACATATCTTCATTTAAAAACTTTATTGCTAAAAAATGCTAGTGATCTTCTGAGCCTGCAGTAAATCATAATAGTTGCTGGTGGAGGTCTCACCTCGATGTTGATAGCTGCTGACTCATAAAGGTTAGGGTGGTTCTAGCAATTTCTTTTTTTTGGTACTGGGGATCGAACTTGGGACCTTGTGCTTGCAAGGCCAGCAGTGGCACCACTGAGCTAAATCCCTGGCCCAGCAATCTCTTAAAATAAGGAAACAATGAAATTTGCAGCATCAATTACCTCTTCCTTTCATGAGTGATTTCTCTGTACCATGAGATGCTGTTTGGTAGCATTTTACTGAGAGTCTCGCTATGTAGTTCAGGCCACTATGTAGCCCAGGCTGGCCTCAAACAATGTAGCGAAATATAATCAGTGTTGATAAAACAGCATTATTTGAAGAAGATGCCATCTCTGACTTTCATAGCTAGAGAGAAGTTAATGTCTGGCTTCAAAGGACAGCCCAACACTCTCATTAAAGGGATAGTGCAGCTGGTGACTCAATGCTGGAGCCATTCTGACAGTTCTAGGGCCCTTATGAATTATAAGTATATTCTGTCTGTGATCTAAAAATAGAACAAAAAAAGTATAGATGACAGCAATATGTTTATAACTTGGCTTACTGAATATTTTAAGGTCACTGCTGAGACTGCTCAGAAAAAATAGGATTCTTTTCAAAATATTCTGCTAATTGACAATGCACAGTTCATCCAAGAGCTCTGATGGAGATGTACAGTGAGATTAATATTGTTTTCAGGCCTGCTAACAACAACATCCATTCTGTACCCCATGGATCAAGGAGTAATTTTGATTTTCAAATCTTATTATTTAAAAAATACATTTCAAGCTGGACATGGTGGCACACACCTGTAATCCCAGCATTTGGGAGGCTGTGGTAGGAGGATTGCTGTGAGTTTGAGGCTTTTTTTATCCAAAATACTACAACTTTGTCCATATCAGCAACAAGACTGGTTCATTTTCTTACCATTTTTGTGTTCACTGGAGTAGCACTTTTAATATACTTCAAAGCTTTTTTTTTTTTTTTTCATTTACAACTTGCTGGAAAAATAGGCTAGCTTTTGGCTTTTCTAACTTTTTTTTTCCCCAACACCTGGGATAGAACTCAGGACTTTGCGCTTGCAAAGCAGGCGCGTTGCCACTGAGCTAAATCCCCAGCCCCCAGCTTATCCAATTTTTGAACTGCGTTCTCACTAAGCTTAATAATTTCTAGCATTTATTTATTTATTCATTTTAAAATTTATTGTTACTGGGGATTGAATTCCTGAGGCCTCACACACACTAGGCAAACATTCTAACACTAATCTAACACTCCTATCCTTTTTATTTTACTTAGAGACAGGATCTTGGTAAGTTGTGCAGGTTGGTCTTGAACTTGCAATCCTCCTGCTTCAGCTTCTTGAGTATCTAGGATTACAAGCATGTCCCACCACATCTGGCTATTTCTAGATTTTGATTTATTGCAGAAGATATGCAATTCTTTCTTGCACTTGAACACTAAGAGTTTCACTTTATAACCATGATAGGCCTAACTTTAATATTGTGCCTTAGAAAATAGGCAAGCCCACGGAAAGGGAGAGAAACTAGGGAATAGCCACTTCGTGGAACAGTTAGAAAACACATCAATGAACTTCACTTAATTGGGCATGGTTTGTAGCACCCAAACAATTATTGTACATTAGTAAAATCAAAGATGACTTATCATAGAACACAATAACAGGCATAATAATGAGAAAAATTTTGAAATTTAAACTGTGAAAATTTTGAATTTTGAAAATGTGACCCAAGACATAAAGTGAGTACCTACTGTTGAAAAAATGGTGCCAACACACTTACTTAATGCAGGGCTGCCACAAACCTGCAATTTGTAAAAAAACAAAGTATCTGTGAAGCATGATAAAACAAAGTATGGCAGTTGTACACTGCTGAATTGCAATTAAGACATACCACAGTGTACAAGGAAAGTCAAGGATGACATGTCTTTTATGATAACAAACTAAAAAACAAAACTGGAATCAAATAAAATGTTCAACAATAGAAGAATTAGTAAATTGCGGTCTATTCATATGGTGAAATACTATATATCCATTAAACATCATATTGTAGAAGACATTTTGTGACTTGGGAAGTTGTTCATGATTGAAAAGAGCACAGGGGGGCGAGGCTTTAGTTCAATGGTTCCAGCACCTGCCTCGCAAGTGCAAGATCCTGAGTTCGATCCCCAGTACCAAAAAAAAAAAAAAAAAAGAAAAGAAAAGAAAAGAAAAAGAAAAGAGCATGATATAAAAGTTGTATGTTGGGCCAGGGATTTAGCTCAGTGGTTTCACTGCCTGCTGCACAAGTGCAAGGACCCGAGTTCGATCCCCGGTACCAAAAAACAAAAAAGTCGTATGTGATCTAACATCAAGTTTGTTTTTAAAAATATACCCTATGGATATTAAAAAGACTGAAAATAAATGCACTATAATGGCAAGAGTAACACTTTTTGTTTGGTGGATGACAGATTTTTAAATTTTTCCATATTTCCAAATTTTATACAATAATATTAAATAAAAAACTAGCACAAATGCACATACATACACACTCATGATCTGAAGCAAAGGAAAAAACAGTAGAGCTAAAAGTGATCTCCAAAAAATTCCAGTTAAATATGGGGTTGGGACACATGTATCTTCTCCTCTTACAGTAATTTGTTGATATGTTGATATTTTGAAATGAAAATTACCACATAGAAGAGCAAAAAAGAATGAAACTTAGCAGTAAAGAGAACAGGTGAAGAGCTAGATCATTATATATTTGGCTCCTTAAATTTTTTTCCTCCCTACCCATTTATGCACATGAAATAATTGATATTTATCTTGAGGACAAAGAGTGAAAGGAAAATGAAGCCAATTACTTTTACCAAAAGAAAATGCTCTGCTTAGGAGAAGGAAGGCTTCCTTCCTTCCTTCCTTCTCATCCTAACATTTTGAGGTTCCCTATTTGATCATATTTTTATTAATTATTTTATTTTATTTTTGGTACCGGGGATTGAACTTGGGTCCTTGTGCTTGTGAGGCAAGCGGCAGAACCACTGAGCTAAATCCCCGGCCCTTTTGATCATATTTTTAAAGGAAGTCTGCAGTCAATAAGTTATACCCAAACCACATAGAATTTTCAGTCTTCTTAGTCTAAGGAGAAGCCTCTTGAGGAAAAAGATCAACAATCCAACTGCAAAGAAAACCCACACGAGTTTCTTGGAATAATTAACCTCGTCTTTCATCTATAAAGATTAACAGAATAGGGCCGGGGATTTAGCTCAGTGGTTCCACCGCCTGCCTCGCAAGCGGAAAAAAAGATTAACAGAATAATCACTGTATCTGTGAGGAAAATAAAGGGCAAGAAAGATAAGGACCAAGAGAGCCAAACAGTTGACCATAGATATAATTTGGGGAATAGGGAAAATTGTTTCTAATTAATATTTAGAGGGAGATTTAAAAAGCCAGTAACCTGGGTCGGGGATTTAGCTCAGCGGCACTGCACCTGCCTTGCAAGCACAAGGTCCTGAGTTCAATTGCCAGTACAAAAAAAAAGGCCAGTGACCCATAAAATAAGAAAAGAAGGGCCGGGGATTTAGCTCAGGGGTTTTGCCGCCTGCTGCGCAAGCACAAGGACCCGAGTTCGATCCCCGGTACCAAAAAAAAAAAAAAAGAATGCAATGAAATAGGAACATTTGTATAAAGGAATAAATGTAGCTCCTAAAAATTGCAAAATATGATTGCCAAATTTTAAAAAATTAATAATACTGATAAATAATGTAAAGAAGAAGTCTTCAGAATGTTGAACAAACAACCACATAGGGATGAAAAGTAGCTTCTAAGGTTCATCATTAGCCTGGTATGTAGCTCAATGGAGAGTGCTTGCCTAGCATGTCTGCAAGCCTGGGTTCGATCTCTAGAGCGCGCGCGCGCACACACACACACACACACACACACACACACACACGCAAAAGAGTTCATCATTCATGTTCCAAAAGAGAGGAGAGAAAATGGAGAACAAATGATCAGAAAACAGAACATTTCAAAGATTTATAGAAAGATGAGTCTGCCAAACATGAGAAATGAAGCAAGATCCATGCTAGATATATCATTATGAAGCTTCAGGAGGTCAAATATAAAGAGATCATAAAAAGAGGGGAAAGGCGCCTGCCTTGCAAGGTCCTGAGTTCAATTCCGGGTCCAAAAAAAAAAAAAAAGAAAAGAAAAGAAAATGAAAAAGAAAAAGAAAAGAGGGGAAAGGGAGATAAACAGACCACAAATGAGGGAATGAGAAGCCAATTGGCATAAGATTTATCATCAGTAATATTAGGTACCAAAAGACAATGACTATTTTCTGCAAGATTCTGAGAATTCTAGGTTTGAATATAAAATTCTATACGGGACAAATTAATGTGAAGATAAAATAAAGATGAAACTGGAAAGAAAAGTACTGCAATGAATGATTCCTGAGAAAGTTTTCTGAGGATGAATGTTTACAAAACAAAAGGAATATAAATAAGAAAACTGAAAAACATGGGTTTCCAAAAAAGAATTAATCCCAGAATGATAACTATGCAAAGATGTCATGCTGGAGCAGAATGTAGAAGCTTTTGGAAGAGATGTGTTGGGAAAAAATAGGCTGTGTTTTATGAACTGTAATATTGAGAAGCTGGATAAATTTGGAAATATGGTGAAAACCTTTTTTTTTTTATTGGTGCACAATTAGAAACCTGAGAGAAAACACAGCTATACAAGATGATTCAAATGTGAAACAAATTGAAGTGTGGCAAAATTTTGAAGAATTAATAGAGTATAAAAATTTATTTGATCTTGCTGCTGAAAGTGGTACAGGGCTGCAATAATGGTTTTCTAGAGAAGCAAGTACAATCCTAACCCAAGAAGTGACTCTATAGTGAGAAAATATGCACACAACAACAATCCTTTTCATCACTTTTCAACTTTTACGATCAAGTCATAGTTAGGAGAGAGAAGGCAATCTTAGCTACAGAAGAAAATGAAAAAATTAAGATAATAGTATATCACAGCATTATTAATAACAACAAAAATGTGGAAACAACAAAAATATCTATCAACTGAAATGAAGGGACAAACAAAAAGTAGAAATATAGATAATGGAATATTATTTTCCAATGAAAAGAAATGAAGTCCTGACACAATTGTACACATTGATGAACCTCTCAAAAGCAGGCTAAGTTAAAGAAGCCAGTCACAAAATGCTACATATTATAGGGCTCTTTTTATATAAGGTACTCACAATGTCAAAGACGGCTAGCAGATAGGTGGTTGAGTAAGGCTGGAGTTGTGGGGCAATGGGGAATGACTGTTAATGGGTACAGAGTTTCTTCTTAGGGTAATGAAAATGTTCTAAAGATAGGTTATGGTGATGGTTGCACAACTGTGGATATACCAGAAACTACTAAATTATATATTCCAGGGCTGGAGATTTAGCTTAGTGGTTCCACTGCCTGCCTTGCAAGCACAAGGTCCCGAGTTCGATCCCTGGTACCCCCCAAAAACCAAAAAACTCAATTACATTGAATTATATTCTCCATATAGGTTAACTTCCTGGTGTGTAAGTTATATCTCACTAAAGCTGTTTTTTTAAAACTAATAAAAGGAGGTGAAAAATTGGGGCAGAGGTGAAAAGAAGAAAGAAAGTGATAATTCCCTTACATATCTTAGATAATGTTGAAAACTGATAGAACAAGAAATGGAGGATTAAACATCTCATTTCAAGTACAGGGGATGTATCTCAGTAGTAAAGTGCTTGCCTAGCCTGCACAAGACCCTGGGTTTGATCCCAGCACTCCTCAAGGTATAAAGGTAACCAATAGAAATATTTTAAAAATAACATCAAAAATTCAGGGCTGGGGATTTAGCTCAGTGGTTCTGGCACCTGCCTCACAAGCGCAAGGTCCCGAGTTGGATCCCCGCTACCAAAAAAAAAAAAAAAAAAAAAAATCAGAACTGGGCATGGTGGCATGTGCCTGTAATCCTAGCTACTTATGAGGCTGATGCAGGAGGACTGCAAGTCTGATGACAGCTTAGGAAACTGAGTGAGACTGTCTCAAAATAAAAATTTAAAAAGCTGAGGATATAGTTCGATGGCAGTGCATCCCTGGTTTTGATCCCCAGTACCAAGGGGAGGTGTCAAAGAATGAAACTGGGAAGTAGTATTAGTGAGCTAAACCCTTGTCTGTCATAAGTAGTATATTTTATTTAAAGTCAGTAAAAATTGAAACTAGAGATATATAATATTTATTTAAGATTTTGAATATAACCTCAATAACAATAAGAGGTAGTCAGTTGACTTTGAGAATGGAAGTGGGATGGAGAGAAAGACTAATATTTCATTAAAGGTCCTTTTGTACTATTTTTTTTCTTATTGTGGCCTGTAGTACTTTAATGAAAGCAAAACCAAAACAAAACAGACTATGATTATAAAATTAGGGAAATAAAGGAAAAATATAACGCTCTCAAATTATGCAACCTTACATAAAAATAAATATTTTTATGAAATATTTATGAAATAAATTTTGTGAAATATTTTTAATTGCTGATTGAATCCATGAAAGATACAGGACAAATACAAAAAGTCATGTCAAAAATACATATTATGGTCCATAAAGCCTTGAACACTGCCACCTTGTGGGAGCAAAAACCAAACTTTATGTAAAAATTATATATTTATATTATTCATGTGGTTAAAAATTCAAAAGTATTTTCTTAAACATCATGTGATAAAAGATTCTCCCCAATCTTGTAATTTACAAATCCAACTTACTTCTGTGGAGAATCCAATGTTAATAATTTCTTGAGTATATTCTCCCAGAGATATTTTAAGCATAATCAAGTAAATGCATATATACACATCCTTTTAAATACAAATGTTAAAATATCATATACAATTGTGCATTTTGATTTATTGGTCTCTTAATATTTTGGAGATTTTTTTCTATATCAATACATAAAAGGTCTTTTTATTTTGAAGATAGGTGTAAAATAACCCATTGTATGGATGTTGATTATGAAACACCTACTTTTTTTTTTTTTTTTTGGTACCAGGGATCAAACTTGGGACCTTGCGCTTGCAAGGCAGGCGCCAGAACCACTGAGCTAAATCCCCAGCCCAGAAACACCTACTTCTGGTAGTTCTGGTTTTTCCATTTTCTATATGATGTCACAATGAATAAATTTGCATGCATGTTATTTCACACATTTTGAGGATAGGTTTAAAAATAATTTTGATAGATTTTGTTAAATTTATTTCCACCAGGTGGACATGATGTTTTTCAGCAGACTGGGAAACCAAGGCAGGAGAATGCAAGTCCCAGCCCAGCCTGGGCTGTAGGAACTTAAGTGAGACCTTGTTCTAAAATAAATAAAAAAGACTGGGGATGTAGCTCAGTGCAAATTCTCAGTACCTCACAGGAGGGGAAGGGGTAGGCAGGGGAGGGGAGAGGAGAGGAGAGAGAAGGGAAGAACAACATTTCCCCTGGTGAGTTTGTACCAATCTGTTCTCCAAACAGCAAGGTATGAGAGCACTCTTTGCTCACACTAATGACATTTTGTTATCCAAACTCTTGATCTTTGTCAATCTACTAGACTACAAATTGTTTCTTGCCGTTTTAATTTGAATTTCATATATTATTGGGGAGATTGAAAGTTTTCAGATGTACAGACTGTATTAGTTTGCTAGGGTTATTGTAGCAAAACCTTGCAAATTTGGTGGCTTAAACAACAGAAAATTGTCACAGTTCTGGCGCCTAGAAGTCTGAGATTAAGGTATCTTGATCTTTCTGAGAGCTGTGGTTGTGTAACCACAATAATTTACACTTCCTCCAGCTTCTGATAGGTTGCTGACAATCGGTGGCTTTCCTTGGCTTGTAGAAAAATCACTCTGATTCCCGATTCCATCTTCACATTCTCCCTGTGTGTGTGTGTGTGTGTGTGTGTGTGTGTGTGTGTGTATGTGTTTCCAAATCTCTCCCTTTTCTAAGGATACCAGTCATATATAGGATTTGGACCCACTTTACTGATTTCATTTTCACTTGATCATCACTCTAAACATTATTTCCAAATAAAGTTACATTTTGAGGGTTAAAACTTCAGCATATGAATTTTAGAGGAACAGAAATCAACCCATAAGAGAGCCACTTATATGGTGTTAACTCTGTTTATATATTTTATCTAGTTTTGCATTGAGCCTCTTAGAACTGATTGGTAGGAATTTTCATATGTTAGAAAAATTGGCCTTTTGTATTAAATGATTAGAAATGTTTTTCTTGGGCTGGGTGTAGCTCAGTGGTAAAGTGCTTGCCTACTATACATGAGGTCCTGGGTTCAATCCTCAGCCACACACACACACACACACACACACACACACACATGCAATTTTCTCAGTTCTTCCTTCATGAAGATTTTCCTGCACAAATAATTTTTATTTTTTTATGTTAGGAAATTTATCAATTTCTTATTTCTAACTTCTGAGTTTTACATATGCCCAGAAAGATCTTTCCCTACTTTGCTGGTATATAACAATTATCCTAGGGTTTTCCACTAGTGCTTTTATAGATTTAGCTTTTTTTTGGGTACTGGGGACTTGGTGCTTGCAAAGCAGGTGGCAGAACTACTGAGCTAAATCCCCGCCCCGTGGTATTTTTTTTTTTTTTTTGGTACCCTGGATCGAACTCAGGTGCTTTCACTTGCAAGGCAGGTGACAGAACCACTGAGCTAAATCCCTGGCCCATGTTTTTGTTTTTTGAGACAGGGTCTTGCTATGTAGTTCAGGCTGGCCTTGAACTCAAACTATGTAGCTCAGGCTGGCCTCGAACTCACAGCGATCCTCCTGCCTCAGTCTCTTGAGTGCTGGAATTACAGGCACGCGCCAACCACACCCAGCTTTAGTGTTCATTTTTATCTTTATTCATTGGATTTCTTCCTGATATAAAGGTATGAGATATGACACCAACTTTCTTTCTGGATGTAGTCTGACTTTCACTACTAGTTCCTGAATAACTCATCTTTCCCCAGTTATTTGGGATGCTACCTCTATTATATAATATATCCCTACAATTGTTTGTGTCTACACAATTAAAAAACATGCCTCTAGGACTGAGGATGGAGCTCAGAACATAGTGCCTGCTTACCACATGTAAGGAAGGCTCTGGATTCAACCCCCAGTACACACACACACACACACACTCCAGCAAACTATTTATTGAGCCAATTCTATACTCTTTTAATTATTGATTTATATTTTAAAGTCTGACAAAGCTCTTTTTCAGAATTTTCATGAATATTCCTTTTCATTTTTTCTTTTTAAAAGTTCAACTTGGGAGAACTGACCTATTTATTAAGTCGCATTTAAGAAAATCATGTAACTTTTAATTTCAATCTCCAGTTGTGTTCAACAGAAGTATTTTAGTTATTTTGCTGTACAGAGTAACTCTGATTTTTCCTATTCCAGATTGTCATGTAAATGGAATCATATTGTATGAAATTTTTGAATCTGGCTTATTATAGCTAACATAATGCATGTGAATGCATTCATGTTGTATCAGCTTTTTACTGATAACTAATAACCCATTAGATGCATGTACTAGTTCATTCACTCACCAACTGAAAGAACTTTGTTTCCTGTTGGGATGATTATTATTATTAAGTAATGCAGCTGTAAGCATTCATAGACAGGTTTTCAGGTAGACAAAATTTTCATTTCACTCACGTAAATATCTTGGATTGGTATTGCTGGTTGCAGGATAAAGTGCATCCTTAATTTGATGAGAAATTGCAAAATTACTTTCCAAAGAGGTTGGGCCATTTTGCCTTCCCACTAGGAATGTATAAGAACTCCAGTTGCTCTGTGTCTCTGGCAGCACTTGGAATTGTCAACTTTAAAAATCTAAGCCATTCTAATGTAGATGCATAGTGGTAGCTCATAGTTTTTATTTGTATTTCTCTCATGATTAGTGACAATGAACATCATATGAAACATATGAAAAATACATTTGCCACCCACATATTGGCTCATATATGCTAGACAACTGCTCTACCGATGAGCTACATTGCCAGCCCTTTTTAAATTTTATTTTGCTAAGTTGCCTAGGCTATCCTAAAATTTATAGTCCTTCTGCCTCAGGCTCCTGAGTAGTTAGGATTATAGCTATGTGCCACCATGTCCAGCTTTCTGTGTGTGTAAAATTTTGTTCATTTTAAATTGGGTTGTTTTCTAGTTAGCACATTATGAGAATTTATATATTGAGATTACATTGAGGTTGGAGATGTAGCTCAGTGATAAGAGCACTTGCCTAGCATATGTGAGGACAGATCTCTAGCACTGTCAAAAAAAGGAAGAGGTGGGGAGGGAAGGGAGAGACAGAGACAATGAGACAGAGACAGAGAGGTTACATTGATTTCCTGCAGTAGTGTTTATTTTCTATCCTATTCTGGAACACTTCTTATGAAGTTATTCCTTGGATAAAACTTCTATTTTAAATTATTTTCATTTCTTCTACATGATACACTGCTGTGGAAGTGGCTTGTTGGAAGTGCTCTGAAGCAGCTGCATGTTAAGAGAGCAAGGCCAGAAAGCACAGTGGGAGCTGGTCCCCAAGGGCCACTGGGTTCTGGTGTTGAATTACAAAAATGGCTACCTAGAACCCAAAAGTGTCTTCCAGTCCCAATAGTCCTGTCTCATCACTACAGTGTTAAGGACAAAGCTTAACACTTTCTTGTGTAGTTCAGTTCTAGTGTCACAAAGTAGGGCAAAGAAGACTGGGTTTGGTGCTTTGAGACAATAAACTGATGATGGGAACACAGCTGAACATTTTTAGATTACTTCCTTTTTTCCATTTCAACTATGTACTGCACAATTCAGGATCTATCCTTAGCTCATGTCTAAAATCTTCCTAATTGGTTACCCTGTCCCTACTCATCTCCCTGAAATTTATCTTCAACAAAATTTATTTACAAGCCCAAATCGACAATGATACTCTCCAACTGAAGATTCCTAAGAAGTAGGAGGTCCTACTTCTTCCCAGAGACTATCCTAAAAATTATTCTCCCCTGAGCTGGGGCAAAATGTCAATCCTCTTTTCTCTCATAAATCCATGTATCTATTAAACGATATGTGCACTTCATTCCAGGCAATATGTTATATGCTTCCTGCTATGATCTAGTAGTGGGAAATTTTAACTGTAAATTTGAATGTGCTCTAATGAAAAAGAATGGCATTCTATGTTTCTGTTTTATCAGGACCTCACACCTGCTGAGCAAGAATTTTACTGAGCTACACACCCAGATCAACATTTTCTTTTTTGCAGTGCTGGAGTATTGAGAACTTTTAATAAAGGAATTGTATAAAAAGTGGCTGAAAAACCAGGGCACTGGAAACACAGAGGAGTGTAATGTGTATGAGAAATAGCTACAGGAGGAGGCAGAGAGCATGGCTGTTAATTAACAATTTTGTCAATACTTCCCTGAAGAAATTCTTTTTATTTTGGTACCGGGGATTGAACTCAGGACCTTGCACTAGCAAGGCAGGCAGCAGCACCACTGAGCTAAATCCCCAGACCAGGAATTCATTTTTTATTTTCTGAGACAGGGTCCAGGCTAACCTGGAATTCATGATCCTCCTGCCTCAGCTTCCCAAGTTCTGGGATTACAAGCATACACTACCACATCTAGCAATAATTATTATTATTATTTTTTTTGGTACTGGGGATTGAACTCAGGACCTTGCTCTTGTGAGGCAGGCTCAGGAACCACTAAGCTAAATGCCCGGCCCAATACTTATTTTTTAAAGGAAGGTGATAATAGTACTGTAGTTATGCTAAACAAATCTTAAAATTTTATAGAGGTATATAATGAAATGTTAGAGATTGGATTCAAAATAATCCAAAGGAGATAGGAAAGGTGGGTGGGAGAGATAAAACGTTTCACTATGTGTTGATGATGGTTGAAACTGGGTAATACCTACAGAATCCTCCCACTCCCAACTTTGCACATGCTTAAGATTCTGAATAAAGTTTTTAAAAAGATCTTTTTATCCTAAGAGCAGTGAGAAGATGTGAAAAGTAGAAATGCTAGCACCTCAGACTTGACTTTGGAAAGATTTTTCTGCATTCATAATCAAATTGGAAAGGGCTAGAATGGCTTGAGGTTATCTTAATAGAATTTTGCAATGGTTCAAGAAAAGACATGGTAGTCACACTAAGAAAGTAGAAATGGAATTAAGTGAATGGATGCAAGAGGCATTCTTGAGAACATTGTGTGGGGGGGTGACATTCCTGGAGACAGGGAACAATGCAAGAGGATCATGTTTGAGGGAAGGAGAGGAAGACCATTGGCTTGTGTTTGGACAAGTTGAATTATGGTTGCTTTTCAAACATCTACGTGGGAATTCCAAGAAGGGAGTAATGGAGATTTCAGAAAAGCCAATACTCAACTGGGGGTTAGTGGTATGTCATAATCATTGAAATGTATTCATTTTATTTTTGTATAGAATAAAGGGAGTTTAGTGTGAAAAGAGAATCTTAGGCTGAGATGTAACAACAAGGGAGAAGGATGTACTAGAAAAAAAAGACAAAATATTGGGTAAATTTCTGGGGGCAGAGGGAGGTGGCTGTAGTCAGAGGATATAGTGTGAAAAATTAGAATGGTCAAGTCTCTTAATGTTTCTGAGTTATAATAATCATTAACTACTTAACTTAATGATACACGTGGGATTTTTCAAGAGCTTTATAGAATGATGGGGCAAATTAAAGACTGAAATGGGTTGAGGTGAATAGGATTTCAGCAATTGAAGAAAACAAGCAAACTTGTAAGAGCTTTGCCTGTGATAGTTAAGAGGAAGAGGGGGTAGGAACTGGAAAGGCAGAGTTCAGCTTTCTTCAGTTGAAAATATCTTAAGCATGTTTAAATGTTAAGGGAAGGATCAGATTGAAAGGGAATAGATGGATATGAGAAGACCTGTATGAAGAAGCAGCAGGAGATAAAAATTAAGACAGGGTTGCCTTATTTTTGAGGAAAAGATACATCTAATGGAACAGGAACAGGGTAAGTGCTATCTCAGGTTTCTAGGCAGGAAGTGAGCTGAAGACGTTTTCTATGCTCTCCTCACTGAAATAGGAAAGATTATTTACTAACAGTGAAGTGAATGCAGGGAATTAGAGATCTGAAAAAATGGAAGTCTGAATAGTTGAAGTCTGAAGATGGAGATAATGAATTTAGAAATACAGTATTAAGTCAAATTTTTTGGGTGTTTCATCAAATACATAGTTGTAAAGTAGTGGAATTTAACCTCAGTTAGCATGTATTTATCACTGCTTTTACTTGCTCATTTATCCACTAATGACTGTGTTCCTCCCAGTAAACTCAATTGACAGAAAGTACATTTTAATTGGCTTTGTTTCCCTAAATTTCTGTCTTTTTTTTTTTTTTTTTTGGTACCGGAGATCGTCTAAACTCCTGTTTTAATTCCAATTCAATGTGGGTCATATGGGTCTTCAAATATTGACAAATGTAGAAATGAATAAAACTTCTATATTTACTTGCAGTAAACTTTAAAGGAAACTTACTTTAGATGCTACGTTTACTGTGTACCTAGGATTAGTCTACATGCTTTACTGAACACATTTAAGCCATAGAATAACCCACTGAGGTAGGTACTACTGATTCATTTTCTTCACATGGAGAAACTTAAGTACACAAAGGTGAAATAACTTTATAAGGTCCCACAGGAGTTAAGTGGCAGAGCCAAGATTTGAAGCCAGCTCAAAGGGTCACTGTATGACTTGCAATAAGGCCTCTCCAACCACCAAGAGTAAAAGAATGGATAAATACCATAGTGATTATATTGCTTAGAATGGGATTAAATAAAACTGAAGAGGGCGTTTCGTATGTTACTTTCAATTATCTCCAGAAACTAGAATGTGTAATTGCTATTCAGGTAGAAGAAAACTTACACAATTATGTGGTTATCTAAATCAATGAACACTGCAACATGAATAAACCAAAGCACACTGCTTATTTCATACTGTAGCTGACTGACCAAAACAATGTAACTTATCTTTATGGTTTGCATATTTTTTGTAGAATCATTAGTATAATCATTTCAATAAATGATGTATTTCCATAAAATGAACTGTATCAGGAGTATTAGGGAGCTTTATGTTATCTCTGCTTCATAGTTTCTAAAACTGTTAGAGAACATATACAGACCTATTTCCACATTTTATGGATGTTAGATACTCGGATCTGATGGGGTAAAATATCAAAAGTGAGGAAAAATAAGGTGCATTAATCTGAGGGCAGTGTTTTTTTTTACTAGTGCACATTTGGACTATATAATACTTATATTCATTTTGAAGAATTGGTACATGTTTACAGCACGTCTTGACCATTTTTTTACTTTTTTGGTACCAGGGATTGAACTCGGGTCCTTGCACTTGTGCAGCAGTCAGCGAAACCACTGAGCTAAATCCCCAGCCCTAAGGTGCATTAATCTGCAAGTAATTCCTACTGAAGGTCTTCTAAACTTCAGATGCAATGAGGAAAATTTCAAATTGAAAACAAGACTTATGGTAGTCACTACAATCAGTTCATCTGAGAAGTTGCATTATTATCACAAACGTTTATTGAGTGCCCATAGAACTCACTGCACCTTTATGGTGTTTACAGAGCTTTGCTTATATGCTGACCTTGCCCTTCAAGGAGCTTACAATCTAGTGGAGAGAAAGACGGAGAAACGCAGTGTGGTAGTGCAATGAGTGAACAGACATTAGAGACGGAAAAATATTCCATAAATGTAAAAGATATCCTGCAAAACAAGGTTTATGGGGATGGCATAGTCTTAGATATATTCCTTATTTCTTGGGAGATATCTAGAATATTCAAGGGACTTATGAAGTTGAGAAAAACCAGGACGAAAACAAGACACTTTCTGCTACCTCTTTCTTGGCTCCCTGCAGCTGGGAGAATGAAGGTGGGACAGTTAATGGGGAAACAAACTTTGCAGTACTTTTTGCATGTCTGGATGGACTGACTAGGACAAAGCTACTATTTAGGTAACCTGCTGTGGATAATCCTAAACTAGTTCAAAGGGGGGAAAAGATAAGTTTCTTTGCACCATTCTGAGTACACCTATAAAGCTTAAACTAAAATGTTAAGATAACCTAAACCATCCATTATGTTAAAGATAACTGGTCTGGATACAATAGAGACATGGGAGAATTCCTAGTTACACAGGCAGTGCACCTTGAACACCCCACTGGGGGGTGTTACATTTGTGCAGAATACACCTTTTATGGAGGCAGCACACTGGCAGATCCAAAAGGAAATGACTAGACAGAAAACACCCAGCATAGGTAGTTTTCTTTTCTTTTGTTGAGACGAGGTCTCACTGCGTAGTCCAGGCTGGCCTTAAATTCACTGTGTAGCCCAGGCTGGCCTCAAACTCATGCCTCCTGCCTCAGCCTCCCAAGTGCTGGGATTACACACATGTGCCAACATGCCCAGATATAGGTAAGTTTTATGTTGAGGCGAATGGGTGGCCAATCCTTAAGGAAGAAGATGTTGATACTGTGGGAGAGTATTTTGATTCCACCCCCAATTATGAGTTAAAATGTTTAAGAGAACTCCCTCTTTAGCCAAGTCTAAGAGCTGGGTTGTATTATTGTTCCTAAAGAGTAAAAAGGAGGGCTGGGGATGTAGCTCAGTGGTAGAATGAGTCCTTAGTATGCAAAAAGCCAGTAATATTTTAATTATTTTGTTTTTCTAAACTCCTGGCTTATCCACTACCCCAATGTGGGTTCTCAAATATCATCAAATGTAGAAATGAATAAGCTTTCTGCCTTTACTTGCAGCAAACCTTAAAGGGCAATTCCCCTTAGACAATACACACCTTGTACCTAGGGTTATTCTGTGTGTACACACACATACACAGAGGCAACTATGTAAAAAGGATGTGCCAAGGGTGGCTCACAGGTTCAAAACTTAAAAGCACAATGGAGAGGACAGGACACTGAGGGCATTATCTGGAAGGAAACGAGATCAAGTGGACCACAAAAGCATGTAAGATTATTGGAGTGTCCCCCGACCCCTGCACTGGGGATTGAACCCAGTGCCTTCACTCTGAGCTACATCCCTAGCCCTTTGAGGCAGGGTCTTGCTAAGTCACCCAGACTGGGCTTGAACTTGTGATTCTCCTGGAGTGCTGAGATTCCATACCAATGGTGATTACTTGCTTTAAAAACAGGTTGGAGGAAATCGGGTAAAATTAGAGAGTAACTATAGTCAAGGATAATCAGTCAGCTATTGCTATGGTCTGATTTGGGTTCAGTGCTACCCAGTACTTCATGTGTTGTAATTTCTCTGAGGTATTAAGAGGGTGGAAACTTAATCTGACTATAGTGTTTGCTGGGGCAGTGATATGAGAATGCTTAGGGTTTAACAGATAAGGTCACTAGAATTGAGCGCTTATGACTAAATTCCTGTCTCTCTGTAAGAGGGAGAGACTAGATGGACACACACACACACACACACACAACTTACACACTTCCTGTCTTTTGCCATGTGATGCTCCATCACCAGATGTGGCACCTTGACCTTGGGCCAGAACTCTTGAACCAAAATAAACTTCTTTTAAAACTTATCCAGTCTGAGGTATTCAATTATCAACAGCAGCAACACCAACAACAAAACAGAGTAACACAGTTGCACACATCAGAAGTAAAATATGGTCAAGGAAAAGCAGGATTCATGTCTGGAGAGTAAAAGAAAGATATAAGTGGATGAGATAATAAAATATCTTTACAAAGAATAAAATTGGAAGAACTGTTTGGAAAAGTTAAGTACTTGGAGTAAGCACCATAGATACAAGACATAACATCTGTGGAGAAGGCAGAAATTGGGGCAAAAAGAATGTAAGTGATAAAGGAATTCTGCAGTCCTATGGCAGGAGGTAGGTCAGAAAAACCCTGTAGCAACATTTACTTTTCCTCACACTTAGCTGCTCTTACACAGTGGTAGTTTTCAAATTTTTACATCTTTCTTAAGTTGCACTATGGAGCCAGACGTGGTAGCACGTCTGTAGTCCCAGCTCCTTGGGAGGCTGAGGTAGACACTTGAGGTAGTTGGAGGCCAGCTTGGGCAACACAGACACCTTCTCCCCCTCAAAAGCCCTATAGCTATCAATGTGTATCTTAGTTTGACTTAGACATTTATACAGCAACTTTTTAATAATTTCAAAATTTTATTATTTTTTGAGACAGGGCCTCATTATGCAGTCCAGGCTGGCTTCAACTCAAAATCTTCCAATCTCAGCGGGATTACAGATGTGTGCTCCATGCACAATCTTACTACTGTATTTTTAAAACTTTTTTTTGGTGGTGCTTATGATCGAACTGAAGGTCTCATGCATGCTAGACAAGTACTCTGAGTTATGTTCCCATCCTTAAAAAAAGTTTACTAATGTATTTAAATTTATTTTTTTCTTTAAATGTTCAAAATGTCAGGCACAGATTTTGTTAGTATTTTAATACTGTATCAGGTATCTCGGTAAAAACTCCTCCCCTCCATCCTGTTAAACTACTGGCTTCCACTTAATGAATTCGGCCCACATGAGTAAGTAGTCAAGAAGTAAAACAGGTATAAGAATACTTGTATCTAGGCCTTCAAAATAATCAACGGTAATTCTAGTTCAAATTAAGTAACTAAACTCAGGTAACTGCCTTTGACTAAAGGTAAATAAGCCTGTTTATATTCAAGATAGGAAAAGCTGCATAAACCATTTTGTGCACTGGTTCACAAATTTAAATAAATTTCAGTTAGTTTTAGAACAGTAACTGGAAGCACTGCATGGTATAGAAATAGAGCTCTTACCTGGCCCTTAATAGCTGTGTGACCTTGGGCAAATCACCTTGACCACTCAATCATTTGAAAAGGAGGGATGGGACAGATCATTTATACTCAATCTATAGACTGCCACAAATCCCTTAATAAAATTTTATGGAAACTGTGTATACACATTCCACCCCCTGCCTCCCCTACTGGGGATCACTCAGGACCTTGCACTTACCAGGCAGGCACGGTGCCACTGAGCTACATCCCCGGCCCTTGTACATGCACTTTTGGAGGGAAGCTGGTCCAGTTTTCATTAGGTTCTCACAGGTGACCTTGATCCAAAAATGAGCTTGCACTATGAGGAAATCACTTCTAAACTGCTCCAGTTCTACTTACGTTCCCTCACGTCAGAATACTAGCAGTTCCCGAGTCCCTAGTATATATACCCTGTATAGCACCCTTCCTTGAATGTGCACAAGATCTGTGAATATAATGAATATAACTGGGGCCGGGGATTTAGCTCAGTGGTTTTGCCACCCGCTGCGCAAGCACAAGGACCAGAGTTCAATCCCTGCTACAAAAAAAAAAAAAAAAAAGGAATATAACTAAGACCTGTGATCAGACTGGAATGAAGGTAAAGGTGAAGGGATTTTACAGGTATAATTAAGGTACCTATTTAGTTTGGTATTGGGTTAATCAAAAGGGAAATTATCCTGGGGATGAAGGACCTGAACTATTCAGCTAAACCCTTTAAAAGGGTTTGGGCCATCCCTGAGATCAGAAATTCTCCTGTTAGCCTTGAAAAAGCAAGCTGATATGAGTTCTACAGCTACAAGGAAATGTATTCTCCCATACAGGCATGAAGATTCCCAGATTCCAATGAGACTGCAGCTCTGGCTGACACCTTGATTGTAGTTTTGTTAGGCCCGAGCAGAGGATCTAGCTAAGCTGTTACTGAACTCTTGACTCACAGAAACAGAAATAACAAATATATGTCACGTTTGAGGTAATTTCCTATACAGCAACTAGTCTTAAAGCCAAAACTTAAATTTTTGCAACCTTTTTGTTTTGAGACAGACTCGCTATGAAGTTCAGGTTGGCCTTGAACTGTGTAGCACAGGCTAGCCTCAAATTTAATGGCAATCTTCCTGCTTCAGCCTCCTGAGTGCTGGGATTACAGGCATGTACCACCAAGTCAGGGTAATTTCTGTAACTTTTTTGAGGGATGAGGCAATAAAAAATTGGAAAATGGTCTCCCATATATTACATCAATGTTACAATAAACTCACTCATTTTACAAGGCAGTTATACCTTTAAAGAAACATACAAAAATCTATGAATTGCAGTCAAGGCAAGATTAAGTGATATCCCCCATTCCCAACCTCTTCCAGATGTACTTTTAATGACTGGTTGATAGCTTCACCCACAGGCAATACTCCGGATCTGGTCCAGAGCAATGTGGAAAGTACTAGTTCCAGTATATCACACAATTACTTAAGTTTTTGAAAATCAGAAACGTTTTTTGATACCAGGGATCGAACTGATGACCTTGTGCTTGCCAGACAGGCATGGTGCCATTGAGCTAAATCTCCAGCCCCAGAAACAGTATTTTAATGTTATATTTTAGATTAGAACTTCTCACACACCTTAATAATCTTATGTTCATAGCACTTGAGAAGCACTCAGGGCTCAAAAATGGCAGTTTAAGATATGAAAAGTCAGGAATATTTAGCTTATTACTCCATTATTTTCCTCATCAGATGTAAAGGCTTGTGTTAAAAATGAATCCATTTCCTAGATCACTAAAGAATTAAAAAAAAAGTTGTTTAAATCAGTTAATGGAGGCAAACTGTACTGAAACAATTTCATATATATAAAAAAGCCTATTTTAGAATTAGAAAATCAATGCCCTATAGGAGCAGGTAGCCCTTGTACTTAGAGATGTTAATATGAATCCTATTTAAATATAAGTATCCTATAAAATAATTTGGCCTACTACAAGCTCATTGGCTTACTCTGCACCACACTGTACAGAAAAAGAGGAATTAGGCAAATAGGAACTTTTCAGTAATTACAGCCTTCTGTAAATCATGCTTTGTATGCAATGTATTACTTGGAGCCATATGTTGAAGTTACATTGATATTTAAGATATGGCTCAAGTTGCCTCTCTTAAGTTGATTTGGCTGGACAGTGAAGGAAGGCTAAAACCTTGGTTTGAACAGGGAGAATGCTCAAGTAGAGATGGTGTCAACCAAACCAATTCAGTAGGACGAAATACTTACATATATTTTTACTGAAATTACAGACCTTATGAAATTGTTTGTTGGTTCTAGGTAAAAGCTTAAGAAAAAATAAGTTAATAGAAGCCACTGAGTTATACTCTAACTTAACAGTAACTTAAAAAAAAATCCACACATCACACACACACCCCATGTAAAACATTGCTTTAAGTTTTAATGTTTATTTCCCCAAGACAGCCTAGCCTGCACTCTACTTGGATAAATTTTACAAGCTAGTTTTCTGCTGCTTCTAGTTTTAAACTTTAACCATGTTTCTGATGACAAGGAATGCTGCAAAAATACTCTAGTTCAACAAAGAGTTATGATCACAAAATAATTTTTATCCATTCTACAGTGTTTCAGAATTACCAGTTGATTTTTAAACACAAAGTAGATATAGATGCTAATGGTGGCTAATCCGGTATGTTTCTTATAGCAAACTGTTGTTCATGCAACACTTGTGCTCAAAGGGGAAGGCACAGGATTTCCTACAATGAGCCACCTTATAAAGAGTTTTTATTTTTACAAATTAATTTATGTCACATTTAATTTAGTGTGCATAACCTCAAAACTGAGGCATTATTCCAATTTATAAAAAACACTTGCATAACTTTTATGCAAGTTTTAAAAATACAAAGTTTTCTCCCTAAAGTGGCTCAAAATAGATTGTTCATGGCTGCCTACATCTAAGATAAAAAGATTCTAAAACAACTGAACAGATTAGGTATATTATTAAAGTTGTTCAAACCATTACTTGATTTGTACATGTACTCAAACCTCTTCATCGGTCTTTATTCAGCAGTACATATGCACCAAATTCCATTTTAGAAGTTTCCATATCATTTTCATAGAAAACAAAGTTTGAAAACAAGTAACATTTAAACACAGCACGGTATTCTATCACAACTGAAACTTTTTCTTCTTCTTTACAGGACTCAACAAAATCTAAAAATGAGCTATGCTGTAGATTTATCTCATGCAAAGATCTTTATGTTATCTCTGAAAATGAAAAGGATGGCCTTTTAAGCACATTTTACTGTTTTATACTATTATGGCAACTTGTGTACTGCAACACAGTCTATTTTGAGGGAAATTTATGATTTTTTTCATGCAAAAATCTACACAAATTAGTTTTGATGATATGGAAAGCTTTTCATAGCATCAAACATTCATCTGGTGCAAATGCACAGGGAAACCTTCCTGAAGTTTTCTGACTTGAGAAGCAACTAAAAAAGCCATACTAGGTAAAGTAAATAAAACTAAAACTAAAAAAAAACGGGGGGGGGGGTAGGGAGGGAGAGAAGGAAAACAGAAAACACAGGCTGCAGAGTAAACCAATGTCTGCTGCTAAACCGGTCTTTGTTTTCATGTCCAGTGTACATTAACACCTGTGATCTCATTTTGATGATTTACTAGGTTTGTTATCAGCCCCCTGAAGGCGAATCAAGCTTGCATGCGTTCACATACAGCACCACAACCACACTCTCGTACACAGTCACTCCAGGACTAGGAGTCTGCTTCATTAGTGAAGAGCCCTAGATTTGAAAGATGAACCTGGCTCTATCACTGAGCCAGACATTCATTCAATATTGTCCATTCACACACTGCTTCATAGCAAGGCCTGGGCTCATTTCCTTGACTTATATGGGCATTCTATTCTCTTTTATGCTTACAAGGCTTGAAGATGACAGTACTTCACTTTCCCCTCAATTGATACAGAGTAAGTCAATGTTCCTTCTCAGGCACTGAAGATCTGTGACCTGTAGCCCTTTTTACTTTGAACCTAAATAAGCATCCATGTAAAGTTTTCATTACATTTTGCCACTCATTCTCACTCGCACCCACTCGCCATCTTGATCTCATTTGGGCATTTTCGGTGATTCCAAATGAAATCTTCACATTTTCTTTCCCGATTTAATGCAGCAGCAGATCCCATGAGCCAAGCTTGATGGATCAAACCTCTTTATATTCCATTGCATATATCGCAGAGGAAAGACCTGCTTCAGTAATAAAAAGTGCCAATGATATATGAAAAGCGGGATATATATATATATATATATCTCAGTGCTGCATTGTACCTAACTTCCACAACATCTTTCTAAAACTGGAACCCTTCTGTTGGTACATTGGCAGATGAATTGAAACCAAATGTTCCACCTTGAATTGCCTCTGGAACAATGCTAGGATCTTCATCAATCTAGGGAAAAAGAGAAGAATGTGATGATTAACTTCATGTATACATAAATAGCATTATAGTAATACTCTCAGTATCCTTTGAGAAAGGATAAGAAAGCTCTAGATGATGTCAACAATGTACCATCATCATTTAGAAAGTTGAAACACTTTGTAAAATCTTTTTAAGAGACAACTAAACAAGAGAAGAGAATATGCAAGATAGAAATATTCCAAAGAATGAAGTAGTAGTATTAAAGTGGAGATGATCTCATATCCCATACTAAGAAAGAGCACACACTAGTACTCACTACAATTTTTCTGATAACTAGGAAAGTAAGTGTAATCTTTAATCTTTTTTGTTTGTTCTGGAGATTGAATCGGGGGCCTTGTACATGCTAAGCACATACTCTACCACTGAGCTATATTACTATCCTCCAGTTAATCTTTTAACAGTAAGTGGAAACAAATGATACAAAACAGTAAAAACAGTAAAATTATAGCTCTACTAATTTTTTTTTGAAACTCCACATAATTACAAACCTAAAGCACATTATGTTTTAAGGAGCAGTTGCTTTTAGATTTTCCAAACAGGTAATATAAAAGGAATTCTTTAATTTCAATGACACATACAGTAACAATCTAAAGATATTTTGTATATTGTACCTTATACTGTATAGTGCCTTATCTTTTTAATTACTTTCATTTTATATTTGTTTTGATCACCAAATAAAAATAACATGACAACATATGCAAATGTGGACTGACTACTGTCATAAAGGATTTATTACAGGATATGCTATATCACTGTTCTTTAAATTTATAAATGTTATGCTAGTATCAATCTAAAAACATAAGAACTATAAAGAACTCAAGTAAAAATAAGCCTGACTTATCCAGTTAAAAAAATTCCTCAGCATTTGTTACTATAGCTAAAACATCCTCAAAGGATTTAAAAATACTGAAATATTTATGCTATCAAAGCAAGTGACATTGGTTTGGAAAGTGACTGTCCATACAATGAGTGAGTGACCAACACATATCTAATTTAATTTTACCATAAAAGAAATATGTATATAACTTAGCTTACGATTTCATCCAAACTTATGTTTATACATAAAACTAAGAAAACTACAAAAATATTAAATACATCATCTGAAGAGAAGAACTGATCAATGATCTCATAGGCCAATTTGTAGATGTCTTCGTTTTCATGATTTTGAAGTTGTTCAATTTTCTCCAGTCCTGAAAGAAATTTTATGAAGTGAAATAATGGTAGTGTTTAAAAAGAGCAGTGACAAATTATAATAATCTTGAAACATATAATATAATTTCTGCATTGCACCAATTTTGGATTAGAATTTTTGGGAATCTATTCTATAGGTGAATCATAAATATAAAAAGATTTAATACCAAAGTATAGTATATTTGTCCTAAAAAGACTATCTGAGTATCTAACAATATATAAATGTATCATAGTACAGGTATCTATTAAGCACAATCATATGCAACCAATATTTATAAAGATATGTAAAATCGTTTTGTTAAAAAAGCAAAACTTTCCTAAGTGCTAGCATTTGGCAAATTTTCCTAGTGAGCAAGTAATGAAACAGAAATTGAAGATACTGACAATTAATAAATATGATGCCTAAGACATGTTAAGTGTACTAAAAAAAATGATCAAGATCAACCACAGTATTTCAGGAGAAAAGGGAATTTTTCCCGTAAACCCCGAGGAGTTTATTAAATTATAGTCAAAAACACTAAAAAACCTTACATAGTTGCTGATATACAAACTGGGTCTTGTTCTACTTTATGGGAATAATTTTAGGACCTCTGAAATAGTGTTCCTTCAGGAGATATCGCCTATCCATGAGGAATGGAAGAAATGGACTCATTTCTTTTCTAAATACTCCTCTTAATGGTGATCCTTCCATTAAAACATTTATGTCAGAGAAGCTGAGAACTTATAATCTGTAGCTTCATTTTTTTCAGAGCTTCACAAGCACAAAATCCAAATGTCTACATAATTTCACAAGGACATTTCACAAATTTCTAAAACTAGAACTCTTCAAAACATAATTTGTTATCTGCTATTTTCATTTAAACTGTCCTGATTCTTGTTGACAACCAGCAGTAACTTGAGAAAGCTTTTTTCCTTCTCCTTCAATCAAATCTCAAGAACTTCTTTGTCTCTAATATTACTACCTTCATTTATTGTGGGCTGACCACTATATACTGGGAGACAGTGGGAGACTACTGGTCTCCCTGCCTCTTTTCCCCAAAGACCCAATTCCCCAGATATCTCTGGACCTATCTGAACATATAACTACCCTAGATAAAATCCTCTCATGGCTTGTCATACTCTTAGGGCAGAATCCACTAAGGAGTTTAATATAAATATAAATATATATTTATACACACACACACACACACACACATGTACACACATACACACACAAATTTTTTCCCTTGGTTTTACTTCTAGTGAGGTAGGCAGTGCTCAAGGACTTGTATTTTTATGTTAATATATAAAAATATATTTTAGTAACTAAAATGTTTACATAGTAAAAAAAAATCTAGTAATAAAAATAACTATGTCTGTTATTTTGCTGGTATATACTATAGTCCCTAATTAAATCCCTAATGCTATTCCCCATCTCTTGTTCCTGACAGTGATACATCATTTTTTGTTGTTCCATTTCTCACTTTGGTAACTTTACCTATTTCGTTACATTAATTCTCAAGTCTCCTGACTCCCCTACTTAGTTGATTCAAGTTCTACTCTTTTAGCTACCTTTCCCTTCATTCATTTTGCAAATTCTGCCAGAAATATCTTCACTTTTATACTTATCTTGGGGGATAACATTTATATTCTCTTAAATAGCGACATTTGGGACTTTCATATTTTGCCTATACATCAACACAAAGAGCTGAAAATTAGTATGTGTTGTTTATACTCCGGTTGGCTCTGGTAGACAGATTTGGTAACTACTGCCCTACAGAATGAAGTAGCTGCTGTGCTACAAAGCTTGTAAGACTTCACAGGGGTCTGGTTATTGGCTGCATCTCTAGCTTCATCTCTTAGCAGTTTCTACCCCATACTTTATGATTCAGCAACACTGAACTGCATTTATAATTTGCTGAATGCTGTATCTCACCTCAGACTTTGCTCATGGTGTTCTCTCTGCCTGGAACACCTTTCATCCCTTTTTACTTTAATAATCCTTATTCATCTCTCAAAATCCAGCTCAGATGTCATTTTCTGCTTCTTCCAGGATGGATTAGGTATCTCATTTTGTTGTACATTTCTATTAGGGTAATCAGCACATTAAATCAGTTCATATTTAATTTCAAGACTAAACTACATGCCTTGAGGGAAAGGACTGTTTTGTTTACCACTGTCTCCCAGTGCTAGCACAGTACCTGTTCAACATATTGCAGCAATCCAGTTACCCAAGCACATGCAAGAGGCTGGGTAAAACTATATATAGAATATATTACTTTTTCTATTACTTGATTATCAAAGACAGAAAGATACAGAAGTGCTGTAGTTGTCAGAAAATAAATGTAGTTACTAAAAAAGAGTATTAAAATGTGGCATAAAAGCTAGTAACTTACCTCCACATTCTTCTATAAGATTGGCTATGGTTTCTGCCTCATCTTCAGCCATTTTTAATATATTACTTAGTCCATCAAGTACTACTTGTACAACTTGTGCATCTTTTACAGTCAACAAGTTGCAAAAAGGTGGGATAACATTTTGCTGGATAAGGTAGGCTACCTGAAGAATAAAAACATGAAATAATAAAATGTAGGTCAACTTTGTGTACCACAATATTTTAGAAGAATAATTATGACTTTGAAATTTTGTCTCCCATCCAAGTACTAACCAGGCCCGACCCTGCTTAGCTTCCGAGATCAGATGAGATCAGGCGTGTTCAGGGTGGTATGGCCATAGATGACTTTGAAATTTTGTATATGGAAACATGACCTCATTTCTCCCACATTAGCAGACTACATTATTAATGTAACTTCATTTTTTTATTATAGTAAGTGTATTTTTTTGAATTTAGGGGAAAAAATAAAGTGAAAAACGAAGGAATCACTCAAACTTCAACATGTCTTTGCCATAAGGAATACTTCCTTCAAAGATCCTTTCCCCTTAGGAGTAACAAATGATGAAATTAGTTAAGAAGCAGAAGGCTATTTTAAAAAAACTGATGCTTCAGTGGGACAGCATCTATTAAGTCTCTCTGCTGTAACTTTTATCACAAATACGCTTGGACTACTCACTTCACTATTTCTGCTGGTTTCATACTATAGTATTTTCCAATCATTTAAATATTTTAATTATTTCCAGGCATTTGCTTCAATTCTGTTCTGTATTCATATTCAAATTAAGTCACTGCTTACCATTAGTCCACAGCTTTTTTGTGACAGTTTTCAACTGACACTAAGCTCCAAATCTACTTTTTACCTGCTCTGTGAAAAGGTCTAAGCTCTGCTACTTGGCATAATACTTAAGCTTTGCCACTTGTATAGCCTCAAGAGCGAGTGACTCTTTAAATTTTATACCTAAGCATCTCATATTCACTGTGTCCTACTCCCAGCTGTCTGGTTAAGTTTAATCTCTCATTTCTTTTTTTTTTGTACCAGGGATCAAACTCAGGACTTTGAGCTTGCGAGGCAGGTGTGGTGCCACTGAGGTAAATTCCCAGGCCTCTCATTTCTTTTCCTGTTGATGAATTTTTTGCAGTTGCTGATTATTTTCTTATTTTTAACTTATGGTGGCACTGGGGGGTTGAGTAAAGGGGCATTTTACCACTGAGCTATACCCTAACCCTTTCCAATTTTTTATTTTGAGACAGATTCTCATGCTGAGTAGCCCAGGCAGAACTTGAATTTATGATCTTCCTTCCTCAGCTTCACAGAGTGTTAGGATTATAGGCATAAGCCACTGTTCCTGGTAATGTTTTTGTTGTAGTTGATTTGTTAGAAGAATCTGTGAGGCAGTTTCCTTCTGCCATATTAACCTTAGAAGTCTGTTTCTGAATACCACTAAAACAACAAAAACTCTGACCACAGGCTTTTTGATCTTACCACTGATTACAGAATTCCTGCAGGGGATCTGATGGTTTGGCTCAGTAGTAGAGTACTTACCTGACATACATGAGATCTTAGGTTCAATCCCTAGCACTAAAAGAAGGTAGAGAAGGCTGGGGATTTAGCTCAGTGGTTCCGGCGCCTGCCTCGCAAGTGCAAGGTCCCGAGTTCAATCCCCAGTACCAAAAAAAAAAAAAA
>NW_004624730.1:38294706-38357649 GCF_000247695.1 Heterocephalus glaber
ATTTTAAAATATTTTATTTATTTATCAATACTTTGGGGTTTTTTTGTTGTTTTTATTATATTTGGAGACTGGAACTCATTAACTTGCAAAGGCTGGCCTTGAACTCAGAACCTTCCTGCTGCAGCTGCCTGAAAATTCTAGAAGGCATGTGTGTGTGTGTATGTGCACGTGTACGTGTGTGCATGATTTAGTAACTTCACCTTTGAGAATTTACCAAAAAAAAAATTTTTTTTTAAAGTAATATTACATCTTTCTATATATGGTCATAGCAGCACCACAATAGTAAAGAATACAGGCAACTAAAATTCTCAATAATAGAGGCATAACTGACTAATCTACTAAGTAAAATAATAAGCAGCTATTAAAATCTGAAAAGATTAGCCATCTGGAAAAATGTTATATTAAGAAAAAATACATACATATAAATAAGAGAAATACAAATTAAAACAGCAATGAGATACCCTTTCATATTTATCAGATTGTGAAAGTCCAAATGCATGTCAGTAAGGCAGGCAGAAGTGCAAGAGTATAATCCTTCAGAGGGGAACCGGCATTACACAGTAAAATTTACACATGTTTATTTGTAGATCCAAGAATCCTAAATATAAACTGGAAAAAACTGTAAGCTATTCTTTAAAGCACTACTACTTTTAACAGCAACAGCAAAATACCAGAACATCTCAAATGTCACCAGTAATAGACTGACTGATTACAGTGCATCCATTCAAAGCAGTAATATAACTGGGATGAAAGAGATAAAAACGGAATAATGAAGTTCTGTATTTATTGCTGTGGGAGTGACCTCCAGGATACACTAAAAAATGTGATAATATAGAGTATGCTGTTTTTTGTTTAAGAAAGTGCGGAAATAAGCATTTACATACAGATTTGCTTCTATTTTCAAAACAAAACAAAAACAATGGAAGGCTAAACCAAAAACTAATAAAATGATTCTGTAAAGTAGAAGGAGAATACAGAGGAAAGGTCAAAAACTGAAATCAGATTTTTGTATATGTGCCTTGAAAACAAGGTACATAATATAACAAAAATTAAAATAAAGTCATCCCCTCAAAAAAGAAACAAACAAAAAAATAACCTGTGTGTGCAGTTGATAACTTAACAATACACAGAATTAGTTTAAGTGACACATTATTAAAGACATCATCATCATCAAAAAAAAGCTTTCAAAGAAATCTTAAAAAGTGTATTTGTTAGTCACATGTTTAGTAGCATTGTTAGTTATTTTGATATAATAATTTATGCGTATTTGGATATATAAAATGATATACAGTATTTATATTTGCATCTCTTAGGCTGAAAATCAGCAGGTTTTATTTTATCCTTTAGGACATATATCAGTGATATACTTAAAAATAATATGTAAGGGCCGAGGATTTAGCTCAGAAGTTCTGGCGCCTGCCTTGCAAGCACAAGGTCCAGAGTTCAATCCCCAGTATCCTTCCCCCCCAAAGTAAGATAATCCTGTTATTTTAAGTATTGTATAATTTTAATGGCTTTCTTTCATTAATATTTCATTTCTTACGAATCTTCACGTTCATGAACTCACTATTTATCTTTTATGTTCTACAGAAATACTTATTTATTTAGTTTACTCAAGCCTAGAAATAATGACAACCTTTAACAATGATCTTTTCACCTCCTTTAACACTATTCTCTATAAAAAAGAATCAAACCCTGGAGAAACAGTTAATTCTTGAGCTAGGTTGGAAAATACTATATACAAGGTAAGCTTGATAATCATGTCATATTAAAAAGGTGGGAAGCTCTGAAAAACTATCACGAAATATAACCAAGTGTGTACACAGGTACAAACTTTAACAAATTCCCATTGGTCAGGGACAATTTGAATGTCAAAAGCAGACTAAAATGGAATGAAATATGACATATATTAAAAACTCAATTTTCTAATGACACTAAAAAAATTCACTCTGGTCTCTTTTTTTTTTTTTTGGTACTGGGGATCAAACTCACTCTGGTCTCCTTTTGAGTTTGTTAGGAAACCACATCATACAGACTGAAAAAATAACTGAAAAGAAAAAGAAGCATTTATCTTGCCCCTCTTCCTTCCCTTTCTCTTCCTTCTCTTTTTGCAGTACTGGGGATTGAACACAGGGGCCTTCACACTTAACTACATTCCCAGCCTTTTTTTTTTTTTGGTACCAGGGATCAAACTCAGGACCTTGCGCGTGTGAGGCAGGCGAGGTGCCACTGAGCTAAAAATCCCTGGCCCTGTTAATATTTTACTTTGAAGTAGGGTCTTGCTAGTCCATAAGTTTCCCTGGATGTGTTTGAACTTGCAATACTCCTGCCTCAGCCTCCTAAGGTGCCTGTCTTGCCTTTTTTATGCAAATTATATTTTGGAGTAAGCAACAGCTCATAAAGAAAAGCTCTTTATTAAAGAATCATGACCAATATAGAAAGAATGACACAATTAGAAAGTCCTAGTAAAATAAGGGATCCAGGCAAGGACCATCAATGATTACCTAAAAACCATTAAGTGAAAGACAGGTGGATAAATTTACAATCATCTGGTATCGTAAGTTGAAAATATCTAAGATCACTCAATCTTAATAGATACAGGAAAAACTGTACTGTATGTCTCATCAGGAAGTATGGAACAGTACATTAAGTATTCTTGCTTAAAATAGTGAATTTCATTTATCAATTTACAGGAAATACGGAAGACTAGAAGACGGAAATATTTCTTTTTAATTATAGACACGCAGTCAGAAAAAATTCTGACTCTGTGACTGATTGTAAATTATCTCTCAAAATGTTAATATGTGCACAAGAGATCATATACAATTAACAGCATACTTAACTTGGTTTTTTATATTAGATAATTTATTTGCCTTATCAAGTTCTTCATCAGTCAAATGGAGGTAATCCTTAATCTTACAGGTTTATATTATGTGAGGCAATTTTGTGACATGCTTAAAAAAATATGTAAGCATTTACTATTAGAAAGTAATAATATGAGTTCTTAGTAACTCCCAGAACAATAGCATGTTTGATAAAGGAATAATATAGAAGGCGGCCCAGGAATTTCCAAGAACAAATGCATCTTGCATAGCTTCTAATAAGCAGAAAAGTTATATTCACATAATTTGTCAGAACCCTTCTTCTTACTCAGATAGATAAAAGATGATTTTCTTACCTTATCCAAAAGGTGTATTATCATTGGTACAAGATTGGCATCAATTACAGCCTGAACCTGCTGCTGATTTCCTGCAGTGATGTTAGATAGGAACCAAACTGCTTCCTGTAGAATAAGATCCTTTCAATATTTCTCATTAAAAAGTAAATCTGTATCTAAGCTAAGAAAAAAAGTATTCACTACAGTGTCCAAATAATTTTTTTTGGTACCAGGGATCAAACTTGGGTCCTTGTGCTTGCGCAGCAGGCGGTGAAACCACTAAGCTAAATCCCCAGTCCTCCAAATAAATTTTATTACTAACCGAGTTCCATAATAAAAATCTCAATTCTTTTTTTTTTTTTTTTGGTACTGGGGATCAAACTCAGGTCCTTGTGCTTGTGAGGCAGGTGGCAGAACTACTGAGCTAAATCCCCGACCCAAAAATCTCAATTCTTATACCCCCTTTCCATATTTTTTGGGACAAATCGCTAATGTTCCTAATTCAAGTCACAATGAATCAATCCTAAAAGAATTTTTAAAGGCAAAGGTTCCAAACTCAAAAGCATCTTAGCTGAATAAATACTGAGGAACTGATGAGTTATGATACAAATACAAATCCTCAAACTCTAAATGAGATACACTGCCCTTCTCTCTCATACATAGTAAAGGGCTTTATTCGCTACATCCTACCCCAATTAAGAATTATAACCAAAGTAGTACTCAATTATTCAAGACAATAGAGACATCAAAAAATGAAAGTGAGTTGTTTTAGTATAACTGTAATTTTTGTTTTGAGATGAGATCTTGCTATGTTGCTCAAACTGACCTTGAACTTGTAATTCTCCTTCCTTTTTCTCCTAGTATTTGCAACTACATGTGTCACCACCACTGTGCCTGGCTAGTAAGCTTACTATTTCACTGCACTATTTCTCTCAAGAGCTAAAGTGGAACCAGTGCTTGACTACTTTATTGGTCTGTCCTAATGATTTTTTAATGCTATCCTTTGCATCACAATAGTGCTAAACTTTTTCCAAGATGAGGGTAGTCCCAAGTATTTCACAAGTTTCAAAGTTAATAAATGCCCTACTGAAGCCACAGTTAGCAAGAAACAAGTATCTCCCTAACATGCTACACAGGATATTATTAGAATTTACCAATTTACTAAAAAGGCAACATTTTCTCTAAAACTGGTAAAACAAGTTTTACTCTAAAAAAATATTAGTATTGGCTACAGTACACTAGGCTCTTTTGGATCAGATCACAGGACCATGTTTAATGAACCTGTTAGAGATTTTGGGGTGCTAGGCTGGTTAGGTGAGCTGTTCTTGGGTTATAATCATCAGCAATGTTGTAATCAACAACCCATGTTATTTCTACAACAGCCTCAGATGCACTCCAATATCAGCATCACCATTCAGTGCCCCCTTTCCTAGCCACCACAAAAACACACACATGCACACACATTCTATTAACTAACTATAAAATATTCAACTAGAAGAATTAACAGACTATTAAAATTTCCAGTCATGCAACATTCAACACCCAAGTATCTCTATTTCATCATTTCCAAGAGAGCCAGAAACATACTGCACAGATGAGAGTGTAGCTCAGTAATTATCATGCATGAGGTGCTGGGTTCAATCCCCAGCAATGCCAAATTAATAAAAGTAAAGAAAGTACTTGGTTTGTTTTATACATGGAAAAAACATACACCAATTTTTGTTATAAAGAGTAAACTATTTTATTTTTTCTATCTCTCAGATATTTTCTGGGACCCTAATTTTATAAAAACTTACTTTATTAATTTTCTCTTTGGGATGTGTCAAGAGTGCTGGAAAGTGTGAAAGAGCATCACAATTCAAAACTACTTGTGTTTGCTCATCAGTTCCTGTAACAATGTTGCCCACAGCTCGAAGTGCAGCAGTCTGAAATGTAAAAAGATTTAATGAGCCATTGTTCAATGTGAAGTACTCATTATTAAAAAAGTCGTATTGTAGGGCTGGGGATTTAGCTCAGTGGTTTCGTCGCCTGCTGTGCAAGCGCAAGGACCCGAGTTTGATCCCTGGTACCAAAAAAAAAAGGTCATATTGTAGGTACTTAATGAAAGATGGAGGTAGGTACTCACATTCATGCATTTTTTCATTCCAACAAGCCTATCCTTTTTGAGCACTTAGTTTGTGTCAGACACTGATTTAAGAACAGAGATATAAGATACAAGTTGTAGATCTTAAGTAGCTTTTTATTATTTATGGTAGTGTGGACTGAACCCAGGGTCTTGTCTTGTATATGCTAGGTAAGGGCTCTCCCACTAAGCTTCATGCTCAATCCTTTATTCTGAAACAGAGTCCTGCTAAATTGTCTGGGCTGGCCTAAAGCTTGTGATCCTCCTGCCCTAGCTTCCAGAGTAAATGTGGTTACAGGCACCACAGGAATTAAACTTGACATAGTGTAAATTATTTTAAGAAGAAGACAGTCAATAAACAAAAAAGGATAATGAGAGATAGCAATTAGTGCCCTAAAGAAAGTCAGATACATTAGATTTATTTAAAAAAATTAAAAATAGAAATCTGTTGGTTTCACTATCATAAAATCTGACTTATTTTTCTATGGTTGCATTGAGTAATTTTCTGCTAAGTTAAAGCTTTTTTTTCTAATTTTTCATTCTACAAGACAAATAATCCAGGTGTCCCCCCCCAAAAAAATCACCTTTTTACAGTACAATTCCATATTTTTTATATAATAAAAGTTGTACAACCATTATCAGTATCTAATTCCAGAACATGTTCTTTCTTTTTTTTGGTACTGGGGATTGAACTTGGGTCCTTGTGCTTGCACAGCAGGTAGCGAAACCACTGAGCTAAATCCTGGGCCCTCCAGAACATTTTCATCATCTCCAAAATACATGCATTCATTAGCTGTTACCCTCACTGTCCTCACCCCAGGTCTTTGGCACCTATAATGCCTCTATCTACGGATTTGTATATCCTGGGCATTCTACAGAACAGAAACAAATTAATGTTATGTATCAGTACAGTACTTCATTTCTCTTCATGGTCAAATAGTATTCTACTATACGGCAGTATCATTTTATTTAGCCATTCATTAGGTGATGGACATTTGGACTGTTTCTACTTTTTGGATATTATGAATAAGGCTTGTATGAATATCTATGTACAACTATTTGTGTTGCCATGTGTTTTGAGTTCTCTTGCATATACACATAGAGGTGGACTTGCTTGTTGGCTCTTATAATTCTATAGAACATTAAGTTCATTGCGGACTACCGAAAGAAAAATTCTAAGCTATTTTCTCAAGCCCTAATTCCACATCCAGTATTAAACCTGAAGATGCATTATGAAAGCAAAACAAAATCCATCCCAAACCCCATAACTAGACTTAAGTAACAAACCTAAGAAATTCAAACTCAGTATAAACATATAGCAAGAATGTTTAAAATAAATCACAAATACCTCTAAATGACAAACTGTTCCATTAATTAACTCTTTTTGAATTCAGCTAAGTGCTCATTCTGTCTTTAAAGTGTTTTAATTCCATATCATCCAATAACTTTCTGTTTGTTCAATGGTACTAGGGATTTTACCTAGGGCCTTCACACTGAGCTACATCCTCAGCCCTTAAAAAAATTTTTTTTTCTTTTTTTTGCAACAGGGTCTCACTAAGTTTCCCAGACTGGGAACCAACTTGCAATCCTCCTGCTTCAACCTCCCAGAGTGCTGGGATTACAACTGTGTACCACCATGGCAGCTCTGAAGAACTTTTTAAACCTTAAGTTTCTAGGAAATATCATGCTTTTACTAAAACACAGAATTTTTAGGGGTTAAGCAAGGAAAATTTTTTACAGATTTTCTTTAAGTTCCACAATGATTCTGATATCCAAATAGTACTGTGAAATAGTGACTTAGGTTAACAGTTTTCCTGATGCTATTAGTTTACTTTATAAGCTCTAAGCCATTATCAATTAACATATACTATCTTAGAAAGGTAGGGAGAACTTGCTGAAATTTTCACTTCTTTTTGGCTTATATTAGATGAAGGTCCTTAAAGTATTATTCTAATAAATACCAGGTGGAATATTTTATATTTAAAATAAAAGAATAAAATTAGAAAAAAATTAAATAATTGAAAAGAAACAATTTAGCAATGTATTTTAGTACAAAGCCTTTATCCCAATACCAGTAAAGCTGAGTGTTAACTTGGTGAGTGAGTAAAAAAAAGGATAGTTGGGGGTGCAGGGGGTAGAAAGAAGAAAAGAACAACTAGAAAAAAAGTCAACACTCATTTCAGATGTTACCCATGTTGCTGTACTGAGTACATCGGAAATCAATACTCTATATAAAGTGCTACCCCCCTTTTCTTGGCAGGGGAAGATTCTTATCGAACTGCAGTACTCCACTTTTTTTTTAGAATAGGGATTTCCACCTCAGACATGTTATGATATTAAGAATATAATTTCAACTACTGAAATTGTCCACTTTTGAAAGCCATGTTAAAAGCCAACTAGTGCTAAGAAAAACATTTTATCAAGAACAAACTTACCTGCACTTTAACTTCCTGGTGGCTGAGTAGAGGAACCAAATGAGGAACTATTCCAGAGTCTATTACCATCTGTATCTGTTCATTGCCAGCATCAGTAAGGTAAGACAGGGCCCAGACTGTATCTACCAATATCTGGTAAAAAAAAAAAGAAAGTTCAATAGTGTTTGAATATTTCCTCATTTTATATTGTTTTAAAAAAACTTCATTAGTACAGATTTGCAGTACATAATGATTACATTCATTGTAGGGAGTTGGTAGATGTACATAATCCATCTTAATCCTTTTTATGTCCCCTTCATTTGAATAATTCTTAAACATACAACCAATCTAAGATTGTTTTACTATCTTCTTTCTTCATTTCTTCTCTTACCTCAATTCACTGGAATTTTGATTACTTATGGTTCTAGTCCCAGGCTGGTATTCAATCTTTAGTCACTAAGCTACACATACTACATAGCATATGAAATAGGAGGGGAAAAAAAAATGTTTTTTTCTCAAATGCTCAGGCTGAGGCATACTAGGTCCAAGACTTCATGGCTAATGTATATGGTTGGACTGTATGTATAAAACATGCACAGTGGTTTGAAACATCTGGACTATATTCAAGGAATTTCCTGCTATCATCAGTACTATTTGAGGATGCCTAAAGACTAAACCAGTATCAGTATTAAAGTAGTTTCATTGTCTCTAACCAGTTTGCATTGCCTTATAAAACTGGAGGCAAGCTGGATGTGGGGGCAACACAATAGTAATCTTAGCACCCTGGGAGGCTGAGGCAAGAGGATCACAAGCTTGAGCCCAGCCTGGGCAACTTAGTGAGAACCCTGTCTCAAAATTTAAAAAAAGCCTCTGCAACTTATACTAAAAATGGCTTATAATTTTTTAATAATTATATTTTGAAATACAGCAGGTCATATCTTTGATCTTTCAATTTAAAACCTAATTAGAAGTTATGGCCAAAAGACAGTATGACAATTATTTCACTGCTACATTTAAATAACATAATTACTGACAAAACCCACAGAAATAGAAACAGTGCCTGAACTTTACTTCCAAAGCCTTTCTGGAACACAGACTCTATAAAGGCAAGACAGTACTCTTTTGGGGGGGGGGGGGGTTACCGGGGATGGAACTCGGGTCCTTGCGCTTGCACAGCAGGCGGCAAAACCACGGACCTAAATCCCCAGCCCAAGACAGTACTCTTTGTCACTTTCCAAAACTGAAGAAGGCTCTAAAGATATTTTTAGAGTAAAAAGATGTCAAAAGAAAGATTTCACACAAAGTAGAAATATTATGTAAAACAACTAAATTTCAAATTGCAAATGGAACTAGTTCTTTTTCTGTAGTATTCAAGTACACTAAAATCTGTTGACACAGGCAAAAAATATCAAGTCATTTATGGTTTTCGTTGCTTTGTTTTCATGGTGCTAAAGATGGAACCCAGGGTCTCACACATCCTAGGCAAGTGTTCTACCACTGAGTCATACTCCTAACCCCTTGAGTAACTTATGACCATACATAAAAACAATACATTTTTTTTTAAGGCCCATTGCTAAATAAGTCATTAATGAGCCCAGATCCAAATTTCACCTCAAAACTAGATCTCTCTTGTACTTTTTTTATCAGATAAAATTTATATTCTATGGTAAGTTTTCTAAGTACAGTGTAATATTAGCATTTTACTTACGTTTTGTGAAAACTATTAATTTTGCTTTTTTAGAATTTCTTTGATGGCCTGATTTAAGAATTTCTACTAGTGCTTAGCTAAGATTTTATTTTTAAACATCACTTAGTAAACAATATTTACTAAAGATGTTACTAAAAAGAATACTACAATCTGAGAAATTCCTCAAGCCTTAACAAAGGTAAGAAAATAGTCACAATCTCTTCTAGATTTACTAAAGATGTCACTAAAAAGAATAACACAATCTGAGAAATTCCTCAAGCTATAACAAAGGTAAGAAAATAGTCACAATCTCTTCTAGATAGGGATACACAGGTAGAATATTTCTGAATAGTCAACAAAGATATCTGATTTGCCAATAGAGATATAAGCTTTGAGATAATCTTTCCTACAAATCTTTCAAATGCAAAATATTAAAATTTATAATTTAATCAAATAGTTCCACTATCAGGAACCCAAACCAAAAATTGCTTATATATACTTAAAATCCTAGATTATCTGGAACTACATATGCTTTAAGGGGATTCCATCAGAACTATAGGCCTAGAAACTAAAGAAACACAGCAGCTCAAACACTGCTGACCATAGCAAATTTTTTTTAAAGACAAGGTCTTGCTATATTGCCAGGTTTGTCTCAAACTGCTGGACTCAAGAGATCCTCAAGGCTCAGCCTTCTTAGTGACTGAAACTACAGCACACACCACTGTTCACAGTTGTTAAACTATTTTTAAAGAACTATACAAGTTTCTGACTGGTAGGGCCAGGGATTTAGCTCAGTGGCGCTGTACCTGCCTCACAAGCACAAGGTCCTGAGTTAGATCTCTGGTACTGAAAAAAGAAAAAAAAAAGTTTCTGACTGGTAGTGTTCATGCCAGACAAAGGCTCTACCACTGAGATACAGCCCTAGCCCATATTCTCAGTTCTCTCTCTCTTTTTTTTAACATATCAAAGGCTAGTTTGGCTTTTATAAGCAATCAGGGCAATTTCCCACTCCTTGAGTTACTTTTTTTCCTTTGTCATCTGTGCTAGTAAGAATAAACAAAATATATTTGTGACGTTAAAAATCTTGTCAGTACTGATGTTTTTCCCATGTTGTTTACATAATCCAGAGCTGTCTCTATACTAAATAAAGCTGAAAGTCATTATGACTTGGAGAAATAAAAAGTGGAATTAAAGGGCAACTGATTTTCATGGTTATGCATATGAATACAATTTCATATATATAATCAAATATTTCTTTATCTCATACAGAAAAACACCATGGGTATATGCTCTCAATACCCAGGCTACCAAAATAAGCTGCCACAAAAACTCAACAACAAAGACATTATCTTAGTGACAGAAAGTAACTGGCAACTTTGTACAGGCTTTACTTCTTTACTGAAATTATATTTTCTCCCCTATGTCATAGGAGGTGCCCTATACATACATAAACATATATATATACACACATATATATAAAAATAGAAGAGACATATTTACTCACATTTACGTCTGTGTGATGAATTAAAACACAAAGGGCTGGAAGAATCTGAAAAGAAGAATATACAGATTTAAAACACACATAATGGGAGCCAGGGATGTAGCTCAGAAGCACTGTGTCTACTGGCAAGTGCAAGGTCCTGAGTTCAATCCCCTATACTGGAAAATACACACACACACACACACACACACACACACACAAAGACATACAAACAATGTTATCTATTTTCAAAAATTTATTTACCTCCTGAATGGTTTCCATTGGTGGTGGTGGGTCTTTGTGGCGACATAAATTGACCATAACCCAAGTAACATTTCTTAAGAATGTTATAGGAATGGATGGACTTATGAATGAAAGTAAAGGTTTCACAACTCCAAGACTTATGACATAATCTCTACACTGGGGTCCATCACCTGTAAAAAGGATCAATTCAATAAACCATATCAACAATAAGCATTTTCAGAAAACACAAAGCACTGGGTACACTATGCTGTTTTCGATATTTGATCCAGACCATATATTTAATTTTATATTAAAGTTTTAGGAATGCAACAACTAAGTTCACATTCTAGGTCTCTGAGCTAAGAGAAATGCATTAGGTGCTAAGTTATTCTTCTGAATACAATTTGTATCTTCAGCTTTATAAACTGCTTACTTATGAAATGTACTCACATCATCTAAACTTCTGGAAGCCTAAGAATTCTTTAAAATAACTTGTGGCTGGGGCCAAGGATGTAGCTCAGTGGTTCCGCCGCCTGCCTCCCAAGTGCAAGGACCTGAGTTCGATCCCCAGTACAAAAAAAACAAACCAACAAAAAACTCATGGTTGAGTTGGCATCGTATAAAATTAGTCATATTGGTCTAGAAATGTTAAACAATTTTCCCATTTGTACAGGGGTAACACTGTATTAAGCATCTAAGATCTTATCTACATTGGTTTGATTACAGAAACTAATCAGTAGTAGTTTTTAAAAAAATACCGTAACCTGGGCTGGGGACTTAGCTCAGTGGTTTTGCCACCTGCTGCGCAAGCGCAAGGACCTGAGAACTGTTACTTTTCTGTCTGAGTGGTACTCTGTTTAACAAACTTTCTTATGATTAAAAAAAAAAAAAAAAAATGAAGAGGGTCGGGGATTTAGCTCAGTGGCACTGCACTTGGCTTGAAAGCGCAAGGTCCTGACTTTGATCCCCGGTACCCCCTAAAAAAGAAAAAATACATGTAGAATTTTACTTATAGTCTCATGAGAATATCAAAAGAATGGAGTATAAATTACTCTATACATTCAGAAAGAAAGAGAACTAAATACTACCCGAGAGTAGTGGTGTCCGATGTGGTTTTTTGGGCTTGAGCTGACTTATTAAAGCAGAAACTCTTTGGAGCCAGGATTCTGTGTTTTAAAAAGCTCTCCGCATAATGGTGATAGCATACTAAAGTTTGTATCTACATGTCAGTATAATTTCTAGTATGAAGCCATATTGAACTATTAATATAAATGAAAACACTTTTCCTTGGACTACCACATCTGGAGATAAGAGGCTTAGTGTTTTTGCATCCACATATTTGAACTGATTCTAAAACTTGGTATATAAGCAAAGGAGTGAGATTTGGGATATACAAACAATGTAATTCTTAATAGCAGTATACCCTATGCCTGAAACAGTTTCTAGAGAAATCCTCCCATAAAAACTCATAATCATCCCATCCTGCATGTTGCCCCAGTAAAAGAGCAATAAATAAAGTACTATATCAAAGCAACATTAACTACTTCTATGCAAGATCAATAATCTATAGCAAGCCTGATACAGGGTGCATGCCTGTCCCAGTAATGTGGGAGGCTAAGGCAAGATGATGTCAAATTTGAGCCCAGTCTGGGCAATTTAGCAATTTAGAGATAACTTATTTCAGAATAAAAGATAAAAAAGGGAAGATGTCCCTCACTATGAAGGTCCTGGGTTTGATTCCAGTACTGAAGAAACCAAAACAAAGCAAAAAAACTATCATATAATATGAAAAAAACTATCATATAATATGAAAAAACTGTCACAAGAGAAAAAGGAGGATATTAGACAAATTAAACTGTCATTCAATCATAATATATAGGGTAAAAACTTAAAAAAAGAGGTAAAAGGGCCTGGGGATGTTGCACAATGTGAAGGTCTTGGGTTCAACCCCCAGTATAGCAAACACAACTAAACTAAAACTTCTCCCTTACTAAATCAGACCTCTAGAAAAAGCATTGCAACTTTATCCTACCCTTTGAAGCTAGTTCTTCTAGCTGTATCAGCTATATCAGTGACTCCAGATATTTCAGTTTGAATTTGAGTTTGGCTTACGTTAGACTCTTACTAAAACACAACTCTAAGAACTGTCTTTATTCTTCCTATAATACAGAGAAAATCTTGAAGATACAGTAATTGTGACAACATTTAGATGATCAATAGGCTACATACACTTCCTACTGATTCATAATGAGGGAATATTACTATATTTTATATATTAACAAATTTTAATGTACAAAAGTTTGCAAAACAAAAAATTTTCATTTTGGATTCTTTTCAGAGCTACCATTCTGGGGCAAAATTATTGGTTTAAGTTTTGCATCTTCCTCTTTCTTAGTATGTTCTCTGATAGAGAAAGCTGAGAAATAAAATGGGACCCTAGCACAAAACAGAATATCTAAATCGTACACATTTCATAATTCTTCAAATAATTAAGATTCTTTTTCTAAAAGATATAATGGTATTTTAAGCAACAAAAATGTCCCTTTTATTATCGCTTTTTTCTTACATAGTTATATGGCTAATATTTCTGTAAGCTACTTCACAAAAACTAGTATTGAAGACAAATTGTTTTCCTTTTGGACTACTAGTAGCTGTTTTTATTATCTAATATATGATTATAACAATTGTTGGATTAAAAGTTTTATACAAACCTATGATATTTCCCAGTGCCCACACAGCTTGTTCACAGACATTCTGATGGGGAGAATGGAGAAGCCTCAAGAAAAGCGGCACAGCATCTGAAGGAAGAACATGTTAACACTTAAGGTTGAAAATCTACACTGTGAATCAAAATTGCTAAGACTTCAAAAATCAGGGGACTATCAACACTGAAAATATATCCTCATTAAATGATTATCAGGATAGCATTATTAGAAGAATTTTGACTAGCACATTACTTATTCAGAATCAAAATGACATACAAATGTCAAATTAGGCTCATAAAATTTCATTCACAATTAAACCAGGACTTAATTCCAATTTTTTTTGGGGGGGTGGTGGTTGCACTAGAGATTGAACCCCAGGCCTTATACATGCTAAGCACATTCACTACCACTGATCTACACCCCTAGCTCCAACTTTATTTCAATTTTAATTCCTTATAGAGTATTAACCCTCAAGTTTTGAGGGGGGAAAAAGTACAATTGTTTAAATAACTTGAGTATGAAAATTTAAATTAACACCACATGGGTAGGCAGGCCAGTGATTCCTGGGTCACATGAAACCTTGTGAATTAAAATGTAATTTCTGTTGCTTACCAAGGATGGGAAAAAGGGCCGGGGATTTGGCTCAGTGGTGCTGCCGCCTGCCTTGCAAGTGCAAGGTCCCAAGTTTGATCCCTTGATACCAAAAAAATAGGATGGGAAACAGAGAGGCAGGTCTCTATCTGAATAGATTAACAATTCACTGAACAAATGACCCTTCTTCCTTCTGATATTACCTTGAGGAATAAAATTTAAGTGTACGTTGATCAATCATGCTTCCTTAAATGAAAAGTAATTCACTTATCTATAAAAGACAGGCTAACAGTGATACATGAGATACATACTTTTTCTTTTTTTTTTTGGTACCGGGGATGGAACTTGGATCCTTCTGCCTGCAAGGCAGGCGGCGGAACCACTGAGCTAAATCCCCGCCCCTATACATACTTTTTCTAATCTTTAAGGATCACATAACACAGGAAAGAATGAGAATAAGACATCATCATGAAACCATAAGCTACCTAATGATCAACTATCCACAAAAACAATACACACACACACACACACACACAATGTACCTGAACCCAAAACTAAAACAGTTTTGGTATGGTTTAATCACTTACAAGTCCGATTATTTAAATATGGACAACCAAAAATTGCGTTATCTTTGTTAGTTTTTATAAGATAAAAGGAAATATAAAACCCACAATTTTATTAAATTTGTTCAATAATTTTCCTGTGTATGGTGTATCTTAAACAGGGAAGAACCACAGCCACTTGAGACCCCCCCCATAGCCCCAGGCCAAGAACTCAGGACACCTGAGAGTGGGGAAATGGGGCTCATTCAGGGAAGACCCTGGGCCAGTATACATCCTTTCAACTAGGGAAGAAAAAAAAGGGAGGTGTTTGCTCTTTTGAAAATATTATTAGGGGCCCCGAATGCCTTGTGAGGAGATGAGCCTCTCAGCGCTCCCCACTCCCTGCCCCAGTGCTGAGGAGGTGTATGGTATATCTTAAAGCATTCAACACACAATGCAATGCTACAATCTGGACAGTAGTATCTAGTCTCTTTCTGAATTCTTTTTTGCGTTATTGTCTTTCTTTGAACAACACACTTTGTCATGTAGGTTTTTCTTTTAAAAAATTAATTTTATTGGTACATTTTAGGTATACAATATAATGACATTCATCATTGGAAACTTGCACCTTTACATAATCTCTCTTGGTTCTTATTTTCTCCCCCTTCCCCTGCTCTCCCTTCAACCCCTCCACCCCCTTCCCTATTTACAAAGACTTTGTTTCCATTTTTTTCATAGTAATCTCATTCCCTTCTCTCCTTTCCCCTACCCCTCCTACTCCCCTTCCCCTTTGCCCCTTTGCTTCCTAGTTCATATTATCTATTATACCTTTTAGTCCTTATTTACACTTTGTTTCCCACACTAGAGAAACTATTTAGTATTTACACGTGTGTCCTGTTTATTTCACTTAAGAGTATCGCCTCAATGTGCATCCATTTAGCTATAAATATCTCTAATCTCTTTTTTTATGGCTGAGTAGTATTCCACTTAAAAAAAAAACCCACATTTTCTTTATCCAGTCTCCAGTTGATGGGCAATTGGGCTGCTTCCAAGTTTTATCTATTACAAATTGTGCTGTTATGAACATGGGTGCACGTATATCACTATGATATGATTCTTTTATTTCTTTGGGGAAGATACCCAGCAGGTGGTATATATGTATTTTTTCTGTGGGTGGTATAATTTTAATAAAATGTCTACCCATTAAACATAATGGTGCAGACATTGATGATGGACATCCTGGTTGGCATTTCGCTATCTCATATTTTTCAATTTTTAGTTTATTAGACCTAAATTGTAAATAACTTTTGAACCAATTTCTTTGGAATAACAAATGAGTTCCATATTATTTGGTCCAGAAGGTACATAAATATTTTATAATAATATATTTTTTCTTGTTTTCTGATTACAGGATAAGCTCGTTAGACATTAGTCAACTCTGTCAATACCACCCATAGAATTATAATCACTGACTGCTACTGGAAATTTTAAGTTTCATTTCTTCTTTCAAGTTTTATCATTTCTGTATTATACACAGTGGAAAATAAAAAGACATCTTTTTTGTCTTTCCATTTCGTAAGTTTTCCATTTCAGAGTTTTCCTTCCTGACATGTGAACATTTCTCCCTTTTTTCAGTTTTTTCTTTTGCAGATCGTTTGGCAGTTCCTTCCTATTCAGTCTCAGTGTCCCAACTGTGTCCATTTTGTATTGTAAAATAGTATCATTGAGTTCTGGAGAAGAATGAGAATTATAGCTAATGTACTTATGATAAGAGTTTTTATAAATTGTAGCACAAAATTATAGGTTATTTTCACAAACAAAATCAACACAAATTACTAAAAGAAAATAAGCAGAACTCATTAGATTTCACTAGAAACAAACATTAAAGGTGAATACAACATTCTAAATAGAAACGTATGCAAAAAGTTGATATAAAACAAACAAACAGACACACAAGTGTATCTCAGACAAACAAGAATTGACTGGTTGAAAAGATACCTACCTGCCTGAACAACACTCAGGATAGTCAGTACGTAAACAAATGAGCTACTGAGTTATACTTGGGGTAAACTGTTTAGCACTTAAGGTATTTTTCTTTTCTAAGTAATATTAGAACAAATACTAAAATATAAAATGGTTATTAATTGGATAAAATTTTTGTCCTCTGCCAAATCATTTACTGCTTGTGATTTTAACAAGTTTAGACCAATACACTGCTTACATTTAAAAAAGACTTTTAAAGTATCTTCCTTAAAACTATCCATTTCTTTGGTGGAAGAATGAAATAGTATTCAATATAATGACACGGTCAAGTTAATATGAAACAAAAACAGCAGGCATTTTATTACAGCAACAAGAAAAAAACTTTCAAACCATTCTTTCAATAGGACTACCTCAAAGATATCCTTAAATGTTATGATACAAATTTCATTAGGAAAGGTTGAGAGGTAGAATATCAACAGGTATAACTCCTTTTATTTCTACTGATGCCCTACAGATAAAATGAAATAAAATAATGTAATCTGATACTATAATCAGGAAATGTTCTTGGTTTTAGACTGTAATCAAATGAATTTTTCAAAATAGAGAATGTCAGTCACTGGAACAAAATGATTAAAATAACATACTTATGTTAGCTAATTCAACAACCCTACATGCTAGCTACTGGGTAGTTATTATTTTATAGTATAGTTAAACTGTTTTAGGAGAACTGTTTTTTTAATTGGCTTTAAAGATCATAATACTGTTTATTAATAACCAACTTACTAGACTGAACCACTGCTTGAGTTTGTTCAGAGGTTCCAGATGCAATGTTTGTCAAGGCCCATGCAGCTTCAAACTGTAAAGAAGGACTACAAAATAACAAATTATTTTCAACAATAAAGATTTTTACAATGGCCCAAATATCTAACAATCCTTTCTTCCTCTAGCATGTATTAAATATTCTGTTCTAAAAGATATCTATCCATTCAACACTAGGGGTTAAAAAAGAGGGAGGGTAGACCAATCACAAAATCTATTCAGTATAAAAACCTTCTAATATGTCTTTATTTTTAGTAACATCTCTTTTTTATTAAGATTTTTTCATATTTCAAACAGTTTTGGACAAGTACCTATTTGGTCAAGCTAGTTCTTGGTAATTTCCAAAGGTTACACATTATTATTAGTATTAGTATTATTTTGAGACAGGGTCTCACTATACAGTTTAGGCTAGACTTGAATTCACTATGTAGCCCAGCCTGGCCTCAAACTGGTGGGGATCCTCCTGCCTCAGCTTCCCAAGAGCCAGGATTACAAGTGTGCAACACCACGCCTGGTTACAAATTAAATTTATCATTCTGAAATTCTTCTTTGGTTCATCCTTCATTTCATTAGCATACTTTGTACTGCTTTTCACTCTGACTTTTTAATTCTATCCCTCGGTCCTTTTCAAAGGATCAAACTAACTACTCCAAGGGACACATTCTAAATTCTTAAAAAAGTACTTACTTGTCATCTCTTTCAAGACAATGGACTAAAATAGGCAATATTCCAGATTTTATTAAGTCATCAATTGGTGGATTTCGATCACTGGACAAAAGCTTCCTGTAAGATATACATTTCTTGTGAAACTTAATGGCATATACTAGTATAATTAAATTCAAATGTGTGTGTGTATATACATATATATATGTATATGTATATATATACAAATTGTTTGAGACAGGGTCTCATTATGTAGTTCAGGCCCATCTTGAGCTTGCTATGTAGTTCAGGTTGGCCTTAAACTAGGGATCCTCCTTCCTTGGCCTCTTAAGTGCTGGGATTATAGGCATGTGCCACTAAAGAGCAAATTTGTATTTGATGTATATAATCATAAATTTGAATATTTGGCCTAAGTACTCTATTTGAAAATTACTTTTCATAATTTACATAATGCCAACATTTTCTCTATAAAAAGATTAACTTACAAAAGAAATTTAGATATGACCAATAATTAGAAAAGTACGGCAGACATTTTACCAACTTTGTTAGTACAGTATTATTCTCTCAAGAAAATTTTGAATATGGCTTATAAAATGACAAATGATTTTTTACACACCTCTTTAACACAATATTTACCTTGCTAAGAAAGAAATTAAGAGGTCACCAAAACATCCAGAATTTTTCTTACTAGATCTCAACAGTCAACAGATAAGAGCAGGCATGCTGATGGTATACATTTATAGTTGATATTAGTGTTTAATTCTTTATCCTACTCTACTCACTGAAAAGCCCATAAAAGCCCAACAATACTTTCATCTCAGTAACTAAAGAGAAATGGAGTAAGTTTAATGAAAAAGAAAATATCTAAAGAGATGCTGGAGATACCGAGGTGAACAAGATAGAACATCTGTTCTCATGGAGCTTACAGGATGAAAAACAAAACATAGTGCCCATTTTCACATGTGCGAGACTGAAGGTTTAACTGGTAAATCTTCAGTGTAGTCTAACAAATCTTCACCCAATGGAATCTCCTGCACTATTATTTAAAGGTAAGGTTTAAGAACACTTAAGTACATCGTTCTACCACATAAACAGGGTTTCTTATTTTCTACCTCGTGAATACAAACTCCATGACCTAGCTTATAAACTGCTTCAGAGGCTGGCTCCACCTTACCTAATTAATCTTACTATAGGTCGGGCTGGGGATTTAGCTCAGTGGTTCCGGCACCCGCCTCGCAAGCGCAAGGACCTGAGTTCAATCCCCAGTAGCAAAAAAAAAAAAAAAAAAAAAATTCAATAGGTCAGTTGTCACACCATTTCTGTCTCATTTCTAAGCCCTTCCTTTATATCCTACTCCCCTCATTGGAAATGTCTTGTTTTCTATCTAGTCAAATTCTTACCTCTTTAAAGTCCATTTTGAGTTCTGTTTTATATAATACCATCTTCGAATTCTAAGAGTGGTTTACACTATATAGTCATACATTTGCTATATTAGCCATATATATATAGTCATAGAGTATCACTGTTTTTTTTTTAAAAAGTAATTCTGTACTCACAGATTCTAAACTTAAAGAAATTATATAATACTTTCACACTATTTTCCATAACACATGGCACAGATCTTACAAGTGGAAATTTTATAAAAAGTTTAAAAAGGCATCAAGCCAGTCTTTCTCAGTCAAGTTTTCAAGAGATCAATAGTGATGAAGAAAAATATTTTATAGCTTCACTGAGGACAATTTTAAAAACAGATGACCATAATTTTGAGCTGTCAATAGTTCCATGGTTTTTTTCCCTACATACCAAATTCCTCTAATAAGAAGTTCTTTTACTCTTGGCATATTAAACCTACAATTCTGTAATCTGTTCTAGGTTATTTAAGGATAACACACAAAATAGAAAAAGTATAATACTGTTACAAAAAGGATTCATGCCTTGGGTAAGATATTGGATGGACCTGGGAAATTTTTCTCACACTGAAACTCTATTAACTATGAGCAATTTCTTAAGTGTCTCTTTTCCACTAATACTCATAATATATGGTGTTATTCTTATTCTCACAAATATACAAAGAAACACCATAATGTGTTATGGTACACCCAGCCTTCTCCAACCTATCTGTTAATACAAATGTTTCAGTAATATATTTTTATGGCTTTTTCCTTAAAATATTAGAGTATAAGAGTCACAATAGAAATGTGCAAAATGACGTGGTCTTTCCAGCCTGGAAGGACAGTGGGAATGTATGCGACCATAAATTTAATGTCCTCTTGTTGAACCCTGACATAGTATGCTCGTAACTCTTGATTTACTGTTTGAACAATATGAGAATTGTCAGAATTAGCTATCTTGGTAAGGGTTTGAAGAATGTGAGCTTTTTTCATTTTGTTTTTTTGGAGATAGGGACTTACTGTGTAGCCCAGAGTGGCCTTGAACTCACGACAATCTTCCTGCCTCAGCCTCCTGAGGGCTGGGATTACAGGTGTGTACCACCACACCCAGCGAATGAGTTTTATAAAATAAAACCTGTAAGCTAGTAACAGGTAAAGCTTTATAAATAATGCTTTTCTATTACTCTACATCACTAACTTGTTAAATCAACTTTTCCCTAACATTTTTATGTATTAGGTACATGAATGCTTCAGTGTATTTAAATCATCACTTTCATATCAAACTTTTGTGAGCTTAAGAGTACACAGTTCAGGGCTGGGGATTTAGCTCAGTGGTGCCACCACCTGCCTGGCAAGCACAAAGTCCTGAGTTCAATCCCCGGTACTAAAAAACCCCCCAAAACCCAAAAAACAGTTCAGTGTATTTAAGCTCACAAGTTTTTAGATCGCTATCCATTTTAATACTGTAAATACAGATAACAATTTTTTGAATAAACTGACTTCCTTATTGTTTGCCTTATTGTTAGATTAGCAGAATTACTGTAAAGACTCAAAATAAAAACTGTGTAATGTATACAATTTAAACTTGTCCTCAAAATTTAACTTACCTAGCAGCTTGAACTGCACTTAATTGAATTCCTTGGTTATCACTTGAAGCATTCTATAAAAAATAAAACAGCTTATGATGTAGATTCACAATAATTAGTTGAGTCCAGCATATTTGAAGAGGAGTAAAAAACTCAACTTACTTGAACAATAGCTTCTAGAGAGGTATTTTGCTGAGAAAAAAATTACAGAGAAAACTAAGTTAAACAGTCACCTTAAAATGCTATATTTATGTGAAATCTTTCACTGGTAGTTTTAAATTACCAGAATAATAATAACTTACCACTCTGTAATCGCCATCTATATCAGAATCTTCACAGATATCTTCATGTGGTACGTTCCTTCTCTTTAAGAGATGTTCATCTCTTTTATTCTTTAAAAAAAAGTCAGAATATCAGGTTTTTAAAAAAACTAAACATTGTCATATAAGGGTTAGGCAATCCTGTGCCTAAATAAAATATGAAATACCTTTTAAAAGTAACATTCAAATGCAGAAATTTAAATCAAATTGTGAATTCAACACTTAACTGACACTAATTTGAGTCCCCAACAACAAATACTACATTTCCAATGAACCATGAACCATTTAAAACAAAACAAAACATTGGACTAAAAAAAGACAGTATATTGCTTAAGCCAGAACCAACTATATATATTTACTTGAAAGTACTAAATTACTTTACATATCATCTGAGAGCTTCTCTTTACCACTTAAAAGCAAAGTCAGAGCAAAAGTTGGGCAGTTCAAATTTAATCAAAAATCAACAATGTTTTACAAAAATCAAATGCCCTCTGAATTTCACTTGAAACGTTTGGGGCAAATTTACAAGTACGTTCTCAACTGTCTATTTTAATACTTGAAAAGCTAGTGAAATTTACAAGTAGCAAGTTCTTTTCGGGGCATAAATACTGTCTTATTTTAACAGCAGAACTGCAACTATATCTATTACCCTTATAAAATAAAATTACAACAATATCTGCTAAGTTGTTTATAACTATTCTTAGTGGACAAGTTGTATCTTGCCAATTTAATAGCTTTTTAAATTCAGTAAAAGTTTTCTTCTTTCAAAAGAAAAAGAAACACTGAATGCTTGAGACAGAAAAAAAGCTTAACTATATTTAGTGAGTAAAATTTAGTTATATAGCAAGTTACATATCTTACATGCAACATACATTTGATATCTTCTACACATGCCATAATCTTGTTAGAATTATGCCTGGAAGTACCAACGCTAACCAAACTCACCTTCCTTAATTCAACTACAACTTCATTTCGTTGTCTTCTCATAGTCTACAAAAGAGTAAAAAACCATGTTTTTTAACCACCTCAAACTCTATCATCTAAAAAAACCCAAACCCAATTATTAACATTTTAATGTATACCTCTAACTTTTCTTCAAGCCATATATATGTACTCTAAGCGCAAGGACCCGAGTTCGATCCCTGGTACCAAAAAACCAAACCAAACCAAACATATATATATGTACTCTTATAATAAAGATCATATTATCATTATATAGATGATTTTCTATCTTCAGCTTACATTTATATTCCAAAATATTAAGTCTCTTTGAATTATACCTATAACACTAGACATATCATAATTTTAAAAACTATAACATAAGGTTTATAAAAAAATATAGAAGTACAAAGAATAGAAAAGGCCATAATCTCACTCCCCATGTGAATCAATGACATTTTAAGAAGTCAATATTATATGTAAAAGGCTAGTAAATTCAACTGCTAAAGGGTGGGGGGAGCAAGGAACATCTTCCTGTACACCCAGTCTCTCTCTTTAAAAGTTTAAAACAATATTACACTTACTACTTATTTTATTTATATAGATCTTAGAGATTTTTCCGTGGTGACATTTATAGATCTTTGGTTTTCCTAATGACCAAATAACTATTTTTTCACATACTGTGGCCACTCATTTTTTATCATTTTTTTTTCAGTTTTAAAGACACATCATACATAGATAAATGTTCACTGTAAAACAGTCAAATATTCAGAAATAAGTTCACGCTGTTTCTACATATAGGATCACCTCATTCTAATAATAGCACATGTCAAGACACAGTAAGTGGAAACAGTAAGTCACAAAGCAGTACTTAAATACGTAAGAAGCATCTCAAACTTATCCAAAATTGAACTTTTTGATCTTTAACAAACATACTCCACCCCCACCTCAGCAAATGGCAGGTCTACCCTTCCGTGTGCACAGATCTGAAACCTTGGAACCATTCTTAATTTTTTCTCTTCTATCATGTATTCATTCTCTTAGCAAATTCCTTTAGTTCAACCTTGAAAACATAACCAAAATCCCACCACATGTTACTTTCTACTCAGTCCAATTCATCATCTCTCATGTAGTTTACTAAGAAAACCTTCTAACATGTATCCCTCCTGCTCGTGCGCTCCATCTTCCTTCTTTCCCAGGCCAGCCCTCAACATAGGAACCAGAGTAATCGTCATAGGAAGTTTTAATTTTGTGTGCCACAGGCACCTATGATAGCTGGTGAAATCAAATAAAAATCTGCTCAGTGTTTAATATACAAAAATATACATGATTATTAAGGAAATGTACTAATACATAGTTAGGAAAAAAGATAAATATGAAATAACAAATTGTAAGATTGGTGCTTCATTATTGCATTAAATGTGATCTACAGTGGCTCTAATAGCTATTATAATTTCAAAGTAATAATGACCATAAATGATATCTCAGTGTACCTGCAACAATAATGGAATTTTATTAGCTGTGACAAAGTCACAAAACACTTGTCATTTACTGACTATATTATTAAGTGCAAGAAACATTGTTTCACTTAAAAGTTAAGGAAAGTAAATTTTTTCTCCCTGCATGTGCCTAGGCTCTCCTGAATTTTACCTACAGAATCCATAGAGCATCCAAAGGCTGTCAATAAAGAACTGCTTTCCAAAAAGTCAATCAAACCATGCCACTCCCCTTTTCAAAACTATCCAATGCATGATTTGTCACTTCAGAGTAAAAGTCCATTCTTTACAATGGCTTAAATCCAGTCATATCTTCCCACTTCACCCTTTCTGCAATGTCAGTTCCTAGTCTTCTCTCCATTCATTCTGCTGCACCCAAACCAATCTTGCTACATCTCTTAACACACTGGGAATTCTCTTGCCTCACAGTCTTTTTGTTTTGTTTTGTTGTTTTTTCTTCACAGTCTTAACTAATATACTACAGTAATTCTTAAGTTAATTTCCACAGCCAAATTGCCTGAGTTGTTTTTTTAGTCACACCACTTACTAGCTCTCTGCCTTTCCATTTTCTTATCTATAAAATAAAAATACCTACTTCATAGGTTTACTGTAGGGTTTAAATAAATCAATGTATATAAGTACTTAAAGAGCAGTACATGTGTTAGCTTATTATTTTTACTGCTATTTCCTCAGGTTGGAATGCTCTCCCCCACTATCTACAGTGCTTTCCCCTTTTCTGATCCCCTACCAATTTCCTATCTGGACACTATCTCTTCCTTGACTTATTTTTCTCCACGACACTTAGCACATTCTACTATACTGTATAAAATTTGACTTAAGGAATAACAAGGAGTAAGCATTATTTCTTCTTAATGTGTCTTGACTAATCTTACATGTACAGAAAAATTTTTTTTGGTACTGGGGATTGAACTCAGGACCTTGCACTTGTAAGGCAGGCATGGTGCCACTGAGCTAAATCCCCCCCCCCCCATTTTAACTTTTTGACCATGCCAAACTAATTTATTCTGTTTGCTTAAATGAAGATTTGGCAATCTTCATAGCTTTGGTACACATATGGATTATAAAACATGACTCAATTATAAGACTGCTTAAAAAAACCCAACTTTTAAAGCAATGACACATGCCACAAGTGAAAAATTTCACACCATGAAACTTTGTTTCAGGCACAAAATTATTAAAAATACTATATAATAACTTCAGCCTGTATAGGTATATATGAAATATAAATGAATTTTGTTTAGATGTATCAGCAAGATACTCATTATCCATATGCAAATATTTGAACATCTGAAAATACTCTAGTTCCAAACGTTTTGAATAAGAGATACTCAAACTGTATTACCAAGACAAATGGGCTCTACATATCACAATATAAAAATAAATGATTTTAATAATAATGGATAATAAAAATCTATGCCCTATTTCTCACATACAGAATATAATTTGTAAGATATAGTAAAACATTGTTCAGTAAATTTAATAGGGCAGACTTCTGAAGGACAGAGGTACTTGTAGCCTAAAAAGAGTTTTTTATTAGTATGCACAACAATTAAATAGCAGGAATGAAGTTTAATACACTAACTTTTTTTCATAAGAACAAACTATTTAAGTCCTTCTATTATGGTTCATTTTCTTCACCAAATTTAAATTTTGATAATTTAGAACTAATAAAGATCTTATTAAACCAATTTATCAATGTAAGAGTAAGGTTATTACTACTCACAGCAACTCTACAAAGTAAGAGATTTGACAATCTCTTTACTCTTGGGCAAGAGTTTTCAATTAAGACCATAAATGAATTGGTAGAAAGACACTATGTATATCAGCCTGGCAACATTACCCAAGTTTTTCACTGCAAAAAAAAAACAATGCTTAAAAGTGGTATTAGATATTTAGACATTTTCAGTTATAACCCCAACTCAAATGAAAGATTTTTCTTTTTTTAAAAGATTTTTATTGCTGAGGTCTCATGAAAGGAATACATAAGCTGCTTTTTCTCAGTACTAGCATATTTTGCCTATTACATACTGTATAAGAATAATACTTGTGAATTCATATAGTTTATACTGGTATAGTAAGGAGTACAATCAATTAGAATTTTTAAAAAGCTGCTAAAAATTGGCCAAAGGCTTATTTATAACCCATAGGGGTTAGTCAAGCCACACTTTTTGCAGAAATCTGCATTACTGCTGCTTTCAACTCAGATGATTACCACAATCTAAACACACCTGGTAGGCAGAGAGTTTCAGCCCTATTAATATAGGTGGGGAGTAGTTCAGTGGTAGAATACATTTTGTGCACAGAGTCTCTGGCTTCGATCCCTAGCACCAAAAACAAAAGTCCAAACCGAACTAAACCAAACCAAACACCGACCAAAAAAAAAAAAATCCACTAAAACTGCACAAGTTTATTTTCCTACTCCTCTATTTCTTCCTCCTTTCCTGTCCACTTGCCAACTTGCTAACATTTATGGCAATGAAAGGGAAACAAATGCCTAATAATGTTAAATGTTTACTGGGGGGGGGTCAATGAGTAATATCTACTAAAAAGATTTTTTAAGGAATACATTTAGTTATTTTAAACTGTAGATTAATTTGTTTATATTTATTAATAGGAATAGAAAAACATTTAATTAGTACCACTTGCAGTAGGCAACAGACTCAAGTTCTTTTCTCTCTCTTTTTTTTTTGGTACCGGGAATCGAACTTGGGACCTTGCGCTTGCGAGGCAGGCGGCGGAACCACTGGGCTAAATACCCGGCCCTCTTTTCTCTCTTTAACAAGTGAAAAGATGAGTGGAGACTGAGCATAAGAGGAGGTTGAAATAAATTAAGGGAAGGAGACCAGATTTTAGCTACACAAAGCTATCAGAGTAGTTTTAGAAATAATTCTAGTTATCATATATTAAAAAATAATTCATATTTAACTTAAAAGCATCAAAATTTAGTACTTGAATGTAATTTTTAACATGTTTCCACCAGCTTGAACCAGCAGTGGTACATATATGACCGTCCCATTGGGCAGCTTATTCCACTGGTGGCACAAATGGATCTAATCACTTTTATCGGTCTTTTTACAAAGTTAATAAAATGCTGCCAGATAGGACAGTCATGCATGTACCACTGGTGGTTCAAGCCACCCAGCAACAAGACATAACAATTATAGGTCCTTTGTGAATGTGTTAAAATAACATAAAGAAATGGAATTACAGTAGGCTATCTCTTCAACATTCAAACAGGAAAATGTATTAAATACATTTAATAATACAAAGAAATTTATTAAATACAAAAGTAATTTAAAAAAAGCTATACATGTTCATTTGGAAAAGTTACAAGATAAAGGTAAGAAGGGAAAATCTGAACTTCCACAATTTTTATATTCACTTTTCTTGTGCAACAGCTTACATAAGATAGGGGAAGAAAATACATGCATTAATTTCCCAAGACGGTTTACTAGTAAATGGTTATACTACTCTACTAGTTAATGGCTACCAGCCCCAGGTCAACCTCTAATTAATGCAATCTTAGGCAAGTTACCACTTTTATTCTCCTATCTGTAAAGTGAATTCAACAGATATCTAAGATCTCTAATGCCTCAAAAACTTGCATCACTTTTATCAACTTCAGAAACAATGCCATAAAACATTTAATTTTCATTTGTACAAGTTACTACACATGGCAATATAGTTTCTATGTTAAGAATCATGGATAAAAAAACATAGGCCAAAATTGCAAACAATGAAGAACTATTTTGTGGCTGTTATAGTTCATTGAGTTTTCCTATCTTGTACCTTTCTTGCCTTAAATTAAGTTGCAATGCCAAAAGTATACAGAAATCATTGGGCTTTCAATAGCTAGTTTTGGTAGCTGAGATAATTAATAAGTATACCCTATATGTGTGCATATACACACAAATTTTATTTGGGGGGGGCTAGAAATGATCACAGGTTTGCTGAAATACACACTCTCTCAAAAACGGGAAATGTTACAAGATAAACTTTCAGAATAATTTATAATTGATGACAATATATAAAAAGCCATTATAATAAAACATACATACAGTATTTAAGTTTTTTTTTTCTTTTTTCCATGCTGAGGATTGAATCTTAGGCCCTGTTCATACTTAGCAAGCTCCCTACCATTAAGCTACATCTCTAGCTTTTATTTCTTATCTGAGCATAAAAGAAAGCACTTTTAGAGTAAACAGCATATAAAGAGACAAATCAAATGCTGGCAAGAAAAATCATATCTTTTCCAACTTTTTGAGTCTGTAACAGTAGAATTAAAATTTCAGGAACCTCATGAATGACTGATGACAACTCAATACATGGGAAAAGACCTGGGGAAATTACTGAGGAAAAACAAGGTACAAAATTCGCTACAATCAAGCTAAGAAAAGTCAAGAGAATCCAAACTTTCACATTACTGCTGAAGGAATCTGATTTCTCTGTTGATATAGGCATTCTTAGCTGAGGAAAATAACTATTTTTTTCCATTTATATAACAATGTTAAAATTATGAAAATTAAGAGATTAAAGAATGTTTGCCTCCTATGAACATAACTTTAATGGTTTTCTTCAGAGAAATTTAAACAAATAGCATTATAAGATTTTGTAACTAAAAAGAATAGAAATCATTTAAACTACTTCATTTTTCAAAGAAAGGAACGGAGGCCCAGTGACATTTCCAGGCTCATATGTTCTGGATCAGTCCAATGTTCTTTTATACTATACATTAGTTTTTCATCCTAGATCTTTTTCTATTACGTGCTGTGATCCAAAAGTACATTGAATGCTTAAATTAAAAAAAATTTTTTATAATAAAAGACACATTGCACTTAGCCCTCCTGAGAATATACCCCTGAGTTCCACTCTCATGTCTTTAGTTAGCTGCCTTGATGTCCTGACTTGTTTCAAAATATTTACCTTTCACGGTCATTTTGACTTTGGGGAAGAGCCAGTGAACGAGGTGGATGAGGACACATGGTAATGTTTTTACAGGCTTGACTCTGTCTGGGATGGTATGTAACAGCAGCATTCACTGTATTTTTTATCATTCCTCATAAGACACAAAAGACTTCCAAAATTGCTCTAGAAAGTGGCAAAAATCACGTATGTGCACAATGAGGGGTAGTACTTTGAGGGGGACTAATGGCAATGTGTCTTTTATTGTAATACATTTTTAAAATTTAAACGTTCACTGTATATTTTAATCAGATCTCTTCAAATAAGCTACTTTTCCTTTTTTTCTCCATATTTACTTTCAAAATATTCTTTAATTTTCCTTTGTGAACTTATGTTCAAAGCCTTCAACTCTATCAATAAAAAAATCTTTTTAAAGAAGCATATTAAGAATTATTTTGCCAAAGTATTATTTAAAGAGTACTCTAGTCGTGCTCATATACTAAACAGATGTGTACAGCTACACAGGAAACCATTCATTTACCCAACAAATGCTGACCACTTACTGTATGTCACAAATGGTTCTTAATGTTAAGGAAATACCAAGGAACCTCATGATAATCCCTGCCTTTGTGGATTTTACTCTTTAGTGTGGGGAGAAAATCGAAATATATGTTAGGTGGAGATAATATTAGAGAGGAAGATATAAAGCTGGGAAAGGGTATTTTTTTTCCTTGCTATGTAGTTTGGCTGGTCTTGAACCCAGTATGTAGCCTTGGCTGGTCTTGAAACTACTACATAGCCCAGGCTGGCCTCCAATTTGCAGCAATCCTCCTGCCTCAGATTCCTAAGTGCTGAGATTACTGGCATGTGACACCACACCTGTCTGGAAAAGGGATATTTTAAAGTAAAGACTTTAAGAAGGTGACTGATGGAGTCATGTAGATATTTGTTAAAAAGTAATCAAGGTACAGGGATTCACAAGTAAAAAGTACCCAGACATTAAAGAACAAAATAACGTGAAGAGTCCATGGTGGTCGACATGCAGTCAGTAAGCAGAGAGGAGTAGAACATGAATGCCTAGCCACAGTCTGGACTGTGGCATTTATTCTGAGATGGGAAGCCACCTGTGGGTGAGTTTTGAGGATAGACGAGACTTATTCTGACTTAAAACAGAATCATTTGAACTGCTATGTTGATAATACACCATAAATGCAGTAACCCAGTCAAGAGATAATACCTTGAACCAGGGCAGTAACAGTAGGAATCATGAGACATATTTGAAGTCTGTATATATTTTGGAAATTGAATATACAAAATTTACTAATATATTAAATAGGACTAGGAAAGAGAGGAGACAATGACATCAGTTTCGGCTCAAGAAACCTGACGATGGAAGGGAGATAGGGCAGACAATAATGAGCAGGTTTGAGGAGAAGGATAATATCACTCTGAATATGCCAAGGTTTTTTTTTAATATACCAAGACTAACATAATGCATCAAAATGAGACGTCAAATACTCAACTGGGTCTGGAACTGGGTCTAAAAAATATCAATTTAGAAAGTTGTCAGTGTAGAAATGCCATTTAAAACCAAGTGAGCTGACTAGATTACTCATGGAATGAATATATTGTGGCTCTGTTATAGTTCATTGAGTTTTCCTATCTTGTACCTTTCTTGCCTTAAATTAAATTGCAATGCCAAAAGTATACAGCAATCACTGGGCTTTCAATAGCTAGTTTTGGGCATCCCAAAATAAAGAGATAGAAAACTAATGAACAGACAGGGAGACAGAAAGCAGCCTGTTTATTGTTCAGTGCTGGAACCCAGGGCCCTGTGCATGGTAGGCAAGTGCTCAATCACCGGCTATATCCTCAGCCAACATTCATGTTTCACTGCATGTATGTCTGTCATAATTATTTTACTTTTAAAGAAATAAAAAATATAAAGTCTCATACTGCTACATGCTCATTGCATCTGCAACCCTCTCCTCATCCTTTCTCTATGCCTAGAAGCAACTATTTTTCCTGAATTTGGCTAGTTTAATTCCAATAGGTATTTTGGCGTTTATTGCGTATCACCATATTACAATAGTTTCATACATTTACATTTTTACATAAATGTCGTCATGCCATAGGTAGCCTTTAAAAAGATTATTTTTCAGAGCAGTTTTACATTCATAGGAAAATTTATTTTATTTTTTGGTACCAGGGATCAAACTCGGGACCTTGGGCTTGCGAGAGATGCCAGAACCACTGAGCTAAATCCCCAGCCCTACATTCACAGGAAAATTTAAAAGAAAGTACAGAGAGTTCTCATATATTCTCTGCCCCCACATACGCATAGCCTGCCCAACATCAACATCCTATTACCAGAGTGGTACATTTGTTACAACTGATGAACCTACATTTACACAGTATTATCATCCTAAGATAGTTTATAGAGTTCACTTTTGATGCTTTACATTCTGTAAGTCTCCACAAATGTATAATGACATTTATCTGCCATTATAGTTACGTCAAGAGTATTTCACTGCCCTAAGAGTTCTCTGTGCTCTATTTTTTTTCTCCTCCCTCCCAAACCCCTGGCAAATAACTAATATAGTAGCCTCATAATGGGTTTTGGAGTATTCTCTTCAGATTTTTGGAGTAGTCTGAGGAGGACTGGTGTCAATTCTTCAAGAACTCTCAAATGTTTGACAGAATTCACCAGGCTGAATTACCTGGTGGTTCCCAGAGTATCTTTGTTGGGAAAAATTTTTTTAAATTACTGGTTCAATCTTACTTGTTTATAGGTCTATACAGATTCCGTATTTCTTCATGATTCAATCTTGACAGGCTGTGTGTTTTAAGAATGTATCCATTTCATACACATTTCATTCTACTGCAATACTCTACAAAACCATGAAAAGTAAAAACATTATGTTACATAACAAGAAAACCAAATATGGGCCCAGGAATAACTAAGAATTCAATAAAAGAATGATCAATACAAATTGGTATGATCAATGAAGCCAGAAGGTTTAAGTTCAACCTGGAAGCAAAACTAAGTAACAGAAAGGCAAAGAGAAACTTAGAAGGTATTTCTAGGAAGGACCCAAAAAACCCACAGATAGAAATGCTGAACTGCCATGTTAAATGTGAGATGGGTTCACTTCCTTAAAGTGGAAAAACAGAGAAGTTATACGGCTAGGGAAAATTTTAATCTAAACATATAAAAATTTGGTGCTTCCATTTTCATTAGTATTTATGTATCAAACACTTCAGTATCTGCTAAAGTGAACTGAAAGCTTAGTTTATTAAGAAATTCTGACTGCTTCCTAGAGACAATTTGAAACCACTTAAGATCCCTAAATTGAAAAGAAAAAATAGCAATGGTGTTCTGGGAGTTTACTGAATTAACTATATTCTAGTAGTTTTCATCTGAGATGTTTTGCCACTCAGGACATTTGGCAATTTCTAGAGACCATTTTGGTTGTTACTCCTGGGGAGGAATATGCTACTGGTATCTAGTAGGTGAAGACCAGGAATGCTGCTAAACATCCTATATTGCACAGGACAGCTCCTTTTCCAACAAATTATCTGGACCTAATAACAGACAACAGTGCCAAATATATAGAAATATAGCTGTATTTTAATGAGTTACTTTCATGAGAACTCAACTTAAGTTCAAGTATCTTTTTAAAGAAATATACAAAAAGAGAAAACATCCAAAAGATTAAGAGTAGTGAGAGATTAAGAGTAGTGAGAATACTGCTTTATTCTTCTAAAAATTTATTTTAAATTACCATGCAATACTATTAGCAAAAAATGAACTTGACTTAAAAATTCTCATTTAAGAGTTGAGGATGTTACTCAAAGACAGAGCACTTGCTTAAGCATGCACAAGGCCCTGGGTGTAACCCCTCATATTGTACCTCCAAACAAAACAAAACAAAAAACCCAAACAACAATAGTACATTTGTGCTTTATTTTTAAAAATATTTCATTTAATTCCTTCAAATATTTACTTAAGTGTCATCTATACGAAAAGCTTCCTAACTAACCTATAGTCTAAACTACTTAGGAGGCTGAGGCAGTAGGATCTCTTAGTTCAGGAGTTTGAGGCTAGTCTGGGCAAAACAGCAAAACTTTGTCTCTAGGAGGGAAGGGTGAGGGGAAGGGGAGTGGAAAAGAGACAAAGGAAAAGGAGGGGAAAGGAGGGGGAGTGGGAAGGAAGGAAGGGGAAGGGAAAAGAAGGGAGGGGAAGAGGGGAGAGGAGAGGGAGAGGAGAGAAGGAATGGAGGGTACAAAGCAGACAAGGTCCACAATGTTCAGGGAACTTAAAGCCTGATGGGAGAAAGTAATATTGAGAACAAATATAAATTATCTTAAAGTTAAAAATGGAGGTTTAATTTTCAGTTAGCTTGTTCAGGGATGACAAGTAACAGGGCAAGTGAAGGAAAGAGGATGGGGAAGAGAGCGTGAAAAAGGCATTCTGATGGTCAGAGTAGCGTGTGTGAAGGACCTGAAGAGCGAGCCATTGATGTATAAGAGTGGCAGGAATTAGAAGATAAGTAAGTATAGTAACTAAGGGAGATAGTGGAGTGAAAGAGGTAGAATCAGACAAAGACTGAATTTGTCAAGGCCTTGAAAAGTAAAGAGTGGAAGCTAAATGTGGTGGGAAGCTACTGAAGCAAAGGAAGAACATGATTTGTTTTAGTGGGGAGGTAGAGGAGAATGCTGAGGGTTGAACCTAGGGCCTTGCACATTCTAGGCATTCTACTACTGAGCTACAGCCCAAGTCTTGATTTATTTTGTTTTTTAAAAGAACTATTGCTGGGTGGGCTGGGGATTTAGCTCAGTGGTTCCAACGCCTGCCTCACAAGTGCAAGGACCCGAGTTTGATCCCCAGTACCAAAAAAAAAAAAAAACCCATCAAAGAACTATGCTGGGCCAGGGATTTAGCTCAGTGGTTCCGGCGCCTGCCACACAAGCGCAAGGTCCCGAGTTCGATCCCCGGTACCAAAAATAAAATAAAATAAAAAAACTATGCTGGTTGTATTATGAGTTGAAGAAGGGCAATAGTAGAAACAAAGCAATCATTCTGGAGACAAGAAAATAATAAGGTAATTAATATGATTTGCCCCAGATTGTAACAGTGAACAGAAAGTTAACAGAAAAGAATGAAAATGACATTAAGTAATATACTTACAACCTTGTTTAAAAGAAACTGCTATTTCTAGGGATGCTCCTGAAGAAAAAGAGATATTTCCTACCATGTAATACCCCCGCTTCCCCGTAACAGAGATGACTGGTGCTAGGAGTTAAGAGGAAAGCATCTGACCCAGAAACAGCCAATCTATAAGCAGACCAGGATTTAAAAAAAAATCTGCTTTAGCATAGGTTGAGTTTATTACCTCAGTCAGATTCTCTTTTAGTAACTTAACGTAGAATTACATAAAGACTGAAATAGTAGCTAGAGAAAATAAAACATAGTAGTTGATCTGGCAGCCAGCAGGCAGTACAACAAAAGTCCATGAATTACCACAAAGACATTCCCCTACTATCTTGGATAATGTTGAGAACTGGCTCCAAAACTTTAACATTCCACTCTACTTCACCTAGTCTGAATAAAGGTGTGTCTCTGTAATATTAAAAGCCTAATTCAAAAGTGAACACCCACCAAAGTGAGATTTTAATTTCATAAATGCAGAAATTAAGATAAAAAAATATTAAACCTAATGGGGTGCAACCCCAGATCTTCCCATTCTAAAAATCAAGCTTTTCCCACAGAACTGAAGGGAAAAATTATCAGATACAAAAATTCAGGATTTCCTTTCCCTTCAAACTTAAAGTATATTATTTATATAATAAAGAATCTTTACACCCTTATTTCACAGTGGTTGAGTACCTCCACAAGGTCAGGCTAAGACCAGGAAACAGATATCTGGACCTGCCAGAATAGGAACTCAGCCTGTTATTTACTGCTCTGTCCTCACTGCTTACAATCCTTTCTATATTAGCTGAACAAATGAATTCAATACAGGGAAAAGTAGAAAGGGAAACCAGTGAAAACTACTAGGACAAGTTCAACTGTGACCCTCAGGTAGTACAAAGTTGTCACAGCCCCAACTCAGTTCTCTTAACTAAGCTTTATCCGTTGTAGCTATCACAACAGCATTACTGAAATATAATTACATAACCTATAGTTCAATTATTTGAAGCATACAATGCACTGAGGCTCTTAGTGCAGTAAATTTGTGTACTCATCACCAATAATTCCAGATAACTTTTATTACCACACACACAAAAAAGAGCTTCACACCCAGCAGCAGTCATTCTACATTTCCCTTGGTAGTCACTAATTCACTTTCTGTCTTTATGGATTTACCTATCCCAGACATTTGATAGTGTAAAATATATATTTGGCCCCCTGACACACAGCTCCTAATATCCTTGGAAATTCTTGAGTGGTAAGGGTGTCTTTAGTAGGCTAATGAAGTGACTGGTGGCTGGGGGACCTAGGTCACCTAAAATACCAAGGCATGTTAGGAGGACTGGGATTTTTCCAGCCTCACTTCAACCTATGGTGAAGAATCAAGGATTGATCTTAAGCTGACCGCCAATGGCCAATGATTAACTAATCACACCTATGTAATGAAGCTCTCATAAAGACTTAAAAGAATTTTTTGGTAGCTGAATATGTGATGGTACCTGGAAGGTGGCATACTGGGAGAGCATTCTGCCCTTTTCTGTATACCTCGCCCTATGCATCTCTTCTATCTGGATGGCTGTTCATCTATACCCTTTGTAGTATCTTTATCCTTTCCTTTTTTTTTTTTTAATGGTGTAGAGGATTGACATGCTAGGCAAATGCTCTACTACTGAGCTGTATCCTCCTACCCTATAATATCTGTAAGTAAACTGTTTTCCTGAGTTCTGTGAGGAGATCTAACCAATTAATTGATCCAGCAGAGGGGAGACATAATTTATAGCTGGTCAGTAAGAAGTACTGGCATCTGAAAGTGAGAGGCAGCCCTGTGGGACTGAGCCCTCAACGGACACTATCTATTGTGTCAGTCAGCATTAAATGAAATTAAATTAGAAGATACTCAGCTGGTGTCCACTGAAGACACTGGTGCTTGGGTGTGCGTGTGCAACCAACTAATTGGTGTCAGAAGTATAGTGCTGAGTGACTGTGTGAGGACAGAGTAGGAAAAACAGCTTTTTGGGGGCCATATCTTCTCACATATAAACGAAGTTACATGATACGTGATCACTTGTGACTGGTACAAGCAACATGTTTTCAAGGCACCTCCATACTGCTGCATGTACCAATACTTCAGTTTTTTTAGTAGTAGAATAATACTCTGTTATATGGATATACTACATTTTGTTTATCCATTCATTAGTTGATAGACATTTGGAATTGTTATGGATAACATTGCTATAAACATTCATTTGAGTGTGCAGAAAATGTTTTTAATTCTTTTGAGTTAATAGCTAGAACTTCTGGATTACATGTTAACTGTTTAACTTTTTGAAGAACTGCAAAACTGCCTTTCAAAGCAGCAGCACTCCCCCTCCCCCTTTTTTCAGTGCTAAGGATCAAACCTAAAGCTTCGTGCAAGCTAAGGAGACTCCTAAGGTATATCCCTGAGGTATAATGTAGTCCACATCTGCACCATTTCATATTCCCATCAGCCCTGTATGAAGGTTCCACTTTTCTCACATCATCATCAACAATTATTACTGTTTTTGTTTATTTTGTTGCTGTCATCCTGTTGGGCTTGAAGTGCTATCTCCATTTTGATTTCCACTTCTTTAATGACTAATGATATTAACCATATTTGTTTATTAATCTTAAGCTTTTCATCACTTAAAGATAGTGTCATTATTTTACAGCTGGAGAACAAAAGCAAATTAGGATAAAATCTTCAAGAAAATAAGGAAAATGCAAATGCTTTACATTTTGTTTGATAAAAGAGCTGACCATCAACCCAATTCTATAGTTATACTTGTAATATAATTAATGTATCCATATAATATTCAAAGACAAAATAACCAACTGTCTACATCTCTACTGGTTAGTAGCACTTTACAATTTTGTCTTCAAAAGGTTTTCTTCTTCCTTTTCTCTTCACTGTCCTCATTCTGTGGCAAACCTGTGTTTTAAGCAGAAGGACCAACAAACTCATCTTCAACACAGACACCTGACCTCACAGTGGCCAATCACAGAATGATACTCCACAGTCAATAGTGATGAGTTCAGGTATAAGCACATAAAATCTGGACAATCAGCTGGGCATGGCAGTATATATGCCCATAATCCTAGATGCTCAGGAGCCTGAGGCAGAAGGATCACAAGTTTAAAGCCAGCCCGAGCAATTCAGCGAGATCATGCCTCAAAATAAAATTAAAAGGGTTCTTTTAGGATATAGCCAAGTGGCAGAGTGCTTGTCTAGCATGTCAAGGTGCTGGATTCAATTCCCAGTACCAGAAAAAACAAAAACAAAATAAAAAACTTGGACACAGAGCCTTCCCTGGACTTTGACTAGCACCAGTAGCATAATTAATGTCCATTATGGTCCTGAGTTTACGTGCTTAAGAGACAAGATCCCTTCATTAAGACTAAACTAATTTGAGCTGGATTTCTGTTCCCTAAGATGTAACTATTATCATATAAAAATCAGTTCATTCTGCCTGAAGTTAATCAGATTTAACTTTCAGTGCTAACAACATCAGAAAAGACCACAGTACTCTTAAACTCAGTATTCTAAAGACAGCCAGAAAATATTTAGGTTTCCTATCTATCTCCTAACCCCAGGAATGATGTAACAACTGTTTGAACATCTTAAGACTATTATTTTGCTTATGTTTCTGGACCATAACATCTGGATGTTGCTAAAGGCAACCAGGGTTAAAGAGGCAGGATGGACAGCAAATAGGACTGGACCATTTAATACAACCAAGCAGAGACCACTCAAATGTAGGGTTTTTAGGATATAACTACAAAATAAATTGATGTAATTGCTACTTTGAAGAATCACACACATATCATAGAAACAAGAACAGGTATTAATAGTAGATACTGAATAGCTAGTTTTCATTAGAGAACGGGACACTAGGCCAGCTGAAGTAGCTCATTGGGAGAGTGTTAACAGCGTTTAAAATACTCTGGCTAATACATTACCAGCAAATGTCTATAAATAACTTTAAATCATTATGGATACTATACAATGTAAATTAGAGCTGTTTTCTAGTTAAATTTAGAATCTTGTAAGAAACCAGCTACAAAATCTACATAAACATTTATTAACCTACTTACAACACAGGATTAGAGAAATGAAGTCAGAAGCTAGCAATTTTGACAGTTTGGCTGAAACATGTGGAAGAAAGTAGGCTTTTAATGAGGGAGAAAGGAAAACCTTTTTGATTCCTGTGATTAAGATTATAACACAAAGCAGTAAAAAGGAACTGCAAGCAAAATGTTATTCTGACAGTTAACATTTACTGGATGTTTACTAGGATTTAATATATGATGAAGGAAGTTGACTTAGTAGAGAGATGATGTTAACTTTCATAACTTTTAAATGGAGGAACTAGGGTTCAAACCCAGACCTAAGTGACTCTATGGCCTGGATTCTTTTAACTCATATATTAATAGCATTAAAAGTGACAGTCATTCATAACAGAACCAATGATAATTAAAACAGTTCTCAAAATGTGCTCCATGGGCTACTATGGGGAGCCCTGAGATCTTTCCTGATAGTTTCAAAGATCAAAACTATTTTCCAATACTACTACTAGTAATCGTGCATGAGTGCATACACACACGTGTTAACATTTGCACTGATGCAAAGGGAGTCAAACTGCTAGCAGTTTATCATGAATTAAGGCAACAGCACCTAGCTATAATCATGTCACTGCATTTCATAGTTTGAAAATAAAGCAAGTTCACTTAAGAATGACCTTGATGAAACAGTAAAAAATAATTACATTTATTAAATACTGGCCTCTTCCCCCTAATTTTGTGATAAAACAATGATTACACATAAATCACTTCTGCATAACAACTTCTTCAGCTGGATGACTGTCTCAAAGGAAAAATACTTGTACAACTGAATTGTGAATTAACTAGCCAATTTTTTGGGGGGAGCACCATCTTTATTTGAAAGGATGACAGAGAAATCATGGTTATTTAGACTTAGCGTTGGCAGATGTTTTCATAAAAATGAGCAAAGAAAGCCTCTGACGTAAAGGAAAACAATTTATAATATCTACTGCCAATGATAAAATTTGAGCTTTCAAATGAAAATCAGAATTTTTGAAAACTTGTGTCTACCACCATGGCCTTAACAGATTCCCAATACTAAGTATTTCTCTGAACTGTGTGGTGAGAATAATAATTGTGAATTATTTATTGTATGATAAAAATCTGTCAGTATTTAGAAGACCTGTGTAACTTCAATCTTTTGTCAGTGATACATTGTTTTTCAAATAAACTAATGTGTCACAAAATTGGGCAAGATAAAAGATACATGTCAAGAATCAAGAAATATCACATACAGGTACAAATTCCCTAGGATCAATGTAACCATTATGTATATCTAAATAGTACCAATAACCTTAACAAAAACAAGATACATGTGAAGTTGAAAATCAGACCAATGTCTATGGACCAATGTATTTTAATGTAACAGTGAAGAAATGTTCACTAAAGTGGCTTGAGACTATGTTACAACTAAATGGTATAGGATCAAAGAATAATTTTCATAAGCATACTGAAAACGCAGTTATTTTTCAAATGCCTATCTGTTTAAAGCTGTATGTTCTTCATATACTTCAACACTGCATCTCAAGGCTGAATTCAGAAATAGACATAAAAATCCTGCTATCTTCTCTTAAACAAAACATTGGAGACTTGAAAAAATATTAAATGTAGTCACTCTTCCTATTTTTGGTTTTGAAAAATAAATTATTTTTTATTAAAAATTTTATGTTTAGTTGAGTATAGTGGTACATACATGTAATCCTACTTATTTGCCTGTAATTCCAGCTACTCAGTAGGCTGAGGAAGGAAGATCCAAGTTCAAAGGTATCCTGGGCAATTTAGCTAGCTCCTGTCTCATAAAGGTCTGGGGATGTAGCTCAGTGACACAGAGCCTGCCTATCATTCCAGAGGTCCTGAGTTCAACCCCCAGCACCACTAAAATAAATACAATATGTTTATATAAAATTTTTTTTATTCTTTCAAAGAACCAACTCTTGGCTTCACTGATTTTTTGTATCGTTCTCTTGGTCTCCATTGCATTGATTTCTGCCCTGATCTTTATAATTTCCTCCCTTGTATGAGCTTTGGGTTTGTTCTGCTCTTCTTTTTCTAGAAGTTCGAGGTTCAGCATCAGGCTGTGTAATTGAGCTTGCTCTGTTTTCCTAATGTGAGTATTCACTGCTATGAATTTTTATATGCTTAAACATTTAAAAAATTCTTAATTTTGATTTTCCAAATGGAAAACATGAGTAGAAATCCACAAACATAAATTCATGGTCCTTAGTGAGCTCCAAACCTTTGAAAACTTCTGATTTAAGGCCATTATAAACAGGTATATACTGTTCTTATTTTGTAGGTGCCAATCAAATGATTGTTTGTGTATTTAACTATAGAAAAAGGGAGGCCCCTTTAATCCCATCTTTTACCAAACCTAAAATGGAAAGCACAGAAAACAGATTGTGTTCTCTACTGTTCAAAGCTCACAAACGATACACAATTCAAAAATCTCTGGGAAAACAAAGAAAATGGTGGATACTTATTTTATCCCATAGACCAGTGGTAGCAAATCTATGGCAGGTGTGCCACAGCTGGCTGTTTGTATTGAAAGCTCTAAAAGGTTTGCCATCACCACTATAGACTATGCTAGGTATTCTCTCACAAAATCTTTTAATCAAATTTGAGATTTGTATTAAGGCTGAAAGAAGTTAAAGGAAGTACTGTAGTATGGTATAGTATGAAAAGTATAGACTTTACTTCGACATACCTAAATTAAAATCATTCCCTTGAATGTTACATTCCTAAGTCTAAAGCATGAGTTTCTTCTTTAAAATGAATTCAATAATTTCTACTTATAAGACTGAGAGAATGAGAATACAGTTAAAAGCATGCATAGCAGGTGCTCAAAAGTCTTCTTCAATCATACTCCTTCCTCTGTTCCAATACTAAACCAGAGAGCAACTAAGATTAGGAATCAAGGTTAACTTTTTTTTCCCCAGTACTAGACAATGAACCCAGGGGCTTGTGTATGCTGGGTAAGTGCTCTGCCACTGAGCTACATACCAGCCCCAGAGATAAAATTTGACAACACACTCTCATTTCATCATTACAGTCCTCAGGTTGATGAATACCTATTCCAGAAAACATTTAAAAACATTTATAAGGATCCACTACCACTATCAGTGATTAGGAATCAATGATTAAAAACTACCTAAGTTAACATGCATGAGGCCCTGGGTTGAATCCTCAGCACCAAAAAACAAAAGAAAAATATCTATGCATTTTTTCCAAAGTAGTTTTATACTTTCAAAATTAAACTAGCCTATAGTTCTGTAGTAGTTTGTATACTCATTAAACATATTAGTGATTATGAGAAACGAGGATATCTCTAAAAAAATTATCAATGACACTGAACCCACTCAACCCCCAAAATATGTGAAACTAGGGGAGTGGAAAAAGGGAGGTGATGGTGGGGAAATGTTCATTGTGTGCTACGTGCATGTGCAAAAAAAGAGAACAAAAGGATCTGGCTCAGAAAATGAAACGAATAAAACATCTTGATGAAAAAAATTATTAATGAAACAATTCTGAAATTGATTGCCTCAAAAACCTAAAAAGCTAGCAGAAAGCAAATGAACAATCACTTAATTACTAAGTATATTTCTATCAGATATTTCATATTGTCACCTGCTTAGAGTAATATACAAAAAATTAGACAGCAGTTATTTTAAGTACAGTAAATATGTTCCAAGATTTGTGATGAGAAAGGTCAGTCTCTAAAAGTTAACAAGACTTAATAGCTTAACAATGCTTTTCACTCTGCACACTGTAGCAAGTCACTAAGGCTATTTCTAAACAACAAAAGAGCCGATCAATTTTATTAAACTCTTGCTAACCAAGGAACCTTATTTATTTTTAAAGTCCAACTGACTTCATATTTTATGTTGTGTGGACAATCACAGTTTCTAATTCTGTAGCATTTTAATATTTTTATATTTAAAATATTTTTCTAAGATCTCATTATTTTTCTAATATCTTATATTCTATTTTAGCCTGAATACTCAAAACTTTTATGAAAACTATTCTAGAAACTCTGTAAGAGAATTCCCTTCTACTTTAAAAACAAACTTAAATGAACTTAATTTGTTTTATCTTGACAAATATTTTTATAGGAAGTTTGCTAACTACCCATTTCTTGTGTTGTATGGTGTACTTTATTGTTACTATTTTCAAGCTAATATTGATGATCTTCTATCACACTGCTGGGCAGAAGCAAAGCTTTGATGGATATTACCTGACAATTCTTGAAAATTATTTGAAATGGATATTCAAACATACTTCCTTTGACACTTCTGTCTTTCCAGAAAGTTAGCAACGATCATACTTTGGAGGAGCCAGAATGGTATATCCAAAGGAAGTGACGAATACCAGACTGAAAGCCATGAATCAGTTTCAACTTTAACAGAAACTGACTTTAGAAGGGTCACTAATTCTCTGTGCCCAAAATGCCCTTCAATAAGCAACTTCATGTCCCTATATTAAAAAGCATTCCCATTCACAGTTCAGTGTAACCTAAAGTTCAATGTGACTTGTTACATATACACACACAGGAAAAAAAAAACCCAGCCCACTATAGATAAGGGAATAAAAATCAATTTTACTGAATCCTATTAAATTATCTCCCCTCCCTCCAGAAGAAAAGCTAATGATGACAAAATTCTCAGAGAATTGCTAGGCACCTCCCTAACACTAACCTATTAATCTTTATAACTCTCATGAAGCAGACATCAAGCATCTCTAGTTTTAGAGATGAAAGAATGGTAAGACTACGTGATTTCCTCCAAGGTCACACACAAAGTTAAAGATCAGATTAAACTCTAGGATTTTGTGCTCATCATTTCTAATCAAATAGATCAAATTTTTTTTAAAGGCTATAAGTCAGTCTCTATGCTATCTTTTATACATATACCAATAAGGTAGTCACTAGCCATATGTGGCTATTAAGTACTTAGAATGTTTAACAGTTCAGACAGACTGTAATTATAAAAATACAAACTGGATTTTGAAAACTTAGTATAAGAATAACATAAAATACCTAATTGATTTTTTTAAAACACAATATTACATGACACAATGGTATTATAGATATATAAAATTAACTGTATAGGCAGGCAAGGTAGCACATACCTGTAATACCAGCACTCTGGGAGGCTGAGGGAGAAGGATCCCAAGTTTGATCCCAACGTGGTCAACTTAAGTGACTCAGCGAGAACTTGTCTCAAAACTTAAAACAAGGGCTAGGGATTCAGCTCAAGACAATGGCCCTGGGTTCAATCTCCAGTAAAGGGGGGGGAAACCATTGTACAGCATTGGTCTATACTTTTTTCCAAAGACCTCCCAATGAAACAGGTATCATCATAATACCTAAACCAAAAAAGCAGTATTCTCCTAGAATTTGTTGTATTCTACTTGCATTATGATTGCAACACAATGTAGTGACCATATTTGGAGGGGGAGAAAATGGACACAATAATAATGTTTTGAGAAGGCATGTACATAATTAGCACATATTCAAAACAGGCCATTATAGTGTTCTCTAAGGATAATAAAAGATATTTGTCTCAATACAAGTTATGTACATGTGATTTTACAGAAGCTTTTTTCTTTTTCAGTGCTGGAAATTCAACTCAGGGCTTCCTGCACCTTAGGCAAGCACTTTACCACTGACCTACATATGTGGTACCTACCTATGCCTGGTATATATGATTTTGAGTAAGTCACAGTGAGGAGAAAGTACAACTTTCCATTAGCATCAAATGTCATTTCCTCAAATGGAAAAGTGAAAACATTCCTAATGTATATACAGGAGAATCAGTTACTAGAAGGGCCCAAGGTACTTGTCAAATAGCTGCCTAATACATATTTTATTTATATTTTAAAATCACATAGTAGTCTAACATAGACTCACCACTTAATCTGATTTTGACTAACGTGGCAAGGAAAAAGATCAATTTTAAAAACAAGGATAACTTTAGAAAAAAGTCTGGAAATTCAATAAAGGTAAAATAGAAAAGTTTCTATATGACCCATACACCCACACAATATGTACTTGAACGTTCACAGTAGTATTATATATATTAGCCAAAAAATGCTAACAAAGCAAATGTTCATGGACTGATGAATGGATAAATAATGTGACACAGTACATCCCTATGTTGGAATATCATTTAGCCTGAAGGAATGAAATATTGGTACATTATTGTCACAATAACATGTGACAGGGATGAACCTTGAAAACATACTATCTTGAAACAAGCCAGCCATAAAAGATCACAAGTTGTACAATTCTATTTATATGAAATGTCCAGAAAAGGCAAATCCAAAGAGACAGAAAGTTGTTGCACAGGGCTGTGGTAGCTGGGAAATGACTGACTGGTAATGAGCAAGTTTCATTTTGGGTGGTAGAAATGTTTGAAGATTGATTTTGGTAATTGCTGAGCAGCTATGAATATGCCAAAACTAATTTTAATGGGAGAACTGTAAGGTATATGAATTAAAATCTCAGTGAAGATACTAGAAATGTAAAGTGTGTGGGGGGGGTATAGAGTTTGATAGGCACTTCATAACTATTTTTCTGGATTCTGTGGTATTTATTAGTTTTTAAGTTTTTTTTGAGACAGGGTTCCCTTTGAAGTGCAGAGTGCAGGATGGCCTTGAACTCATGGCAATTTTCCTGCCTCTGACTCCTGAGTGGTGGGATTACAGGTGTGCACGGTAAATTTTGCAGCTAGTGACTTTTAACTAAAAATATCTTTCATCACATTGTTGAAGAAGCAAATAAATTTACTGAAAGTCATAAATTGGATATTTTAAAGGTTGGCATGTGAATTATTTCAATGAAGATAATGAATTTTTTCATTAGAAAAAGAACAAGGATATCATCACATGTAAACCTTTAAAAAAGAGTAACGACAACGTTGGACATACAGTTTTTCAAACAAATGCTCAAGTGCAGAAACATCACGGGAATCTGAAGATCACTGTATAAAAATGTACAGAAGGTCAACGTTAAAAAAACCTACCACTTTCTCTTAAAAGGTAAATTCTTGACTCAGAATGGATTAAAAAAAATAAATTCTTAAAGCTGAAAAGAACAAGTGTTTCATCAAAAAAATCCCACTAGGATGTGTGTGTTTTTAACACATATACCTTATGTAGGCTGAAAACTTCAAGGAACTGTATGCAAGACCACGAAGCTGCCCGCCCCCCCAATATTAAAGCGTGATGGTGCCATTCCACAGCCCACCCCATCCCCCACCTCACCCCCAGCAGGTGGAGGGAGGATACTGTAGATTAGAGGATGACAGTTTTGTATAACCGTTTGGACTTTGTACATCAGAATGCAGCTGGTGGTCTCCACTTAGGAAAGGGAAAAGAGATTTGTGGACAAGCTGAAATAAAGGGTATCCTCTGCTTGCAAGAGGGAACACCGTGAGCCACATCTTGAATTAGCTATGTTCAGAGTAAAACAGGCCGCTGGAAGAACTGTTAGTATCATCAGGACGGCCTCTCACGCTGGGGTGGCTTTTTTTTTTTTTTTTTTCAACGGAGAAGTTCACTCCTGTAGTTTGGATATTGGGGAGAAGCAGGGGTAAAGCGGGAGTCGGGAAGACGAGAAAAAAAATGCCTTTGCCTTTAAGTGGAGACGCCTCGGGCCTTGCTGAGGAAGTTCCCAGCCCCTATCGGTTGCCGCACGCTCGTCCCACAAAACCCCCTCCCGCCGCACCAGACATCGGTGCCCGACAAGAGCCGGCCTCTCCGCCGCCAGGAGCGAGGAGCGGGGAGCCAGGAGCAGGCAGCGGGTTGGGGCCGGGGCATCGCAGGCCGCCCGCGCACGCCTCTTCTTCCGGCGCGCTGCGCCGGCCATTCCGCCCCTCGCACCCGCGGCGGCCGGCTCTGCGGGGCAGGCCTAGGCCGCGCCGGCTGAGCCCGGGCACCTCGCTCCCCGGCGGAAGAAGAGCAGGCCCGACACAAACTTCCCGGCGCGTCGGCCGAAGCGTCACCGGCCGGCGGCCCCAGCGCCATTCCCCCGCGGCCCGGCGGCGGCGCCCGCCCCGACTCCCCACACTCGCAGTCCCGGCAGGGACCCGCCCGAGACCCGAGGCCCACGGCCCGCGCCCGCCGGGGCCCGTGAGTACCTCCAAGTCGCGGCCTTTGTTCTTGAAATTCTTGAGCCGCTGGTTGTCCAATTTCTCGTTGTCCGCCATGGCCGGGCCGGCGATTCCTTCCCCAGCCCGGGCCCCGCGGGATCCACCCCAACCACCGCGCCGCACAGACACTCCCAGGAACCGGGCCGCCGCCTGAGCTGCTGCGCCTGCCGGGCAGCCGCTTCCTTCCTACTCTCCCCCACCTCCGCCGCGGCCTTCTCCTCCTCTCCTCGCCCGACCCCCCCCCCCGCCCTAGCCCCAGCGCGACGGCAGCTCCAGCGAAGACAACTGCGGGGCCGGGCGGCGGCTACGGCGCCGGAATGTGCAGCCGGCTGAGAGGGGGAGGCAGCCTCGATCTGAAGGCCCCGGCGCCGCGGCCACGCCCATTGCCCCCAGCCTTGCTTGCCGATTGGTCAACCTGGCTCCGGTGTGTTCAGCCAATGAAAAGGGGCGATGGAGAGCGGGCGGGGCGGGGCGGGGGGGGGGAGAACGCGAAGGGGAAGAGAGCCACGCAGGGAGGGAAGGGCCGGGGGCCGGGGGCCGGGAGGGTGGAGGGGAGGGGTGTGGCGAAGGTTGGGCGAGGGGGGACCACGTGGCTGGGGAGAGGGGGAGGAAATGAAAGAAGTGGATTGGAGGGGAGGCAGGGAAAGAGAAGGAGAGGCCGGGGGAACGGGACCGGAGCGAGTGGGTTTGCTGCGCTAGTCAGTGCGACCCCGGACGTCGGGGGTCCAGGGGGAAGCCGAATTAAAGTAACGTTCTTTTCTTCTCCGTGTGCCGCTCTTCCGGGGTGATTCTGGAGCGCTCTGCTCACCCAGCTAGGAGCCCTGGCGTGGCGTGCGGTCGTGGGCCCCCGGCCCCAGGGTTAGGAGCGTCTGGGCGGACGTGAGTTCTGGGGGGACGGCGGGGGGACGGCGGAGGGACGCCGGTGGGAAAGGAGAGGGGCCCATTAGAAGAATAGGATTAATCTTTGACCAAGTACCTGCAACAGGTAGGAACTTGGGAGGAGCTGACGGTCCTTGGACGCCACTTTCTGGGAATTTTGTTTTAGAAAGTTGAAGAAGCTGCTCGGCTGCAAAATGCTAATCTGGAAGGCGGGGACCGAGGCGCCTGACAGTGATAAAATACTGTAATTCTTTTGAGGAAAAAAAAATGAATTCCAAGGATACCATCTTTACCAGGAACATCGTTCGAGGGGCAGAAATAACACAAGCTACAAAAGAACGTAAAGTTTCAGTAAAGAGTATGAGAAAATGTTTTAAAATATATTTAAATATAATAGCACCTCACATGTGCTATGCGAAGTAGTTAGCAGCAACTTAGTTCAGAAGCAAAAACAGGCGCTGGATGTGTTTAAGTAGAGGTAGGAAGGAGAAAGCCTACAAACTCCTTTGTGGTCTCTTCTGGTCCTTTCGTGTCATTAGTGTCATTAGTTCTAGAACAAGTGCAGAAATAAACGCTTAAGGTGCAGACGTTTAACACTTACAGAGTCAAAGGAAAAAGACAAGGAAAGTTAAAAGTTAAAGACCAGAAAGTTAAAGACAAGGAAGCCGTGCGTTTAAACAGTATAAACGACAGTTGCCTCTGAAAAAGGGCAAATGAAGATAGCTGGAATACTATAGGAGTCACTTGAAGATGTTTTAATGGGAGGAAAGCTTTCTTTAAAAAAAAAAAAAGCTTAGAAGCAGAGTAATCTTTAAAGTCCTCAGTACGTTGCATACTTTCCACTAGGACTGTGGCAAACTACCTGGAAATAATTTACACTAAAGATTAACTTGACTGTAAATTGAACGCAGATCTTAAAATATAAATGATGAAGTTCATTATAAATTTGTATTCTCCCAAAGGACCCATTTAATTGAAGTATTAAAGTATTGTATTTGCATGCAAGTTTAGGATGAGACACTTCATTTGTAAAGCTGGAATATGTATTTTCCACCACCATGGACTTGGTCATAAAAAGGGTGCAAGAAAAAAAACTTAACTAGTGAATTCTTACTCTATGACTAGAAGTTATTCTGTAAGCATCCATGTATGGATGAATATTTTGTACTTCTTGAAATAAATTTCATGATTCTTTTCATGATGAAGTTTAGAGAATTGTCTGTTGTTATATGTCTTCATATCACACAGATACAACTAACTGTATTTGATGAATAAACAGCCCAAAATTCTCTCTGCAGAAAATTAAAATGAGTTTGATCAGCATTACCGAGAGAGATGCAACACAAATAGGCAATAACCACACCTTGTAATTGTATTTGTTTAATGTCTGACTAAAGTCTGTTTTCCTCTCTAGACAATAAGCTCTCTGAAGTCAAGGACAATCAATATTTGTTTTGTTCTCTACTGAATACTTACCACTCAGTAGTACTTGCCACATAGTCTGCACTCTTATTTGTCAAGCACCAGAACTGAATCTAAGCTTTTTCAAGGGTGGGTCCCTGAAATTGAAAAACAAATCAACACTTATTTATAAAAACGTGTAGATTGAGTTGTTACTGCTTTTAATTTACACTGAATTTCATGGAAGAATACTTGATGTTATGCTCATTCTAGGGTTAAAACGTAAGGAATAAACATGTTTCAGGACAGAACCTTCTACATGTTTAAAAGAGTGATACATTTTGTAAAGACAAACAATTATCCTTAATTATAATTTGTAGGTAGTCTTGTTTGCTGGCCTAAATTCTTCAGTTGAAATTGTCACTGTTCAGTTGCCAACAAATTTACATGTTTAATGCTTGTACTTCCAGTTCTCCTAAGATAGAAGATACATAATTTATCAAAAGGATAAAGAAGTTTTTCAGGAAATTGGTAATTGCTTCAAATGCAACTTGGCCAACTAATTGGCAAAATACAGTAGAATTAACCCTGGTTAGGAGGTTTTATTTATTTGTTTTTTGAGACACAGTCTCACTGTGTAGTTCAGGGTGGCCTTGAACTGGAAGCCAGTCTCCTCCCTTAGCCTCCCAAGGTGTAAACCACCACGCCTGGCAAGATTTTAGAAATTTGATTTGCCTGACTGAGGAAATAGTAAAATGCAGAATCGTAAAGAGGGCTGCTGTAGCAACTTGCTGTATATTAGGTAGCAAGTAAATTTATCTCAGTTCTGAAGGATATGAAGTCCAGTATCAGGGTGCTAGCAAGATTTCCTATCAAGTGAGGGTTAGCTTCCTGGTTTGCAGAGAGCTGTCTTTGTATTTTCTATGACAAAGCAACTAGAGAGAGAAAGCTCTCTTGTCTCAATCTTCAAGAACAAATTAGCTCTTAAAGGCCTCACAGGGAGAGGATTTCAAGATGAATTTTGGGGAACACAAACAGTCTGTAGGAAACAGAATAACCAAATACACAGTTGTAACCATTGTAAAACCTATTCTACTTAGGATACCTGCTTCAAATATGCTATTCAGTTTTAGGTAACTTCATATCCTGACTTACTATTTTTGGCATAGGGAAAATTTGGAGATACTTAAATTCAATGAATCATGAAGTTCTCAGAGTCATATGAATAAAGAAACTGTTTTGCAACAGATCTGTGAGGGAATTTATAAACTAATACACAGGGCTTGGGTTGGTAAAATATATCTCAGAATTATAATTGTTAATTATTTCATTTAAACAGTTTGGATTATTCTTATAATATGTACATTAAATAGAAAATTGTGGAATCCCTCTAATCTATGTATAGATCTTATTATGGTCTTTACTGTTTTGGGAATACTTTGGATTATGTGTGATTTCAGCAAAGTGTACTGGCTGAAAAAAGAAATTTTGTATGTAGCTAAATCTCACTAAAATATAATTTGTGTTTGTTATAGTTGGGCTGCTTCCTTTTTGACAGAGATAATCAAACCTTGTGAATATAGTTTGTCCCCCAAGTTTTTATGTATTGGTAGCTTGGTCCCCAGTGTGGTGATGTTGGGAGACCTTTAAGAGGTGGGTCATGGCAGGAATTGATTAGGTCTTAGGGGGCATCCCTCTCAAAAGGGATTAAGGTAGTTCACCTGGAAGCCAGAGTTAATTCTCAAGAGAGAGTTGTTCTAAAAGGAGCAAACCTAGCCTCTCCCCAACCTTTGGCTGTCTTGCTATGTCATCTTTCCCTCATACATACTCATAATTCCATCTGCCATGATGTGATGCAAGGGGTGGGACTCATTAGAGCCATTAACTATGCTGTTTAGACTTGCAGCCTACAAAGCTAGGAGCTAAATAAACCTATTTTCCTTAGAAGATACCCTGCCTCAAGTATTTCACTGCAGTAGCAGAAAATGGACTAATACAGTAATATATTTTCTCTAGAAAACAAAACTGGTCAGGTATTGGGGGACTTCATTTCTTTTCATTGCTAGACTTTTCTGATTTATAATTTGTTGGAAACTGACTTTAGTTTAACTAAAGAAGGTGAGCTGGGTAAGAGATGATGAAGTAGAATTGATATTAATTTGATTTAAAGAGGAGAATCACCTAGTTGTACTTTAGCTTCATGGTCTTTTTAAAATTTAATTTTGAGTATCTTAATTGGAAAAAAATTAGAATTATAGGTGCAACTACCACCCCAGTATTTCTCACTTCACACAAGCTCCCTATTTTTTTTGTTGTTGTTACTGTTTTTCTCGTGTGTGTTTGTGTGTGTGTGTGTGTGTGTGTGTGTGTATTGAATTCAGGGCTCTGGACATGTTAGGTAAGTGCTCTAACCCTGAGGTTCATCCTCAGCTCTTTCAAAAATTTGAGACAGTGTCTTGCTAAGTTGCTCATGCTGCCTTCACAAACTTGTGATCCTTCTGCCTCAGCCTCCCAAGTAGATGGGATTGAAAGCATGTGCCACCATGCCTGGTTATCCCTATTTTTCTATACTTTTTATTTTTGAATAATTACAGAGTCATGGGAATTGAAAAAAAAGCAAAGGCACAAGGAGATTCCATCTCCTTTGTTCCATCTCCATCTCCTGTGTCCCAATGGTGCCAGTTACATATACTATATAACTGTAGTATAGCATGGTGTAACTATCAAGGCAGATAATATTGATGTAGTCCACAGAGGTTATTTAGAGGAGAAGGAAGAGATTAGAATGTAAATAATATATGAAAGTATCAGGGATACTTATATAGTAGAACTTTTAACATTATGTGGGAAAGAATTACATAGTGATAGTAATAGTAGTTGTTACTAAATATTAAGTACCTGCTATATTTTAGGGCTACATGAATTTACATTAAGTTTTGGTTTGTTTTTTTTTTTTGGTTCCGGGGATTGAACTTGGGTCCTAGCACTTTCAAGGCAGGTGGCGGAACCACTGAGCTAAATCTCGGCCCTACATTAAATATTTTAGTAGTATCATTATTGTTATTTGTATTTGTAGTATCATTTTTTCTATTTCCTTATAAATAAATAAGGGTTATTGAGCACTTATGTGTTAGGCAGTCTTCTAACCAATTTATACATATATTAACCCATCCAATCCTCACAACAACTCTATGAGGAAAATGTATTCACTTTATAAATAAGAAAATTGAAGCAGAGAGAGGTGTATCAATTTGCTCAAAATCATACAGTAAGTGGTAGAAATGGCATTTGAACTGGGCCTAACACGAGAGCCAGCTCTCCTAATTACCATGGAGATATATAAACTTCAGTATTAATAGTAACTTTTCAAGGTAACTATTATTATTTCTATTTTCTCTATGAAGAACCTGAGGTTCAGTAAGGCTAAGTAACTTGCTCAGGAATCTACACAACTAGAAGGCTGCCTACTGCAAACCCCACATTATTTCTAGTTGATCTGTCTGCCTCTCTGGCCTATCACACATATCTCTCCTGGACCTCTAAAGAAGTCTAGCTCTAGAATGTCTAAGGCAATGTGGTTCTCAAACCTCAGAGTTCATCTGTCACCAGGGAAGCTTAAATTCCAGGTTGGTGGACTCTGTCCCCAGGACTTCTATTTTAGTAGATCTTAGCCCCTAAAGATTTGAATTTCTAGCTAGAGCTCAGATGCCACTCATTTTCTATTTCCTGGAACATCTTTTGAGAATTACGAGATCTGACCTAATAGAGATCATTATAAAGTAGGTTCAGCCTTAAATGAAGGACAAAGTTAAGGGTAATTAGGTATCATGCTAATAGATTATATGTCATGGAACAGTAATGCATATGTAAATTATGGCTATGTATCTTTTACTCAAAAATGTAACAAATAGTGTTTCAAGGGCAGAATCTTCAAGCCAGTAAAGTTCCATAGTTTTTTGCAATATTTTCCTAGGTCTGTCTCTGTGTTTAGTTTTTCTCTAGAGTTTTCTCAGATACCTTTTTTTTTTTTTTTTGCGGTGCCAGGGATTGAACTCAGGACCTTGCGCTTTTGAGGCAGATGGCAGCATCACTGAGCTAAATCCCTGGCCCTCTCAAATATCATTTTCTTTATGATATTCTTCATAAAGACTGGCTCCTTCAGGCCTATTAAGTCTATTTTGAATGTTTTGGTGTTAGCTTGGATCTCATAAACTCTGCCATGGCCTTTCTAGCTCCTTGAAGACTCAGGCCTAGTCCAGTCCTTTGGTCAATCCCCAAGGTGAAGAATATGTCTCCATTAAATATTATTTTTCTGCTCCTGAATTCCTGTCCATTTGCCAGGTATACTAGTTTACTTCTACTAGTCTCCTCAGGCCCTGTCCCTTCTGCCATATATGCACTGAGCTCTTAGAACTATCCCTGATACCAAGAAACAAAGCAGAATCACTGACTTAGCATCTTTATTTTTAATTGCCCTATTCAGGGAGATTCTTTCACAGTCAAACCTGTGGTTAGGGGCGGGGGGGGGATCCTGTTAATTCTCAATCCTTTATCATTTCTACTAATCGTGCTACTCAGTTTCTTCAGCTAAAAACATTAGAGATCTTTCATTCTTCATCTTTTCCGTTTGCATCCCATGTTTAATCAGTGCCAAATTGTATTGAGTAAGTAGAATATCTTCATAGAGTCTCTTGAATTTGCCTCCTCTTCATTCCCAGTGCTACCATCCTCTGCCCTCCTTGTTAAAATCTGTAAGATTTGTTTCATATTCATGATGTCTCAGAATTGTGAGCATAAATATTATCTAGTTCACTGGCCTGTTTTTGTGTTTGAACTCTCAGTTAAACATCCCCATAAAGTGTTTTTTCCAACTTCAATATATCCTGAGTCATAGCCCATTTGGGCAGTTGTTAATACTGTTAGTACTTCTTGTCAAACACACATGTATATAATATTAATCATTTAATAGAAGAAGTCATTGTAATACGTGAAGTATCTGTGGAGATATCAAAGGGTAAGGGCATTAAATAGAACTCTTTAAAAATTGTGTTTTGTGGGCCAGGGATTTAGCTCAGTGGTACCATGCCTGCCTGGCAAGCGCAAGGTCGTGAGTTTGATCCCCAGAACCAAAAAAAAAATATGTTTTGCATTTGTGAAAGTGATAGGTTCCTACCTTCAATAATATCTTACATTTGGATTATAGGTTCTGTTTTTAAACTTGAGAATAGAAGTGCTAATCTGACTGGTGAAATTCTCATGAATATGAATGGCTTTAATAACGTTAATGAAGACAGACTGATGCCCTTAAACAGATGACTCTTATGGATAATCATGTATAAGTAGGACTCCGATGCATTTGTTAGCTTTTATTTTCTATTACTGAGCATAGATTATATGTGACATATGGTACCATGTATACACATAATTCTGTAACTGAGTTAAAAAGTAGTATAAGATTAAACATTCAAGGCACATAAATTAGTCTTGAAAGACATACTTCATAGAGTTTACCAACTTTCTATTTATAGTCTGTCACCATGTTATACAAAACCCCAAAGTCTCTTGGAAAACTTTTCAAATAGAATTTTAATGGATTCTCTAGATGCCTACAAAGTTAAAGGTCTACAGCTCCTGGTTGCCATGTAGACTTGGTTGTCACTATGATGGACTTCAGAAAAATCTTTAACAATAAATTTTTAAATGTTTTTCTCACTTCATCACACTTTTTGTTTAATTTAATTTTATCCCATTCCTCCCTTAAGCCCCTTCCCCTCCCTATGTACAAAAGATTTGTTTCCATTTTTCCTTCTATTTTCACTTTTTTTGTTGTCCCTTCCTTTCTCCCTTCCTCTTCCCTTCTCTTCCCATTTGAACATTTTCTTCCCATTTCTCAACATCCATTATACATCTCAGTCCTTATTTCTACATTCAGTTTCTCACACCAGAGAAACAATGCTGTATTTAAACATATATGTCCAATTTATTTCACTTAAGACAATGATCTCAAGGTCCATCTATTTAGCTATCAATGTCTCAAGTGCATCCTCTTTATGGCAGAGTAGTACTCCATTGTGTAAAAAACCATATCTTTTATATCCACTTGTCAGTTGATGGGCATTTAGCTTGTTTCCAAGATTTAGCTATAACGAACTGTGCTGCTATAAACATGGGTGTGTATATATTGCTGTGGTATGATGCTTTTAATTCTTTTGGGAAGATGCCAAGAAGAGGTAGAAATAGGTCAAATGGAACCTCTCATTTTAGTTTTTTGAGAAATCTCCACACTGATTTCCACAGTGAAATGAATGAATTTTAGGATTATTTTTTTCTAATTCTGTGAGATATTCTGTTGGCATTTTGATTGGGATTGCATTGAATCTGTATAATAATTTTGGAAGAATGGCCATTTTCACTATATTGGTTCTTCCTATGCACGAACAAGGGATATAGTTCCATTTTATGATATCCTCTTCAATCTCCTTTTTCAGAGTATTGTAGTTTTCAATGTAGAGGTCTTTTACTTCCCTTGTTAGATTGATTCCTAGGTATTTCAATTTTTTATGCAATTGTGAAAGGGATTGTTTCTCTGATTTCTTTCTCCATGAGCCTGTTATTCATGTACAGGAAGGCTATTGACTTTTGAGCATTGACCTTGTATCCAGCTACACCATTGAATTTGGTTATCAAATCTAGAAGACTTTTGGTGGAGTTTTGGGGGTCTTTTATGTAGAGTATCACATCATCCTCAAATAATGACTATTTGACTTCTTCATTTCCTAACCTTATTCCTTTTATTTCTTTCTCTTGTCTAATTGCTCTGGCTAATGTTTCCAGAATTATATTGAACAAAAGTTGTGATAGTGAACATTCTTGTCTTGTTCCTGATTTTAGAGTGAAAGTTTTCAGTTTTTGTACATTTAATATGATGCTGGCTGTTGGTTTGTCATAGATGGCTTTTATCAGATTGAGGTAAAGACCATCTGTACCATTCTGTAGGACTTTTTTTTTTAATCATGAATGAGTATTGTACCTTGTCAAACAGTTTTTCTGCATCTGTGGAGAGGATTGTATAGTTTTTGTCCTTGGCTCTGTTAATATAGTGTATTACATTTATTGATTTGCATGTGTTGAACCATCCCTGCATCCCTGGGATGAATCTGACTTGGTCATGGTGTCTAACCTTCTTGATGATTTGCTACATTCTGTTTGCCAGTATCTTATTGGGGATTTTTGCATCTATGTTCATTAGGGAGATTGGCCTGTAATTCTCCTTTTTGGTTGGATCCTTCTCTGGTTTTGCAGTCAGAATCATCACACTGTTAAATGCTGGAAAACCTTTGTCTTTTCACCTACATGTTTATTCTTGTTGTGGTTTTTTTTTTTTTAAATTTTTGTACAGGGGATTGAACTTGGGACCTTGTGCTTGTGAGGCAGGTGGTGACATCATTGAGCTAAATCCTGGACCTTCTACATGTTTATTGTAACACTCTCATTAGGATGAAAGGCTGCTGACCATATGAACTAATGAGAATGAGAGCCTACTAAGTGTTAGACCACCTTATTTAGAACCTAGTTGACATTAGAATGTCTTGTACTATTGGTTTTTGGCTACATCCTTAAGATTTGCCTAGTCAAACTTTGATGTTCCACGTAGCAGAACATAAACTACCGTACTAATCCCAAAAGACTTCTCAGGTTTTTAGTTCTACTTATATATAGAAGCATTAGAGGAAGCATTTAACTTGTAGGCAGATCGAATTAACAAATGACTAGTAAAGCTAATATTTCTTTAATTTGTGGAGATCATAGAATCATTTAGAGCAGTGGAAAAATATCAATACCTAAGTAACCTTGAAGACCTATTTAATTTCTAGAGTTAGTTTCATATTTTTCTTATGCTTTCCACATGAAATGAGGAAAAATATATCCTACATTTATCTGTCCCAGTAGTTTTTAGCATGTGAAACTCTTTAAAAAGCATTAGTTCAATTTTCCATAGACATATCTTTAAAGACCCATATCCTCTGTCTCCTGGTTGGATTTCTGGCAATCCTCTTGGAGACACTTGTGTGGCACATGAGGTGATACAAAGGATATATTTACAAATGGCTAATTTCAGCACCCTTAATGTGCTAGCTCTTTTTAGAAATAATTTACACACACTTTAAATTGCCCTTTTTACAGGGCTGGGGATTTAGCTCAGTGGTGCCACCGCCTGCCTTTCAAGCGCAAGGTCCCAAGTTCGGTCCCCAGTACCAAAAAATAAATAAATAGGTTAGTATTGCCCTTTTTACAGTACTTAAAATAACAGAAAGGAATGGGAGGAAAAAATAGAGCATGTGTATTTTATATGTCCACCTACCTGCGCATATATCCACTTAGTACAGTGTATATTTTAAGCATATACTTTATAGTGTCATGTATAAGATAGTGTAGTGTGTGTGTGTAACCAGAATTGGCTTTATAGACATGTAACCCATAAATTCAAATAGGGTATATGTTTGGCTTAATGCTCCATTGTCACAATCTTGAATTTTTATTGTTATTTATTTATTTTGTAGTATTGGGGATCAAACACAAATCCTTTGCACTGAGCTTCATCCCTAGCTCGTTTTGTTTGTTTGTTTGTTTGTTTGTTTTTACTTTTTTTTTTTTTTGGTACCAGGGATAGAACTCTGGTCCTTATGCTTGCAAGGCAGGCGGTGGAACCACTGAGCTAAATCCCCGGCCGGACCTGTTTTTACTTTTTATTTTGAGATTGAGTCTTGCAAAGTTACCTAGGCCAGGCACAAACTTGAGATCTACCTGCCTTACCCTCTCAGAGTGCTGGGATTACAGGTGTGTGCCACCATGCACAGCTGAAATTCTTAGTTTTTAAACAAGAGACTCCACAGTTTCACCTTGTGCACTTTGTCCTTGCAAATTATATTGTCTGCCAGATACCATATCATGTAGAGTGTATTTTTCTAACTTATTTATCATGATTCTTTTTAAATTTTAAAAGTAAAGTTTCATAGGAATACAACCATGGTTATTCATTATGTAACATAAGGCCTATAGTTGCTTTCATGCTACAGTGGCTTCACACAGGGTGTGCTGCAAGTTGCAGTGCTGTAATTATAAGTTGACACTGTTGGGAGTGTCACACTTATTGCTCTATTGTAATATTTTATTTTATTTTTATTAGTATGTTAATTGAACAAATCAATGGATTTCACTGTGACATTTCTATAGATGCATATATTGTATGTTTATCATATCCATCCTCCTTTCTACTCTCTGCTCCTGGTCTTGTCCCCCTCCCCAGCCTCCTGCCTATTCCCAGTCCCAGTTGAAGTTCCTCTTCAACTTTTAGGTTTTCTGTTTTATCTTTTATTTTCCTCGTGAAAACATGTAACACTTGTCTTTCTGTGTCTGCCTTATTTTGGTTAGCTTGGTGACTTCCAGCTCTATTCATTTTCCTGAAAATGATATGATTTTATTATTCTTTATACTATTTTGTATAGAGACTATATATTCTTTATCCATTTATCTGTTGATAGGCACCTAGGTTGATTTCATAACTTCACTGTTGTGAATAGTGCCACAATAAACATGATGTTTTAGTTACTTTTTTGTTGCTATGACACAATACCCAGCACCTACAATTTAAAGGAAGAAGGGTTTATTTGGGCTCACTGTAGAGGTTTCAGTCCATAGTCGGCTGGTTCCAAGGCCAGAAGGGGTGGCAGAGGGGCCTGACAGAGGAGAAACAGTTCATGACATGGCAGCAAGAATCAGAGAAGGTTCAAGGGAAGAGGAGGAATACACACCCTTCCAGGCCATGCCCACAGTGATGTACATCTTCCCACCAGGACTCACCTTCCAACATCACACCCAGCTATAAAACTATCAGTGAACTAGTCTAGTTATAAGTATCACACACCCATGATCCAGTCACCTCCCCAAAACCTCACTTATGAAGAAAAGGAGGCAAAGAGAGATAGAGCAATTTGTCCAGAGTCACGCAGCTAGTAGGTAGCAGAGCTGGCTAACTGTGAGGACCTCCAGAAAAAGGTCTACAGAGGCCTGAGTTGTTCAATCTCTTGGACTTTTGAAACAGACCCACTAGTTTTACTTCTAGGTTGGGACCTTACACTGAGGAGAAATGACTGAGAATGCAGTCAAAATTCAGTGGGTAGAGACAATAGAGAATTAAAGAGAGGTTTAGCCTAAAGTGGGAAAGAAGAACAGAGTGAGGAAACCTCTGAAAACAAACTGCTATATTTTTAACAACCAAAATTGTTAAAGCTATCTGAAGCAATCGTTCTCCTTGAAGTTCAGGAAAATTAAATTCACATAAAAATGAGCAGCAGAAAAATACCAAGGTTAGATGCCATACAAAGTTATTACAAGAAAAAAGAATAAAGACTAATATCCAGACAGACAATAAAAGTTGCTAGAAAAATATACTCAAAAAGCAGTTTGAATATACTGCATTATTTCAAAATGAGGCAAATGACATTTGTTAAAATTACATAAAAAATGAAAGAACAAAATAAATTAGAATTTAAAAGTAAACTGACAGCAATCATGAAAGAATTAATTTCTTTTTTTTTTTTTTGGTACCGGGGATCAAACTCAGGTCCTTACGCTTGTGCAGCAGGCAGTGAAATGACTGAGCTAAATCCCCAGCCCATGAAAGAATTAATTTCATTAGCAGAGATTGGGTTCCACTCTAGGGCTTGGGTCCAGGGCCTTATCACAAGTTTTTGTGCACCTGCCTTCAGGAAGGCAGAAGAAGCTGAATTTCTTTATATCTGGATTTAAAATACTTTTAAAATAATAAATTTCAAGTGATTTTTAATAGAAATGATCACTTTAAATATGAAAAATTTATTTTAGAATGTTGTGGCTACATCAGTAGAAAATTAAAATTTAAATCTGAAGACCTGTACCTTCAATGTAAGCACTAGTCACTTTATTTGTGAAAACTGAATACTTTTTTTGGAAACTAAAAAACCCAAAAATTGAAACTAATAAATGGCAGCTAATGTCACAATATATTATGGAGACACATATGTATGTGGAAACTAGCCCAAAATTTATTAGAAAATCTCTTGTAATGCCATAAATGCATTATTATTAATTGGAATTTTTGCTATCATAAAAGTATGAGGAATACACCTAAGAAAAGTGTACTATTAGAGGAATTGAATGGTGAACTTAGTGCAGTGCTCCTCAATGTAGGAAGACATGTAATTTTTGGGGGGGGGGTACCAGGGATTGAACTCAGGACCTTGTGCTTGCAAGGCAGGCAGCAGCACCACTGAGCTAAATCCCCAGCCCCAGATGTGTAATTTTAAAAAGCCTATTCAGTATGACTACTGTTTTCCTAATATAAACCAACAAAATTAAGCTGGATAAAATCTGTTTAGTTGGTGGACATATTGTTCTATTGTAAAAAAAGCCCTATAATGGAATAGTAATAAAATCTGGAACATAGTGACATAGACCCTGAGCATGTGTACATGTATGTAAATATATATACTGGAGATGAATAGACACACACTCATTGTATTCACGTCACTGTGATAGATTTTTCCAAACAATAGTACACAGGTCAAGCCCATCCAAACTGAGTTGAAAACTACAAGTATGTACTATTAAAGACAATTGGGGAGATATTTGAGAGATGTACGGGGTTTGTACTTTCTGGTATAGATGATTTTAGAAAACTTTTCTTCCTTTAAAATTTTTTTTGTACAAAAGCATGAAGTTAAATAAATATTGACAAGTCTTAAAGAGAAAAAGGAGGGTTTCTCAGTAAGTTGTTTTTAAAATTTTCCATCACTTCCATCAAGACAAGAAATTAAATTCAAATGGAGAGAATCCAACAACAGGAAAAGGTCATGACAAGGATAAGTCAATATATACCTGTTAAAACCATCAATATTAATGGTCTCAATTCACCAATCTAAAGAAATAGACTGCCAGAATGGGTCAAGAAGCAAGACCCCAAAATAAGCTGCAAATGAGAAACACTTAATTCAAAAAAGATAAATAGACTGAAAGTTAAAAAGTGGAAAACAATACTCCATGCAACAAGAACCCCATAAACAGTAGTAGTAGCTATCCTATTTGGAGATAAAATGGATTTCAAGCCAAGACTAATTAGGAGAGGCAAAGAAGGCCACTACATCCTTGTATAGGGAATAATTCAAGAGGAAGAGATGACAATCATAAATATATACTAGTGCACTCACCTATATAAACAAATATTAACAGACATGAAAAATCAAGCATTAATAAAACAATAGTGGGGGACCTCAATACCCCACTGTCACAAATAGATCAAATAGACAAAAAATAATGAAATACTGGAACTCAACCAAACTCTTGAACAGATGGACTGAACAGATGTTTACAGAGTATTCCACCCCACAAAATCAGAATACACATCCTTTTCAGCTGCACATGGGTAGTTCTCCAAAATAGAACAGGTGCTTTCTTAAGAACATGTTTAAGTAAATGCAAAGGAATAGAAGTTATCCCCTGCACATTATCAGATCATAGTTCAATGAAATTGGAGATCAATAGCAAAAGAAACCACAAGAACTTTACAAACACATGGAAATTGTACAACACTCCTGGATAACCAATGGGTCACAGAGGAAATTTAAGAAGAAATCAGACAGTTCCAACAATTAAATGACAATGCCAATACAACATTGAAATTTATGGGACACACAGAAAGCAGTCTTATGAGGGAAATTCATAGCAGTGAATTCTCATATTAGGAAAACAGAGTGAGCTCAAATAAACAACCTGATGCTGAACCTCAAGTTTCTAGAAAAAGAAGAGGAAGACAAACCCAAAGCTCATACAGGGAGGAAATTATAAAGATCAGAGCAGAAATCAATGCAATGGAGACTAAGAGAATGATGCAAAAAAATCAATAAAGCAAGGAGTTGGTTCTTCAAAAGAATAAAATTAACAAACCCTTAGCCAACCTTATCAAAAGAAGGAAAGGCCCAAATCATGCAAATAGGAATAAAAAGGGTGAAATTACAACAGACCCAGCAGAAATCCAGAGGATCATCAATACCTACTTTGAGAACCTATATGCCAATAAGATAGAAAACACAGAAGAAATGGACAGATTTCTAGATACACGTGAATTACCAAAGTTGAACTATGCAAACCTAAAAATTCTAAACAACCCAATATCAATCAACAAAACTGAAAATGTAATTAAAAACTTACCAACAGAGAAAAGCCTGGGTCTTATGGCTTCACTGCTGAATTCTACAAGACATTTAGAGAAGAGCTATTGCCACTACTGTTCAAGCTCTTCAATGAAATTGAAAGGGAAGCAACGCTCCCAAATTCATTCCTGGAAGCAAGCATCACCTTGATTCCAAAAGCAGAGAAAGATCCAAATGAAAAAGAGAACTATAGGCCAATCTCCCTAATGAACATAGATGCAAAAATCCTCAATAGGATACTGGCAAATAGAATGCATAACATAATCAAAAAGATCCTCACAGGGCTGGGGATTTAGCTCAGTGGTTCTGCCACCTGCCTCACAAGTGCAAGGACCCAAGTTTGATCCCTAGTACCAAAAAAAAAAAAGATCCTCACCAAGTATGATTCATCCCAGGAATGCAGGGATGGTTCAACATATACAAATCAATAAATGTAATACAATATATTAACAGAGCCAAGGACAAAAACCATATGATCATCTCAATAGATGCAGAAAAAAGCATTTGACAAAGTCCAACACCCATTCATGATAAAAACCCTACAGAAAATTAGAATAGATGATATTTATCTCAACTTGATAAAGGCTATCTATGAAAAACCAACAGGCAACATCATACTAAATGGTCAAAACTGAAAACCTTCATGCTAAAAATCAGGAGCGAGACAAGGGTATCTACTATCACCACTCCTCTTCAACGTAGTCCTGGAAACATTAGCCACAGCAATTAGGCAAGAGAAAGAAATAAAAGGAATAAACATAGGAAATGAAGAAGTTAAATTGTCATTATTTGCAGATGATGTGATACTCTATACAGAAGACCCCAAGAACTCCACCAAAAGTCTTCTAGACTTAATAACCAAATTCAGTCAAGTAGCTGGTTACAAGGTCAACAC
>NW_004624730.1:38359179-38373786 GCF_000247695.1 Heterocephalus glaber
CACATTGAGGCCATACTCTTAAGTGAAATAAATAGGACACACATGTAAATACCGAATAGTTTCTCTGGTGTGAAAAACTAAAAGTGTAGAGATCAAAATGTATAATTGATATTGTGTAATAGGAAGAAATGGTCTAAAGGAGTAGGGGAAGTGGGAGGGGTAGGGGAAAGGAAAGAAGGGAGAAGAAAAAATATGAGAAAAGGAAAAATATGGAAACAAAGTCTTTATAAATAGGGAAGGGTGGAGGGTGTGAAGGGAGGGCAGAGGAATGGGGAAAAAATAAGAATCAAGATACGTCATGTAAACGTACAAGATCCCAATGATGAATGGAACTGTATTGTATACCTAAAATGTACTAATAAACTTCATGGAAAAAAAGGTACAAATTCCCAATGATGAATGTCATATTGTATACTTAGAATGTACCAATAAACTTAAGGAAAAAAAATTTAAAAAAATTTCCATCACTTACTCCATTTCTTTGAAGCAATATTGAGCTGAAGGAGAAAAACAAAATTAAACCAGATTTTTATGATCATAAATATCCTTCAGAGAAATATCTCATCTGGAGTTTGGAGCTTTAAGTGGAAAGGCAAAGTAGGTGACCTAGATCCCTTTGTCCACTCTTCATTAGTAAGTTAATTTACTAGTACAACTGAGTCACAGATGTGCCCACATAGCATTCGCCGATTTATATGAGGCTTGTTGTTAGGTAAAACTGGACCTGAGCTGAGTTCTACATGCATTGTATCCTAGCAGCAGCTTAACTTCAGTACTGCATATAAACATTTCTGTCCTACCTTATGATTGATCCTTTCATCTCTGTCTATGTTTCTGTCCCTGTGTACCTGTATCTATCTGTCTCTGTATCTGTCTCTCTCCCCCCTCCATGCATTTTTACTACTCATGATACATGATACATTCTTTGGAACTTGGAGGTTTAGAAGAAAGAGACAATTTAATTCAATTTAACCCATTTTATTTCTGATTAGTAGCTTTAACAAAATGCTGTTGGTTTGGGATCAAAGCATTTGATTAAAAAGAGATTTTGATTTTGAAGAGTTCAGTTTGGTATTGGTACAACAATTAACTTGCTCCTATTGAATATATAGAGGTTCAGCTTTTTTTTATGGTAAGAACATTGGTAAATTTTATGGAACTGTGGGAAAAGAAGTATCTCTAAGACAGATAAAAATATTTACTTAGGCAGTTTTGACTTGTTTGATTGTGAACTTTGTTGTTTTAAAATTGTGACTTGTGGTTATTTTAAGGTGTATGTGGTATGAATAAATACATAAAAATATAAGAGATTATTCAGTGAAAACTAACTCTTCCTTCAAGACCTGCTCTCAAGTCTGCCAATTTTCCTCTGAAGAGACTGTCATGTTTCTCTAGGTAAGATTGATGATGTAGTTGTGAATTAACCCTCTTTTTTTTTTTTTTTTGTAAATCTGTCTTAATCTTTAAAGACTTAAAAATATTGGGCTATAAACCTTGGGAATGTTGGAAAGGTCCATACAGCACTGGTTTCTTTGAGTCATCATTAGGGTTGCTTCGCTGTAAGTGGAAACAACCCAAAGTTTGTAAATGATTGCACAATAAAAATTAGAATGCCCTGTTGTGGATCATTAAATATGCACCACTTAGGTTACAATTTAACTATGCTAAAAATAACAAACTATGGAAAGGAATGGTAATATGGGAGATATGTTTCGAGATTTGAAACAATTTTATTTTAATTTATAGGTTATGGAATGTACCTTTTCCCTCAATGCCATAGAATTTGAGTGACTGTTTAAAGTAATTGTTATCTTTGACTGAATAGAATTTTTCAAAAAGATTTATTGTCAGATAAATCCATTTTGTATTTTTATAAACCTAACTGTGTTTATCTTTGTGTTCCCTATCTGATTTTTTTGGGGGGGCGTACAGGGGATCGAACTAGGGTCCTTATGCTTGTGAGGCAAGCGACAGATCTATCTGATTTTTTGCATATAAGAAATACCTTGATTTTTCATAGTCAGTGTTATAGCTTGTATCTAGATGTTTCCCCAAAGCCTCACAAGGTCATTGGTGGGGCTTTTTGGAGGTGGCTAGATTGAGAGTGTGTGATAATGGGATTAAGGATGTAATGCTGGGATTAATGATATGATGCTAGGGTTAAGTGTGTCCCATCCTGGCTGTATGAGTGTGTGAGGGTGCCCTATCCTACCCTTAGAGTGGGTAGCCTGGATAGAATATAAGGGACAGAAAGAGGGCTGCTGCTGTTGTTTGCTCCTTGTTACTTGCTACTTCACTGCTGGCTGTCTTCTGCAGTACCCCTCTGCCATATCACTCTGCCTTTTAGCCAGCTGACTATGGACTGAACCCTCTACAAACTGTGAGCCAAAATAAACCTTTCCTCCTTTAACTTTGGGTGGCAAATATTTTGTCTCAGCAATGAGAAAGTAGCTAAGTCAATAACTGCTTGTCTTTGAAATCTGATTACTACTTTTCTAAAATCTCTTTTAATATAGTCTCCCTTTGCAGTTTGTTGCATTAAGCTACTATCTTAGAGGGAACATAGAATATTTTTTGTAATCAAGTTATTTATGCTTTAGATTATTTGGGGTCATATTTTTATAACCCACAACCCAACGCTTCATTTAATTATTTTCTTCCACTTCATTTGTCTTGACAATTCTCTATGTTGAATTCATTTGCCATTATTTTTGCATTTTTTAGAGGCACTATTGATCTAAGCAATAAACATTCATTTCTTTATTCAGCAAACATTCACTGAATATACACTACAGGTCAAATGTCAGTAAGACACAGTGCCATTTCTAGCAACATCACAATGTTTGAGTTGATAGATCAGCAACATGGAAAAGCAAAACATACTTAGACAAACCTATTTTATGAAATGTTAATATAGACAATATATTCATAATCTGAACCTCTATGGTGGTAAAATGTTGCAATAATAATGTTCACAGAATAAGCTTTACTCTTTTGTTTTTCTTTTTTTTTTTTCATACTGGGGATTGAACCCAGAAGCCTTGTGCATGTTAGACAAGTGCTTTGCCACTGAACTACATCCTTAGCCATTTTTTTTTTAGATGAAGTCTTACTAAATTTTGCCCAGAATGGCCTCTAACTTGCAATCCTCCTGCTTCAGCCTCCAGAGTAGCTGGGATTACAGGCATAGACCACCACACCAGCTAGAATAAACTATATTTTTGTTTAGAAAAACAATTGCCAATCAGGCACGTTGGCACATAGCTAATCCCTGCACTCTGGGAGGCTGATGCAGAAGGATCACAGTTTGAGCCCAGCCTAGGTGATTTAGTGACTTAGCAAGACCTTCTCAAAATAAAATTTATTTTGGGGACATAGCTAAGTGTGAAGGCCCTGGGTTCAATTCCTAGTGACAACAAAAAGAGAGAGGGGACTAGATTAAATCCCTCTGTTATGTTTTTCTCAAAGCACTCTATCATTCTTTCATTTACAACACTTTCCATTAACAATTATGTGGCTATTTGTATAGTTAGTTATTCCATGCCCAGTTTCCCTACTACAATAAGCTCCAGAGCAGAGAATGTGCCTATTTCTGCTCACATTGTATTCCAAGCACCTACAGCATTTCCTAGCAAATAACTGCTATTTATTGAGAACAAATGAAGGTAGGTACTTACTAAAATATGATATAGTTTAGCTTTAGTTTATGGGATTTTTTATATTAAAGGGGATCTTTAATAAATGTGAATCTAAAAAATTAATTATCTTTTCTGAGCATTGATACCATACACTATGGCTTAAATCTCCCTGTCTTATTTTTTATAGTAGCTACTATTTCTAGTTGTGATAAACATTTTCAGTTTTATCTGTTTATGTTTGCAGTGCATGATGTTTACCTTCTTCTTGGGGAGTAGGTACCTGCACTTAACATATCTTGATTCTCTTTATTCCCCTTCCCTTCCTCACCCACCTCCCTCCTTCTATCTCTAGATCCCCTTTCCTCATCTTTTTCTGTTTTGATTTTTGAGACAAGGCTGTAGTTCAGGCTGAATTGAGCTCACTATGTATCCCAGGCTGGCTTTGAACTCATAGCAATCCTCCTGCCTCAGCCTCCCAAGTGCTGGGATAACAGGCATTCACCACCATGCCTGGCTACCCTTTCATCATCATCATCATCATCATCATCATCATCATCATCATCATTTCATTTTTGTGACCTATAACAATTATGTTCATTGTGGGTAGTAGTTGGTACATGAACATGATGCATCTTAAGATCTTTTATGTCCCCTTTCTCTTCCCACTCCCCCCACCCTTAGTCTCTTGGTCTTCTTCCCATTTGCAAAAGACCTATCTCCCCGTTTTCATCCATCAGTCTTTTATTTTGCTCTTTTTTTGTACTTTGGATTATTCACTTAAAAAAACCCCATACCATAGGTAAGCTTGTGTGTCTGATTTATTTCACTTAACATTATGTTTCCAAGGTGTATCCATTTTCCTACAAATGTGTCAAATTTATCCTTCTTTGTAGCTGAGTAGTATTCCATTATGTTTAGATAAAACATTTTCTTTACCCATTCTTTTCTTCATGGACATATAGTCTGTTTCCAAGATTTAGCTATTATGACTTGTGCTGCTATAAATATTGGTATACATGTGTCACTGTAATATGATGTCTTTAGCTTTTTGGAGGATATAACTAGAAGGGGACTAGCTGGGTCAAATGGAATTTCTAGTTTTAGTTTTTTGAGAAATCATCATACAAATTTCCATAATGGTTGTACTAGTTTACATTCTCACCAACAATATAGAAGGGTTCCTTTTTCACCATATCTATGCCAGCATTTGTTATTTTTTGATTTCTTGATGATTGCTATTCTTTCTGGCATAAGATGAAATCTTAGTGTTATTTTAATTTGCATTTCTCTAATGGCCAAGATGTTGTATATTTTTGTATGTTTATTGGCCATTTGTAATTCTTCTGATAAGTGTCTATTCATTTCAGATGCTGATTTTTTGACCAGGTCTTTTATTCTGGCAGGTCTAATTTTTTTGAGTTCTTTATATATTCTAGATATTAGTTCTCTGTCTGAGGAATAGCCAGCAAATTTTTCCCCCTTCTGTAGGTTCTGTCTTTACTCTATTGATTCTTTTGCTGTGCAGAAAATTTTTAATTTTATATAATCCCATTTGTTGATTCTTGCTGGTTTTTTCTTGTGCAATTGGAATTCTGATCGGAAAGACCTTGCCTATATCTATGACTTCAAGTGTTTTGCCTATTTTACCTTCCAGTAGGGTGTTTCTGTTTTGATATTTAGATATTTGATCCATCTTGATGGTAGCTTAGTATATAGTGAGAGATATTGGTCCAGCTTCAATTTTCTGCATACAGATAGCCAGTTTTCTCAGCGTCATTTGCTAAAGAAGCCATCTTTCCTCTAATGTATGTTTTTGGTCCCTTTGTCCAAGATCTGATAGTTGAATGTATGGGATTCTTTCTGCATTCTCTGTTCTGTTCCACTGATCTACCGGTCTGTTTTTTGTGCCAATACCATGCTGTTTTATTACTGTAACTTTGTAATACAACTTGAAGTCTAGTATTGTGATGCATCCTGCTTTATTTTTGTTGCCCAGGATTGCTTTTGCTATTCTGGGCCTCTTTTGATTCCATATGGATTTTAATATTGTTTTCCATAGTATTGTGAGGAATGCAATAGATATTTTGATTAAGAGTATGTTAAATATATATATCAATTTTTAAGTATGGCTAGTTTGACAATATTGGTCCTGCTTATCCAGGAAAAGGGGATATCCTTTTTCAGGGTACTGTAGTTTTCAGTAGGAGCCTTTCACACTCTTGGTTAGGTTAACTCCTAAGTATTTAATTTTCCTTGATCGTACTGTGAATGGTATTGTTTTCCTAATTTCTTTCTCAGTGAGTGCATTATTGGTGTACAGGAAGGTGACTGAGTTTTGTGTGTTGATATTGTATCCTGCTACATTGCTCAATTAGGTTATTAATTCTAGGGCTCTTTTGGTGGAGTTTTTGGGGGCCTTTTATGTAGAGAATCATGTCATTTGCAAATAGTTTGACTTCTTCTTTTTCTTTTATTTCTTTTCCTTGCCTGATTACTCAGGCTAATGTTTTGAGTACTATGATGAACAGAAGTGGTGATATCCTCGGAAGTGGGCATCCTTGTTCCTGATTTTAGAGGGAAAGCTTTCAGTTTTTCCCCATTTAATATGATGTTGGCCATTGGCTTTTTATAAATGGCTTTCATCAGATTCAGGTAAGGTCCTTATATATCTATTTTCTTCAGGATTTTTATCCTGAATGGGTTTTGGATTTTGTCAAAAGCTTTTTCTGGGGCCAGGGATTTAGCTCAGTGGTTCTGCCACCTGCCTCGCAAGCACAAGGTCCGAAACTTGATCCCTGGTACCAAAAAAAAAAAAAAAGCTTTTGCTCTGATCATGTGGTTTTTGTCCTTACCTCTGTTTATACGGTATATATCATTCACTAATTTACATATATTGAATCATCCTTGCAACCCTGGGATGAAATGTATTTGGTCATGATGCGTGATCCTTTTGAATATTTGTTGCATTCTATTTGCCAATATCTTATTGAGGATTTTCATGTCTATGTTGATTAAGGAGATTGGCCTGTAATTTCTTTTTAGTTGGGTTTTTCTCTCATTTTGGGATCAGAGTGATGCTAGTTTCCAGAAATTACTTTGAGAGCACTTTTTCCCTTTCAATTTTGCAGGGTTGGAGAAGTGTTGATGTTATAATATCCTTAAAAGTCTTGCAGAATTCAGCAGTGAATCTATCAGGTCCTGGGATTTTCTTAATTGGTAGTTTTTTTTTTTTTTAAATTACTGTCTCAATTTCATTGCTTGTTTTTGGATTGTTGAGAATTTTTATGTATTCTTGGTTTAGTTTTGTAATTTGTATGAGTTAGGAATCTGTCCATTTTGTCATGATTTCCCAATTTGTTGAAATACAATTTTTCATAGTAGTTACTGTCTTCTGAATTTCAATAGTGTCTGTTGTGATTTCACCTTTTCATTCTAATTGCATTTATGTGAGCCTTCTCTCACTTTTTTTAGTAAGTTTGGCTAAGAATTAATCTATTTTGTTTATCATCTCAATGAATCAGCTCTTTGATTTCTTGTTCGTATTTTTTAATTTTAGTCTCAATTTCATTAAGTTCTGCTCTGATCTTTACGATTTCATCCCTAAATTCAGTTTGGGTTTGGATTGTTGTTGTTGTTTGAGTACCTTGAGCTTTACTGTTAGCTTATTTATTTGAGCTCACTGTTTTTCTAGTGTGAGCATTGACTATAATAAGCTTACCTTTTAGTATTCCTTTCACTGTGTCTCATAGGTTCTGGTGTGTTGTACTAGTATTGTTGTTAGATTCCAGAAATTTTTAAATTTCTTCCTTGATTTCTTCTGTGACCCATTGGGTATCAGGAGTGTGTTATCAAGTTTCCAGGTGTTTATAAATTTTTAGTGATTTCTTCTGTGATGATTTCTAGTTTAAATGCACAATAGTCTGATTCTAAATTGGGATGGTTTTAATTATTTTGTATTTATTTTAGCAGGCTCTGTGGACTAGTATGTGATTTATTTTGGAGAAAGTTCTGTGTGCTACTGAAAAGAAAGTTCTGTGTGCATTCTGTTGTAATAGAGTAGAACACTTTGAAGCTATCTATTAAAGTCCCTTTGTTCAATTTTGTGTTTCAGTTCTGGTATTTCTTTGTTCATTTTTTGTTTAGTTGATCTGTCCCTTTGTGAAGGTGAAGTATTGAGGTCACACACTATGACTGTGTTGATGTTTATTTTATCTTTATGTCCAGCAGTATTTCTTTTATGAAGGTAGATTCTCCAGTATTTGGTGCATATATATATTTACACGTTATCTTTTCCTTTTGGATTGTTCCCATAACTAGTATGTAGTGACTTTCTTTGCCTCTTCTGATAAGTTTTAGCTTGAAGTTTATTTTGTCTGAAAGTAAAGTTGCTACCTTTGCTTGCTTTTAGGGCCCTAGTGCATGAAATATTGTATTCCATCCTTTGATTATTAATCTTTTTGGATTAGGAATACTTTTTTGGATTAGGTGAGTTTCTTGAATGCAACAGACCATTGGATTCTGTTTTTTTGATCGAGTCTGCCAATTTGTGTTTTTTAATTGAGGAGTTAAGGTCTTTAACATTGAGAGTTATTACTGAAAGGTGTTGATTTATTCCTGACAATGTGTTCTTTTTCTGTTAATGATATCTTTTTTTGTTGTTGCTGTTGTCTATTTTTCTTGCTTGATGTATTCATTTTCTCTGAATTTTTGGGTTTATGGCTTCATGTCTCTGTCTAGAATATCCTCGAGAATTTTCTAGAGTGCTGGTTTTGTGTTCATGTGTCTCATAAATTATTCTTTTTTCATGGAATATCCTATTTTGAAAGAAAGTTTTGCTGGATATGTTAATTTGGCTTGGAAGTTGTTTGCTTTTAGGGATTGAAATGCTTCACTCCAAGCTCTCCTGGCCTTTAAATTTTGTGTTGAAAAGTCTACTGTAATCTTAATGGGTTTACCTTTATATATGTTTTGCTTTTCTGTGACAGCTTTTATGATTATTATTTTTTTTTGTAGGACATCTGGAATTTTGACTGACATGTGTCATGGTGAGCTTCTTTTTTCATTGTAGTTGTTTGGTGTTTTGTAAGCCTCATTTACTTGTATGTTGACATCTTTCCTCATTCTTGGAAAGTTTTAAATTATGATTTCTGTAAACAAATTTTTTATTCCATGTGTGCTATCTTCTAGTTTCTCTCTAACTCTAGTTAGCCTTAGATTGGTCTTCTTAGTGTTGTCCAGTAGCTGTTGGATGAATTTATTTGTTCTTTTATCATTTTAAAGGCTCCTTTGAGTAATTCATCATAACTTACAATTTTGTCCTCAATTTCAGAAACTCTGTCTTCACATTGGTCATTTCTGCAATGTATGAATTTTATACAATTTTTTGTTTCTGGTGTTTCTGTCTGATACATTTTCAGAGTCTAAATCTTTGATAAACTTGTGATTCATGTTTTGAACTGTTTTGGTCAGCTCTTCTAATTTTTTATTTGTTTCTCCTATAGCCACATTTATCATTTTGTATGATAATTCTATGAATTTTTGGGTCATGTCTTCTTTGAACTTGGCAAGTTTCTTTACTTCTTCTTTAATCAATTCATAAAGCTCTACTACTTAGTGTTTGCTTTCTTCTCCATCCCTGCCCCCTAGATCTGCTTTGGGAGAGTTGAGAGACTTTGAGGGTCTTCTGTTGCCTTGTTTTCTCATGTTCCTCTACATATGTATGTATATATTTAGTTACATTCTGCTTTCCAGTGATATGTTTATAACTTTATTTGCCCAGAGATAGTGTTCATCCCTTCAGCTATTCAACTTAAATAGTTTGGACCCTGTCACTATGTTTGAGGAGAGAGTTACTAGAGGTTATAACAACATCTGATCATACATCACGTATATGTACTTAACCTTCATTTATACTTTCACCTTTCATCAATACACTTTACAGCCTATAATATGTTAGTCTGTGATGTGGAAGAAGGAAAGAGAAGAGATGGAGGGATGGTGAAAGAGGAGTGTAAGTCAGTAGGAGGAGAGGTAGATAGGAGAAATAATAATAGATAAAAAATTAGATTAGGGGGTCAGATTCTTTGGAGGTCTTTTATAATTGGAGTGAAGGGTTAGTGTTGAGGGTTTTAAGAATATATTTTTGGCGGTGGGGTGGTATGTAAGTGGAGGGAGGTGTAATTTGTGATTGAGGAAAGCTGCAAGGTTGTCAAAATCTGTTGATATATTTGTGTAAGGTGGAGAAGAGACAAGGGAAGACATAGGTCTAGGTAAGATAAGGAAGAGCAAAATGAATAGAATAGAGAGGAAAGTTAATATGAGAAGATGGAAATGACTGAAGGAAAGCAGAAAATTGGGGGAAAACTTGAAAAGATTTTAAAAAGTGGGAGAAATGAGTAAAAAAATTGAATGCAAGGGAAAGAAAATAGTATTGCTGCAAGCTAGAATTGAAGAAAATAGGGAGAAGAGAGACAGAAAGCAAACAACTAAATCAAAGCAAAAGAAAGAAAAAAAGAAAGTAACAAAAACACCCAGGGGAGTCCCAGATCAAGCACTCCAAGAGAACATACATGCAATTCCCATGTGACTACTATGCCATTAAGTCCCAGTGTCTGCACAATTCCTTTGCTTTTTTCTTAATTGTGGACTGACTGCAGGCAGTCACACCAGTTTTCCCTCCTTTCCCTTGCACTCAAATCTGGAACTGAGCCAGTCTCAAGAAATTACCCCCTCCAGCCAGCAGGCGGTTCCTGGGCTTGGCTTTGGGGTTCTGTCACCCAAAGTGTGGCAGTTGACTCAGTGGGCGAGCTCAGTTAATGCTCTCTCTCTGCCCAGAGTCCCGGGAGAGGGGTGGGCTTCCCTTGCTAGCTGCGCGTGCTGAAGAGGACGCTACAGAGATGCAGCACTTCCCAGTGTTTGGAGGGGAGGTGATGAGTTGAAGCGGTCAGGCTAAGCAGTCTTTCCCAGGAGTCTAGCCTCTACAGCGTGCGCCTTCAGGCTATTTGGACGCTCTCCTTACGGCTCCACCCCAGAGAAGCAAAGATGGGGGTGGTACCACTTCCTCTTTTCAAGTATCCAGGTACTTGGCTGATATACATATATTGTCTTTCAAATTAATTTTTCGTGTCAGGATGTAAGTCCCTTCCCCACATCAGAGTACCTTTGCTTTCAGAAAATCATCTCTGACTATCTGATGCTACTCCTTTTGTAGTCAGTAATGTTGAATCTTCTCTGTCTTTTTAGTAACAGTTACAGAGCTAGGCTTAGTAGTGTAAAGGCTGTAATTCTGGCATTACAGAAGCTGAGGCAGCAGGATGCAAATTCCAACCCAAGTGAGGCAATTTAGTAATATCCTGTATCAAAATAAAAAATTCAAAATGGGCTGGGCGTGTAGCTAAATGCATAGGTCCTGGGTTCAATTCCCAGTACTGGAAAAGAAGAGTTCACAGAACCTACCTTCTCTGCCCTTTCAGTGGAAGTTTGTAAACTGCTGTGAGGGCAGACACTTCATCATCTACCTCTTTCTCATTTCCTGGGGGCTGACAAGTATATTTTTTCCTCTGCCCCTGATAAATTCTCTGGGCAGCACTACCTGAATGTCCCTAGCCCCTAAATTTCTGAAGGGGGGCATCTAGTCTGGCCCTTTGACTCCACAAAAATTATTAATCCCAGTTGTTGCTTTTGTGTCTTAGTTCTTAGATCTAAGTCCTCATACTGCTTGCCAGTGATGTAGCTACTGTGGCTGCTTCTCATTGGCCAGTCTGCTGCTTCTTATTGTCATGACATTCACTATTTAGAAAATTATTTCTCTTGGGAAACTAGGAAATTTCATCAATTTTTCCTCTCTACCATTTGAAAAATATTAGCTAAAATGTCCCTAACATAGATATTTTGAGCACAACTGTGACACCTTTCGCTAACTTTAAACCCTAAGTCAGTTTCCTTATTGTGTAGGACAGATTCTAAGGTGACCTCCTAGTATTCACACCCTTGGGTAATCCCTTTCTCTCCAGGCTGTGTGGAACATGATTTGCTTCTAACAAATAGAATAAAGAAACATGATAGGATATAATTGGATAGATGTATGTGATTATGTTAACTAAGATTATAATATATGTCTTGTTGAGAGATTTTCTTTTGGCTTGACGGTTTTAAAAAAGTAAGATCCTGTGTTGTGAGCTTCTCTGTGGAGAGGGCCATGTGGCTAAGAACTGAGGACAGCTTCCAGACAACTGTAATATACTTTATAATTTGTTTCTCCCAGCTACTATCTAAAGAAATATGGCTGAAGCTGCTCTTTCTTTGATTAAAACTGGTCTCATGAATAGGACATCTCTCATTCTAGAACAGTGTAATCTAACATAGTCCCATTTGTTAAGAAGGTGTACTCTAAAGACACTTTTTTGGAAAAATGATGTTTGAATGTTCAGTTTTATATCATATATATCATAGTAGTCTGTCTGAATTAGAATGTACCTATCCTAAAAGAGGCTGGATGTGTAGGGTTAGCTCTACACTCTAGGCTGTCCCATAGAAACATAATGGAAGTTACATACTTACTTTTAAATTTTCCAGAAGCTACATTTAAGAAGTAAAAAGAAACAGGTGAGATCGTTTTAGTAACATTTTAATTGGAAATACCTAAAATAATTTCAAAATATGATCAATATAATGAAATTAATGGACTTTCCCTCTCTGACTCTTCAAAATCCCATGCTTTTTGTTTTTGTTATATTCGCAGTATATCTCAGTTTAGACTAGTCATGTTTTATGTGCTCAGTAACCATATGTGGCTGATTAGCTAGTACATTGGCAGTACAGCTTTGGACAGTTGCGTGAACAGGTTAACCACAGATATAAAAGTATTCACATAAACTTCTGCTGGAGGTAGCTGAATTTTCTTAATTGAAAGCACATATGTATACACATGTTAATATAAACTTTGAATCAATAAGTAGATGAAAATCAAAGAAGGAAACTATATTAGGGTACTCCTGAGAAACAGATACGTATATGGGGGAATTTATTATGAAGGATTTGCTTATGCAATTGTAAAGGCTGAGAAGTTCCATGATTTACTATCAGCTGGAAGCCTAGGACAGCTGGTGGTGTAATTTTAGACCAAGCCTGAGGGCCTGAAAATCAGAGGATCCAGTAGTGTAAGTGCAGGTCCAAGGACACAGACTCATGAACTAGGAGCTCTGATGTCCAGGGGCAGAAGAAGAAGGATATCCCAGTTTAAGAAGAGACTGTGCATTTGTTCAATCTGCCTTTTTATTCTGTTCAAACCCTCAATGGATTGAGTAATGCTTGCCCACTTTGGTAAGGGTGAATCATCTTTACTCAGTCTGCTGATTCACTGTTAAAATCTTCCTTAAACACCCTCATGGACACAACTAGAAAATATATCTTATCAGCTATCTGGGCATCTCTTACCACAATCAAGTTGACACGTAAAATTAACTATCATAGAAGCTATGGTAGGTAACTACTGTGATTTATTAGATGATGGATTCTTGGCATGTGCAGGTTTTACATATGTAGTATTACTTGTCCAAGAGTGACTTTTAAAAATGTTGATATGTATATCTTTTATTTATTTATTTATTTATTGGTACTGAGAATCAAACTCAAGGCCTCAAGTTTGCAAGGTAGGCACTGTGCTGCTGAGCTACTTCCCTGGCCTGATATGTAGATCTTTTAAATATACTATGGTGTGAATTTGAATTGGCCTGGCAAAAGGAGGAGTACTTTGGCTGGTGTGTAAGCCTGCATTGACCTCCTTGTGTATCTTTTTCTCTACTTATCTCATAAGTGGTAGTGTTCACTAAAAGCCTTAGTAAATCACTTGATTTTTTCATTTATATTTGTGTCATCTTATCACACGTGGAATAGAACATACTGACACTGGGTCCTGCCTGTACTTAATCTGAGTCCTTTACCAATGTTGGATTTTGATGGAGCTACAAGGGGCTTGTAAACCTAGACTGGATTCTCCCATCTCATTGGATTTAAGCAAAGACTATGGAATCTCCATGAAGTGTTACTCTCCATTTATTGAATGTTTCATCACACCATCATGCAAATTTTCTTTCTTTTTCACATACTCTGCTATTTTAATGATATTTATTGATACTATTGTTTAATGAGCCAAATAAAAAATTCTTACTCAATTTAATAAATTATTCATTTCAGAAATTTTTGATTTTAAAATTCTGTGAAGCAATGAAAAACCTTTACCTGAAGATATTTAAGTACTTCCCCAACACATACAACAGAGTCTCAAAGAGATCTAGTGGGTGTCTCAAGGATTATGCAAACTCACAGCCCTACCTCTTTCTCCTTGATGTGTAATAGGCATGTTATGACTATCTCTTACATTTTGGTGGTAAATATGTAGGAGTCTTTGATTGTGTTTTAAGTATTTCATATTTTTTTAAACTGTAAGGAACAGCCATACAATTTTTTCTTTGATCTCTTTTCATTCATTGAAGTTTGCTTAACCTTTGCACTAGTGAAATGTATGCCAGATAATTTTTTTTTGTATTAAATTCTTTTATTGGTACATTGTAGGTATACAACACAATTACATTTCTCATTGAGAACTGTACCTTTATATAATGCATTTTGGTTCTTATTTTTTCCCCATTCCTAGCCCTCCCTTCAACCCCACCACCCTTCCCTATTTGCAAAGATTTTTATTTTCATTTTTTCCATTTCTCAGCATTTTTTCCTTTCCCTTCTTTCTTTTCCCCTGCCCATCCCACTACCCCTACCCCTTTGGACTTTTCTTCCTATTTTACATTATCGATTATTCATTCTAATCATTGTTGCATTTTAGGTATACAATATAATGACATTCATCATTGGAAATTTGCACCTTTACATAATTTCTCTTGGTTCTTATTTTTCACCCTTGCCCAGCCCTCCCTTCAACCCCTCCAGTCCTCCCTATTTACAAAGATTTTGT
>NW_004624730.1:38400759-38423086 GCF_000247695.1 Heterocephalus glaber
ATTTCAGATGCCCATTTTTGAATTGGGTCTTTGAATTTGAGGGGTCTGATTTTTTAAATTTTCTTAACTGTTAAACCCAACTGTGTAGTATTGTTGTGAGAATTAGAGATTACAGTATGATAACTTCTCCATAATACTGGCTTACAAATTAGTAGAGTCTCAGTAACTTTTAAGTCCAAGACATTGAGGAGGCCAGATGATTTTATGTATGTTGAACCATCCTTGCATCCCTGGGATAAATCTGACTTGATCAGGGTGTATGATCTTCTTGATGACCCTCTGTATTCTGTTAAGTCCAGATGATTTTGAGGTCCTGATGAACTTGGGGTAGGTGTGCAAGGGGTAGGTCAGCTGACAGGCCCGGTGGCAGGACACCGTATGGCCCAAGACCGAGTCGAATGCTTCGGCTGAGGCAGTCCCTGAGCCTCCGGCCAGGTCCGTGGTCAAAAGTAGCAGCGGTGGGAGCCCCAGTTGGGCCTGGACCCAGAAGTTCCCCTTCAGTGCCGCCATCTTGTTCCCTGTGTCACCGCGGCTCAGGTTGTTCTGCTATTGATTTTTGAGTACTGACTTTGTATCCTGCTATGCTGCTGAGTTTGGTTATTAAATCTAGGAGTCTTTTGGTGGAGTTTTTGGGGTCTTCTACGTAGAGTATCATGTCATCAGCAAATAATGATGATTTAACTTCTTCTTTTCCTATCCATATTCCTTTTATTTCTTTCTCTTGTCTAATTGCTTGGTTAATGTTTCCAAAACTATATTGAACAGGAGTGGTGACAGTGGACACCCTTGTCTTGTTCTTGATGTTAGAGTGAAAGCTTTCGGGTTTTGACCACTTAGTATGATGTTGACTGTTTGGTTTGTCATAGATGGCTTTTATCTGATTGAGAGACAAGGACCTTGTATTCTAATTTTCTGTCAAGTTTTTATCATGAGTGGGTGTTGGACTTTGTCAGATGCTTTTTCTGCATCTATGATGAGCATGTGGTTTTTGTCCTTGGTTCTGTTGATGTGGTATGTTATATTTATTGATTTGCATATATTGAATCATCCCTGCATCCTTGGGATAAATCCTACTTGGTTATGGTGAATAATTTTTTTTGATGATTTGCTACATTCTGTTTGCCAGTATCTTTTTGAGGACTTTTGAGGTCTATATCATTAAAGAGATTGGCCTATAGTTCTCTTTTTTGGTTGGGTTTTTCTCTGGCTTTGGTATCAGGGGAATACTTGCTTCCAGGAATGAGTTTGGGAGTTATTGCTTCCCTTTCAACTTCATTAAAGAGTTTGAATAGTGGCATTAGATCTTCTCTAAATTTCTTGTAGAATTCAGCAATGAATCTGTCAGGACCTGGGCTTTTCTTTGTTGGTAATTTTTTTAAAAATTACTTCTTCAATTTCATTGACTAATACTGGATTGTTTAAAAGTTTTATATATCTTCTTATTCAGCTATGGTAATTCATATGTATCCAGAAATCTATCTGTTTCTTCTGAATTTTCCCTCATGTTAGAGTGCAGGCTCTCAAAGTAGGTATTGATGATCTTCTGGATTTCTGTAGGATCTGTTGTGATTTTGCTCTTTCATTCCTAATTTCATGGATTTGGGTCTTTTCTTTCTTTGTTGTGATGAGGTTGGCTGAAAGTTTGTCTTTTATTTATTCTTTCAAAAAAATCAATTCTTTTATTCATTGATTCTTGGTATTGTTTTCTTAGTCTCAATTGCATTACTTTCTACTCAGATCTTTATAATTTCCCTCCTCATATCGGTGTTGGTTTTAACTTGTTTTTTTCCCCTAAAACCTTGAGGTTCAACATTAGGTTATTTATTTGGCCTTGCTCTGTTTTTCTGATGTGACAAGTCAGCACTATGCACTTCCCCTTGTAGGACTGCTTTCATTGTATTCCATTAGTTCCAGTATGTCCTACTGGCATTATTTTTTAATTATAGAAACTGTCTAACTTCTTTGTTAATTTCATCTGTGACCCATTTGTTGTTTAAGAGTGTACTATTTAATTTCCATGTGTTTATACAGTTTTTGTGGTTTCTTTTGCTATTTATTTCTAATTTCATTGTACCATGATCTGATTATATGCATTGGATAATTTTGATTCCTTTGCATTTGCTAAAGCATGTTCTATGAGCTAGTATGTGGTCTATTTTGAAGAAAGTCCCATATGCTACTGAAAAAAATATGTATTCTATTGTTGGGTGGTATACTCTATAGATATCTAAGTCCATTTGTTCAAAGGTTTGGTTCAGCTCTGATATTTATTCGTTGATTTTTTTTGTTTAGTTGATCTGTTTATTTGTGACAGTGGGGTGTTAAGGTCCCCTATTACAATTGTATTAGTGCTTATCTGATTTTTCCTGTTCATTAGTGTTTGTTTTATATAGCTGGATGTGCCTGTATTCGGTGCATAGATTGTTATCTCTTCCTCTTGAATTGTTCCCTTGGCAAATATATAGTGACCTTTTTTGATCTCTTCTGTTGAGTCTTGGCTTGAAATCCACTTTGTCTACAAGTAGAGTAGCTACTTCTGCTCTTTTCTAGGTTCTTGTTGCATGGAGTATTGTTTTCCATCCTTTGACTTACAGTCCATGAATTTCTTTTTGGGTTAAATGTGTTTCTTCTGTGCAGCATATTGTTGGATCTTGTTTCATGATCCATTCTGCCAATCTGTTTGTTTTGATTGGTGAATTGAGGCCGTTCACATTGATGGCTATAACTGATAGATACTGACTTATTTTTGTTGTTATATTATTTTTCTATTCTTAGTTCCCTCATTTTTCTGTCTGTCTAATTGCTTGCCTTGTCTGGTGGATTCATTATTTTGGGATTCTTGGAGTTGTGTTCATTGTCTCTTCTAGCATATCCTTTAAAACCTTTTTGGAGTGCTACTTTGGTGTTTATAAATTTCTTCAGATGTTCTTTATCATGGAAATGTCTTAATTCTCTATAATTTTGAAAGATAATTTTGCAGGGTACAACAATCTTATGTTGGAGATTATTTTCTTTTAGGGCCTGAAATACTTCACTCCAAGGTTTCCTTTACTTAGGAGTTGTTAAGGTTTGTGTTGAGAAGTATGCTGTGATTCTGATGGGTTTTCCTTTATAGGGGATTTTTTTCCTCTAACAGATTTTAATATTCTGTTCTTATTTTCTGTTCTAGAATCTTGACTATTATATGCCTTGGTGTAGTTTTTTTCTGATCTTGGCTATTTGGAGTTCTATATACCTCACCTATCTGTATGTCAAATTCTTTTTCCATGTTTGGAAAATTTTCTGCTATTACTTCTGTGAACAAGTGTTTTATGTCCTTTGGGCTATTTTCTTGTTCTTTCATTGATTCCAGTTAATCTGATAATATTCTTCTTTGCAACACCTAGCAGCTGTTGGATTGCTTTTTTTTTTTTTTTTTTGTGGTCCCTTGCTATTGGTTGCCAAACACAACCCTCTCTTTGAGATCTGATATACTATCTCCACATTGGTTGATTCTGCTGCATATACATTCAATAGACTTTTTAATCTCCTGAATATCTTTTGAACCTGTTTATGGAGTCCATTTCTTTGCTATGTTAGGCATTCATGGTTTATATGTGTTTTCTAAGCTCCTCTATTATTTTATCTGACTCTACTCTAGATTCTCTAACCATTTCCTTCATTATGGTCTTTCTCATTGGGCCACAGTATTATTTATGACTCCCAGACAATCCAGTTATTGGCATACAAGGAATACAATTGTATTGGCATACAATTGATCACAAAAACTATGTCACCTTGGCTAAAGTAATTCAGTCAGTAATAACAGTAGCATCAAACAGACTGGAAAATAATGTACTGTGATAACTAGTAATTTGACACCTTTAACTCTAGATACAAGATTTATAGTTATATAACAAAATCTAAGACAAATAAGAAAATTATATTCAGTAAATATCCACTCAATAGAGCAATTTTATCCAAAGGGGAGAAAATTTAAAGGAGCAAAGAGGAAAAAAATAGAGAAATAAAAGGAGAAGAAAAGATTAGCAACAAGGCTGAAGGACAAAGAAAGATTACCCAGGCCTCCGGAAACTAGTGAAGAAGACAGGAGGGAAGAAAAGGAGGAGAAAACAAAAACCAGTACAAGACAAAACAAAAAGGAAATTAAAACATGTTTACACTCACAAGAAAACAAAAACAAGCAATAAAAAAGAACAATTTTTTTAAAAGACCGAAAGCAAAAAAAGAAAGAAAGAAAGAAAAAGAAAGGAAAGAAATTTTCTGTTACTCAACCCTATTTTAATCTTCTGGAGTCTGCAGTTTTGTGGCAGAGTCCAATTCAAGGGGTGACTTGTCTCTTGCTGGTAGACAAAGGAGTCAGTTCCAGCACAAATCTGTGTTGGATAATCCCAGCAAGCCAGCAGTGGGATTAGGGCAGTGTGCTGGTTCTGGGACTTTCAAATCCATAGAAATTAAAGTTGATCTGGCCTCTGGTTGTGGGGATGGGGTCTGAGTCATTTATCTTATAACACTCTGGGTCTCTTGCTGGCCTAATCAGAGCTTCTGAACCATGGACATCTCCTGTGGCTCTTCCTAGTACAGTCACTGTGGGAGTTTAACACTGGGAGTCCTGAGATGAAGCCATCCTACTGCTCCTCTGAGTCCCAGATTTAGTTGGTCCCTCCCTAAAATGGTGTCCAATCAGGCACTCGCTCTAGGGGATATGGCAGACATTTGGACTGGAATCACTCACCAGTTGTTGTAGTGCATGGCATCCACTGCTCCATTCTGGTGCATTACTCTCTGAGGACCTCTGGAGTTACCCACTTTCACTGTGTCTCTGTAGCTTTGATCTTCCTTTCTCTCACCACCATCCAGGAATCAGGGATAAAGTGCAGATTGCCCCTTCCATTTTCTGTGTTGTGGTCTGTCTCTTCAATTTCTCTTAGTCCCAATTTTCACTTCAGATCTTTCTTGGGACCCAGAGATCCACCTCCCTCCTTTTCTTCCCCAAGTTATTATTTTTCAGTATCTGGATTCTGAATCTTGGAGAGGCTCATTTGTTGCTGCTTATTGCTCTTCCAAGTAAGAACATGTAGGAAAAGGTTCACATTTTGTGGGGCCAAAGATAATATAATTTTGGATAGAAGATTATTAAGAAAAGCAATATAAAATATCTTACTTTTGTGAATATTAAAAAATATATCATGTGAACACATTGCCAGGACCTGGTGTTAGTCAGCTTCCAATTATCCTAGTAGACTAAGTCCCCTCCATTCCAAGAGGATGCTCATAAGCTGGATTCATTCCTAAGTCTGACAAAGTGAGTCTTATACAACTTTGACACAAATATACAATGTAAAATACAAAAAACCAAACATGAAAATAAAAATAAATAAAAAACCAAACATATGCACTGTACTCTAAGAATCCAGCAGCACAAATATGACAATGTCTGGCAGACACATGAGCTACTTCCACAATTTGTTCACATCCACAAATGTTCATAATGCAACGTCCATTCATTATCTGTGAAAGTTTGCAGCTCTAATGTTATGTCAGGACTTACTATGTTCACATCCTTTTATAGTTTCACTTACATAATTTATTAAAGTTGGTTTGTTAGACCAATAGAATACAGTAGAAGTGATAGTGTGTCACTTCTGGGGCTAGGATATAAAAAACATTATGAATTCTACCTCTCTCTTTCTTTTCAATCATTTGCTCAGGGAAAACTCAGTTACCATGCTGTAAATACATTCAGTCAGCCCTGTGGAGAAGTCTATATGGTAAGAAAATGAGGGATTTAGCATATAGCCATGTAAATGTGCCATTTTTTGAAGTGATTCTTCCACTCCTGGTCAGGTCTTAAAATAATTACATCCCTGGCTGACAGCTTCATGGTAACCTCATGAGCTAGCCCATGCCTCAATCACCTGATAAGCTTCCTCCAAGATTCCTGACTCTCAAAAATAGTGTGAGATAATAAGTGTATTGATTTAAGCTGGTATGTTAAAAGTAATTTGTTGTACAGAAATTGGTAATTAATACACAGGGTCTTGGAAGAGACTCCTGCAAGTGACAGACCTAAAAGTTTGTTTCAAAAGCATTATTATAAATTGATTTCTGCTTATGTTGATGGCTAAACCTACTGGATTGTTATAGCAGAGATAACTAAAATTTGTGCTTTCTTCCCCTGTAGCAATAAGTGGGGCCATGCCTGATGTTTTAGTCAGTTTTCTGTTACTATAATAAATACCCAAGATAATTAATTTGTAAGGAGAAAAGGTTTATTTGAGATCACAATATTGGAAGTTTTAGTTTATGTTTGATGTTGTTTCTTGGACTCATGGTGAAGTGGCACATCATGGGTGAAGTGTGTATTGGAGCAAAACCATTCACCCTTGGGAAGGAAGCAAAAGAGAGAGAAACAGGAAAAGATGGAAGTTCCATAGTTCTCCTCAAGGGCACATCCTCAGTAGCCTAAAGACATCCTCTGGGCCCCATCTCTTAAGGTTTCCACCATTTTCTCTTACAGTTTGAATGTAATGTCCTCCAACTCATGGGCTTACGTGTTGGAGGCTTGATCTTTAATTCAGGGATGTTCAGAGGTGGGACCCAGAGAAGTTCTTGAATCATGAGGTACTAACTTCATCAATGGATTAATCTATTGATGAGTTCATACCTGACTGGGGTATTAGGAGGTGGGGCCTAGTTGGAGGAAGTAGGGTATACCTTGTTCCCATCCCTTTCCTTCTCTTCACTTCCCAGCTGCCATGAAATGAGCAGCTTTGTTCTACTGTGTCCTTCTGCTATGATGTTCTGCCTTATCTCACTTCAGACTCAGAACAACAAAACTAGCTGACCATAAACTGAAACTTCTGAGACCACAAGTCAAAATAAATCTTTCCTTTCTCAGGTTGGTTTTTGTTTTTATTGTTAGTATTTGCTTTTTTGATACAGAGTCTCCTTATGTACTCTGGGCTGACCTTGATCTTACAGAAATCCTCCTGCCTCAGCCTTCTGAAGGTTAGGATTACAGGTGGGGACCACCGTGTCTAGATCCTAAAATTGACTTTGTCAGGCATTTTGTCACAGTAATAAAAAGCTGACCAATACACCTCCAGATTGCACTAAGCTGAGGACCAAGCCTTTAACACATGGGCCTTTCAGAAACATTTCATATCCAAACTACAATATTCACTAAGCTGTTAGCCACACTGACCGTATTTCTTTGTTGGTAAGTATTTTATGTGACTAAGTTGTTGTTAAATGAATGTGAACAGAAGCAATATTATGTGTCCTTCTGGACTGAGCTTTCAAGATACTGGGCATTATGCTCCTTTCCAACCTACTTTTGGGCCATGTTATGGCAAACAAAGGAACCTTGGAAGCTATGTATTTAAGATGGCAGAACTTTTGTTCTGCTGAGTTCCAGAACAACTTCATGGAGCATAATATCTATTCCTCCTGTCTGGAATGCCCACTCTGAACCATTGTATCATAGAGAAATAAGCTTCTATTTTGTTTGATCATATTTTAAGGTCTATATATTAAAATAGGTTAGTCTACTCTAAGTGACAAGGTTTTTTTTTTTTCAAATTTTACAATATTTTTCTACCAGAGTCTAGTCTTTACTGTATTAGTCTGCTTGTTAATTTATTAACTTTTTGGTTGATAAAATTTCAAACATATAAAAGTAGATGACATTATATAATGAAGCCTCATGTACCCATAACTCACCCTTAGCATTTGTAAAACTATTCCTATGCCATATATATATATATTTTTCCTATATATATTTGGCCGTTCTTAGTTTGCTGATAGCCCTTTCTCTACCTCCTTCTGGATTACTTTAAAGCAAATGCCAGAATGACAAATATCATATCAAACAATCTACCTTCACTCCATTAAGTTGACTTCAAGCTATAAGAGGGTCTGGCAGTACCAGGCAGGCTGAGAGTATGCAGTGACTCAAACAAAAGCCATATGGAGCGGTGGTGGATAAGGTCTGGAACTAAAGCTAGGTAACCTGGATTACCTAGTATGTGCCCTTCAAGTATTTACTTACTCAGATTTTTGCTTTTTTGTATTTATAAAATGGAAATTAATTATTGTATATGCGGCCCTGGATTAGTATGATAGTAGAACCAGTTAAGGTTTTTTAAATGTTAAACTTTATGTAGTCATGTTCTTAACATGGGAGACATTGTAAGCTAAATGTTTAATTGTTATGTAATGTCTGCCTCTAGAGTAGTGTTTGAAGTCACTTAAGCGACCTAGACCTTTAAAATCAGTGCTTACAGTGGGAATAATTGTTTTTTCCAGGTAGCTTTTGAATATGAATCAGTACCACCATCCATGAAAAGGAAAATGATGCCACAGTGTATATATTTTTAAGCATCTTTTATCTCAGAAAAATTGGACAGCACTATGGTGACCCCCTGGAGGGAAAAGAGCAAGGAAAAGTCTTGCCTGAAGTTTTCCCTGAGTTGCTCAGCCTCTGCCTACTTACCAGAGTTGACACAGACAGTTCTGTACAATCTGGATAAGGAGCAGAAAAAGAGGCCACACATTCAGACTTTAATCACTTTCCTGAAACATCAAAATGTCTTTCTGAATTAAGTGCCAGCTGGTCACAGTGTTGGGGAGGTGGGAGTGGACGGGAGAGGCTGAGCAGGTTGTTTGCTCTGCTCCACTATGGACTCCTTGAGCTTGCTGCACCTGCTCAGCAGCTCTGAACTCCCCTGCTAGCTTCTTTAGCCTTCATCCTAGTCTCTGACATTGTTTCTTACTCTTTTATTTCTCTTTCTCTTACTCATTTATTATATTTCAGTAACATCATTATAGAACTTTTTTTTTTTTTTTTGAGACTGGGTCTTGCTTTGTAGCTCATGCTGCCTTGAACTCACTATGTAGCCCAGGCTGGCCTTGAACTCTCAGCGATTCTCCTGCCTCAGCCTCCTGAGTGCTGGGATTGCAGGCGTGCACCACCACACCTGGCCATAGAACTAATTTTGAAAGGAAAATGTATAATGAGTGTGAAAATAAGCAATATATTATTCTTCTTTCCTATTGAGTCTATATGAACTGTTTCTCATTTCCATTCTGAGTTTTGAAAAGTACATTGTAAGCACCTGATAAGTTAAAGTCCTTTTAAAACCTTTTCATTTTAGAATACTGTTATATTTAACAGAAAGTTGCAAAGATAGTACCAAGAGATTCTGTATATGCCTCACACAATTTTGCCTTTTGTTAGCATCTAATGTTGCTAAGGTACATTTGTCACAACTAAGAAAGTAACGTTGACATAGTGCTATTAACTAACTCTAGACTTTAATTTGGATTTTACTAGCTTTTGAACTAATTTCCTCTTTTTTTGTTGTTGTTCTGGACACCGTCCAGGTCATCATGCCTCCATACTCTGCTCTAAGCTGGGACAGCTTTTCAGGTTTTCCTGTCTAAATTGACAATTATTTTTAATTTTCCTTTTGAACTTCAAGTTCATAGGAGAAATTACTCATATTCCCTCTTGCATTTTGTTAATTATGTTTTATTGCCATATTCCATTCTCATTACCATTGTTTCTACAGACCACAGCTCTGATGTATTGAATAAGCATTTTCTCTTTGTGTTTTTGTAAAATACATTTTGTTTTTTATGCATGTACTTTTTTTTCCCATTAAGTATATTGGTACATTTTAGGTATACAATACAGTTACATTCATCATTGGGAACTTGTACCTTTACATGATGTATCTTGGTTCTTCTTTTTTTTCATTCCCCTGCCCTCCCTTCAACCCCTCTACTCCTCCTTATTTACAGAGACTTTGTCTCCAATTTTTCTTCTCTCATACTTTTCCTTTCCCTTCTTTCCTTCCCCTCCCCCTCCCCCTTCCCATACCCCTTTAGACCTTTTCTTCCTATTTCACATTATCTATTATACATTTCGATCTTTATTTACACTTTTAGTTTCTCACACTAGAGAAACTATTTGGTATTTAGACATGTGTGTCCTATTTATTTCACTTAAGAGTACGGCCTCAATGTTCTATGCATGTACGTTTCAACTATAAAAACATTGTTTTAGCCAGGTGTGGGTTCACATGCCTATAGTTCCAACTACTGGGGAGGCTAAGGCAGGACAATCACTTGAGTTCAGGAGTTTGAGGCCATCTGGGCATACTTGAGAGACCCACCACAATTCCTTTTTTTTCCCCATTAGTACATGTTTGCAGTACATAATGATCACATTCACCATGGGGAATTTATACATGTACATAACACATTTAATTCTCTTTTTTTGTCCTCTTCCCTTCCCTTCCTTCCAACCCTTCTTTCCTTCCCCATTTGCAAAATCTCTATTTCCATTTTTTCTTCAAATTTCTTTAAACTCCTTTTCTCTTCCTTCCTTTCCCTCTGCCCCATCTCTTGTGCCCTTACCATTTAAAAAAGTTCTTCCTAATTTTTCATGTCTATACTCTATATTGCTGTTTATTCATACCTTGGGTTTCCTACAGAAGAGAAACAATGTGATATTTAAACTTGTATGTCTGACTTTTTTTTTTTTTATCTAAAAATGTCTCAAGGTTATCCTTCTTTATGGCAGAGTAGTACTCCATTATGTATAAATACCAAATTTTCTTTATCCATTCATATGTTGATGGGGATATGGGGTGTTTCCAAGATTTAGCTATTATAAGTTGTGCTGCTATAAACATGGGTTTGCATATATATATCCCTGTGGTATGATGACTTTACCTCTTTCAGGAAGATACTTAGGAGAAGAGCTGGGTCAAATAGAACTTCTAGTTTTAGTTATTTGAGGAATCGCCATACTAATTTCCATAGTGGTTGTACAAGTTTATACTTCCACCAACAATGGAGAAGTGTTCCTTTAGCCCTGCTGCCTCACCTGCATTTGTTATTGGTTGACGCCTTGATGATAGTCATTTTTTCAGGAGTGAGATGGAATCTCGTTGTTGTTTTAATTTGCATTTCTGTAATGGCTAGCCATGTTGAGCATTTTTTCATGTGTTTATTGGCTGTTTGTACTTCCTCTGAGACATGTCTATTCATTTCAGATGCCCATTCTTGAACTGCGTCTTTAGATTTGAGGGGTCTAATATTTTGGAATTCTTTATATATTCTAGATATTAGTCCTTTGTCTGAGGAATAGCTGTCAACAATTTTTTTTCCTATTCTGAATGTTGTCTCAGTGGATTCTTTTGCTGTGCAGAAGATTTTAATTTGATGTGAACCCATCTGTTGAATTTTTGTAATATTTCCTGTGAGATTGAGATTATGTTCATAAAGTCTCTACCTACACCTATGTCTTCCTTCAAGAGTTTTACTTATTCTATTTCCAAAAGTTTAAGTGTTTCTGTTTTAATATTTAGATCTTTGCTCTATTTCAGTTTTAATTTAGTGCATGGTGACACATGTGAGTCCAGGTTCAGTCTTCAGCATGTGGATAGCCAGTTTTGCCAGCATTATTAAAGAGGCCACCCTTCCTCCAGCAAAGGTGTTTGGCCTCATTGTCCAAGACAAGGTAGCTGAGTATGCCCAGAGGTGTCCCCTTTCCCCATTTCTTAAGAAAGAAAAACAGTATTTTGATATATAATCCATTCTGATCTTTACATTAAAAAATAACTGACTTTATATTTTAGACTTTTTTGCTCTTTTAAAAAATGTTATAAGAAAATAAAATTTTTAAAAGGAAGTTTTCTGCCATGTGTGATGGCATACTCTTGGAATCCTATATTTGGGAGGCTGAGCCAGGAGGATTGCTGTTAGTTCAAGACCAGCCTGGGCTACATAATGAATTCAAGGCCAGCTTGAACTATATAGTGAGACCCTTTTTCAAAAAAAGGGCAAGTTTTCTTACTTATATATATTAACTTTATCATGTATTTTATTTGAGGCCCCAGACAATTGCTCTTTATTCTAAAAAATAGGGGAAAAAGTGGCTTGAAGGTTGGACATGCTTCTTTTAGAGCATTTTATGTTTACAGAAAAATTAGGTAGAAAGTACAGAAAGATCTTACATACATGCACTCATTGTACTACAATTTGCCCTGTTATTAACATCTCACATTACTGTGGTACATATGTTGTAATTCATGAAACTACATTGAGATATTATTATTAACTATAATCTATTATTTATATTGTTGTACTATTTGTGTTGTACAATTCTTTGCATTTTTTTTGTTTTTTTTTTCTTGGTACTGGGGATGGAACTTGGGTCCTTGCAGTTGCACAGCAGGCGGCGAAACCACTGAGCTAAATTCCGGGCCCAATTCTTTGGATTTTGACAAATGCGTAATGTCTTACATTGACCATCACAGTATTGTACACAATAGTTTCATTGCCCTGAACATCTCCACTTATTCATCTTTTTCCCTTCCCTCCCTAATCCTTAACAACCACTGATTTTATTTTACTGTCTCTATGGTTTTGCCTTTTCTAGAATGTCATATAGTGGGAATCATGTGCTATATAACTCTTTCTTATTGTCTTTCGCTTAGTAATATGCATTTTAAATTCCTTTGTGTCTTTTTATTAATTGGTACTTCATTTCTTTTTTCTTCTTTCCTTTCTTTTTTTTTTTAGAGTAGGAAGAGTTTATTGAGAGAAAGATAGCTTTTGTCTAAGAGAGACAGAAAGGGGCCCAGAAAGGGGGTTGCCCCTTCATTTGTTTTTTTTAATCACTGAATAGCATACCACTACAGTCTGTTTCTTTTTATCATGAATAACATATCTTCTGGATATGCCACATTTGTTTATTCATTTGGTTATTGAAGGACATCTTAGTTACTTCCAAGTTATAACAATCATGAATAAAGTTACTATAAACATTCATATGGATGATTTTGTATGAACATAAGTTTTCAACTCATTTGGGTAAATACTAAAGAAGTGCAATTTCTGGGTAAGATGATAAGAGTATGTTTAGCCATACTGTATCTAAAGTGGCTGACGATTTTGCTTTGCCACCAGCAATGAATGAGAGTTCTGGTTGTCCCACATCCTTACTAGAATTTGACATTTTCAGTGCTTTGGATTTTTAACCATTCTAATAGGTGTGTAGTGTTATCATTGTTGTTTTAATTTTCACTAAACCCTAGGATGTTGAGCACCTTTTCATATGCTTATTTGCCATCTCTGTATCTTCTTTGGAGAGATGACTGTTTAAACATTTTATTTTTCAGTTGAATTGCTTTTTTAATTTTTTTTAAATTTTTTGGTACTGGGGATCAAACTCAGGACCTTGTGCTTGCAAGGCAGGCAGCGGGACCACTGAGCTAAATCCCCAGCCCTGAATTGTTTTTTTTTTCAATTGTTGAGGTTAAGAGGCCTTTGTATATTTTGGATACAAATCTTTTATTAGCTATGTATTTTGCAGATATTATCTCACAATATGGGGCTTGTTTTTTCATTCTTTCAACAGTGCCCTTCACAGAGCAGAAATTTTTATATTTTAATGATGTTTTGTATAGATTATACTTTTAATGTTATATTTAAAAGTCATTACAAACTGAAGATTGCCTAAAGTTTCTCCTGTGTATCATACAGCAGTTTTATAGTTTTGTATTTTACTTTTAGACCTATAACTTATTTTATTTCTCATCTACAGAATGCCTGAAGTTCTAATGGTGTTTGTCATGTGAGAATGTCCAAACACTCAAAGATCTTCACAGTAAAAAGAAATTTCTGTTTCTGTTAGTGAAGTTGTGAGAAAATAGTCGCTGTCTACATTTCTTGGAATATTGGTAAAACTTCTTGAGAAGCATGTTGGTAATATTTGTCAAAATTTCATATGCATCTACCCTCAGTCCTATGGAAATTCAGTTTGGTCTCAATCTGGAATTTGTTTCTTCCTCAGAGGCACTGGATATTATCTCATTGAAAGCTTTATCATGGACACACTTAGAGGCACTTTGGGAAATAGGCCAAAGGTGCTAATCCCAAGGAGTAAGAAGGTAGTGTCAGATTCAGTACAATGTATTCAAGGTAGGCTAAAACCATGTGCCAGGGAAATGTCTTATTAAAAATCTGAATTTGAGCAGTTATGGAAGTCAATATTGAGAATTCTTTTAAATGACTTGTAAGAAAACATTTGTTCCTGAGCAAATTGTGTGACAAAAACAGAGTGTGTTACTTGAAAGAGGATCAATAAGGGCTGGATAATATAGGCTGTGAAATCTAGTTAAGAACAAAAGGATTGCCTAAGAATTTCCATCATTTCTTTAGTCAAGTAATATTGAAATATGATACCATAATATATATATAATATATGATATGACATATTAACACCACATACTAATATTACAGTATTATATATTATAATATTAATATAATACCATGTATTCATATATAATGTATAATTATACAATATATTGTATATCATATTATGTTATATATTAGTATGTTTATATAATATATTATATATGGTATATAACAATATACGATAGCATAATAACCTATGCACAGAATTAATTATACTAGTATTAGATGGGAGTATAATTAGTAAACAGCTTGGATTTTTTAAATACTATGATTAAGCTTGTTTCAGTTGGTCATCGTATTGTTCTTATAAAATCCCAAGCTAAAGAACCCCTCCATAATTGCTATAGATAGTGATCAGGACTGGTTGAACCCACATTGACAGTTGCCATCAGTTGTCAGAATAAGGTTACCAGATGAACTGTTACCCTGGCAACATGATGATTCATTTTTCTGTCTGGTATGGGGCCTGTTGAATGGCACTGGGCAAGAAGCAATGATCATCATGGTGATTGGCCCCCAAGAAAAAAGGACTTTATGTTTAGTACATTCTGATACAGAAGGACTGGAGGTATGTAACTTATTATAGAAATAGTTTGATATAATAAATTTTAAAAATAGTTTCTATGTTCTAAAGCACTGTCTTGTTAGCATTTCCATAGAGCCAAATCACCTAGAATACTATTAAAACACAGATTGGTGGGTCCTCTCCTAGACTTTCTGATTTAGAAAGTTTGGAGTAGAGCCCAAGAATTTGCTCAGTGAACTTCTCTTATCTGGAATTTCCACATGGTGAATGTTATTCCTCCTGATGCCAGACACTTAAAGAGTTATTGTTTAGTGACACAGAAAGCAAGGTGCTCATCACAAACAATCCTACTTTCTTTCCTGCACCAAAAACTTGTTTGGACAATTCTACCGTACTTCCTCCAGGTTGCAGCAATACCCACCTCCATATTGGATGCTACAGTGAGGGTCCCTTCTTGACTTTCATTCTCTATTATTATCTCTTTTATTCCCTGCCACTAATACATGTAATACAATTGCAAATAATACATGACAGAATGTAATTGATTGTGTTTTAGGAATTCAATAAAAGGGTATAATCATGACCCATGTTAGAATTAAAACAAGCCTGACCCTGACAGAAAGATGGCATTTGGTTAACCAGGAAGGAGAATATATATTTCACACCTAGACAGCATGTTGGGCAAAGGCCCAGAGTCAGGACAGTTGAGAGACAAGCCTGAAACGAGGGTGTACTAGGTATGTCAAAGAAGGAATTTTGAATGGGCAGAGTTTGAAGTTGATCTAGTATGACATGGGATGGTGTTGAAGGTTTTATAGTGATTAAAGGCTTGTTTCAAGTAGATTAGTTAAGTGGTGGAATGTATAAGATGGCTTGATAGTGAAAGCCACACAATAGCCTGCTGTTCTGGAAATTCAAACCTGTACAAGCCATCACTAGACTCCTCCTTAGCAACCTGAAACATGTCTAACCCCCAATCTAAGCATCCCTAGATTTTGTTACCTCAGTGTGTCTGGGAAAATTGGGTTACATTATGTTCTGTTCACTTTTTAAAATCACTTTCACTTATGGTAATTATTCAGTATTACAGGGTATATATGTGTGTGTGAGCACATGCATTTGTGTCTTAAACATTGTCTTTTCAAGCTCAAAACAACTCTTTCCATTTCAGAACATTTATCATTGTTTCCAAGTTAACTTTAATTTCTTTGTGGCACTTCACTTTCTCATTCCTGCAAGCTTTTTCTTTCCTGCCTCAATAATTTTTCTCCTTATTATATAGTCTAAAACTAAACTATCTTTATGCTCTTTTCCACCTGGGTTAGTTTACAGGTAAGCATTTTCTTTTGCCTGATGAACAAACACTAAAATGTCCAGGAATAGATGACTTCCCCCCCCACCCATGTTACTTCTACTTAAGTTATGTCATATACTATTAATAGGTCATCTCAGAATTAAAAACAGGATTTTCCTCAATTGAAGAAAGGAATATGAATACTGTACTCTGTGTTATACATGTAACCCACAATTCCAACTTCGTGTGACTCAGTATCTATCAGGAATATATGGAGATTCCAGACTTGACCCTTCATAGATGCTTACGTGTCTGCTTTAGTGAGTGCCTTTTGGGCTCCCCGGTATCCTCATTTGCCTCTTGATACCAGTTATGTGGTCCCCACTGCCCTCACATAAACTCCACTTCCAACATGGGTGTGTTAATGTTTGTTCCTTTGTTCAGTTCTCAGTGGCTGTCTTGCTATCTTTCTCTGCTGGCTTGCTCTCTTCTTGGGTACCAAAGCAGATATGCTTTGTGGTTTAAGGGGGCTCTGTTCTTTCTTATTGGTCCTTTCCAGGAACAAAGCCCAAGCCCAGAGGCTTGAGGGACAACTCACTGTGCTGTCTAAAAGCCATTCTTTCTTTGATCTCTCCCAGTGTACCCAGATCAAGCATGTGCACTCTGACTCTCCTCACAGAACAAACAGAATCTCATATTATATCACACATTTTATATAGTTGATTTCATAGACTTTGTGCAATTTTACCAGCTTCCACAACTACAGATCTTTGTTTTGGGGAAATTTGGAAATCATGGTGGGGTACCTTTTCCCAACCCTTCTGTTTCTTACCCCACCATGACCTCTATGTGAGATATGGTTTCTAAACCCCTCATTTAAAACCACCAGCTTTGTCAGAAACCCAAATACTATAAAAAACCCTAAATTTTCAGTCCACACAAATAAAGTCCAATTCCTTCATTCAAAATAGACTTTTGAACATACATTATGCCAAGTATTGTCCTCAGGGCTTGAATTACTGTGGCAAACAAGAGAGAATATCCTCTAGTCTCAGATAATTATGTTTTCAAAGAAGAGATTAAATAAATAATTTCAGAGTGATAACACAAGGTAACATGTAAACAGTAATGGGAACAATGAAGAGGTGACACTCATCTGAGACCTCCATGACAAGAAAGAAACAGCCATACAAAGCCAAAAATACTTCAAGCTAGAGGAAGATTTAAGTGTAAAGACCTGATCTGGAAGTGAGAGAACCACTGATCCTGAGATGTAATGTAAATAGGGATAGGGAATGAGGAAATGATAAGGAATGATGTAAAAGAAGCAAGTAGAGGTCATATTATACAGGACATTGTAAGGTAAGAGAATTGGATTTTATTTGAGTGTTATAGGAAGCCTCTGAAAAGCTTAACCAGTAGAAGATCTGATTTGTTTTTAATAGTTTTTAAAAAAATTTTGAGATATAATTCATAAAGCATGAAATTTACCATTTAAAAGTATATAGTTCATTGATTTTTTTTTTTAGTATTTTACAATATGTGCAATCTTCAGCACAAATTCCAGCATATTTGTATCATCCCCAAAAGAAATCCTGTACCTGTTAGTAGTTACTTGCCCTTACCCTTCTCCCCTGGCAGCCATGAACTTACTTTTGGTCTCTATGGATTTGCTTGTCCTGAATATTTCCCGTGAATAAAATCATATACCTTACTGTGTCTAGTTTATTTCATTTAGAATAAGGTTTGCAAGGTTCATCCATGTTGTAACATGTAATAGTACTTCATTCCTATTTAAGGCAGAATGATATTCTGTTTTATGTAGGGCTGGGGATTTAGCTCAGTGGTTCTGGTGCCTGCTTTGCAAGCGGAAGGTCCCGAGTTCAATCCCCAGTACCAAAAAAATCCCAAACAAACAAACTGATATTCTTTTGTATGTATAAACCATATTTTGTTTATCCATTTATCACTTAATGAACATTTGAGTTGTTTCACTTTTTGGCTATTATGGTAATGCTGCTGCTATGAACACCCATATATAAGTTTTTATAAGAATATGTGCTTTTTATTTTTCATAATTAGGAGTGGAATTACTATATGATATGTTTAATTTTTTGAGGACTTGCCAAATTGTTTTCCAAAGTGGCCACACCATTTTACATTCCTATCAGCAGCATACAAAGATTCCAACTCCTTCACAGTTTGGATAACAGTTGTTATTTTCTGTTTTTGTAATTATAGTCATTCCAGTGGGTGTGAAGCAGTATCTCATTGTAGTTTTAATTTGCATTTCTGTAATGACCAATGATATTCAGTAACATTTCATATATTTATAGGCTAATTCTTGGGCTGGGGATTTAGCTCAGTGGTTCTGCCACCTGTCTTGCAAGCGCAAGGTCCCAAGTTTGATCCCTGGTACCAAAAAAAAAAGACATTTATAGGGTAATTCTTTTTTGGGGGGGTACTGGGGATCAAACTCGGGTCCTTGTGCATGCAAGGCAGGTGGTGGAACCACTGAGCTAAATCCCCAGCCCCCTTCTAGGCTATTTCTATGTTCTTTTTTTTGGAAAAATGTCTATACAAATCCTTTTGCTATCTTAAAATTGGGTTGTTTAAAGATCCTGAAAATAGTACAATGGTATCAGCAGCAAAATTTAACCTCTCCGAGATCCAGAATGCAGACACCTGGAAAAAAACAACTTGGTGATGAGAAAAAGAGAAATAGATTGCCAGGATTTAGGAAGGAACTGACAGGAAAATTAGAAGCTACAGAATCTACAGAGAAGTTGAAGAGATGGACCACATCTCTTTATATAGAAAAGAACAAAACAGTTTAGAGGCTCACCCCAGCTCATGGCTTGAAGAGAGGGGAACCTGCTTTTGCAGATATAAGGTAAGTGCTCAGAGCTTGGAGCTCCAGGGAGAAACAGTGGACTGGGCTGGGGCACAAGATGGATGCATGGCATGGTGCCCAAGAGGAACTCATCTCTGTTGTGAACTGCAAAAACCATTGTGCAGTTTTGCTCCAAGGTGACTCTTTCCACATGGCAGGCAAAAGCCAGAGAGGGATTCCAGCATGATGCCTACCATATCACCAGAATGCTTAATCAAGCACTATTTTAAGAAGGGGTTGATTATGTAAGTCTGGGACTCAAAACAACTAAAATCAACTTAACTTCAGGATTTCTTGTGTTACTTTCCCATAGTGACTGGATAAGAGACAGACACAGGAGACAGCCATGGATAGAGAGTAGACTAGAAAGAGAATCTCTGAGAAGCTTAAACTCAGGGCAGGAAGACCCACTCTTCATGCCCTGTGGTGAGAAGCTAGGCATAGCTTAAGTTGCACTTAGAAATGGCTAGGTCTGAAGTGTCACAATAAGTACTTGAACTCTTACCCTGATGATTATATCCAGCACAGTTCTGAGGTCAGATTGTCTTCTCTATCTATCAACATGAGCAAGGACACACTTTGACTTAGACATTACCACAGCCTGGAGTAAACAGAAGGGTCTCTAGAACAGGGAGACATCTCACAAACCCACAGGCTATAAAGCTAGGTGGAGAAAACCATGACTTGCTGGATCCTAAAACTACAGCTCCTGGAAGGAAACCACTCATTCAAAAATGGAAATTTTTGTTTTCTGTTTTTAGACTAATCTTCTTTCTTTTTTTTTTTTTCAATCTTCCCTTTTTCCCCCAGTTTATTGGGAATTGGGGAATTTTTCTTTGTCCTTTTTCCATTCTCACCTCTTTTCCTTACATCTTTTTTCTCTTTTCCTTTTGCTTCTTTTAATGTTTCTCTTTTATTTTCCTTATTTTTCTTCTTTTTGGTTTTTTATCTTTTATTTCTGATTTGTTCTTTTCTGTTACTTTTATCTAATTTTATAATCTTTTGTTTCAGTTTTCTTTTCTCCTTCTCAATTCCCATTGTTTAATTTTTCTTCTTTCATTCTCCTGTTCCCAACCCCTATATCTTTAATAGTATAATCATTAAGCTTTATTAATATTTAGATAGTCAAATTAATGTATTATTGTTGAGGTTTTTTCTATCATTAGAGGACATATAGTTGTCACTTTTAGTAGATAATTTCTGCATGTCAATATTTGGTTTGTTTGTCTTAGTTTTTATACTATAACTATTTTCTATGATTAAGGGTGATACATTATTTCCTCTTATGGTATCAGCATCCATTTTGTGTTGAATGATATTACTGATTGCTAATTTACTTGCTATTGCCATGGTCACATAGTTGTTCCTATTAATAGGTTTTTTCTATATGCCAATATCTGGATTACCTTTGTGACATTAACAATTCTGTGATCAATTCCCAAAAAACTAGGTGGTAGCCAAATTATACTGCATCTTCCCCTCCCAAATTAACATAGGTGGTTGGATCTTGGGACAGAGGCTAAGGACTATAATTAGCCTTGCCCAGAGTGCATCACTAAAAAGTAGACATTAACTAAAAAGATCTCTATACTAGCAACAGAGTCTTTCAACCCATGATGCTAAGCACAAAACAAAGCAAAACAAACAAACAAAAAACAATAGAAATATGAAAAGACAAGGAAACAAAATGCTTCTAAAAACTCCTAACTCCCCCAAGTCAACCTATTGGGCATTGAGGGAGAGGAAAGCAAAATCTACAAAGCCAAATTATTAAAAAAAAGGATAACCAAAGAGTTAAAAACACATCAATAAGGTGCTGGGCAGGCTCACAGCAGATATAATTAATCAGATAATGGACAAACAAAATAACCAGCGAGCTTACAGAAGACACTAATAAAGTGCTAGTCAAGCTAAACAAAATGATATAAAACATGCATGAGAAGTTTAGAAAAGAATTAGAGTCCGTGATTTCTGTGTTGTCCAAACAGAAATGTAAGAAAGTAAAAATATATTGAAAGTATGGACAGCAGAAGTGACCAATATGGGGACAGAGTATCAGAGTAAGAAAACAGTGATACTGTCAAACACCAATTACTTAGAAATACCTTAAAAACAAAAAGAGAACATGAAAAATGGATCCAGTAGCTGCTACATGATGTGAAGAAGACTGATCTAAGATGAACTGGAATAAGTGAAAAATCAAAAGACAGAACAAATTACATAAAAAACATTTATAAAAATAATAGAAAACTTTCTAAATATAGGAAAAGAATTAAACATACAGATAAGTGATGCATATAGAATCCCAAATAGCTATAACCAAAAGAGAACCTCTCCATGTCATATCATAGTCAAAATCCCAGAACCCCAACATAGGGACAGAATCTTAAAAGCTGTTAAAGGAAAGCAACAAACCAGTTATAAAAGTAAACCCATTAGAATTACAGCAGACAGTAGACTTCTCAACATAAAACTTAAAGGACAGGAGAACTTGGAGTGAAGTGTTTCAAGCCTTAAATGAAAACATCTTTCATTCCAGACTGATACATCCTGCAAAAGTATCTTTCAAAATTGTTGGAGAAATAAGATACCTTCATGATAAAGAGCATGTGAAGAAATTCATGACTACCAAACCAGCATTATAACAAATTCTTAGGGATATTCTAGAAAGAGACAATGAAACCAACAATGCCAAAAAAGCCTAATAGAATAAATACATCAGGCAAGGGAAGCAGTTAAACAGAAGGGAAGAGGGGATTGGCAACAGGAAAATAATGCAATAACAGGAATAAGTCCATACCTTCCAGTAATAATTCTCAATATGAATGGTTCCAATTCCACAATCAAAAGCCACAGATGGTAGACTGGATCAAGAAACAAACTCCACCAATGTGCAATAAACAAGAATCAAATTTAATCCATAAAGAAATTCACGGCCTAAAAGTCAAGGATGGAAAACAGTATTTGATGCAATGGAAACCTGGAAAAAAAACAGGAGTAGCTATCTTAATTTCAGACAAAGTGGACTTCAAGCCAAAACTTATCAGAAGAGACAAAACAAGTCACTACATATTAGTTGAGGGGGGCTGGGGATTTAGCTCAGTGGTTCCACTGCCTGCCTCACAACTGCAAGGTCCCGAGTTCAATCCCCAGTACCAAAAAAAGAAAGAGGCTCCTAGGGCAGTGAAGCTCAGCTGGTTCCGGCACCCGGAAGGAAGCTTCCCCGCCTCCATCCCAGGCTCCTAGGACAGTGAAGCTCAGCCGGTCCCAGCACCCGGAAGGAAGCTCCCCTGCTGCCATCCCAAGCTCCTAGGGCAGAGAAGGTGAGCCACGTGGGTGC
>NW_004624730.1:38454609-38472234 GCF_000247695.1 Heterocephalus glaber
AAATACTGAATAGTTTCACTAGTGTGAGAAACTGATGGTGTAAACAAGGGTTAAAATGATTAAAATGAATAATTGATAATTTGAAATAGGAAAAATCATCCAAAGATGAAGGAGTGAAGGGAGGGGAAGGGGAAAGGAAAAGAGGGAAAGGAAAAACTATGATGAAAGAAAAAAAAATGGAAATGAAATCTATGTAAATAAGGAAGGGAGGAGGGGGTGAAGGGCGCACAGGTAATGGGGGAAAAAAATAAGAACCAAGATATATCATGTACAGGTACAAACACCCAATGATAGATGTAAACGAATTGTATACCTAAAATGTACCAATAAAAGAACTAAAAAAAAAAAATAAGGCTCACTTTCAGTTCTGCAGTAGGGTGTCAGAAACATAGAGTTCAAAGGGAACAAGGAGGTGGGCGTGGTGACACACACCTGTGAACCCAGCACTGGTGAGGCTGAGGCAGGAGGATCACTGCGAGTTTGAGGCCAGCCTAAGTTAATGAGACCCTGTCTCAATAAACAAACAAACAAACAGATAAATATTGTTAAAAACAAAGGGAATAATGAAAATTAGAGATTATGTAGAAATTAGAGATTAAGTAGAAAGGTAGAGCATATCTAGTAAAGCCTACTGATTTGGGCTATTGTGTGTTCAAGTTTCTAATTGTGAGAAGATTGTAACCTCTCTAATTCTACTATCTTAAAAGAAGGCTACTTACTGATCCTTAGCACCCCCACCAACTGATATATGGATCCTCCATGTCAAAATGAACTACTGGATGGGAGGTTGACCCAGATTCAGTATCAATTCAAAGATTGTGGACTTCAGAGAACTGTCACAGACTTACTGGCATCATGGAGAGGTTAAGCCATGTTATTATCTTACTCTGAATTCCTTCCATCCAGTACCATTAAATCACTGTTAGGGTCTTTGGAAACACTAATTCTGAGTTCTGAAGACATAATTTTATTTGTGATACCAATATTGGCTTATTTTCTAGGTTTGGTGGGTGAGGGGCCAGGGATGTATTGTGTTCTATTGACTCTTGAAGCTTTTAACTAGGGGTATAGTGGAAACGTATTCAACTTCTAAAGTCCTAAAGACCTACATCCATTCCACTCAAGAATGCCCAGGTACAGCTGCACAGCTCTACCTGATAGCTAACACCTTCCTAGCTGAGATTGTGCCAAATAAAATTGTGGAGGGTAAATTTTGGACTTTAATTTCTTTGGATTGTTAATTACCAAGTTTATGAGAATGTAAATTTGAACTTCTTTGGACCTCTAAATTGTTTAAATTAACTTGCATAGAGATTTAATTTTTAACTTTAATTTCCTCCTAGGAAAATTCGTTTTAAAAGGCAGTTAATATTCAAATCTAGGACTTTGCATGTTGCTGGCATTTTTATTATTAGAGTCTTTTTATGTTGTGATTCTAAACTTATTGCCAAACCTTTGATGAGCCATACTGGACAATGTGGCTGACTATAGTTTGGGAAAGGAAATGAAATAAAGAAAGAATTTCCAGCATGGGATGAAGGTTTTGCAATTAATTAATATAGCATTCTGGCCCATTTTAACATCTTCTGGTGTTAAAAATAAAATTACTCACTAGCATCCCAGGAAAGCCATGGTTGGTGTTGGGGAAATGATATTTTGAAGGTTTGACCAGGATTACCTGGGTAGGCTTTTAACCTTGTCCCCTGTGGAGGGCAACCACACTACTAGTTAGTGCTTAAGCCTAGTAGGGTAAAAGAACACAAATCTGGGGGAATGTTGGAGGAGGGAAACCTTCTTTCCTGTGACCTGCTATAATTTTCCTGCCTCTTTTCTCACCACCATTCATTCCTCCCAGAACTTGTCAGAGTCACATCAGAGAAGGCAGTGCTGGATAATACCAGCATGCTCCCCCAGATCCCTTCTTTGAGATCTGTCTACCTGCAGGCCGGAGATGTGTGTTTTGTTCTTTTCCTCCATTCTGTTAGTATTACAGGAGCAGGTGCTTCCTCTCCTGCACATTAGCCCATGCTGCCTGACTATGGTATGGGCTTGCCTGTCTAGCTCAGGGTTCACTATTGGAATGCCTTCTTACCTGCAGATGGGAGACTGAGCTATCAATACTAACTCTATTACTGAGTAGTATCTTGTAAAGGTAATATTTTTATCTCTATTTGTCTGACTTTTATGTTTGTCCTTCAGTGGTTCTTAACTTGGGGTGGGAACATCCGTGTCAACTACTGAACTCTCTTTAACTCTATTCAAATGACTATTTTTGGAGGTAGAGGTGATAAGGCTTGCTGATGAATTAGGTGTGAGATATGGAAGACAATGACAAATCAAAGATGACTCCTAGGTTTATACTGTGAGGGCCTATGTTAAATATTGTGGCTTTTCAATGATATAAGAACCCTAATTCTGAGATTAGAGGTCTAGATATGGTGAAAATGACTACTGTGGGTTGAAAGAAGCTATACATGTAGTGAATGATTAGGTGGCAAATGGATAAATTGAAGGTCAGGAGAGTAGGGAGGTGGCCATCGATATGGTTCAGATAAGGGATAAGGGCTGCAAGTAGGGTTCTGGGGATAGAAAAGTAATGTCAGAGATATATATGTGGTAGAATTATTAGAACTTGGTGACTGGCTGGATATGGATAGAGGGAAGTGGAGAGTCAAGAGAAATACCAACATTTCAAATTTATGAACTTACTTATCTAAATCAAACACTAGATAGTTATATGAAGATGTTAATTTTATAGATTCTGTCATCTTAAATATGACAATTTTAGCCACAATAAAGGCAAAATATAGGGAAAGAAAAATGGAAAGAGAAACTTCTCTAAACCCAAGTCTCCTGCTAAGAGGAAACAATACAAAAAAGGAACTATCCAAACTCATGCACAGCAGCTAAGATAAATCCTTTAGGTTGAAGTAGTCTTGCTGTTAGACATGATACACTATACTAGGAGTTGGCAAATGTTTTCAATATTGAACCAGATAGTAAATATCTTAAGCTTTGTGGCCCATGTAATCCCTGTTGCACTACTCAACTTTTCTATTTCCCAGCAAAAGCAGTCACAGCCATTAGATAAATAAATATGCACAGTTGTGCTCCAATAAAACTGTACTTATAAAATGGGTGGAGGGCTACATTTGTTTCACAGGCCATAGCCACAATTTGTTGATTTTTTCAACTTTTATGTATGGTGAGGTTGTCTTTCCCTCAACTCTCAGTAGAATGTAATGGCTAGTCCCAAGACTAGTTAATGAAAGGGAGCACAGTAATGTTACACAAGATTGGAAGGAATGTTGTGCTCTTTGGATTGATAGGTTATAGTAGTAAGGGGAACAGGAATCATATGTAAGGAGGACCTGTTGAAAGCTGTTGGCAGAGTAACTCTGGAGCAAGATGTCTGAATTCTTTAATGAACTAGCCACAGAAGAGCAGGGAAGAAAAGAAAGAGGAAACAAATACTCTAGTCCAGGTCCTTCTGACCACATTTCCAACTTTAGGATACAAACCTTCACAGGTCATAAGAAGAGACTAACCATTTGCTGATGTTGGGGAAAAGCCACCCCTAGACAGAGAAGGTGGTGATAGTAGATGTACTCTGAAGCCAGGAGGGACTAGGAAGTATGATGAGGGACAAGGGATCTATGAGGACAATTTCTATTGTCAAATCTGTGAGGATCACTCCAAGCTCTGGTCAGTGAGGCCTTGCTCAGAGATGTAGCAGTTTGATAAAGAGGGTAATGGTGAATTTCTTTCTACTACTAGTTCCATATAATTTGGAATCTGTCTCTGACAATGTTATGAGTTGTTTTGTGTGTGTGTGCGCGCGCGCATTCCCTTGGCCAGAGATAGGCCATAGACCTTCCTCACATCCCCACTAATCAATAACAGGTATAAGAGACACTGAATGCCATACATTAAAACATGAGAAGCCAAGAGAATTTTGATGTGATATTAATCTTATGATTATAAAACCACAGAAATGGAAAGGACTATGAACGAGTAGCTGACCTTCCATCTTCAAAAAAAGTTAGTCTCTCTTAATGATGTGCTTGACAACAGACAGGCATTCTCTCTCAATAATCCCTTTCAATATTTTTTCCTTTCTGGCAGTCCAGAAGTTTTTTTTATATTAATAGAAATCTCTCTTGCTTTACTCACATTTTATTTGATCTTCTCTTTCATAGACCAAACAACACCCACTCTTTCAAGGACACTTTACAGTCTTTAAGGTATAGTAGAAGGTCATTTCTTAGGGCATTTGAACAACAAAATATCCAAACAACAAAATTGTGAGGATGGTTCCCTCTCCCAGTTTTGGCCTCATGGCCTGGATAACTTTATGCACACATTAGGTGCAGATTATAACAAATAGAAAATAACCTTTTCCGTAGCTTTTCAGTAGTCAGATGAAAAAATCTCATACATTTATGAAATGAAGACAATTTGCTATTGAACAGCAACAACAAAAAACTACACACTGAAAAAGAATTTAAAAGGAAAAAGGCTGCAAAAGTAAGCAGATATTGGTTGAGGATCTAGCTCAGTGGTTCTGCCACCTCCTCTGCAAGTGCAAGGACCCAAGTTCAATCCCCAGTACCAAAAAGTAAGCAGATATTGATGAATCTGTTCATATGAGTGCTGCATTCACATCTTCTTTATTTTTGCCAGAAGCAATTTCAACAAATTTTGTTAGCAATTGTTTCACACTTTTCTCTGAAGGCAAACAACAATTTAATAAATAAAAATTTAGAAATTATAGCATTGCTTTTTGAGGAGTTGTTTTAAAGGAACATATACATCATGAATTCTTTTATAATGTGAGAACTGAAAAGCATAATCTATTCATTGTTTTTAATATCACTAAATATTTAGGGATTTTCATAATGTGCTATATTTTTTGTTGTTGTTGCTTTCAGGTAAATCCAGATATCTTTGCTTAATGAAAAATAATAGTGAATTCTTCATCTATTCTTTGTTTGATTTAGTATTGTTGAATAAAATGTCCTCTAAAATATACATGGCTTTCTTTAACAACCCCCCCCCCCCAATATTGGGGATTAAACCAAGGGGCATTCTATTGCTGAGCTGCATCTCTAGCCCTTTAAAAAATTTTATTTTGAGACAAAAATCTCACTAAATTGCCCAGGTTGGACTTAAATTTGCAATCCTTATTCTTCAATCTTTGGAGTAGCTGGGATTACAGATATGTGTTAGCATGCCTGACCAAGGGTTTAAACTAATCTTTATTTACTTTGATTGTTAAACTCTTCCTATCTTAGATATTATTTTTTATTAATCAGACTATGCTAAACTATGACATATAACAAATTAACCCCTAAATCTCATTAGATGAAAGTTATTTCTTGCTCACATTACATATTTATTTGGATCAGTATGGGGTCTCTTCCACACAATATCCCTAGGAAGTGGGCTAATAAGACTGGTGCTTTATAAGGAACATAGGGTAGCATGATTGCTAAAGCAGAAAAGAGAGCTGAAGAGTCACCTATCAGCTATGAAATGCTTTCACCTGAAAGTGATATTCATGGCATTTATTCACTGAAAGGTTTTTTATTCTATCACAATGACCTTTTGAAGTTAAAGTATTTAAAGTCTCAACATTATTTAATAGAGAACCTTCTGTCTGAATGATCACTTTATGCCACCTCTAATCTACCTTAGAAAAACTTCACTTTGTTAGTCTTTTCTATTTGCAAACATTTTTTATCTGCAGACAGAAGCTAAACTCTAACTTATTTAAATGGGAAGGGATTTCTTAAGTGAGGTTAGAAAACTCAGGCAATCATTAGAAAAGTTGCAGGAACAAGTTCTAGACTGGGCCACCACCAATTCCTGAACCAAACTGTCTTTGCTGCAGTGGGGAAGGCACTACTCCCATTGCTGAACCCAAAGTCACTATATGAAACCAGTTGGGCCAGAAGTCCCTGGGCACTGCCTGTTCTTCAGGTAGTTTCTGACCAGGTGCAACTGAGAGCCAGAAGCTAAGTTATAGAACCTAACCCTTTAATCTAGCATGGGTGTCGAACCTTTTGGCTTGCTTGGGCCTCAATGAGTGAAGAGGAATTGTCTTGAGCCCCATATAAAATATATCATATACTGTGTTAGTTACTTTTCTCTTGTTGCTGAGACAAAATACCCAACACCCAAACTTAAAGGTTTATTTAGCTTACAATTTTAGAGGTTTCAGTCCATATTTGGCTGGCCCCAAGACAGAGGGGAACATGGCAGAGGGGAAACATTTCATGGTGGGCCAAAGGTAGCAAAGCGACAAGGGAAGTCTTCTTGCTCTTTTTCTTTTATTCAGACTACTTAGGGTGGATAGCACTCACATCCTTAATCCTGGTGTCCTTGGGCCTAGCATTGTACTGTGAACCAATTACACACTCTAGACTCTGCCACCTCTGAAAAGGCTCCATGTAAGACCACATAAGACTTTGAGGGGATGTCTAAACACAAGCTGTAATGTATATGTTTATAAGAAACAAAACTTTTTAATATAAATTTTTAAAAATCACAAAACTAAAAAGAACAAGTGGCTTGCAGGCTGTGGATTGGACATATCTTTAAGGTGCTAGAAAGATTAAGAAATGATAAATTTTAGAGTTTCTGGGGGACAAGACAGGTCATACCATGTGGAGAACTATCAACATATGGGGTAATTTTTAGAAAAATAGTCACTGTATTTTCTTTTGTGGAACTCATTTTACTTGTAAATTTTTTTATTATTACAGAAGTAACTAGAGATAATAAGTGCTTATGTTGCCACCAGTCTAACACAGCTACTATTATTATTTTGGTATATTTCTTTTTACCCTTTTCCTGTGCAGAATTCTTTTATATACAATTATGCAAAATAAAGATTCCCTACTGGATATTTAGCATACAATCAATTTTTTCATGCTTTTGCTTTAGCTTTAAAATCATGAATTTTAGTGGTTGTGTAATATTGTAACAATTGGAATGGTTACTATGTGAATATAATATTGCAATGCAAGTTGATGGGTGTAACTTCTCTAATTACAAGTGTATGTTTATTCTTTCATTTATGCTGTAATTAAATCAACGTCTTATGGTTACTTTATTTTCCAGTTTTCTTCAGGATGTGACCTTCTTTCTAGAGACACAGTCCAACACCAAATGTAGATAAGGAAAGGAATATGAAAATTTCAGTCAATTGCTTTGTAAGTACAAAAACATGATTTTAAGATTCCACTTACAGGGACTCAGAATTGTCAAACTCATGGAGAGAGAAGTAGAATGGTACTTGAGAGTGGTGCTGCACACCTATAATCCTGGCACTCAGGAAAGTGAGGCAAGAGGATTACCATGAGTTCAAGGCCAGCCTGGTCTACATAGTAAGTTGAAGGCCAGCCTGAAGTACATAGTGAGACCCTATCTCAAGAGAAGAAAAAAAAAGGAGAATGATGATTACCAGAGGCTGGGGAGAGGTGGAAGGGGGAAGGAATGGACAGTTATTGCTTCGTGGGTATAGAGTTTCAGTTTGGGAAGATGAAAAAGTTCTGGATATAGATAGTGGTTATGGAAGCGCAACATTGGGAATATACTTAATGGCACTGAACTAGACCCTTAAAATGGTTAAAGTGGTAAATTCTTTGTTATGTATAATAATTTTTTAAAATGTCATTGGCAAAAATTAAGACAATGCAAGCCTAAAATAAATCCCTTCACTCTTTACAAAACAAGACTTTTAGAGTATATCACCCATATTTGTAGTCAGTCTTCCTTTAATGTCTGATAATTTAAAAAATTCCAGATAACTGTCCCATTATTCATTGACTATGTTACATACTTAGTATAGCTTCCAGCATCATACAGAGCAAAAACCAAAATGTAATTTTGTCAAAATATACCAATGGGAGAAAAAAAAAGAAAGTCACACATAGTATAGCCTTGAGAAAAATCAGTTCACTTGAAATATTTGTTTTGAACACTCACCGTATCAAAGAACTAACTCTGCTAGGTCCTATATGAACATAATATACATAACATGATTCCACTAAGGAAATGTTTAAAATCTCCTATCAAGATTTATCTTTTTGAAAGCGACAATGAGTTGCCTTTCAAGTTTTATTTAAAGGCACTAAAAGGACATTGAATAGGTACTCCAGAGACATGAGTTTTATTCACAGTTCTAGCACAGTGTGATTTTAGACAAGTTACCCTAACTCTAGGTCTCAGTTTCTTCATCTGTGAGAAGTTATTACATTAGGTGAGAGCTCAGATTTTTCATCTCAGATTTATCATTTGTCATCTGAAAATACACCTACAGGTTGTCTGTCAGTGGTTCTCTGTTAAAAAAGAATAATAAATACATACACAAATACAAATTGACATATGCTTTGAGAAATCCTATATAATGAGTAGCCTGTATAAAATTCATGCAGTACTAATATAACATGAAAAACTATCATGAAAAGAAAAATTATCTCTTGAGCTAACCATAGCACTTGTAGTGTCAATCTACTTACATTTTTTCCAAGTGTTAATGAATCACTAGACAAGATTTTCTCAAATGAGATAAGTCTCATAAGTAGGTACTGAATTCTGTTCAAACAGAATAGATACTATTTTTAAGTGTCTAATGGACAGCTACAGTTCGAACAAATAAGTCTCCAAATGTAATTTCAATGAATTCTCATAGCAATTCAATGATGAAGGTATTATTTTGTTTTACAAACAAGGAAACTGAGACTCAGGGATTAAGTAATTTGTCAGAAAGCATAAAGCCAGCAAGTAGCAAGACCAATTTTCCAAACCAGGTTTGTTTGACTCAAGTCTAGTACTTTCCATCATACAGGTTTTGTAAACTTATGTATTTAACTAATATGAATTTTCTCTTAGTATAATAACCATATCTTATCTGAGATAATTTCTTAAATTCTGGTCTTCACTTTCGGGGTGGTCAAACCTAGTAAAATCATAAAAAAAGAACTGAGGTGATTTTCCAAATAAGATTAAAATAGATTTTAATTTTTGTGTATTTTAGGCACAGCTTCCTTCTCTAGTCTAAACTGCTAGTAAAAATCTAGCCTTAAAGCTCAAGGACCTGAGTTCAATCCCCGGTACCAAAAAAAAAAAAAAAAATCTAGCCCTATTTCTCATAAATTATATGTTACATATATATATATATATTATATATATTATATATATATAATATATATATGGACTGGCATTAGTAGAGAGCATCATTACTTAGGGTATAAATAATTTTCTTTGTATTTTGCTCTTTCCCATGTTATCATCCTAGAATAAGATAAAGAACTTTTACCCTAAACTCCTAGCTACCCAAGAAATTTCAGGGTTTTTTCCAAGTCTCATTTTCAGATATATTCTAAAGTAGTTTCTTTTGAATAATATCCTATTTTTAATCATTATTATTTAGCTTGCAACATGTAAGTATATCAGGCTTGCAAAGCCTTTTACAGCCATTATCTTATAAATTTTTCCAACAGCTTCTGAGGAGATCAACATTTTACAGAAAAGCAAAATGAGTCTTACATCAGTTAATTTACTTGGCTAAAGTGACACAGTGAGTTTCCATAGACAGTCAAGAAAGAGTTGAAGCAATCTTGGATTATTAGGCTAGGAACTCTGCTCCTTGAATGTTAACATTTAATGATTGCACTGATATTGCAGAACAGCCCCACTTCACTTAAGTGAACCACTGATAGGGGTGCCTAAAAAACAAACAAACAACAACAAAAAAAACTAGATTTCCCAGTTTGCTATGGAGAATTGATTCACCTGATTTTCTGGACACCTTTCAAATATTTGCCTTTAAATTAACTGAGAAATGCCTGCTTTAACTTTTCTTTCTTATCTTTCAATTTTTTTTTTTTTGGTACCAGGGATCGAACTCAGGACCTTGCACTTGTGAGGCAGTCGTTGGAACCACTGAGCTAAATCCCCAGCCCCTAAAGTGGATACATTATTTGTTGCTGTTGTTGTTGTCGTTTTTTTTTGGTACCAGAGATCGAACTCGGGTCCTTGCGCTTGCGCAGCAGGCGGCGAGACCACTGAGCTAAATCCCCGGCCCTCTTAATCTTTCAATTTTGCACTGTTTTAAAAATGAGAGACCCAGTGCTATTTCATGTACATTAGGCTTCCTTGCTAATATTTTGGCTTCCTCTTTTAAATTCTTGTATTAACACAAGGTGTGATACACCTAAGAAGTATGAGAGAGAAGTTGCATGTCTCTCCACATATGTTCTGGATCTGATTTCCACCCAGATCCACCTGAATAGAGGCCCCTATTATTGAGTCAATATTTTCTGATTTATTTTATGTTCATCCTTGGCAAGAGGAGCTTCTGTCTTTTAAACTTTCTGATGACTAAGCTGAATGTGTGTTTGGTTTAGATGAATAATTATACAGCTAAGAGAAGGCAGTAAGTCTTCACTATATGGCTAACAAATAAAGCTGTGCAATTTTATCTTTGATTTCTTAATGCTTTGAATTTAGAGTTAATAAGCAAAGTCTCCAACATCATATTATAAATGAAATGCCAACTTCATTTAAAATTTTGTTAGGTCATATAATAATTTGACAGTAATTTTGAATAGCAAAAAGGAAATGAAATACCAACAGAATCTATTTAAAAAGCTGTGTCATCCTGTACATTTATAATCAGAAAAATAAAACTAACTTAAATGCCAGTATGTCTGAAAGGTAATATCTGAACAATAGTCTTTAGACTGATTCATTGGTAATTTTACAGATGGGATATTTATTAATTTTTCTGAAATATAACTTACAAACTTCAGAAGATAGATAATTTCTTTGCCTGACAAAGATTGGCAGCCCCATTTGCAATTTATTTTTCTCTGAGCTGTCTTTTAAGGACATCTTCTTAAAATTATGTTGATATTTTGTTAAATGATTTAACTTAATGTTTTCAATTAAAGTACCTCTTGAAAATATTTTTGTAAGGTAAGGTTTTTTGTGGAACTGAGTTGAAATGGAAATGAACTTTTGCAGCTGAAAAAAATACATATTACATAAACATGAATACAAACATTTCTGTTTCACAGCTCTGGTGTGATGTATTTTAGTTTTTAATGAATTAATTGAAAAAGAAATTGATTTAGTAAAATGATGTTTCTTTTACCAGATTATTCAGTAGACTCATTTTTTTGACAGAGGAAGTGAGACTGTCCAATGAAGAAGTTGCTGGACTGGGGACCCAGAGTGACTGGGTTCAAATCTTGGCTCTGTTAGTGAAGAGTCACTTAATGTCTGTGCATCAGGTCCCCATAAAATGTTATAATGGTATTTTTAGGTCTAGGTGGATGTTGCAGAATATTTTATTAAGTGTTTATAAGAATGCTATGAAGGTTACAAATTCTGAATGTTCATTAGATCAAAGTATTCAAGGTAGAGCATTAAAAAAGCTATTTTCTCTCACTATCACATTTGAATGGATTCCTTAGATTGGAAAACTTACTTCGGTAAATGTAGAGCCCAGATGCTGGCAATCAGAGGAAAAGCTGCTATGTGGACTCAGAGCAAAACAATAAGACAGTCTCTAATATAACTTAGATATAGACTTATATGTCCTACTTAATTTTACTTATTTTGATCCTTTGGACATTTCATAATTTTACTTACTTTATTTTGGTCCTCTAAAGATTTCATAATTTTAACTTTAAATTATTTACTTAAATATTATTTTGGTCCCATGTAGTCTTTAAGGGGAAGAAGATACTTGTTTGAACCCAATTGCAGAAATGTAAATGGTTCCATTACAGTGGTGTAGCTATGATTCTTTTGTTATCATACTTTCATTATTTGTTACTCAGCTCCAGTGTTTTAGCTGACCTATAATTATTTTACCATTTTCTCCAAGAGATGACAGTCTTGGGAATGACTTTTCCTGTGTAAACTACTATTATAGAGGTTATCTTCATTAGTGGTCTTCTGAGACTCTCCAAAGTAAAACAAATACAGGAGAGAATAAATACACTCAAAATACTGAATATGAGCAAGCAAATAGAATTATGTACTTGTTCAAGTGTCTTCGAGGTTCCACATGCTATAATTCTACAATTTAAAATGAGAAAAGAAAAAGAAATCCCTCCAGGCAGTTTCCACTTCTTTCTGCCTAGGGGCTAGGGCCACGGTTGGTCTGCTGCTTTTTGTATCTGCTGGGTTCTGTGGGAATGTGCACATTGGGGCAGCCCTAGTACATGAGGCAGAAATAGGGCTGTTACAGTGACAGACCCTGGGAGGGCCCACAAGTCGGAAAAACATTTTATTGCCAGGGAGGAGAAAGCCTGGAGGTACAGGTGAGATTGAGGTGACTAAGGCACCTGAGATACAAACTTTCAGGCGGTTTCACTCTCCAGGGGCAGCTTGGGAGAGTGAGTGCTCTTTACATTGGCATCACAGGAGTCTCAGCCCCAGGAAAAGGTCACAACAAAGTTTGCGACAGAAAGTTGATAACCAGTCATAACCTAGAAATTTTAGAACAGTGAGTGTGAGCTGGGGAAGTCCATCAAATCACATGGCAGAGAGAAGTTCCTTGTTTTTTTAATGTATACTGTTTCTGGCTGCTGCTCACTAAATTCCAGAAGTTTTGCAGCTCAAATGGCCTCCTACCAGCTCTCTTTGCCACAGCATTCATGGAGAGAAAGAACAATTCTAGGTTATTGTTATAGTTTGTATCTAGATGTCCTCCCAGTGTCTCATGCAGTCATGGGACTATTATAGAGGTGGCTGAATCTAGAGTGTGTGATGTTCGGATTAAGGGTATGTTATTACTAACCCTGTACTGGTTGGTTTGGCATACCAGTAGTCTGGATAAGATAAAAGGGGCAGAAAGACACTGCTAAGGTTCCCTTGCTTTTTCTGTCTTCTGCGTGCAATGAACTGTTTCTCCTCTGCAACACCCATTTGCCATGTGCCATTCTGCTTTGGAGCCAGCTGATTATGGACTGAAATCTCTACAAACTGTGAGCTAAATAAACCCTTTTCCATTTAACTTTGGGTGTTGGGTATTTTATTTCAGCAAGGAGAGAAAAATAACAAATACAGATATCAATAGGGAGATAGCAGAGGAGAAAGAAGATAAAGATCAAAGTGAACTGTGTATTCAGATTGGTCTCAGATTGGTCAGCTTTCCTTTGCTGGAGTGACTGTAGGTCCTGAAAGGAAGAAGTCCTCTTTGCCAGATGGCTTCAAAGCTCTGGCTGCACTTTGAAGGACCATTTTCCCTGTGGATAGTTATTACTCCATTTCTTGCAAATCCAGTAGATGAACCTATGTATTTAATTCCCCAAACTGGACTTAAACATTTATAACAACTAAGTTTCTACTTCAAGCTTCTCTTTTATCTTATAGCAGAACTGGTTCAGTAGATTTCAGATAAGCTTATTTCTCTCTCTTTTTTTCATCATTTCTGATAAACTTCATGAATTCAGAACTTCCCCTTTCCGTTCTATCTCCTCAGGTAACATCTGTGTGGAGCAAAGTGTCCAGTCCTTGACCACTCATGTCCCTCCTGGCTGGCATTCACTTCTGATGTCCCTTGTTGCCAGTTGTCAGCCTGCAGCTCCCTTGTTGTGATGGTGATGGTTGTTCCTGAGCCACATCCTCACACCCTTGGGGACATGGGAATTTTTAGATGTTCCCCTATGACATTCTAGAGCTGTAGAGACTTGGGAAATCTGCCTTACACACATCTCCTTACCACTTCTCCTCTTTCTTGTTTATCCTGTCCTCACCTGACCAGTGAGACTGGTTCTTTTGCTCTCAGGTCCCAAATTTACCTGGGACTTTCATCAATCAATCACCCGTGGCTCCTCCTTCAAAAGTCCACCCTCAGGGCTTCAGCCATATCTTGAAGCTACTCTCTTGCTCTTTTATTTGATCCTTTCTTTTCAGCCTGGAGAATTATCTAACACTTCACTGTCCAATACAGTAACCACTAGTCACATGTAGTTACTAAGGTTTTGAAATGTGATTAGTCCAAAGTGAGATATACTGAATGTGAGAATGCACATCAATTTAAAAGGCTTACAATGAAGAATAAATTATAAACTATTAATACATTTAATATAGTTTACATGTTTTGGAAATGTTTAAATAAAACATGTAATAATTAATTTTACTTATTTCTGTTTACTTTTTCAAAAATGTGGCCACTAGAAAAATTTAATTGCACTGTAATCCTTTTTGGACAGAGCTGATTTAACAAGTTTAAGGAAGGGTAATGGACTAAATTGTGTCCCCCATAATTCATATGGTAAAAACTATATGAAGAGATACAAGCTTTAAGGAGATAATTAAGGTTAACTGAGGTTGTAAGTATGGGACCCCAATTAAATAAGACTGATGTCCTTCTAAAAAGATGTCAAGACACTGAAGCTTATGCACACAGGAAAGTCCATGGGAGGCCTCAGTCAGTGAGAAGGCATCAGTCTGCCTGGCAGGAAGAGAGGCCACATCAAAAACCAGCCTTGAAGATAAGTTGCTCTTGGACTACCATAGTTTCAGAACTATGAAAATATAAATTTCTGTTGTTTAAACCACCCGGTCTGTGGTATTCTGCTATGGCAGCCTACCGTAGAATTGAAGAGGGAAAACTCATTCTGGTATCATCCATTCTCCCAAAATAAAATGCATATGGCATTAATTTTAGCTTTTAACCCTCAAAAAAGCCATTCTCTTAGTCTATTGTCTATGTCAGAAATTTTATAAATTTACTTTGAAACCTAAAAGCTCAGTGAGAATTGATTGTTGTTCTCTAATTGTGATCTTCCTTACCCAAGGCCATAAAAACAGCTACTCTCTGCTGCTTGAAGTTGAGGGAGGGGCCACAAGCAAAAGGAAAATAAAGAGAATGAAAAATACACTGCTTAATGTAAAAATATCAATCTGTAATAGCAGTAATACTTTGCTTATTCTCATTCTATCAAAACTCAGGAGATCTGATTTCTTTTATTTTTTCATAAATTAATTTGCTCCACATTTATTGCCAAGAGGATGATGTTGTGTACTTTAGTGTCAGTAACTTCCAGATAACATTTGTATTAAAAATTTCATGTCTTTGATAATGAAAGGCATTATTCTCTGTTAGAGGAATTGAAAGTATAGAAACTAGAATTGGTGGAGAGAGGTGATGGAAGGTACTAAAATTTTGCTTTCCAAATTATTGTAGCTCAGAAAGTTTTGTGAGCTATAGACTTGGTTGTCTACCCTCAGCATAGATCCTACTTTGCCAGAAGTTGTGTAATTCCCAAGGTAAAATACACGGCACATACAGGGTCAGTCCTGGCTTTCAGCCAAGACGAAGTATATCGTGCTCACTGGGGACCAGAACAAGGCTGCAAAGCCAAATGTTGCTCTTAGAAGGATATGGCTGGCTTCTCTCTTCCTTGTTACTTCTCTTATTCACCATCCATAACTGAGTCTTACTGCTGATCTCCCTGCTTTATGAATGTTTCTTTACTTCTTTGTGAACCCCCAGAGGGCAGAAAATTATAGTTTTCATCTCTAAACATTCTTTGCACAATGTCTAGCATACAGTAGATGCATGATTAGAGATTTTAGAGTTTTATAAAATGAATTCAAAAAGATCTGCCCTCAGATCCTCAATCAGATTTTCTCTTCTTATCCCTGATGGCATAGACCAAGTACTATCCTCCAGATCCTTTAATCTTATCAATCTCATCTTTATATAAACAAATTATTTTAAACATTATTTAATTATATAAATATAGATGAAGATATTGTTAATGTATATGTTATGGTTTGGATATTATTTGAGTGTTTCCCTAAAGGTTCATTTCCTGGAAGCTTGTCCCTGGTGTGACAGCGTTAAAACAGTGGAACCTTTAAGAGGTAGGACCTAGTGGAAAGTATTTAGGACACTGGTCACAATGCCTGAAGAAGAAATTAATGATTTTTAATTAGTGCATATTGATGTATAGATAAATGAGTCTTATTTTGGCATATTTGTACATGAACATAATATACTTTGATCATTTTTACCCTTTTCCCCAACATCAGCCCAGAGTGAATTCTCTTCAGAGTGAATTATTATATTAAAAAAAGCGAGACTGGCCCCCTCTTCTGCTCTTTGGTATCCTGTCTTGCTATGTTATCTCTTCTATCTTCACTCCCACCATTGTGATGTCAGTAGCCATGAGGCTTTCATTGGAGGCTGAATTGATGGACCCTAATCTTAGATTTCAGCTTCCAAAACTGTGAGCTAAATCAATCCTTTCTTTATAAATACCCAGCTTCAGGTATTTTCTTATAGCAATAGAAAGTGGCCTGATATGGTAACATAATAAAATAATACTAAAAACCTGAAAACTTCTATTACCACTTCATGGCAATCTTCTCCTCCTATAACAATAGGCTTCCAAACTCCCTTCTTTGTGCATTTGCGTATATGCATTATTCGGATAGATATAATTATGTGTGAATACATATATATACACACAAATAAAATAAGTATTTATGTTAATAATATTTTTAACCTAAAAGATTTTGTGCAGTTGTGTACTGGAACTTGCATTTTTTACTTCATCTAATACCCTTTTTATGTCATTATGCATGTATCTTCCTTGTTCTCTTTTTAGCTGATCCATGGCACAGAAGAATGAAAATATATTTAACTTTTCAGTTAATGGTTATGCAGATTGTTTTTACAATAAAGAAATGAACATTTGTCCTTCTATCGGCTCCTTTTCTTTTTCTTTTTTTTTGGTACTGGGGATCGAACTCAGGTCCTTGCGCTTGCGCAGCAGGTAGCGAAACCACTGAGCTAAATCCCCGGCCCTATATCTGCTTCTTTGAACATGAACAAAAATTGTTTTTCTCAAAGGATAGATTTCTTTCTTTTCCCTTAGGTAGTTTTTATTTTATTCTTCATAATTTGAACAGATTTTTCTCATACATGATCAGATGCTATTTTTTCTTCACTTCTTTTTTTTTCTATATCCTTTTATTGGTACATTTTAGGTGTACAATATAATGACATTCATCATTGGAGATATGCACCTTTACATAATCTCTCTTGGTTCTTATTTTTTTCCCCTTCCCCTGCCCTCCCTTCAACCTCTCCATCCCTCCCTATTTACAAAGACTTTGTTTCCATTTTTTCATTCAAAGGATAGATTTCTAATGGCTAATTTACTGGATTAAAGGGTATATGTAGGTACTGGGAACAATCCTGAGGAAGGGGTTTTCTTGGCCATTTGTCATAAAATCCTCATTTGTAAACTAAATGGACTTGCTAAACTGCACTAGGACAGAACAATACAACAAGATTTAGATTGTTCTGGTCCATGGGGCTAATCTATGTATGTTATATAACTATAAGATAAACATAATGTCCTTTAACACTCTGGCACCCCCATAATGTCCTTTTTTATTTTTTAATTTTTAATTTTTTTCCCCATTAAGTTCATCGGTACATTTTAGGTACAAAATACAGTTACATTCATCATTGGGATCTTGTACCTTTACATGAGTGTCTTGGTTCTTTTTTTTCCCCCTTCCCTTGCCCTCCCTTCACCCCCTCCACCCTTCCCTATTTGCAAAGACTGTTTCCTTTTTTTC
>NW_004624730.1:38489895-38521399 GCF_000247695.1 Heterocephalus glaber
GATTTTTTTTATGTCATCTGCACTCTCTTCTGTTTCTTCAATGAACTGCTATTTTTACAATGCTATATTTCTTCTTGTATTCAGTTACTGTTTAAGACCAGCAATAAAAATTTGTTATTTTCTTTGTGCAGGTCATGTCCATATATTATCGAGTTTATTCTTAAATATTTTAGAGATTACTGCATTTATTTCTAGATATTTCATAGTTTTTAATCACTATTAGAATGGGATGCATCTCATTTATTTTTGTCTAAGAGGTAAGGCTACTTATCTTTGTATGTTGATCTTGTGACTGATCACAATGTACATTCTCAGTTTGTCATTCTATTTTTTAGGTTGTCTAACTAGACAATCACATCATCTGTAAATTTTCTTGCCTTTTCCTCTCATTTGGGACTCTTGCATAATTGTCTTATATTTTGGTGTTTCCCAGGTGTTGTTTAAATCAATACTTAATAGCATTTTTACACTAAAATTTGACTTCTTTAATATTCTGAAATGAGAGGATGAATCCCTCTTCTTTCCCTTGTGAAAACTGAGTCTGTTATTTTAGTAGGCTATGTCAGATATTGGGTCATTAGGAGCCTGTAATAATGGGATTCTGGAGAACATTTTTACGTGGGTTGGAGTGAAAACTATTCATAAACATCTGAGGAAATGCAAGAGCTAATAACGTCAGCTGGGGAGGAGCTTGATTAGGTCATCAGACTGCCTAATGTTGGACAATTAGCTCCTACACATTATCCAAGTAATGGAGGAACTTCTGCAACCAGAGATGGGAGATCTAAGCTCAAACATGCAGATACAAGACTCTCTTTAGGCAGGAGTGGTGATGCATGCCTGTAATCCCAGCACTCAGGAGACCAAGGCAGAAGGATTTCCTCAACTTTGAAGCCAGCCTGAATAGTGAGACCCTGTTTCACAAAACAAACAACTTCCAGCTCCCCCCAAAACAAAATAAAACAATAAAAGACTCTTTTCAGGATTCTTTCTGCCTAAACCCCTAGGGATGCAGCACTTTACAGCAGGAATATTCTCATGGCAGAGACCTGCAACCTCCATGAAGGGCGCCAACAATCTGTACTCTCTGACAAAGGCCCCAATAATCCTGGAGGATAAAAATTGCCCTTTGACCTCATTGGCATGACTCCCCAGGCCTCAGCTTCCAGCACCTACCCGGCCTTCCTGGGAAGGCTCCCTTGACCTGAGATGGAGTCATATTCTTCCACTAGGCTCTCTTAGTAGCCTCTGTGCCCCTACCTTTACCAGTAGCTGATGCTGGCCTTAGCACATGGAAGCTAAAAAACATTTGTCCAATTGCTGGGATAAAGATATTTTCCGAATGAATAAATTTTATTTCTGTTGATAATTCTATGGAATTACAAATATAAAAATTTCAAAGCTGGATTTGAAAGATAATATAATATTTCTGTGAATTTTAGTTCTTCCTTCTAAATATTTATATTTCGTGCTTATATTTCTTTTTGAGACAGGGTCTCACTAAATTGCCCAGGTTGGCTTTGAGCCTCAGGTGTATAGCTAGGATTGCAGATGTGCACACTGTGGTCAGCTTGTAAATGTTTTCATGTAAAGTTATGTATTTTTTTTACTTGATAAGTATTTAATAAAGAGTTACCATATTGAAAATTGACAGAGAATCCATAGTAGACTATAATGAAAACCCATACTCAACAAAGAAAAAATTTTCAATGATTAACAAGGGTTTATCTTGAAGGTTAGAGTTTGAGGGTTAGGGATGTTAGCTTTAGAAAGCATATGGCCAGTGTGAGTCAGAGTACCTATTTTAGGAAAAGATTGGCTTGCAAAAGCTTCATCATCACAGCTGGGTTTAACAGTAAGGAACTGGGACTTAGAAAATAATGTAGTCTAAACTGGGTGTGGTGGTGTACACCTGTAATCCCAGCACTCAGGGGGCTGAGGAAGGAAGACCACCATGAGTTCAAGGCCAGCCTGTGCTACAAAGTTAAATTCAAGGACACTTGAACTACATACATGGAGATCCAGTTGTAGAATTTAAGATACTGAGGCTGAGGGTATAGCTTGATAGTTGAGAGCTTGCCTAGCATGCATAAGGTCTTGGAATTGATCTCCAGCACTGAAAAAATAATTAGGATATAATATTATGATTGGATTCATAGTTAGGATGGGTCTTTTGGATCTTAAAAGGGAGGATTGATGTTATGTAAATACTTTTCTCAGATCAGGAATGAAATTACTTTTATTTTCTAAAAAGGATCTAGTAGCCTCAACTATGAAGAGAAATTACAGGCTTGGAAACCATGTTGTGTTTAATACCAGAAACTGATAGTAAATATGGTACAATGTGCTGTCTTACACTCATAGCAGATATTGCTAATTGAGCATAGTACTCTTTCCTGTGGAGCCAGGATAAATTTAGACTCCTTCTCAAAACGGTTGCTAACAATAAATCTGATCTGGCCAGCAAATATAAACCTATCTGCTATCCCTCTGACCAATGATAGCTACCATGTGTCATATACTTGGCTATGTTACATGTTAGTATTCCTTATAATAACCTTGAGAGGAAGATATTATTGTTTCCCAATTTACAGATGAAGAAATTAAGGTGAGAGGTTCAGTAACTCTCCCACATTCATATAGAAAGAAAATGACACAGTTATAATTGAAAGCCAAGACAGCTTGATTCCAGTGTCTGTGCTTGACTAAGTATACCTAGTAAGTTTAATGCTTTAAGAGCACACCAGACTAAATATAAGATTGGCTTACCCCTAGGGAATTTGATCTGTACTCTGAGATTTCTCATGCTTTAGCTAATTTTAGCTATCCACTTGAACTATGTGCCCCAGGCTGCATTATTTGAGATAAGAGGGTCAAAGTGGAGCTGTGTATGGTGGCGGGTGCCTGTGATCCCAGTACTCGGGAGGCTGAGGCAGGAGTATTGTCGAAAGTTTGAGGCCAGCCTGAACTATATTCATAGTGAGCATAGTGAGCCCTTGTCTTAAAAAAAAAAAAAAAAAGAGGACCACCAATGGATAATAAAAGTACAAGAACAGAATCTTTGATGAAAATAATTATATCACTGACCCTTCATTGATATTCCTGGAAAGAACTCTGAGATCCTATGGCAAGAGGACAAGGCCTGGGGAGACTTTATGGACTACCTCAACTCTTGGGGGGGTCTGACTTACTGTGTCACTATCACTTTAATTGTAATAACATTTCCTTTTCTCTCGTCCTACCCTTTCTTTTATCTCTGCTTATTCAAAATTTCTCTTTAAAATTTCCTATAAAAAAATTAACTGTGTATACTGCGCCTGGACAATCATTTACACAAGTATTTCACTTAGTAATATATTTTATCATACCCTTTATGAATGTGAAGATTAAATCATATTAATCTTTTAACAGTCATTAGTTTTACTTTCATGTTTATCATGAGGAATTATTTTTTTTTTAAAAAGATAAGGACAGGATAAAGGAGTAATAATTTTGTTGTCCATGTTTTTTCTAGCCTTCACCCAAATATAATTAATGTTAGCAAATTTAATTAGAATACATTAAAATGGCAGATTAACTTTTCAATTATGCCCAGATTAAGATCCATTTAATTTCAAGATGGAACTTTCAACTCAGATGGATCTCAACTGGTATATTGATGCTCTTTAACCCTGTTGAAAATTTGGGGAGAATTGCTTACTTATAGAGTTAGACAGTGCAAACATCCAAGAGAATGTTGACACTATTTCCTTCCACAATCTTGTGGTTTGGGGCTGAAGACAGAGGCAAAAGAGGTTAGTGGAAAGAAACTTGATTGCTTTCAAAAAGAAAGGATTTATTGCTGGGTCAGTTTATAGAAAATCACAAAGTAAAAACAAAACCCTAACTCAATTCTTGAAGTGAAAAACATGTTTTTAATCTAGGCTGTAAAGTACAATAATAACTCAATACTTTAAAAAATAATAGTAATGTTTCCTGACCACTACTGAGTCAACACAAGCAGACAGAAAAGAAGAAAAGGGAAAGGAATAAATTGAAATGGAGGACAAAGGAGAAAAACAAAGTGATAGAAGGAGGACAAGAGCGTGAAAAAAGAATGTAAATACCCTCTCCTTAACTAATTCTTCCCCATTGCTGCCCATTCTCCTTGGAGACAGCGCGAAGTCTTAACTACTACACCATGTACATCTTATATTCTTGTACCCTCTTACCACTCTGATTTCTTAGTTTATCCTCTAGAAAGACAAGATAGGAGAATGTCAGTGGACATATCTGAGAAGTAGCTAATCTTTCATCCTGAAGCTAGTTTGAGGTTCCTCTCATGATATCAGGCAAGTCTCATGTGACCTATACTAGGGTAACCATCCACCTGATTTCTTCAGGTCATTCCAGTTTACACTTGTTTTCTGACACACTCATTATTAATACTCTTTCCACTTACAAAATGTTCTAGTCTTGGATGGATGAATGATGTGAGTGCCCCACAGTGTGTCACATTTGCTTGCTGTGGACCCACAGCCTCCTCTACCTTTCCTCCTCTGCCATCCTACTTCCCAACTCCAGCATTATGGAACTGCTTCCAGTTTCCTGGACACAACTTTCCATTTCATCCTCTTTTTTATGACTTCTATGCTTCCATAAAGCCTTATTATCTTATTTACAACAATATTTATGCCAAATTGGTGTCCTTCATTGGACTTTTAGTTCCTTGAAAATGGAGGCTGTTTTGATTATGTCCATATTGGTGGTATCTTACATTATAGACAGACGATTACCTCTCATGTTACATGCTCAATACAATTTTGATGAATAAACAAATAAAGTATGTAAAAATGATATACATACATGAGCAAAAACAAAGATTGACAATTCATAATTACATTAAGTTTAAATTTTTAAAGATGTTTATATTTCTTTTTCTAAAACAGGAAGACTACGCATAGAGTATTTTTAGATTTGAAAAAGTATTCCACCCTCAGTTACTTTCTGAACTGTCAATCATTCTGAAAACAGCAGATAAAGCTTGCCACTTAGTGTATACTAAATAAATGGTGAATGAAGAGTCACAGATTTATCATTAGGAGACAGATGAGCAACTATAAGGAATGTAGACATATACAAACCATTTAGATTATTTTTTCATGGCAGTCAAAAGGGAACCAGTTAGGTGAATGGTGGTCAGGTTGCACAGCCCGGTTCTTTTGGGCTGTCTTCCTGCTGGCTGGGCAGATACTCAGAAGATACTGAGAGCTTCACATGTAGCTGGGGCAAAGACATTGGAGTCATCAGTCCTTAAATAAATCCCCCATTTTCACCAGAGTAAAGGGATGCAACTGCGCTTGCCAAATTCCATACAGCCTTCAGATTACCTTTCTGGGTTGTCTCCCTGTTCATTTTAATCTTATTGGGGGGGTGTGGATACAAATGTTGATGTGTTGGGGAAGGAATCTAACACACAGTGATTTATTCTCCCAAGGGAATACAATACACCTGTGGTAATCATCAAATTGTTTCTCACCTGGAAATAGTTAAAATCACAGTTGCTTTTTTTTTGAGACAGGGCCTTGAACTCACTATGTAGTCCATGCTGGCCTTAAACTTGTAGCGATCCTCCTGCCTCAGCCTCCCAAGTGCTGGGATTACAGGCATCTGCCACCATGCCCGGCAAAATCAGTTACTTTAAAATCAATATATAAATGTATTGATTGATTGATTGATTATGGCACTGGGGATTGAATCCACAGCAAGGCAAGTGTTCTGCCACTGAGCTACATCCCCAGCCCGACAAGCATTTTTAAATGCTAGTATACAAAAATGATGAGAGGAGGAGGGTGAAATGTGTATCAACCATGTGCCAGGTTCTGTGATAAGTCTTTTCAACATTTATTTTATGTAACATAATTACCACAACATCCCTGTTTTTAATCACTATTTGATGCTTAGTAAGTGCAAGCAGCTAGATTTGAATTCTGATCCAGTGGTTTAGCCATGTGAAAGGAGGAAAGTCACTCCAGTTTGGAGGATGTGGATGAAAGTGTTGGTTCTGTCTGGAGGACAGCTTCCAACACTTGAAAATGCTTCATAGATTGGAACATATTTTTCTTCACAGCATCAAAGTACCTCAACTGGGACAAAAAGTGACTTTTTCTAGAACATAATATATTTCTGAAAATGGGATAGAAACTTTAGAGATGTGGAATTTTTGCTTGCAACAAAATGTGATATTAAAAATTAAGCCTGGGGCTGGGGATTTAGCTCAGTGGTTTTGTTGCCTGCCCCGCAAGTGCAAGGACCCAAGTTTGATCCCTGGTACCACCAAAATAAATAAATAAATAAATAAATAAATAAATAAATAAATAAATAAATAAATAAATAAAATTAAGCCTGGCCTTGGTTGTTGCAGGAATATTTTCAATTTGTGATAATTTTGAGCTGCACATCTATAATTTTGTATTTCTATATGTACAGTATGGATGAATTTTCCAAAAGTTTACTTCAAAAAAGACAAAACAAAAATGGGATGTTCTAAGACTGCGCAAGCTAAGCCAGTTATACAACCACATCTTGATTTTTTTCTTCTTTCCCAGTGAAGAACAAAAATAATGGACCAAGTTGCTACTGTCTTTCATGAGATAAGTTTTTAAATTTTCATTTGGTTAATATAGTGTATAGTTGAACTTCTAATTTAGGACTTTTTGCTTCCTCTGTCCATGGTAAGACATTTTTGAAAATGTTTCTTCCTTTCATTCTTGTATTCTAAAACAAATTTCCTGTGGCACCACAGACTCTTCCGTAACTCTCTCTCAATCCTACCTTTATTGGCATAACCCTAGAATGACTTATAGAAAACAAACATCTTGCCTTCCTTCAGGTTTGGCAGGCACAAGTGAATCCATAAATGTTTTGGGACAGTAAGAAAGGATGTTGAAAAATTTGTAGACGCTTATAAAAATTAACATTGAGAAAAGCATTGTTTCATCCCTTTACAGAAAAGAAATTCTACCCTCCTTTTTAAAATTTTTTCTTCTGTTATTCATGACATGAACATATTAACATATTTTGCTTCTTTTTTGGTACCAGGGATTGAACTTGGGTCCATGTGCTTGTGGGGCAGGCAGCGGAACCACTGAGCTAAATCCCCAGCCCGACAAGAACATGTTTTGAAGATCTGGGTCTGTTGTCTTGTATATATCATACAATCTAGATTATCTGATAGTATTGTTTTCTCATGGTAGTTACATGTTTGTAGAAAAAACTACATGTGCATAAACTGTCATTTTCCTCTATCTATCCCATGTCTTTCCATATTTGAGACTCTGCTCACACAGACCTCTTTAATGAATGCCCTTTCCCCACCACTTCTCTACTGAATGGTTCAATATTTAACTTTCTTCTAGAAGATTTCCCTGATGCTCTCTATCCTGAAATGATGTGTGAATATTCAAACACTTTAGTTTTTTCTTGTAGCATGTATAATTTAATATTTTTATATTATTTTTGTTTATATATATTTTATCTTTTCCCCAATCACATCCACCTAAAGGCAGTCTGATTTATGTTTGTGATATGGCAACTAACACATGGTGGTTTATAAATATATTTACTGCACAGGTGGGTGCATGAATGAATGAAAATGGTATTTTTGGTTTCTGAGATATAATGAACTGGTTAAGAATTTGAGATGGATGGAGAGGAGGTATAAAGTATTAAAATGTGTTATATACATGTACTAACTCCCTTCAACGAATATACATAATCTTTCTGCACTGCAAACATATACTAATAAAATTTATAAAAACTCCAAAAAGAATTTAATTTTAAAAAGCTTACATAATTTATCATGTGTGTTTTCTTCACCCTAGTCTCACTTTTAAAAAAATAAATATTTAGCCAAGCATAGTGAGACACACCTATAATCCTAACTACTAGGAAGGCTGAGGCAGGAGAATTACAAGTTCAAGGCCTGTTTAGTTTAGTGAAATCCTATCTCAAAATATAATATAAAAAAGACTGAGAATGTAATTCAGTGTTAGAGTACCCCTGAGTTCAACCTCCAGCACCAAAATAAATATTTTTATTTTAATAAAAATAAAACATATATCATACTGTTCAAGATACCTCTTCTTCTTCTTCATACTGTTAAGCATTAAGGGAAGGAAGTCTTTTAATCTAGAAAATTCATTCTTTAACTTTTAGCTTTGGAAAGAGGTCCTGCATTTTTTCATTTTTGCATATTTTCTGCTCTCTGAAATGAGACCTTATAATTGTTGAGACTTCTGAGTTGATCCTTTACATCTCTTTTCAATTTTGCATCTTCTACTTTCTGAAAAATTCCAATATTGCCTTCCAATCTATCATAGACATTATTAAACATTTTTAAATTTGTGTTTTTAGTTTTCAAGGTCAGATTTTTGTTTTCTCAGTGGTCTTTTTAATAGCATCCTGTTTCTTTTTTTTTAATAATTAAGTTATTGGTATATTTTAGATATACATAATGATAGCATTCATCATAGGGAATTTGTACCTGTACATGATATATCTTGATTCTTTTTTCCCATTCTCCTCCCCTGCCCTCCTTTAACCCCTCTTTCCCTCATTATTTACAAATCTTTGTTTCCATCTTATTCTTTTCTCATTTTATTCTTTTCCCTTCCTTCTTTTCTTTCCCCCTTCCCCCTCCCTAGTTTCCCTTCCCATTTGAACATTTTCTTCCCATTTCACAATATCTATTATACATTTTGGTCCTAATTTACACTTTCAGTTTCTCACACCAAAGAAACAATGTGATATTTACACGTTTCCAATTTAATTCACTTGAGTATGGTCTCAAGGTGCATCCATTTATCTAGCAATGTCTCAAGTTTATCCTTATGGCTGAGTAGTACTCCAATGTATAAAAAAAATCACATCTTCTTTATCCATTCATCAGTTAATGGGCATTTGGGCTGCTTCCAAGATTTAGCTATTACAAACTGTGCTGTTATAAATACGGATGTACATATATTATTGTGATATGCTGTTTCTTGCTTTATGGATATCATATCTCAAATCTCTACAAAAATTTAATGACAATGTTCAATGAAATGTAAACTTTAATTAGAACTTAATGAAAATGTTGCTCTTTTCCCAGCACCACCTTTATTTAAACTTTCTTGAAGAGTTCTTTTGTCTTAATCTTTCTCTCATTAAAGGCATGCTATAAATTAAAATAGAACCTTCTGTGCACTACAAAGTTGTGAGGGAACTCTGTAAAAGGTTCACCACTTGCCAGGTTGGCTATAGGCTAACTCAATGCTGATTTACACATTATGCTGGGAAACTCAAAACTGTCACAAAAAAGATTCTTAATTGTTTTTCCTGAGGTCAATTTCGTTAGAAGAAAAATCTTAGCTGGGCATGGTGGCAATGGCATATGTCTGTAATCCCAGCACTCTGGGAGGCAGAAGTAGGAAGATTGTAAATTTGAGCCAAGCCTGGAAAATTTAGTGAGTTAGCCAGACCGTCTCAAAAACAACAACAAAAAATGAACAAGAGAGAGCCAGGGATGCAGCTCAGTGTGAAGGCACTGGGATCAATCCCCACTAGCGCAAAACCAAAAACACAAACAAGCAAACAAAAAACACCTCTTCTGGGTTTTGTTTTGTTTTGTTTGCCAGGGTGGTCACTGGGCAGGCAGGGATATGTGTGTGTGTGTGTGTGTGTATGTGTGTGTGTGAGTGTGCACATGTGTGTGTGTAAGTGCTTCTGTTCCTTTTGGTACTAGGGATCGAACTCAGGACGTTGCTCTTTCGAGGCAGGTGATGGAACCACTGAGCTAAATCCCTGGCCCCATGCTTCTGTTCCTTATTGAGACTTGTAGTTATTTTCTTCTGTTTTTAGCCCTGTAGTTATTTTCCTCTGCTGTACCCCTTCTCTCAGTCATTCCTGCACATGTCTATCTCCAGTGTACCTACTTTACCTAAGCCCCAGCTTTATCCTACTATATTAGGCATTATTCATCTTTTTATTTTCCATCTTCCAGAATTTTATTGCATTCTGTCAATCTCTGATGGACTCTTTTGCTTTTCTTCCTTTTGGGCTTACATGCTCTTTTTATTTCTTTGCCATCACTTGGTGGAGTCCTGGGAAGGACAATTTTTAATTTGCTATCTTTCATCAGACTGTCTGCTTAATTCAGAAATGTTTATGTTATAAATTTCCCTCTATAAATTTGGTTCTGTGGATAAATACTCAGCTTGGAAAATTCAGGAAGTGATGCTCTGATTGTGAGAATAAGGTTCAGTTAAGTGTGGGTGGTTTCACATTTCCTGAGTAAGGGGAAAGTACTTTAGATACTGCAGAGGGAGTGGAAGATAAGCTCTCTTTACAGTCTAGCCTGGTTACTTATTTACAATTGGGAGAGGATAAATTGTCAATAACTACAGAAGTTCTACAAAAAGTCCAATATTACTTAAGTTAAAAAGTTGTTTTCATTCTGCTGCCAAGCCCTACTCCTGGGATAGCTGAGCCTTTGATTTTCTCCCCATTTTTAGCAACTAGAAGAAAATAAAGTTGCACCCTCAGCTAGGCAGGCCACTCCTAATCCTACTCACTCACAAAGAATGTCCCCTTTGAGTCACTGTGACACTGGCTGGTTACACCACAGGTTTCTCAGGATTGGCTGGGACTGCAAATAAAATACTGTTTGCCTATAGTCAAGTTGATAAGCTACAATATAAATGTACGTAGGCCCCTGCTCTTAGGCTATACTGTAGCATGAAGCATTTGCTTTCTTTTCTTCCAAATATTTTCATGCAAGATCCAGAAAGGACACACCGTCTCTAGCCAAAAGAAAAGTTCTTTAAAGAAGAAAAAGCCTAAAATGGGTCTGCTAAGCTCTAAAGCCCTGAAAGCCAAGCAAGCTCATATTCTTCTTCTCGGACTTGACTCAGCTGGGAAGTCTACTCTCCTTTATAAATTAAAGCTTGCTAAGGATGTTACAACTATCCCAACAATAGGTTTCAATGTGGAGATGATCCAATTGGAAAGCAGTTTCTCACTCACAGTCTGGGATGTTGGAGGACAAGAAAAAATGAGAACTGTTTGGAGCTATTACTGTGAGAATACTGATGGGCTGGTGTATGTTGTGGACTGCACAGACAAACAGCGACTGGAAGCCTCCCGGAAAGAATTTAAGCATGTCTTGAAGAATGAACATATTAAAAATGTGCCTGTTGTCATATTAGCTAACAAACAAGATGTTCCTGGAGCTCTGACCGCTGAGGACATTACTAGAATGTTCCAAGTGAAGAAGCTCTGCAGTGACCGGAACTGGTACGTGCAGCCTTGCTGTGCCATCACAGGTGACGGGCTGACTGAAGGATTCGAGAAACTAACAGGATTTGTGAAAAGCCATATGAAATCAAGAGACACTTCAGCATTCTTCAAGCAGAAATGAGGCCATGAAAAGGTCCAAGCCTCAAAAGAGACACTGATGACAATATGGTAACTTTTTTTCCATAAAGCGAGAAAAGCAAGTAAACAATTGGTAAACTTTTCTTCAGATGTTATTTCAACTAATTTCAATCAAACAACACTAGAAAATACTTATTTTTTACCCGAGAGCTTAAAAAACCCTGTGGTAATGATCATCTAGAAGGTTTTATTATATTTTGGAAAATTTTAACATGTTAGACAATCCAGAATAGTAATATTTGGAACAAGTAAATTATTACTTTATTAATTTTATATGACTACTAAAGTTTAAATGAGCTGTTTGCTAAAAGAGTTAGAATTCTTTCAGATTGTTTCCAGGGACTACAGGTATTGATTTTCTATCATGTTCCTATGGAATAGCAGAGTGATAAGAAAAAAGAACTTTAATTATAGAGAGGGAAAAAATTGATGTTAATATTTTGTAAATCTTTGTTCCCTAAACAAAGTCGTATCCCCCCACCCCTACTCCAGAGTTTTGAAATCTATTGCTGAGAACTACCGAATCTTAAACAATGTACCACAGGCTAATTGCCCAGGGGCTGTGCTCTCCTACATCAAGCAGAAGTATGTAACTTAAAGTTCTGGGAACTCAGGTAGTATCTTGGAATTCAGAGCAAGATCTGAGTTCAGGGCTCAGCTCTAGGCTGCAGCTCTAACACCTGCTTCAGTGGAATTCAATGTAATAGTCATTGCATAAAGTCACATGCAAGCCACAAGGGGGACAAGTTAAAGCTGGTAGCTACAGTAGAGCAGTAAGCTCTGTTTTTACTGCAGGAGAGACTCTTGGACCAGGAAACAGGAAGTGCTTCATGCTGGAGATGGTGTCTAAGATCCCTAACTCCCTGAAGGTGCAGGTTAGTCACATAAAGTTCCCATCTCCAGGAGACTCTCCAGAGGCATTGTGACCAGGAGGAGGAGGCAAAGAAACTGAAGATTGAATTGGAACTCACAGGAGAGGCTCAGAACTTCCAGAGAGGGCCTGGTACTAACAGACTTTTTCTTCCTACCCCACCGCCAACAAGGCTCAGGTGGGCTGGAAGCAGTACTCCAGCCTCTACAGCTGTCTCCTGGACCACAAATCTTAACACAGAGGAAAATAAAGTTATAATAAGTCAAGGGTGCTGCCCCTGGATTTCTTTCATGATTTCCTTTTCTCAGCCATGATTTGTTCAGCAAAGATCTGAGTGCTTTCTTCTTGCTACATAGCAGGATTCAAGGTAGACATATACATAATAGTTAACATTGGTTGAATACTTGTATGTGCTGAACATTGGGCTAAGTGCATTTATATATCTTCTTGTTTAATGTTCACAAATGGTCTGACCAAAATAGGCATTATTATCTCAACTTTATAGATGTGAATATTGAGACTAAGCAAGGTCTTAAAAGACTTTGTATTTTAACTGAGGAGTACCAGAAACAAGACTCAAACTTAAGTGTGTTTGACTACAAGGCCTGTGCTGTTAATTGTCGTAATACTGGGTTGTTTTTGTTTTTTGAGTCTCGCTATGTAGTTCAGACTGGCCTTGAACTCTATGTAGCCTAGGCTGGCCTGGAACTTGTGGTGATCCTCCTGCTTCAGCCTCTCAGCCTCCCAAGTGCTGGGATTACAGGCATGTGCCACCACGCCCAGCAATACTGTTTTATAGACAAGGCATGATCTCTGTCTTCATTGAGCTTCCAACATACAAATAAGAATAGATCCAGGGCTGGGGATATTGCTCAGTGATAGAGCACTTCACCTAGCATGTTTTAGACCCTGGGTTTGACCCCCAGCACCACCAAAAAAGAAAAAAAAAAACCAACTCCATGCCAACACAGATTATTTTCATAGTAGTAAAGTTCATAAAAAATAAGCCAGACTGGGCCAGGGATTTAGCTCAGTGGTTCCACTGCCTCCCTCACAAGTGCAAAGTCCCGAGTTCAATCCCCGGTACCAAAAGAAAAAAAAGCCAGACAAAGTAAATTAACTGCAATAACAGATATAAGAAACATTCATTGTGGCAAAAAGAGATTCTGATTTCAGGAAGATCTGGGGTAGGGGAGGCAGGGTTAAATGTTCATAGTGGAGATTTTCCTAAGTTTAACAAAATAATTACAACCTCAAATACACATTTCCTTACAATGTCCTTATTTTTTTTTTTTGGTACCAGGGATTGAACTTGGGACTGTACGCTTGCAAGGCTGGCGCCAGAACCACTGAGCTAAATCCGCAGCCCTGACTTCCTTATTTTTAACAAACTGAATCTTTCTAGTAATCTTCAAATTAAACATTACTTATTTCTATAGGAAATGTCTGAATAGAAAATGACTTCTAGTGTTCTGGATTTTTGGTTATTTGCATGGTCAGGCCCTTGTGGCCTAGTTAAGTAACTAGTCTGGAAAAATATTGAAAATATTGGATGCCCCTGGGTATGTGTGAAGGGTGTGGTAGGCAAATACATTCTTACTATTGAACAAACTTTATAAAAAGCAGCATTTTCCTGCCATTTCAAAGTCTTTTCTCATATAGCAGCTATTCTTTAAAATCTTTGCTAATATTCTTTCAGAATAGGTATACTGTAATGCTTTTTCCCTAGGATTTGGTCTATTTTTCCCCATCAGTCATTTGCTTTCTTCTTTAGGTTAATTTTTACCAGTCTTTGTTTTCTTTGGCATTTCTTCCTACTCTCCTAGCATGCTTCTTTCTGCTGTTCAGCACACATAAATCCATCAGTATCTGTCTCTCATATTCATATTCTCTCTCTCTCTTTCTCCCTGTTTTTCTGCCTCCCCCCACCCCAAGGATTCCAGGACCTTTGCCCTAAGCTACATCCCATCCCTTTTTAAAAATATTTTATTCTGAGACAAGGTTTCCTTAAGTTGCTAAATTGCCCAGATTGGGCTTGAACTTGTGATCCTCTGCCTCAGCCTCCCAGAGTGCTTGGATCACAGCCATGTACCACAATGCCTGGCTCTGAAATGTTTCCTGGTTAATGATTTAAAAAGTAAAAATTAAAAAATGGAAACAAAGTCTTTGTAAATAGTGAGGGATGGAGGTGTTGAAGGGAGGGCAGGGGAAGGGGGAAAAATAAGAACCAAGAGAGCATGTAAAGGTGCAAATTTCCAGTGATGAATGTCATTATATTGTACTCCTAAAATGTATCAATAAAAGGATATATAAAAAAAAGGAAAAAAAAGATTTAAAAAGTAAACCTTAACTCTGAGAAAAAGGTAAGCATTGGTTAAATATTTTGAAAGGGAAATATCACTAAATTATTTCTGATTTTCTAAATATCTTAGCAAAAAAAAAATCCTACTGGGCAAAAAAATTAAAAATGACAAATAAATAAAACAGCAGCAGTGACTGTTCACCGAACCAAGGAAGGTCAGGAATTTTAGATGGTGAGGGTTCTGTGCTAGCTCCCTCCCTGCAGGTGGCACTAAGGGGCAGTCTCAGAGGCTGACTGATCACTGTAGTGTGTGCAGTCTGTGGGGGAACAGCCCAAAACCCAGCACTCTCAAAACTGGTCTGCTCTTGTTTGCATGAGCTCTCTCTCTAGGAGGCCAAGGCAGAGGTTGAGACAGTGACTTCTCCTTTGGTAGTGCTAATGACTATTTTAACATAATAACACAACCTAATAATGTCAGAGGGATTCCAGTCCACTAGATTTTTACCATAGTGATGACTGTAATTACTTTAAACACAAGAAAGTACATTTTATCTTGAAAGTGCCACACAGATATAAAATATGGTTATTAGATGACAACTGTATGAATAGTATTTTCATAAATATTTCATTTTGTTCTCACAAAAATCTTATGGGGTGACACAACAAATACTATCAACTCTATTTTAAGAATATAAGGAATCTGATTAAACAGTTATCAAACCTAGTCTTCTGACTGCCAAGAAAAGACATACATGTAAATATTATCACACAATGACTAGCAATAATGCGCCATATACAGATTTTACCATTAAATCTGTTTCTATAAACCAAATGGGACTATGAGCCAAGGTGTTTCTTGGGCCTCAAACCTAGAAGATAGCTTTCTTTTCCCTTCTGATCCCACATTCATCAGTAAATGGTGTCAGCTCTTCCTTCACAACACAGGTCCTGACCAAATCTCATCCCCACTGCTACCAAAAGCCTACCACCAACTTTTGTTTGGGTGACTGCATTCTTCACCAGAATTTTGCCAAGAGGTCTTTGATCTGATCACATTATTCCCCTGCAACCCTCCCCATTCTCCTCATGCCTCCCCCAACCCCATTCCTGGAATCTACCTCCTCTTTTTCCCATCCCCTGGCTCTAAGCCACACCTCCATATCCATTATCACTCCTAGCTCATTTTAGTCCCCTCCCACCCCCTTGAACTTGTTCTTCCAGTTTAGAATGATGTTATTTCCCTCAGGCCTTCATTCAAATCTTTTAGATCTCCAACCAAATGAGCAGATAGGTGCTCCTTGAATCTTTATCTCAAAGAACTTCCTGATCTCTGCTACTTTCTACCTCTTATTTACTTTTTTTACTTCCCTAAAAGATGAGCAGCAAGGGGGCAGTGACTTAGTCTGTCTTGTGTCTGTTGTATCCTGGACTTGTGCTTAGGACATAAAAAGTATTTAAAAAGATATGTGTAGAACAAATGAAATGATTGTCTGGGTCCTAAAGTGAGGTCTTGTCAGGGCCCCAGGTGGCCTCCTGGTGATGGAACATGGATCCAATAATGGAGCATAAAAAGAACGGTAGAGTGGGACCCCAGATAGTCTCATTCAAATCTCAGAATACCACCGGCAAGTCCCTCCACTCAGGGCAGTGAGCATAAGGAAATGAACACAAGCTTTGGAATCAGCACTAGGTGGGAATTCTGGTTTGTTACCTGTTTGGCTTTTGGGCTAGTCACTTCTCTGAGTCAGCTTTCTCAACTGTAACCATGACTTGAACAAGAAATAAACTTTTATTGTGTTAAGTCAGCAGATTTTTATGTTGCTAGAGCAAGCACTGGTAGATTGCCTGAGTTAGTTTATTAGGATCATGCTCTTTGCCCCTACTGTATGTGGTGTACCTAAACTCTCCTTTCCCCAGCCTTCTTTTGCTCACAAATCCCATTTTATCTCTTTCTGTACACCTATCCTTCCACCCTCTTTTGAATCACTGCAGAACAGGCAATTTAATTTTTTCTTAACTTTTTAGTTTGAGAATTTTCAAACGTTCAGAAAAATTAAAAGAAGAGCAAAACTAACACAGATATAATTTTCACTTAAATTCACCAATATTACACTTGGCCATATTTGAGCTCTTTCTCTATTTCTGTTTCTGTCTCCTCCGACCCCATGGAGTTACCAATCATCTTGATATTTTATTCTTAAATACTTCATTATATATCTCTATAGAAGCAACCTTCTGTTATGTAGCCACAGTACCATTATAACATATAAAATTTGAAGCATTATTAAATATTATTTAACAGTCCATAATCAAATTTCCCCAAAATTATCATTTATAGAATTTGTTTGATTGAAAATCTGTTGCATTTGGTTATGTCACTTTTAATTTAGAATATTTTCCCTACATTTTCTTGTTTGTTTTTTTTAATTACCTAGAAATTTTTGAAGAATTCAGGACAGATATTTTATAGAATGTCCCATAGTCTGGATTTGTCTCTGTCTTTATGATTAGATTCTGGTTAAAAATTTTGGCAAGAATATGCCACATTTGATGCTGTATTTCCCATTGCATACACTCAGGAATTACAGTGTCAGTTTGTTCCATTATTGGTGATACTAAATTTGATCGCTTCTTTTATGATAGTATCCACTATATTTCCTCATGGCAAAAAATAAACATTTTCTTCTGTTCTTAATGTTTACTGTAATTTGAAATGATAAATATTATATATATATATTTTTTGGGGGGGGCACCGGGGATCAAACTCAGGACCTTGCGCTTGGGAGGCAGGCAGCAGCACCACTGAGCTAAATCCCCAGCCCAGATAAATATATTTTGAAATCTAGTGAATATAAGGTTCCACCAAAACCTTTCACTTAATAAGTTTTAGCATCCATCAATGATCCTTACCTGTACCAGTTATTACACTGGGAACTGTAAAATGGTAATTTTTTTCTAACTCTATCATTCCTTGTATATTTGCTAAGTGGCATTCTTCTATAAATATGAGCTTTCTCTTTTATATCCCTTCTGCATAATATCTCTCTGTCACTATACACTTATACATAAATTCAAAGTTTTGAAGTTCATTGCTACTAAAACTCAGGCCCACTAGTGAGAATTACCAACATTGCCTGTAAATTGCTTAGAAAATTAGGTTGTCAATCCCCACCCAGACTGATTAATCAGGATCTCCGTGGGGGCAGGGTGTCCAGGCATTCATATTGTGATCAACACTGTTATAATCTATTTCTATTATCATTATTATTATTGTACTGGGGATTGACCCAAAGGCCTTCACACTGAGCTACATCCCGAATCGTCTCTACAATTCTTTATTTTGATGCTGAGGATTTAGCTCAGTGGTTCCACCACCTGCTTCACAAGCACAAAGTCCTGAGTTTGATGCCCAGTACCAAAAAAAAGTTAAAAATTTTTTTTTTATTTTGAGACAGGATCTCACTAAGTCTGTAAGTTGTCCAGACTGAGTTCAAACTTGTGATCCTCTTGCCATAGCCTCCTAGAGTGCTTGGATTACAGGTAAGCATCTCTATGCCTGGGCCATTTCTTTCATCATTCTTTTTATTTTTGGTACGGGGGATCGAATTTGGGTCCTTGCGCTTGAGCAGCAGGCGATGAAACCACTGAGCTAAATCCCCAGCCCTCATTCATCATTCTTATTGATGCTCAGACTGCCTCAGATTTTCCTAGGAGAAGCCCCTTTAAACTAGTTACTATGTCTTATCGACATGTTCCCATTAGTCCTTGAGTACTTCCTTGTTTGCAGGGAACAGTGACCTTTTTTGCCAAGTTTACCATTTACTTTCCCTACCTGGCTGCTTCAAACCTGGAATTAACCATTTCTCCCTTCTGTTGGTTAATGGAGTTAAAAAATCAAATAATGAAGGCTAGCCCTGCTCATTGTTACTGAGGTGTCACTTCTTATAGGAAATGGGGGGGGGTAGAAAATGCAAGAAAAAGATATATTTAAGAAATACTGACACCTCCAAATTGAATGCACACCGCACCGTGAGGTTTTCTCCTTATCTTTCCCATTCCTTTTTTGTAACCCTCTTCTACAAAGAACCATGGTTCCAAAAAGCATCAATAACTTCATTCATCTGCCCTATCCTACAACACAATAAAATATTTGCAGAATCAGTATGCCAAATACTCCCACTTCTAATAAACCTACTCAGAAAAGTTAAAAGATTTCAAATTCTTTCTGTTCTTATTCAGAGTGCTATGTTCAAAAGTTATAGGAAGTGATTTTTTGTATGTGATTTTTATAAATATGTTGTTGATTTTAGGTTGAGCCTTTTGCTACTTGTATTTTAAGGTTTGACTCTAACTTCTGAATATTAAGGAGTGTGTGTGCGTGTGTGTGTGTGTGTGTGTGTGTGTGTGAGATTGGGAAATGAACCCAGGGCCTTCACACTGAACTATACCCCACACTTTTTTGAGAGAAGGTCTCAGTAAACTGCTAAGTTTCCCAAGCTGGGCTCAAGCTTGCCATCCTCCTGCCTCATCCCCACAGACTGTTGGTATTATAGGTGTGCTCCACCACATCTGGGTTAACTTTCATTTTTTTGAGTTTGCAGAGTATTTATATGCCTCAAAAGTAAAAACTATATAAAAAAGAATATTCAGAGAAATCTTGATCACATCTCTACCCATTCCACCTATCCCAATATGCAACCGTTTCTACTAGTTTATCTCTTTGTTTTTATCTTTTCAAAAATAATACACATTATATGCTTATTTTCCCTTCTTTCTTACACCTAAGGCCATATTTTATTAACATAGGAGAAATAACTTTAAGATAAAGAATTATTTCATTATGACATTAAGGAAAAAAAGTGTCCTCAGCACAACAAACTAACATTCATTCATCTGTCTCTAAGTTATGCATACAGTAGCCTTGTATTTCTACATCTTGGATTTTCTTTCACTTTAAGGCATTTTTTTCACTCAAGCTCCATGTATATACTTTATCTGCCTATTAAAAAGGAACATGAAAGATTGTGGTGACAAGACATCATCTTCTGTTTACCATGGGATAACACCTATTTGCTACATAGTTTCATTTCTGCTCGTTTTACAGCAAAAGATACATTTTAACTTATTCTAAAATTTAATCTTGTGTGAAAAAACGCATTGTATTTATAGACATATATATATATATATATATGTAAACTTACACAGAAAAAATAAAATGTACAAAATATTTGGGTGGTTGCATTATAGATGAGTAGAATTTTTAACAGTTGTATTTTCTAAATTTTGTACCATGATCCTGTGTTATTTTAATACTCGGGAGTAAAAAACATTATTTAAAAGAGCTGCTTTTAAAAAAAAAGAAAAGAGCTGCTTAATCCTATATAAATCATGAGCAAAAAAGGCCCTTAGTTCTGTCATTTCAAATGAAATTCTGAATAAGAAATCCTTTTAAAGACCAGAAATATTGCAATGTATGAACACCAGGTGGCACTATAACCAAGTTTAAATAATTAAAAAAAACCCCCAAAACACTAAAACCATAATGGCTAACATGTAATTAATATATTAATCCTCACTTAAATGACAGCACCATTATTCCATTATCCCATTACAGAGAAGAGATCTGAGATGTAAAGCCATACAGCCACTTAGACTTAGGAGAAGCATTTACTGTGGGTTTTGTATATAATCAAGTTCTTACTCAGTTGTTTGGTGAGAATTTCATATTGTACCTCTGTGAAGTTTTAATTTTCTCTTAAATTGCGGCATACTTCACATTATCAGATGCTTTCTCTATAACTGTACTCAAGAGTCTAGGAAACAGAATGGATTCAGCAAGAAAGTTTAGAAAAGAAAATAGCATATTAGCATTTTCCTATACTTCGGTATTTTTGTATTTTCCTACACTTTTTAAATTTTCTTAGTCAATGTGCCATTTTAACAATTAATTCTGTGACTGGTAAATAAAAATCACAAATATTTATGATACAATAGATGTTTTGAAATGTGTATATATTATGGAATGGCTAAATTGAGCTAATTGACATATGTATTACCTCTCATATTTAGCATTTTTTTGTGGTGAGAACATTTAAGATCTATTCTCTTGGTGATTTTCAGGTATAAAATAATTATTGTAAACTATAGTCACCTTGATATACACAGATCTCTTAAACATATTCTTCCTATCTCCCCTATGGAGTAGAATTTGGCAAAATTGAACAAAGTCACTTACTTTTTAATCTACTTTTTAATCTTACTTGTGGGAATTCCTCCTGAAGATATATAACCACAGACTTGAAGCAACATATATGCAAGGTTATTTACTATGGCATTATTTGTAATAGAGAATTACTGGGAATAACCTAAATTTTTCTCCATAGGAGACTGGCTTTTTTTAAAAGGTGTATTCTTGGAGTAAAATACTATCCAGCCAGACAAAAGAATGATAAAGGGACATGTCAAAGGGGAACTAAAAGGGCCTAGAGGCAATGATAGCAATGAGGAGGGCACTTAAAGCCCACGTCTGGGTTTCTAAGTATTGCTCTTCACTGAAAGGAACTAGACTTCCTTAAAGAAATAGCAATTCAGATCTAGGGCAGGGAAAGTATTAGCTAAACCTAAAATATCTTTTTGTGCCACAGAACAAAGACTGGAGGAGTTAGGTCAAAAGGTTACAGGGGCATCTAACAGAGAATCTGATTGCCCAAATCAGAGGCAATTTTAGCACTCCAAAATAAATACATAAGTACATAAATACAGATGGTAATGAATTATAACACATTGAATAAATGAAAACAAAAACTACAGTGCAATCATATTTTTAATGACCCCAGAGATACTCATTACAAATATAAGAAATAAAGGGGAAAAAAGTTTGGGGTGGAAGTAAAGGAAATCTCTTTTGTACAGAAAAGTGTAAAGGGCAGAACTGAAAAGCCACTAGTTTGCAACTGCAAAGTGGTTACTAACTCTGGGTCCAACATTTATAATTACAAGGTAACTTTCTGAAATATCTTCTGGCTTTATTGTAAGACTAATAGACTTTGAAATGAAAATCCTTGATTGGATAAGGAGAAAGCTATGGAATGCTTAGTTTGATAAGTTTTTTTTTTCTCTTCCAAAGCTGAGAATCATCATTTGCAAATCCAACTTGAGGCAGGTCTCTAGTTTCCTCACTTTAAATTATTCTCATTTTTTGTTACATGGCCACAGGGTATATTGGAACTCCTTGCTAAAGCAGGCCTCATCATAAAGTCAAAAGATAAATGTCATACTAGGAGTTGATATTGCAATGTATCACAGATAAAAGATGTTCCTAATAAAAGCTTTACACTGTTTATATGTATAAACAGAATAAAAGATCCTGCTTAGCCTGTTACACCAGAGAAAGTATCCCATCTTCAAGCTAAACTAAAGTATAGGTTTTCTGAGGAAAGTAATGCCTCCTAACACCTCTCCCTTAATTGGTCTCTAAGAGCTCAGGTTAGAGGGGAGATAATAATGTTGGTTCAACTCATTGTAGGGTCTTATAGGGGTGAAAATGGGGTGATCCTTTTCCAACCATCATAAAAGGCCATGGCTGACACTTTCACACAAAATAACAGGTTACCAAGAGAAGAGAATAACAGATTCATTTAAACACAGTTTTACATACTATGCTAGCCTTGCTGGGCATGGTGGCGCATGCCTGTAATCACAGCACTCTGGAAGGCAGAGACTGGAGGATACAAAGTTTGAATCTAGTCTGGGAAAGTGAGACCCTGTCTCAATAAATAAATAAATAAATAAATAAATAAATAAATAAATAAATAAAAACAAGGGCTGGGATGTAGTTTAGTGTGAAGGCTTCTAGGTTGTCCCCAGTAAAATACACACACACACAGAGCCTTCAGGTAGAAAACCCAAAGACCCAGGTTAAATACCCATTTTGGGGATTAGGTTCAATGCAGCATGCACAATTATGTAGAAATATGATTGCACAAAAAGGATACAATCTAATACTAACAGACTGAGTGGGTAAACCTAGCAAAGCCTGTCTGTTTAGCTTGTTCTTGGCCTACCTGTATGGCATTCCTTACTCCTGGTATAGCGCCGGAATGAATTTTATAATCTACTTTAGACAAGGTAAGTCAGAATATTTTTATGGTCAGCTCTAAAACAGAAAAGTGGGGGAAGATAAGAGCAATATTTTTAGACCTTAAGACTTGCTTCAGGGAAAAGGAACTCCAGTTTTTATGGCTCACTTTGAAAAGAGAAATTCCAATTCTATGGCTTGTATTTGGGGAGTAGAGAAAGCAGGATACAGGATAAGAGGTCAGAGAAAAACACTGCTTCTGAGGCCACTTCTGGGGCTTTCATTTACAGTGTCATTTTTTGAGTCCCAAAAACCTCCACAGGTCAAATACCCATCTCATCCTGCCATATCTAGTTAGTCCAGTGTATATTTCTCCTGGTGTAAATATTAACAGCACTCCCTTTTAATCTCAAAGATGCCTCAGTTTGGACAATAAATCACACAATTGCCCTATTTCTGGGACACCCCTGATGCTCTTCAGAGAGGTTTTCATTTGCCTGATATTGAGGAGTAAATGATAAATTAGAGAAGCAAGAATGAACTCTGGAATGTGGCAGGCAGAATAATGGTCAATTGGCAGCTATGGTGGCACACACCTATAACCCCAGCACTTGGGAGGCTGAGGTGGGAGGATGACCATGAGTTTAAGGCAAGGCCTGGACTACATAGTGAATTCAAGGCCAGCCTGAACTACTACATGGCAAGAACCTATCTCCAAAAAGGAATGGTCCTACCCCCAAGATTCCATATTCGAACCCCTAGAACTGTGAGTATGTTATTATAGATGGTAAAATGAAAGTGATTAAGGATGTTTAGATGAGATTATCTTGGCTTTTCCAGGTGAGCTCAATCTAATTGTATTAATCTTTAAAATCAGAGAATCTTGAGTTCAGACTTAAGAGATAAAGACTATGAAACAACACTCAGACAGCTGCAACACTGCTGGCTTTGAAGATAAAATATGGAGGCCATGAATCAAGAAATGTGGGCAGCCTCCAGAGACTAGCAAAAGCACGGAAACGGATTTTCCCTTAGAACCACCAAAAGAAAACAAAACCTTGCAGACACAGAATTTCACGATAGTACTTTTATACTGCTTTAATCCATTAATTTTGTGGTGATTTATTTCAATAACAACAGGAAACTGATACATTGAATTGACTGTATTTTTAAATGATCTTTGAAGGAATAAAACATTATTCATTTAATAAATTTTCAAGTATGCCTGACCTAATGGTGAAGATGAACTCAAGTTTGCATTTTTGGAGGAAGACTGTCACTGAAACACATAATTAAGACTATTTTAAGATTTCTAAGGGTTACTAAAAAGGGGCATGAATTAACAAATACAAGAAAATAAACCAGGACATGCAAACATGGGCAGAAGGCATACTAGGTTAAATATATGGCATAGAGGAAAGTTCAGGAAGGCATCTGAATGTCAGATGCCAAGTTGGAACCAACAACCCCTAAAGCCTCGTTGCCTTTTAAGAAAGTTTCTCTCTTTCCCACAGTACACATCTCTCATGGGTCAAAACAGGGTCTTCTAACATTCAAGGCTACAGGCTGGTAAAGCTACCAGCATTTCAAAGGTTGCCTGTAGCTGGGAAGGAAAGAAGAGAGCCCTGAAACATGTTCCTCAAAGTAGCACCTAAATGTTTTGTCTAAAAGTAAGGAGGTAGCTGGGTGTGGTGGAGTATACCTGTAATCTCAACACCCAGGAGGCTGAGATAGAAGGATCACTGTGAGTTCGAGGCCAGCCTGGGGTCCATAGTGAGTTCAAGACTAGCCTGAACTTCATAGTGAGACTCTGCCTAAAAAAAAAAAAAAAAAAAAAGAGGTGAGGGTGGGGTTGCAGTATATTCCCACCATATACTGGGAACACACAAAATTGGAAATGGTGGTGAACTAAGTGATTAATAATTACCGATAATATTAGTTGAACGAAATAATTTGAGTCATTTGATGAGACTTACCTAGAGGAAATAGAAACTAGGGAAGGAACAGGAGACAGAATCAGTGACTAATTGGATGTGTAAGGTATGAAAGTGCAGTGTGATACCAGATTTTCAGCCTGAATGAGTACAGGAAGGGTGATGCCAAATATAAAAGCAAGATGAGGTGAACCCCCCCCCCCCGAGAAAAAACAGGCATGTAAGCGCATGCTGCAATCCCAGCACTCAGGGGGCTGAGGCAGGAGGATGGCTTGAGGCCAGCCTGGGTTACACAGTGAGTTCATTCAGGACCAGTCTAAACTACGTAGCGCCTGTCTAAAAGAAAAAAGAAAAGGTTGAGAAGGTGCAATTTTAGGCTTGTGCCTATGAGCGTATTTGGTATGGTACAGCATACACACATTTGGCTTCACCTTTTGCTTGGTAAGATCTACTATCTTAGCTTCCGCCCTTTTGCTTCCTGAAGTGTTTTCCCTTTGTGTGGAGGAAAGAGGGACCTAGCCGGAAATGAGGATTGCTTCTTGCTCTGGGAATGGAGGAATTTTAGCGGTATGTAAGGCGTTTTACACGCATCGCTTCAGTTAATGTTCATAACAGTTCATCAGTAAAATACTATGATCCTTTTATAGAAAGATTTATTGGATTACGTAGAATCCAGTCCTGCTGCGTAATCCTGTGTAAATTACCCCTCTCCCAGTTTACAGTACTGGGGCTCCAACCCAGGGCCCCCAGCATTCCAGGCAGGCACTGTACGTACCAGGCAGGGTGGCACACACCTATAATTCCAGCTATCTGGGAGGCTGACTCAGGAAGATCTGAAGTTCGCGCCCACCCCGGGAAATTTAACAATTTAATGAGACCTTGTCTCACAAATAAATACATACACAAATAAAAAAGGCTGAGAATACAAATTAGTGCGAAGGGACTGGGTTCGTGAGTAACCTCTCACCCCCGCCGAAAAAAAGGTCACCTAACACCGAGGGTAGTGAGGACTCCAGGAGAGCACACCAACACCCCATCCTGATTCCTCTTACACCTGCTGGGCCCACGTTTCACAGGTGAAAGTCACCTCGCCCCTCAGGGGACTGTGCGCCGCGGCGACTTCATACCCCAAGCCCGCACCCTCCCGAGCCCCAGCGGAGAGAGCCGACGTGCCGGACCCGCTCTAGGCTGGAGCGTAGCCCTGACGTCACACTTTCCGGTCTGCGCTGCGTGCTTACGTCATCCCGCAGTGCGTGTTTGTCCGTAAGGATCCCGGAAGCTAGTTAGCTGGCAGAATAAAAGGTTGCTGGGAACCGTGAGACCGTTCCTGGAGTTAGTGCGACATAAGTCTTAGTACTGATAGCATTGATAGTCTATTTGTTTGTTTTTGACACAGGGTCTCGTAGTTCAAGCTGGCCTTTGAACTAGCGACCATCCTCTGGCCTTAGGCTCCCCAGCGCTGGCATTACTGGCGTGCGCCACCTAGCGCGCCGACATTAGCAGTTTTAAAGAAACGTGTCTGTATCTAGCGGGCTCCTGCTCTGACAGTGTCACAGAGGTTGCATGCATTAGGTAAGAGGTAGTTCTCCAGAGAATTGTAGGTGCCGCCCCTTTGGAGGAGTGATGCAGTAACACCATAACTTCTAGCCCAGACCTTTGAAGACCTGTACACGTGATTCCTTGTTTCCTCTACTCGTCAACACATTCCATCTGTTAAAGGTCATTTGAGAAAGGTAAAATTCCAAATTACTCAAATATACAAATACAAAATGAACAGTTGTCAAAAGACGTTAATGAAGGAACCAGTAAAACATTAAACCTCAGAGAATGTTAACCACCTAAACAGGCAGTAGTATTCTGAAATGAATTTGCACTTCCTGATCAGCAAGATCTTTGAACTCCAAATTTTTGAACTTTCAAATTGGATTCGTCTTTTTTCCAGTTTTACAAATACCATTCTAATCTGAGCCTGAAATCTGTGGATCCCACTACTGCCTCCTAGTTTCTTTCCCTTGCAAGTCCCCCAGTTCATTGTCTGTGGTTTCCAGAGTGCTCTTTAAAACAAAAGTAATAAATTAGATAATACTGCTTTTCTTAAACGCACGCAATGGCTTTCTTGCTTGGAGAATGAAATATTTACTCCCTATGTTTGCATACAAGGAACTCCTGTGAGCTGCCTGTGCTTGTTCTACAACCTCAGCTACCACTGCTTCGCTACTGCTCAGAACTACCCTCTCCTTAGAGTGCCGATTCCCCGGAATTCTGCAGTTAACTTATTTTTCTTCTTTAGATCTCATGCACCACATAGTGACATTTCAGTCAATGAAGAGCCACTTATATCACCTAGTGTAAATACCCTCTATGATATTCACATAAGGATGAAATTACCTAGCATTTTCAGTGTTAAGCCACATATGGCTGTATTGCCTTCTCAGACTATTCTAAATTGCTCACTTGTGTTATATGTTTTGCTGTATGATTCTTGTGAATCTAAGTAAACTGGTGTTTAATTATGATTCATTTGAGTATGCTTAGACAACAGTAACTCCATTTTGAACTCTCACATAATAAAAGCTGTAAATGAACTGAATCGATGGGTGATAGCCACCTTGACAACTGTGCACCTATATACAAATAATATGGTTGGTATCTAGGACTTTTTCCCTCCAATTTTGACATCTGGAAGCTAACCCACACTTCTGGATGTGAGACTGAACAACAGTTACTCCATTTTGTAATAGGGCCCCAACTTGTCTGCTTCTGTTATGGATCACCAGGTAGACATCGAGTTCCAGGGATGTGCTTGTTGTTGTGCCAGGAAGGTCTGTTGTGTGTGTAGTGTTCCGTCATGCTTGCCCAACTCCATATCTGAATATGTTATCTTAAGGACAATCTGTAAAAGGTCTGTTTTATCTCTCTCCTCTGCTTTTGTATTTCTGCTTGCCAACTTCCCCTGAAACCCCCTATAAAAACAGCCTCGGACTCTGAGCCAGTTGCCTCTCTAAGCTTGGAGCTTGGAGAGTCCCATCTGGCCAGACTAATAAAGGTCTGTTTTACTTCAACAACTTGTCCACTGTGTTCCCTCCCAGGTGATCTTCGCTGTAGTCAGCTCCTCGGAGCGTTTGGTGAGACACATGGTCTTACACTGGAGACACACCGGAGATAATATGCCTTCTGGAACCGTAAGTATCAGTGCCTTTAGACTGCCATTTGAGACATATCAGCTGTGACTCTACCCTTTGTGAGTTGAAATGGCATTGGCCACCCTGAGGCTCTGTTTCAGTGAACACCCCTTTCTTCATTGTAGACAACATTCCGTACCTGTTTGTGTGTTCCCTTGGAGGGGCTGACCTCCCAGATCACTTGGACAAATTTTTCTGTGGATGCAATATTTGGCTTATTACTAAAATTCTGTGCTTCACTGATTGTTTTTTACTTATCTTTACCTATATTGCTTATTTTTGTTTGGTCTGCTTTTGTGTACATTGCAATAAACTGCTTAATTTAGAAACTATCTTTGTTTCACTTGACTTGTCATTTGTTGAGAGAATAAAGAGCCTGCCCCTCATGGAGGAATTATAATCTTCGAGGTTAAAAGTGGTCCAGCACAACACATCCCAGTCTTATTGATTGATTGATTGAAATTTGAATGATTTATTAAAACATTCAAAAGCATGTCATGTAGTTTTTGGTTTTTAAATTTTTTATGAGTACACGTTTGCAGTACATAATGATTACATTTATTGTGGGGAGTTGGTACATGTACAAAACACATTTTAATTCTTTTTACGTTCCTTTCCCTTCCCCTACCTCCCCTTTCTCAATCATCTTATTTAAAATTTAAAATTTCTACAGACATGATCAATTCTTAAAATTAATTTATGCTATTGCATAACATTCACATTAGGAAGGCAGGTAAATTATCAGAAACCCAAATTCACACTACCAAGGGGTTTACAGAGTACCGAAAATGTCAAGAGTAGAAATTCCTTGCATTGGCTTTAAACTGCCCCCAGTCATAGGAACACCATCTTCTTCCTCACCCTCTCTTCACCAGCTAAGTCTAGAACTCAGCACAGCAAAAGCTACCAAGAAGGAGAGATGCAGCTGCTGTGATTAGCAGCTCCAGCTGCACAGACAGAAGAGCCTCTGGTACCAATTTCAAGAGAAAATGAAAATCAGTTTAAATACCTACTTTCAAATTTTTGGTGTTCTCTTTTCCTAAGGAACAGAAAAGTTGGTAATTCTGGGAAACATCCCTTGGACATGGGGTCAGGTGACCATGACAAGGGCTCACTGCCAAGCAGCCAGCTATTCCATGGAATATCAGACTTTCTCTACAGTTTCTTCAAATTCTGTTTGTTTGCTCTTGGTTTCTTCCACAATTTTGTTTTGACTCTTTCTTTGTCCAGTTTTAAAAATTCCTCGGTGGTTAATTCTTCAAACTGCTTCTTGACAGAAAGGAACACACACCTGGATGAATGTGTTTTATGTTTCTCTATGGGGTTGTCATGTGGCTCCCAACCTTCCAATTCCTTGAAGCAGGAGAAACTCTGGGCCATGTTAAGCTCGTTCTTGGTGGAGCAGTGGATGAACCTGGCCTCATTTAGCTTTCCCCTCAAGGGTGCAGGCACAGCCCTTCAGTAGGGGCCAGTTCTTCAATGCAGAGATGCATGATCCTTGAGATAGAGATGCTAGGTCCTGGGGGACAACAGAACCCACATGCCATGATCAATGCCACCAAAACCTGGTGGTGCTACTCAAATCCTCACCATGATCATTTTGATACAAGACTTACTCATTTGTTTATTGTACATCTCCCAACCTCCAAATTGAAGCATGTAAATTCAGACAAAAAAGTCCTGAACTATGCAGCTCACCACTATATTCTCAGCTAATAGAACACCTAACAACTTGTGTGTTATCAATCCCTATTTAAGGCTTTATCATTTAAATCAAATGGTTAATTGAAAAAATGAAAAGATAAACATTAAAAGGAGTGCTTCATGAGTCATGTTCATAAACTATTGAGTTATTTTATGTAAAAAGTACTCTGGGTAAGAAAAGTGGTGTAAAAAATATTTTCTGTGCTTGGTTCCCAAGGATATTATCAAAGATTTCTTTTCAAAGATGGCAGCAGTCCTTTTAAAAAGTTGTTTAGATCATTATCTAGAAAAATCATTTTAGGTTGATAATTCACTCTAAATTCCTTCTTTTAAAAGTTCATTTATTTACTATTAAGAAGCTGAGAAAGAAATCAGGAACACAATTCCATCTATAATAGTTTCAAACAAAAACCTAAGAATCAACCTCACCACGGAGGTGGAAGACCTCTACAATGCAAGTTAAGAACACTGAAAGGAAATTGAATGAAAAAGACTTCTTGTGTTCATGGATTGGCAAGTGATCTACAGATTCAATGCACTCCCCATCAGAATACCAATGTTCACAGAACAAAAACAAAAACAAAAACCCTAAAATTTATATGGAAACACAGAAGACCCAGCATAGCCAAGCAATCCTGAGGAAAAAGGGGAATGGTTGAGGTATAATATCAATTTAAAAATATACTACGGACCCATAGTAACAGAAAAAACATGGCACTCTCATAAAAAGACATGTAGACCAATGAAATGGAACAGAGGACCCAAATAAATACTGCAGCTACAGCCGTCTTATTGTTTTTCTTCAGAATTTATTACTACATGTTTGCAGTATATAATGATTACATTCACTGTAGGGGATTGGTACATGTACGTAGCACATTTCAACTCCCTTCTTTTTTGCTCCTCCCTCTGCCTCCTTTTATTTTTTCAGCATCAGATTCATTTATTTCTCTTATAAGACCTTATAAAGTTACTTATCATATATACAAATTGAAAACCAGACTAATAAACCAAAGAACATATAAAACATGTAAGACAGTTGTACTAAGTCAGGGTACAATTTTAGATACATTGTTCACACTGAATTACAATACCTTTTAAAAAATTTTATTTTATTGATACATTTTAGGTGTACAATGTAATGACATTCATCATTGGAAATTTGCACCTTTATAATCTCTCTTGGTTCTTATTTTTTCTCCCTTTCCCTGCCCTCCCTTCAACCCCTTTAACCCTACCTATTTACAAAGACTTTGATTCCATTTTTTAATTTTCTCATATTAATTCCATTCCCTTCTTTCCTTTCCCCATCCCTCACAATTCCCCTCCCCTCCCCCCGTTTTTTTGGGGACCGGGGATCGAATTCGGGTCCTTGCACTTGTGCAGCAGGCAGCGAAACCACTGAGCAAAATCCCCAGCCCTTCCCCCTCCCCTTTGCCCCTCTGCTTCCTATTTCACGTCATCTATTGTACCTTTTAGTCCTTATTTACACTTTCAGTTTCTCACACTAGAGAAATAATTCAGTATTTACACATGTGTCCTACTTATTTCACTTAAGAGTATCACCTCAATATGCATCCATTTAGCAATGAATGTCTCTAATTTCTCATTTTTTATGGCTGAGAAGTACACTATTTTATAAAAAACTCCCACATTTTCTTTATCCAGTCTCCAGTTGATGGGCATTTGGGATGCTTCCAAGTATTAGCTATTACAAATTGTGCTGCTATGAAGATGGGTGCACATATATCACTGTGGTATGATTCTTTTAATTCCTTGGGGAAGATAACTAGCAGGGGAATAGCTTGGTCAAATATGAATTTTCATCCTAGTTTTTGAGGTATCTCCATACTGATTTCCATAGTGGTTGCACCAGTCTACACTCCCACCAGCAGTGGAGCACAGTTCCTCTGTCCCCACAGCCCTGCCAGCATTTGTTACTGGTTGATTTCATGATAGCAGCCATTCTTTCTGGAGTGA
>NW_004624730.1:38560578-38656005 GCF_000247695.1 Heterocephalus glaber
AGGGAAGGGTGGAGGGCATGAAGGGAAGGCTAGGAATGGGGAAAAAATAAGAACCAAGATGCATTATATAAAAGTACAATTCCCAATGAGAAATGTAATTGTGTTGTATACCTACAATGTACCAATAAAAGAATTTAATACAAAAAAAAAAGAAAATAAGGACTCAGTTTACCATTTGATGTTTTGTAACTTTCAGATTTCTTCTAATTTTATTCCCTGAAGGTTTTGACATGAATACAGCAGCACCAAATCCTGATTGGGGTAAAATGTTGGAAACGAATGACTGGAATTTTTTGGAAAGTGTTTTTTGTAACATGACCCAGTAGCTTAATGTATGATGTCTGAGCCTCGAAAATATTTCACTGATCCACTCACTTTGACATCCAGATGTGGCAGTTAGATGCTTCCCAGTTCTCCCTTCCATGGCTTCATTGATCCTCCTGGCAGTATTTGCTGGCTGGGTTCCTATTCCATGACTCTTTGTCTCTGAGTCTGTGAATCATTGTTGATCGTCCTCCAGAGAAGAGCTTAATTCCTTCCACTTTACCTTCCATCTTTGTTTCCTGCCTTCCTAAAGAAATCTCTTTTTGACTTTCTGTTCTTTTCCTTAAAATTTAATTTACTTGTTTCTTGAGATTTTTTTCCTATGCTAATCCCTGAGTTTGCTCTCTAGTTTTTTTGTATATAGCAGGCTTGTTTTAGGAGAAATTCATTTATCTATTCTTTGTATATATACTAGTAGTGGATGGAGGTCTGGGGAGGTTGTAAATTTAGATATCCAAATTGATTAACATGAATGTTTTTACCATAACAAATAATACGTGTTTGAAGAGATAGATATCTTTAAATTAAATAAACATTACACAATGTATGCATGTATTGAAATATCACATGGTACCCCACAAATACATACAAATATTTTTTATTTATTTAGAATTAATTTATTTTATTTTTTAGAAAGTGGTCTTCATTCACATTTTCATGACTTCATTCTTCATTCAATCCTGCTTCCATTCGTATTTTAGCATGGGAATCATTCATTTGCTTAGTCATTATGAAATTATTCCTGTATGAAATTAATATATTCTACATGACTACATTTGGTTTGCATGCATTCATTTCAACACTCATTCACTCATTTACTCACTATTAATTCATCCATTCATGCTTTTTCTTTGTTCAGTTATCAAGTTTATTCACTTATGTAGAATTCACATATTCAATAACTAATTGGGTTCTTCTATATCAGGAAGGAAGAAACCAATGTCACATTCAAATTAAGATAACATGAAAGACTTCTTTACGATGTGTGATCGTAGGATTAATGCAGCAGCAGTACCCTGCCACCAGTAATAGCTGGTCACTGCTACCACCTCAGTGCAAGGACAGGGATACATTGAATCCTATTCTTGAGAGATGCCAAAATTTTCAGGTGGCCTGGATGGGAGGGAATAACCTAATTCTATTTTCTTTTGCAGATCTCCTGTCCATGCCTCCTCATACCCAGTATCATCTGAATGAAACTGGAAGTATGTGTGCAAGAGAGGTGAGAGACTGTGCACACAGATCAACTTTTTGGAACACAGACCAGGAAGAAAGTGAGTGGAGATTCAACCTTGATAGGCAAAGGAAAGACGGTCTGAGGTTCTGGTACAGCACTGTGTGTTCCCTTGCCTTTCCTGCTAGTGGGAAAGAATCATCAGGGTAATCTTGCCTAGGAAACTATTTCACAACAGGAAGTCACAGCAGATGGAGTTAGCTTGGCTAACCATGAATCTCTGAGTATATCCCCTTGGGAAAGTCTGAGTTCCTCCACCATCTCCATGCAAGAAGGGTGCTTTCTTCTGTGATACTTTAACAACATACAGTGTCTGATGGCTATACTACACACTTGAGAGCACAGACTGTTGTTTAGTCATATTATGTCCCTAAGCCTATCCAGGCCCTGGCACACAGTAAATTTTGAATGAAAGTGTGAATGAAAGGTTGAATGCCAGAATGTTTGAAGGAGAGGGTGCTGTTTAGGAAACTAATAGACTCTTGAATTTCTCTCATTAATCCACAAGGTGGCAGCAATTACTATGGTCCAATTTTCTTAAGCATGGAATTCAGGGTAGATATTGTCTTTGAAGTTCTTATGAATAGAACACATCTATTTTGAAGATTATTATATCAAAAACAGAACCATGCACTGCTGAAAATGAAGAGAAAAAATTAAACTGATTATTTACTATCCACTAATTTATAGCTATAACACGATAGCCGTGACACTCTAAATTTTACCTTAGAAAGCATTTAGAAAACATGCGTTATTAAATTTATGAAAGGAATAAAATCTTCCCTCTGTGAAAATGTTGGATACATTATTTATATTTCCCCTGTGTTGTGTCTATGTTACCTGCCTGCCCCAGATCACTCTGTTGAGCTCTTCTTGTACAATTGACCTGTTTCTGACCTCAAAGTTGAAGAGGTATATTGGGGTCTAGTTTTTCAGGTGGATTGCTTCTTTCCCTTCTTTCCTCTATCCACTTCAGTCTGTGGAGCGACCAAATTTTGTGCTTCTTATGTTGGGCTCTGAGTTAATTCATTACTTTTTTAACTTTTGAAAAAGGATACCAGTTTTAGAAAACTGTAGCTAAGTGTTCTTTACAAGCTAAGGATGGTGATGTCCGGATGAGCTCGACAGTCAGTTTTCTTGAAAAGTACTTATAATTTCTAAGTATCTTAGAAATAATGAGTATCATTAATGCACTGATTTTTTTAACTTGCAGAAATTGTGCTTGGAGTTTTACTACTGATGTAACTTAGTAAAGGTTGCTAAGATTTGACTTCAAATTTACCAATAATTCTGGATTTAGTATAATTTTTGCCTATAACTTTAGACAAAGTTATATCTAAGAGATTAAGAAAAAGAATGCTAAATAGAAAGAGACTTTTATAATTAAGGTGTCACTACAGAAAGTCAGTAAGAAACCAAGAAACCCAATAAGAATGTCAACGAGAAAAGGAAGAGAATTAAAGACAGAACGAGGTGCACACTGGCTCCCTGGCAATGGAGTGATCTCTTAAGAGGTTGCATCTTTGGAGTTTTCCAGGCTTTTCCTAGCTGCCAAAGGAGACTCAAACTCTTTTTAACACCCACCATATCCTAGCTTTACAACAGCTTCATGTTAAAGTATAAGATGCGAAAAGTTAAAGATGTTAGACTCACACAACAATAGAATAAACATCTCAAAATGTATTTAAGTCAATAATGAATGAAAGAAGTAGTAAGACACAAAATTGGTACCTCAAAACATTTGAGAAACAGGAACTTATGTAGTCCACCAGGAGAGAAATTTTGTGCATGTATGTGGTACTGGGGATTGAACCCAGGGTCTTTGCACTGAGCTACAGCCCCAGACCTCCTTTTTATTTTTTATTTTGAGACAGGGTCTCACTAAATTGCTAACTTGCCTGGCTTGGGCTTAAACTTGCAATCTTCCTACGTCAGCCTCTCAGAGTATGGGATTACTATCCTGTGCCACTAGGTGCAGTTTTATACCTTATTTAAATCTGCAAAGATCTTATTTCCAAATAAGGTCATATTCACAGACTAGCATTAGAACGTGGACATATATTTATAGGAGATACAATTCAATCTATTGCAGGAAATTTTGGAATTAAGAGGTCTTAGGTTTGAATTCCTTAGACCATTTAGTTAGATGAGTATCTCACAGTCGTGTCTGCATGCTTTCTGCTTTACCAAGTGCTGGAGAAATTTTCTGTTCTTAGCAAGGTGGAATTTCAGGAGCCCCAGACACTTATAGTGGCAATTTTGCATCTAGCCACCTTGTTTGGATTTTATATTTCCAGTTCAAACAATAAATCCCTTTCACGGTCTCTGACACAAAGTCATTTCTTTTTGCTCAGGTTCCAGGACCTTACCTTTTCCTTTATACATCTTAGGTTTTGGTACTTGCCCAGAAGATCAGTTTTTCTGAGATCTGGTCTATGTCCTGCCCTTGTCATGGTACCTCCAAAGACATCAATGCCAAGGGAGCAATGTGATTTACTAGAGAATGAGGAGGGAGCAATCACCCCACTCTGATTGATAAAGAGAAAATTGGCCTGGGTGACCTTTTGTGCGAGTGTGTGTGTGTGTGTGTGTGTGTGTGTTTGTGTTTGTGCGCGCACATATGTGTGTTGGTTGGTTCGGCATTCATGAGGGGCACTCAAGCTCCCGGACCTTTTCAGAGTTTGGGAACAGTAGCAGATCTCAGCACCTCGTGGATGTAGAGATCAGTTATCTTCAAGATTTTAACTTAAAAAAATCTTGCAAGTTAATTTTGAAAAAGTTACAAAGCCCCTCGCGGGTTTTTTCCCCCTCTTTGGTACCGGGCATCAAACTTGGGACTTTGCGCTTGCGAGGCAGGTGGCGGAACCACTGAGCTAAATCCCTAGCGCCCCTTCACATGTTTTTAAGTTAACATCTAAAGGTTTTCATCTTGTTTATATAATTCCAAAATATCTTTTTTTACATTTCGTAATATAGTAACGTTTTAAAACAAAACCACTGGGGCCGGAGGTTTAGCTCAGTGGTTCCGCAGCCTGCCTCGCAAGCCTAAGGTCCGAGTTTTGATCCCCGGTACCAAATCAAACCAACAAAAAACCTGGCTGTATTGTTCTTTTAAAAGTGTCCAGCAGAAACTAAATGTTATAATGACTTGGTATCTACCCACTACCATAGTTTTGTGTATTTATAAATAGGTTTTTAAAAATAGTTGGTTATTTAAAATATTTTGTTCATGTCTTTTTTCCTCCTCAAACTCATATTTAAATTTAATTCTTCCATATAATTTAACTCTAATGTAAAGCTTTTAAACATAAAAGTCTTTTGTTACTTACTCTGACCTAATTCTTTGCAAAAGATATATTAAAAAAGCAAAATTTAAAACTGTCTTCTTGACAGTAACCTATGGTTCTGAGAGTTAACCACATTTTATTTTAGACTCAAATAAATAAAATCACAGATGAAAAAGGAAATATTACAACTGACTCCAAAGAAATACAAAGTATTATTAGAGACTGTTATGAACAACTATACACCAACAAATTTGATAACCTAGAAGAAATGGACAAATTCCTGGACACATTCCCTTACTGAGTTTGAATCATAGAGAAAAAGAAAAACTGAACAGACCAATAACAAGAAATGAGATTGAATCAGTAAAAAGTACCACAACAAATAAAAGCTCAGGACCAGACAGTTTTCTTGCTGAATTCTACCAAACATTTAAAGAAGAAGTAATGTTAGTTTTCCTCAAATTATTCCAAGAAATTGAAGAGGAGGGAATTCTTTCAAACCTATTTTATGAAGCCATTGTTGGTCTGATACTAAAACCAGTCAGACACAACAGTAAAAAAGAAAGCTAAAGGTTAATACTCCTGATGAACATAGATGCAAAATTCTTCATTAAACTTCTAGCAAGCTGAATCCACTAGCATTTTATGCTAAAATTATTCACTATGATCAAGTGAGACCCATTCCAGGGATACAAGAATGTTCAACATATACAAATCTATAAAGATGATAAACCATAGCAACAGAATGAAGCAAAATCATTTTATCATCTAAACAGATGCAGAAAAAGTATTTGATAAAATTTGACATCTCTACATTATAAAAAATTCTGAACAAATTAGATATGAAAAGAATTTATATTAACATAATAAAGGCCATTAATAACAAGCCCACAGCCAAATCATGCTGAGCAGGGAAAAACTGAAAGCTTTCTAGGATCTAGGAAAAGATCTTTCACCACTTTTGTTCAATATAGTACTTAAATCTTCAGCTAGAACAATCACACAAGAGAAGGAAAGAAAGGGCATCTATATTGGAAAGGAGGAAGTTGGATAGTCACTGTAGATAATATTATCTCATACATAAAAAGAATCCCAAATACTCCACTAAAAAATATAAGAATTAATAAACTCACCAAAATTACAGGGTACAAAATGAATATATAAAAATCAGTAGCATTATCATAGGAAAATAGTAAATTACCTGAAATAAAAATCAAGAAATCAATTGTATTACAATAGCTACAAAAAACTAAAGTATCTAGGAATAAATTTAACCAAACGATCTCTACAAGAACTAAAAAGCATTGATGAAAAGAAAGACATTGTGTGTTCATGGATTGGAAGAATCAATATTGTTAAAATGTCTATACTACTCAAAGAATTCTACAGATTAGATGCAATCCCTGTCAAAATGCCAGTGACATTCACAGAACTAGAAAAAAAAATCCTAAAATTTGTGTGGAACACAAAATCTCTGAATAGACAAAGTCATCTTGAGCACAAAGAACAAAGCAAGAAGCATTAACTTACCTGACTTCAGAATATACTAGAGAGATATAGTAATTAAAAGAGTGTGATATTGGTATAAAAACAGAAACATAGGTCAATGGAAAAGAATAAAGAGCACGGAAGTAAACTTGCTTCTACAGTCAATTCATCTTTGATGAAGGTGCTAAGAACACGCATTGAGAAAGCATAGTCTTTTCAAAAAATGGTGCAGGGAAAATTGAATATCTACATTCAGAAGAATGAAATTAGACACCTGTTTGTCATCACATATGAAAATCAACCCAAATGGGCTAAAGACTTAAAGATAAAATTTGAAACTTGACAGTGCTAGAAGGAAATGGGGGAAACACTTCATAACATTGTTCTGAGCAAGGATTTTTCTTTAAATAGACTCAAAGCACAGGCAACAGAAGCCAAAATAAATAAACTAAAAAGCTTTTTTATAAGAGAGGAAACAATCAGCAAATTGAAGAAGCAACCTATAAAGTGGGAGAAAAATACTTTGAGTTATTCATATAATAAAGGGTTAATATACAGATATATAAGCAATTCAAACAACTTAATACCAAAAACCAAAAACAAATAATCTGATTAAAAAACAGACAATAAAACTAAACAGATTTTTCTCAAAAGAATACATACAGGGGACCGGGGATTTAGCTCAGTGGTTCCGCTGCCTGCCTCGTAAGTGCAAGGTCCTGAGTTCGATCCCCAGTATGCCCCCCCCACCAAAAGAATACATACAAATAGTCAACAGGCATATGAAAAAAGTTCAATATCACTTATTATCAAGTAAATAATAGAGTAAATAATAAATAATAAAATCACAAAGAGATATAACCCTTATCCAGTTAGAATGGCTATTATCAGAAAGACAAAAGATAGTAAGTGCTGATTTGGAGAAAAGGGACAACTTGTACATTATGGGAATATAAATTACTACAGCCATTATGAAAAATGGTAGGCTATTATAAGAAAATTAAAAATAGGACTACCATACAATCTATCAATCCCACTACTGGGAATGAAAGGAAATGAAATCAATATGATGAAGAGAAACCTGCATTACCATGTTCATTGCAGCACTATTCTTGATAGCCAAGAAATGGAATCTACCTAAGTATACATTATTGAGTGAATGGATAGAAAATATGGTAAATTTGAAATAGGCAAAGGTTCAAAGGTGTAGAGGTGGTGGGAGGGGACAGGGAAAGGGAAGAAGGGAAAGGAAAAATTATGAGAAAAAAAAAGGAAACGAAATCTATGTAAATAGGGAATGGTGGAGGGGGTGGAGGGGGTGAAGTGCGCACAGGTAATGGAGAAAAAAATAAGAACTACGATACATCATGTACAGGTACAAGCACCCAATGATAAATATAAATGTATACCTAAAATGTACCAATAAAAGAATTAAAAAAATATTATGGTAGTATACAGCCATAAAAAGGATGAACTCTTGTCATAAGTGACAAAATGTTAAGTGAAATAAGGCAGGCACTGAGAGATGAGTATCACACGATCTAACACAATGTGGAATCTAAAAAAATTGATCTCACAGAAATTGAGAGGCTGGAGAGTTAGTAAGGAGGGAGAGATGGGGAAAAGTGTGTCTATAGGTATAAACTACACTTAAGAGTAAAAAGTTCTGGTGTTTTGTTGTGCAGCAGAGTCAGTATAGATAATGACAATGTACAGTGGTGCCTCGGTTCACAAACTTAGTTCTTTCCACAATTCTGGTCGCAAACTGAATTGGAGGAAAACTGAATCAAATTCAATGGTTAGGTTCAATGTTGACCTTAGGGGGAAGTTTGATTTGGTTCCCACCCAATTTGATTTGCAACCACAAACATGGAAAGAATTAAGTTCATGAACCAAAACACCAGTTATTCCTAGAAGAAAAGATAATAGATATTTTCTTCACAAAGAAAATAAATGTTTGAGGGGAAGGCTGAGCTGCTGGCCTCGCACCCTCCTGGGGCTGGGCCTTGATGCTGCCTCTGCCCCTGGATGTAAAGCAGAATGAAACTCAAAAACTTGGTCCAGTTCTTTCTCCAGAGTCTCCAACACCTGCTCCGTTTACTGCCCTGGAACGTCAGAAAACTGGCCTTGTTGGTTTCTCCTGAGCCCCAGGCACTTCTTCCTCTTGCGCCTTTGAAATCCGGTCCTGTTTCTTCTCCTGAACTTCCAAAACCAGCCCCTTTTACTTCTGAATCACAGAAGCCTGTTCCTCCTCCAGAGCCACAGAAACCTGCCCCTGTATCTCCTGAACCAGTGAAAGCTGGTCTTCTTAACCCCAGGCCTCAGAAACACTTTCATTTCACAGAGACAGGAGGGGCACCTTCAGCCTCATCTCCGGAGTCACCAGTTCTGTCTGCTTCCTCTGACCGTTGGTCTCCATCTCCCAACTGCATCTCCAGAATCTCGGAGGCCAGCCCAGACTGCCTCCCCTGAGCCAAGGAAGCCGTCCCCATCAGAATCTCCTGAACCTTGGAAGCCATTCTTTGCTGTCTCCCCAGAGCCCCGGAGACCAGCCCCAGCTGTGTCGCCAGGTTCCTTGAAGCCAGGCCCACCTGGATCCCCGAGGCCTTGGAAATCGAGTCCTTCTGCATCATCAGGTCCTTGGAAACCAACTAAACCTGCTCCATCCATGTGTCCTGGGCCCTGGAAGCCAATTTCTTCTCTATTACCTGGACCCTGGAAACCAGCTTCATCTGTATCCCCTGCATTCTGGAAGTCATCTTCAGTCTCACCAGGTTCCTGGAAAACTCCACCCACATCTCCAGACTCATGGAAGTCTGGCCCACCTGAGCTTCGAAAGACAACTCCTACCCTGTCACCAGAACATTGGAAAGCGGTTCCCCCAGTATCTCCTGAGATTCGCAAATTGGGCCCACCACTCTCCCCAGAGCTCCTCAGCCCAGTGGGCTCTCCAGAGCTCAGGAAGCCCTCAGGGTTGCCAGACCTTTGGAAGCTTTCTCCTGATCACCTGAAAACATCTCCTGCCTCCCTGGATTTTTCTGAGTCTCAGAAAATTTCCCTGGTAGCTCTCCTGATCTCTGGAAGTCTTCCTTCATCATGGAATCTCAGAAACCCACTGTCTCCCCTGAGACCCGGAAATCAGGTCCATCAGAGTCTCCCAAATCAGCCTCAGATATCTGGAAATCTGTTTCCTCCTTTGATGCTGAGCCTAGAAAATCCATGCTGTTTCCTGAGCCCACCAAAACTGCCCCACCTGCTTGTCCTGAGCCACAGAAACATCCTCTTCTTTCTGAGTTCCCCAGATCTGCTGTGTTCTCAGAGACTCAAAAGACAGCTAAGCTTGGTGATGAGCTACAGATAGATCCCATAGGTGACCCAAAGTATGATATTTTGATTCAAGAAGAGCTTCTAGTGACACTGAAGACAATTTTAGAAGATGCCTTGTTTCCTTACTTCAAGAAACTCAAGAAGGACAGCCAGGAGCACTCAGATGCTGAGCTGAGCAGCAGTGAGTAGATCAGAACAGATTTGGATGCCATAGATATTAAGGGCCAAGAATCAAGCAGTGATCAAGAGCAGGTAGATGTAGAATCTACTGATTTTGGCAAAGAGAACAAAATGGACATGAGCAGTCCAGAGCAGTCCAAACATGTGCTACAGTTCGCTGAAGAAAAAGAAGCATTTATCACTGAAGAAAAAGAAGCGTTTATCTCTGAAGAGAAGATTGCAAAATATATGAAGCATGGAAAAGGAAAGTATTATTGCAAAATTTGTTGCTGTTGTGCTATGAAAAAAGGTGCTGTTTAGCATCATTTGGTTAATAAACATAATGTCCACAGACCTTCCAAGTGCACAATTGTGGAAAGGCATTTCTTTTAGAATCTCTCCTTAAAAATCATGTAGCAGCCCATGGGCAAAGTTTACTTAAATGTGCATGCTGTAATTTTGAGTCAAATTTCCCAAGAGGCTTCAAGAAACATTTAACTCATTGTCAAAGCTGGCATAACGAAGAGGCAAATAAAAAGCTGACGGAAGCTTTTGAATCACCCCTGGAGGAGCAGCAGATTCGATTTTCAAACATACTGAATACAGCTCTATGGTATTGTTTCCTGAGATACTAGCTTGTTATGTAGCTTGGTTGGATCAGTAGATGGTAATGTGTATGGTGTACCGTGTTTGTCTCATAGTGCTACAAAGCATAAGCATTTGGTTATTTTTTTATGGTCTCTGTTATGTGACTGTCTTGTAAATCAATAAAATTTTAATGTATATTCCAGAAAAAAGAAAGAAAATAAATGTTTGAGAAGAGAGACATGTTTATTCTGATTTGAACACTACACAATGTGTACATGAAACACCACATGGTATCTGTATGTACAATTTTTATGTGTCAGTTTAAAAAATAAAGAATTCTTTTAGGTTGTGTTACTGTAACCATCAGTACATAACAAAATAACATAGAGATAAAATATTGATAATTAAATATAAAATATAAAAATTTTTTGGAAATCCAATTCCTAATGAAATGACAATTTTCCCCCAACAATCAGTTTATTACTTATTGCTGGAATGAGATAGAGTTTTGAATTAATTACTCTTTTTCATTTTTACAGGTAAAAGTACTAAGAAATATTATTTATTAAATAAGTAGCAAAAACATAAGGAGTAATGTAATTTCTTCTGAATTATGTGCTAAGAAGTAATGATAAACTATTATTTAACTTTTCTATTACCTGGCAATGTCACTAAGTTCTCCAAATTAGTGAAAGAAATGAATTGAAACCATGTGATGTGCAAAATGATTTGTAATCCAGTCATCAGAAGGCATTCAGTTTCTCATATTTCTGGGAAATTCATCAAAAAGGCTTTACCGCAACTTAACAAATGATTATTACTTACACTTATTACTCTTTCAGTTTAACTTGATTGACTCAATATATTCACATAGGATTCAGAGAAGTGAAAAGTTTATTTTCTATACCTTTATGTTTTATAAAGTCTTTTTTGTTTTGTTTTTTTTGGTACCAGGGATCGAACTCAAGTCCTTGCACTTGCAGCGCAGGTGGCAGAACCACTGAGCTAAATCCCCACCCCATAAAGTATTTTTTAATCTTATCACATCATTAAAACATATTTTCATCTAAAAGTTGAAAATTTTCTTCATTCAAGGGCTAGAGGGAAACCAGTCATTTTGTTAGTCCCATCAGCCCCAATCAGGCATATTATATTATCCATCAGAAAAAAATGTGACTTTATTTTTAAGTTTAGATATGTATTATGTATTTCAAAGATTAACATAAAGATTACTGGACAAAGATTATAGAACACATTTGATAAGACATTATTAAAAGAGGTCACGATTTGAATGATGTTCATTGAACATAATTCATTAATATATCAAGTTATAAAAAGGTAAGAAATCAAAATGCTATTTCTCATTACTTAATTTTTAATGATGCTGTTTAATTTGTAGAGTAAAACATTACTTATGTAGGAGAAGAGAATAACATGTAAAGTATGCTGAAATTCTGGTGTTCCTATTTGGGGCTAATTATATATGAGTCACATATAAAGGAAGAATTAAATCCATTAAATATTCAGATATCATAATTTAGCTTTTAGAAATTCTGTGTATATAACCTGGGCATAGTGTCATGCACCTGCAATCCCAGAACTCTGGGAGGTTTACCCAGAGGGATTGCAAATTTGAGTCCTGCCTGGAAAAGTTAGTAAGACTGTGTCTCAAAATAAAAAACTTTATAAATGGATTGGGGTGTAGCTCAATGTGGAGGCTCTGGGTTCAATTACCATACACACACACACACACACACACAAACACACACACAGTATTTAAAGAAAAAAATTTCTATTGAAAGTACTATTAAAAATAATCCTGCTGGTCTATAGGATGTGAAACAGAGATACCTTGGAAAACAGCAACTAGAAGAGAAAAACAAAAGTATATCTTCAGGAAACAGGGGAGAGCTGACAGGAAAACTAGAAAGTGCAGAGAAGCTAGAGAAATAGGGCACCATACAGAGAAAAGAATGAAGCAGCCTGGAAAGCTCACTCCTGCATCCAGAGAGGGGAACCTGTCTCTGCTGATACAAAGTAATCCCTGAGAGGGTCAGCAGCTCCAAGGAGAAGCAAAAGACCACACTGGCATCGCAAGTCACAAGAAAAGCCCATGGTGATTGTAAACCTCAAAAACAGAATGGGGTTTTACTGTGAAAGTGACTCCTTCCATGTGGCAGGCTAGAAGTGGAGAAGTCCATGGAGAGTGCACAGTATTTGAGACCAATTAGGCCTTATCTCAGAGATGCAAGAATGTTTCAACATATACAAATCAATAAATGTAATATACTATATAAATGAAAGCAAGGACAAAAATACATGATTATCTCAATAGATGCAGAAAAAAAATCTAACATCCATTCATGATAAACCTTGAAGAAAATAGGTATAAAAGACCTTATCTCATTCTGATAAAAGCCATTTGTGCCAAACCTATTTCCAACATCTTTTTTTCCCCCAACATCTTATTAAATGAGAAAAAGCTAAAAGTTTTACCTCTAAAATCAGGAACAAGATAACGATACCCACTATTATCCCTCCCATTCAGCATAATCCTCGAAACATTAGTCACAGCAATCAGGTAACCAAAAGAAATAAAAGGGATGCATATAGGAAAAGAAGAAGTCAAATTATATCATTTACAGATGACATGATTCTTTACACTAAAGAAATCCATTAAAAGATTTCTAGAATTAATAACCAGATTCAGCTGTGTTACTAGGATACAAAATTAACACACAATAATCAGTAGTGTTCCTGTACAACAATAATGAACTCACTGAGAAAGAAATTTGGAAAACAATACCATTCACAATAGCATCAAGAAAAATTAATTTCTTGAGAATTAACCTAACCAAGACAGTGAAAGACCTCTTTGAAAAAAGTACAGTACTCTGAAAAAGGAGATCAAGAGGATTTCAGAAAATAGAAAGATATCCTGTTCCTGAATAGGAAGTTCCAATATTGTCCAAGTAGCCATATTTCCTAAACTGATATACAGATTTAATGCAATTCCAATAAAAATCCCAATAGCATTCCTCATAAAACTAGAGAAAACAATCCTAAAATTAATGTGGAATAAGATGAGACCCAGAATAGCAAAACCAATTCTAGGTGACAAGAGCAAAGCAAGAGGCATCATAATACTGGACTTCAAGTTGTTTTACAAAGCTACAGTGCTAAAAAAGAGCATGGTTAAGATAAAGACCTTCTATTCTAATTTTCTGTAGGTTTTTTTTTTTTTTATCATGAATGGGTGCTGGATTTTGTCAAATGCTTTTTCTGTGTCTATTGAGATGATCATATGGTTTTTGTCCTTGACTCTGTTAATATGGTGTATTACATTTATTGATTTACAAATGTTGTATTTACAAATGGTGTATTACATTTATTGATTTACAAATGATTTATAAATGTTGCATCCCTGGGATAAATCCATCTTGGTCAGGGTGTATAATCTTCTTGATGACCCTCTGTATTCTGTTTGCCAGTATCTTGTTGAGGATTTTTGTACCTCAGACAAAGGACTACTATCTAGAATATATAAAGAATTGAAAAAAATAAGACCTCCCCAAATTCAAAGACCCAATTCAAAATTGGGCATCTGAAATGAACAGATATTTCTCAGACAAGGAAGTAAAAGCAGCAAACAAATATATGAAAAAATGTTCAACATCACTCATCATTCAAGAGATGCAGATGAAAACAACATTGAGATTCCACCTCACCCCACAAAGAATGGCTGCTGTCAAGAAGTCAACCAATAACAAATGCTGGTGGGGTTGTGGGGAGAAAGGAACACTTCTCCATTGTTGCTGGGAGTGCAGACTGGTGCAACCACTGTGGAAGTCAGTATGGAGATACCTCAGAGAACTAGGACTAGAGGTCCCATTTGACCCAGCTATTCCCCTGCTGGGTATCTTCCCAAAAGAATTAAAAGAATCATACCATAGTGATATATGTGCACCCATGTTCATAGCAGCACAGTTTGTAATAGCTAAAGCTTGGAAGCAGCCCAAGTGCCCATCGACTGGAAACTGGATAAAGAAGATGTGATTTTTTTAATAAAATGGAGTACTACTCAGCCATAAAGAATGAAAAACCTGAGTCATTTATAGCTAAATGGATGCATATCGAGGCCATACTCTTAAGTGAAATAAATAGGACACACATGTGTAAATACTGAATAGTTTCACTAGTGTGAGAAACTGATAGTGTAAACAAGAGTTAAAATGATTAAAATGAATAATTGATAATTTGAAATAGGAAAAAAGGTCCAAAGGCGAAGGAGTGAAGGGAGGGGAAGGGGAAAGGAAAAGAAGGAAAGGAAAAACTATGAGAAAAGAAAAAAAATGTTAATGAAATCTATGTAAATAGGGAAGGGTAGAGGGGGTGAAGGGCACACAGGTAATGGGGGAAAAAAATAAGAATGAAAATATATCATGTACAGGTACAAACACCCAATGATAAATGTAAATGAATTGTATACCTAAAGTGTACCAATAAAATGTACCAATAAAATTAATTTAAGAAAATAAAAAAGAGCATGGTACTGGCACAAAAACAGAAATGTCAATCAATGGAACAGAATAGAGGATGAAGATACAACTCCAGGCGCATTCAGCTATCTGATCATTGACAAAGGGGCCAAAAACATACCCTGGAGGGAAGATAGCCTCTTTAATGATGCTGGGAAAAATGACTATCCATATGCGGAAAATTGAATCTAGATGCGTATCTATCACCATGTATTAAGCTAAAATAAAAGTGAATCAAAGATCTAAATAATAAACAGTTTGCTGGAAGACAAAAAAGGGAAGCTCTTGATAACAGATAGAGGCAATGACTTTCTGAACAGAACCCCAATTGTATAAAAAATATAAACATCAACACACATGATTAAATTAAATTAAAAACTGGGCCAGGGATTTAGCTCAGTGGTTCTGCCTCCTGCCTTGCAAGTGCAAGGTCCTGAGTTCAATCCCCAGTACCAAAAAAAATAAAAATAAAAATATTAAGAACTTCTACATAGCAAAGGAAACAACCAACAAAGTGAAGAGTCAACCTACAGAATGGGAAATTTTTTTTGCCAGCAACTCAGGACAGAAGACTAATATCTAGAATATAAAAAGAATCCAAAAAAACAGAACTCTCTCAAAATAAAAAGGCCCAATCAAAAAATGGGCTATTGAAATGAACAGACACTTCTCAGAGAAAGAAATACAAATGGCCAATAAATATATGAAAAAAATGTTCAACATCTTTGGTCATTAGAGAAATTAAAATTAAAACTAAACACTGAGATTTAATCTTACTCAAGAAATAATGGCTACTGTGAAGAAATCAAATAATATTGGTGAGGCTGTGGGGAAACAAATCAAACAAATATTAGTGAGGCTGGGGGGAAAAAGGAACCCTTCATTGTTAGTTGAAATGTAAATTAATACAACCACTGTGGAAATCAGTATGGAGATTTCTCAAAAAACTAAAACTAGAAATTCATTCAACCAAGTTATTCCCCTTGTAGGTATCTTCTACAAAAAGTTAGACATTGTATTACAGTGACATACGCATATCCATATGTATTGCAGCACAACTCATAAAAGCTATATGGAAGTGGCCTATATGTTCATCAACAGATGAATGGATAAAGAAAATATCATGTTTATACAAAATGGAGTACTACACTGCCATAAAGAAGGTTACATTTGAGTCACTTGTAGGAAAATGGATGTACCTTGAGACAATAATGTTTAGTGAAATAAATCAGACACGCAAGCTTAAATATTGCACTTTCTTATATAAGAAACCAAAAGTATAAAGAAATTAAAGAGCAAAATGAAAGATAGATAATAGGAAACAAGGAGACAGATCTTTTCTAAGTAGGACTGGGACTAAGAGATTGAGGGAGAGGGGAGAGAGGTAATAGTAAGGGGTTTTAAAAAGGAATAAAGATGTATAATGTACATCTACCAACTCCCCACAATGAATGTAGTTATGTATTGCCAACTTATAATAATAAAAATTAAAAAACAAAAACAAAAACGAATCCTCCTACCTGCTAGCACATATTTTAAAAAAAGAATGGAGGGCCAGGGATTTAGCTCAGTGGTTTCACTGCCTGCTGCACAAGCGCAAGGACCCGAGTTCGATCCCTGGTACCAAAAAAAAAAAAAAAAAAAATGGAAAACATTAAACATTTATTAAGATAAAATCAGTATTATAATTGTAGTAAATATTTTCATTATGATTTAAAAATTAGTTTATAATTTTATATTGTGTAATATAGCCCAATTCTAAAATCAACTTTAAAAGTTTTACATATAATCTTTATCCACTATACCTTTAAAAACTTGGTAGTTCAGGAAACATTTCAGTATGTTCAGAGTTAGTAAGTGTGATTTACCATGTCTATTCTGACCCTACATGATCCTTGTCACATGGAATGCATATCTTTCTATAATCCCTTCTACTGTCATTTGGATCTGGAATGCTCCCCAAATGCTTATGTGTTAAGGTCTTGGCACCACTGGGGGTGTGCCCTTGTAGGTACTATTGGTACCCTCTTCTCTTTATTTCCTGGTTGCCATGATATGAACAGACCATCTGCCTTGCACTCCTACCTTGATACACTATGCTGGCACACACCCAATGCAACAAGGCCAAGCAATAAGCTGAAACCTCTGGAACCACAAGCTAAAATAAACCTTTTTTACTTAAAATATGGGTGTCTTTGGTATTTTGTCACAGTGACAGGAAGTTGGTTAACATATGTTCCCTGTGTCTTAACCAATAGAATACTGTAGCAATGATGATAACAAGTGATTCTATGATTTATAATGTTATAGCAGACTCTTCCTTGCTAGGAAACTCACTCAAGAGCCTCTCATTGCTGGTCTGATGAAGTAATTGGCCATGTTGGGGAAGCTCATGGCAAGAAACTGCTGGCAGTTTCTCAGAGATGCCAGGGGCCATAATGCTCATTGCCTCAAAGAGCTGAGAAATGCTGCCAATAGATAACCAGTAAGCAGCCTAGGGCTTCACTTCTACAACTGCCTGGAAATGAATTATGTCAATAATTCATTGAATTACTATTATGAATTATGCTTCTGTGAGACTGGAAGTGGATCCTCCTCTGATCAAATCTACAGGTGAGACTGCAGCCCACAGTACCCTTTGATTGTAAACTTGTGAAACTTTAAGCAAGAGACTCAGCTAAACTGTGGCCAGAACAGGACCCCACAGATATTGAAATAATAAATGTGTTATTTTATTTAAACTGCTAAGTTTGTAGTAGTTTGTTGTGTAGTAATAGACAACTAACACACTCAGCTGTTCATCTTTGTCATTTTTGAAATATTTGTATTTGTAAATAATTATAGATCTTAGAAATAAATATTAGGAATAGCTAAAAATAATTGCTTAAGTTTTAAAAAATATCCGTAAGTAAAAATGCTCTGTTTATAACCCAGTGGTTTACTCTTCATGGTAATGTATATGTGCCTGGGAAAGAAAAAGCATTAAGGGCTAAGTATGTCCCGATTAATCACTACTCTGATCAGTTCCCTGGAGGCTTTTTGCATTCAGACTCTCCACTGAAGGACTTGGGATGAGTGAGATATAGGCTTTTATTTTAAAAAGTAGGAGAAGGGCTGATGTGAATACAGGCACACTCTGTGGCACATCCAGAATTCCTCTGAAAGGTAAAGATCTAGTAACTGAATCCCTTTATATGTTTCCTTACCTTTCAAAAGTTGTAGGACTAGATGATTAATCAGAAGCTACTCCAACAAATCAGGGATGCTGAGGCTCAGAGCTTAGAGAAAGGAGTTAGTTCTCACAGGAAAGACAAAAAGAAAAAATACTCTTTACCTTTTTGAAGCTTATGTTTTGTGGAGGGATGGATAAAATAAAGTAAGTTATAAATAGCCAGGCACCACATATTAACATTTTGGTCAACGATGGACTGCATAAATCATGGTGGTCCCATAAGATTATAATGGAGCTGAAAAATTCCTACCTCCAACATATTGGGTGTTTTAATGTTATAGTCCAAAGCATTACTCACATATTTGTGATGGTGCTATTGTAAACAAACCTAATGTGTTGCCAGTTATGTAAAAGTATAGCACCTCCAATTATGTTCAGTATATAATACTTGATAATGATAAATGACTGTTTTAAATGACACTTTCATGAATTTACTGTACTATACTTATTATTTACTGTACTATATTATTTTAGAAATTTACTATACTATACTTATTATACTTCCTATAGTTACAAAGTAAAAGATTTACTGTAAATAACAGGATATGTTACACCAGCAACAGCCTCATGTACCTTGTATTTACTGCATCTCCTGAGGATATAAAAGAGGCCGTATGGAGTGATTGACCTAAACCATTTCAGTTTGTGCAAGTATACTCTGTTGATATTCTCACAGCAACAATATCACCTAATGACACATTTCTCAGAATCATTAACTAATGGATGGCTATAATATATTAGAAGGCAATAAGTGTTATAGAAGACAGCAAGGAATTGGGATGGAGATGACGCGATGATTGCAATTTAAAGAGTAGGATAGGAAAGTCCTCATCAAGCAGTTTAGATCTGAACTAAGATTTGAACAAAAAAAGTTCCATACAAAATAAATCTTATCCTTATTGAACTTCTCATCAAGTAAAATGTATTAGAAAATAAGTCAATATTTTTATAATATTATTAGTAGAGTAGTTATATATTTAAAATTATATACTCAGCAAATCATTCTTATATTTGAAGAAGAAAAGGCAACTTTAAGTAAATAAGAACTTACATCCTCTTTAAGAAAAATTTTCTTGAACAAGTTATTCAAACAAATGCGAGTCAGAAAATAGTATTTAATTTGAAATAGGAAAAGGTCCAAAGGGGCAGTAGTGGTGGGAGGGGAAGGGGAAAGGAAAGTAGGGAAAGGAAAAATTATGGGAAAAGAAAAAAAATGGAAATGAAGTCTATGTAAATAGGGAAGGATGGAGGGGGTGAAGGGTGCACAGGTAATGGGGAAAAAAAATAAAAAACCAAGATACATCATGTACAGGTACAAGCATCCAATGATAAATGTAAACCTATTGTATACCTAAAATGTACCAATAAAAGAATTTAAGGAAAAAATAATATTTAAGGGAAAAAATCCAGAACTGTGACCTATAAGAAATAGTGGTAAGCAATAGAACCAATGACAATTATAGTTAAATCTAAGTAATTGAATTCTGGTTATAGAGTCACCAAAAAGGGTTTTTAAAATAGAAAATAGAGCTGGGGTGTGACTCAGTGCTTGCTCTAGAATGTGTGAGGCCCTGGATTCAACCCCCTGTACCATAAGTAATAATAATAATAATGATAATAATAATAAACAAAATAAAAATAGAAAGCTAAGATAAAAACTTAAAAATGCGATTTTGCAATTTTAGGCTTAGATTTTAGAAAAGGAAACCCAGGAAGTGACACAGTAGAGAAGTGGGGAGAATGACAGTAGAAAAAGGGCAAGTAAAAGTGTTCTTAAATTTTTATCTTCTTGAGGGATAAAAACATTAATTCTTGACTTTTTTTAACATTTAAAGCTTAATATAATCAGAACAGAAATAGAATATAAAGCTTCATACTTTTAGTAAAGGGCAAAGATGAGTGGCACCAATAAAGATTATTGCCTTTTCTCAAAACTACATTTTGTAACAACAGTAGACAGTAGAAGAATAAAAAATTACTCTAAAAAGAAGGGAAAATGGGAGCGGGTAGGAGTGAGTTAAAAGTGCATACAGTATATTAAAATACCACCAGGCCAGGGGGTTCCAGATTAGGCCTTCCTCTGTGCAGAGCTCTTTTGTACCTCTCCTTGCCCATGGGTGTGTAAAATGAATGTGCACATTGGTGAGAAAAGGCCCAGGGACCCTGGCAACTTTGTTAAGAATGTGAAACAGCAGGGCAACAGACCACCACTTTTGCACTAATTGTGGATGGCAGCAACATGAGAAAATCGGCCCCAAAAAGAAGTTGGCTACTTACTAGTGACACTGTTGTGGCATTTGGAAGCAGCAGCCCTGATACTTCTGCCTAAGTAAGCCTAGGGTTCCTTGGCCAGAGAAGAAAGGAGAGGAAGCTCGGGAGAGAGATATTTGGCTTCTTGCTAGTGGGGACATGTGAGGGCCCAATGATTAGAGGGAAAATAAAAGCTGTTTCTGTAATAGTACCTCAGCCTGGTGAAGTGGATCAGATCTACTGTTGTCATGTCTAATTATTTGACCTCAAAACAAATTTATTTTTTACAATGATTATGTGTAACTTTAGTGACAGACAAAAAGAAGGGTATATAGAATTTTCCTTCCATTACATTAATGATATTATCTCATTAATGTAGCTTGGATTCAAACATCTTAGGTCTTTTGACAGATGTGAAATCTGAGAAAGGAGTAACAGACCTTAGATTACCTAGACCCAGAGGACACTTTCATAAAAAGACAAGGACAGTGGAACCCCATAAATTCTTGCTCTTTAGACATATTCCCATGACTCCAACAGTGATACATTGGTAATAAATGCTCAGAGCACAGAGTACTTAGGAGACTTTATTGTTTATTGACCCCTGAGCTGAGAGATCAATAGGAATTCTATATTCCTAGAGATAGATGTCTCCAAGCTGTGTGATGGCAGAAGAGTCAGTGGGGGGTAGCCCCCTTGTGAGTTTTAGGGAGTGGAGGGATGAATTTGGAGCTGAAGTGGAGCACAGCTGCTTTAACATGTTTACTTTTACATGTTGGACTTCTCATCCTTTGAGCAAAGGGATTAAAGCTAAAGTAAGTTTGAAAACAGCAGTCCTGAAACCTATTATTTGTGAGAGAACCAGTTTAGAATTGGAAGAAGTAAGTGCTAGGTGACTGAAACAGATGTTATTGACTCTGGCAAGCATACAAATACTAAACTTGTTGCTACTCAAAGTCCAATCAAGCAGAGGCCAGCAAGAAGCTTCCCAAGTTTCCAAAAGCTCTCACAAGTCACTTAAAATATAACAAGATGGGGAAAGCTTATTGTGAAACTTCTCTGGGAAAATGACTAGGTAGTTGGAAAGCATTCATTCTTTTATTCATTAAGTATTTATTGAGAGCTCTCTATGTGCCTACCACATAGATACTGGGATAAGCAGTAAATAAAATGTCAGAGCCCCTGCTCATAGGGAGACTACATTGTAGTGGAGGATATTCTTTTTTTTTTTTGTACCGGGGATTGAACTAGGACCTTGAGCTTTCGAGGCAGGTGGCGAAACAACTGAGCTAAATCCCCAGCCCTCTAGTGGAGGATATAGGCAGTAAATAATAAGTATATAAATAATTTCTGGTCGTACAGCAAGGGCCATGAAGAAGAGTAAAACAGATTAAGGGGGCAAAGTGATGACAGAGGAGCCTTTTACAGAGAATGGACAAGGAAGACTTTTCTGTTACTGTCCCTTGAGCAGATATCTGAAAAGAGTGAGGGAGCAATAGGGAAAATATACCAGAAGGAGGAAGCAGAAGAAACACATAACTGTGAGGCAGGATCTTATAGGGGAACTTGAAGAATGGTGAGGAAGCCAGGGCAGCTACAGTGGAGGATAACAGGGAAAGAAGGTGAGGTGAAGGTGTTTTGAGAAGGTGGGATGTGAGATGTGAGACCTCCAAGGAGGCTCTCAAATCATTGCTAACGTTTATTCTAAGTTGTGGTTCTGATGGGAGTTTTTGTTTTGCTGGGTAAGGGTGGCATGAAAATTTGGAGCATGAGCTGAACATTAGAACAGGGAAACCATGCTGAGCACTGCCCAGTATTGTCCTTATGGGAGCTTTCTGTATATCATTCTCTGTCCCCCTAACAACGGGTGAGTCAGTACAAACATAGAAAATTGAAGTAGTTTGAAATTATTAGTCTGCCTCAGCACCCATGGTTCTAAAATTATTTTGTCAGTTTCCCAGATAAGAGGAGAAGGGTCTGAAAACTCAGGAAAAGGGAATTCCTGGGTTTGGGTGCTGTTTCATCTACAAAGTCAGAAGTGGCTGGTTAATCCTTTTTCATGATGCCACCTTTCTGTCTCTTCTGCCTTCCAGTTCTCCATTTAAGGAATCTTGTGATTACATGGGGCTCACTAGGATAATCTCATTTTAAGGTCAGTTGATTAGCAATTCAATTCAATTTGCAGCCTTAATTCTCTGTTGCCATGTAACATAATACAATCACAGGTCCTAGGAATTACAATGTGGATGTCTTTGGAGGTTTGTTATCCTTCCCACTAATGTCACACTCTGTAAGTGTAATATATAAAGAGTAAAATAAAAGATAATAGAAAGTAGGGAGATAGAGCTTTCTCAAATGGGGGGGGTCAAGGGATGCAGGGAAGGGAGAAAGAGGGGAGAGAAAGGGTATGAAGAAAGGTAATTAAACTATGCTAGGTACATGTCCCAACTCCACACAAAGATTGTAAACATTATGTACTGGAAATGTGTACTAATTTAAAAAATGCAATACAGTGTTTATTTTCTATTTCAAAGATAATTTTACTATGTTTATGTTCTTTTGTGTAAATTGCCTCAAACCTATTTTGAAAAGAGTTTCATGAAAAATGTACCTCTGGAATCATAAAAAAGATATTTGGTCTTTGAACTTGATTTCTGGCAAGGGGTTCTAAAACCCTTGAAATCTTCTGAGTGAGGGAAATTGTTTTGCTAATGAGATAACTCAAAATGAAGCTGAAGATCTTTAGCTTGAGGATCGGGATTGATCACCAGAAAGATTAGATAGTTGAAACTTTTAGCTTCATCCCAGAACTTCCAGGAAGAGAAGTACTGGAGATTAAACAAATCATTAATGGCCAATGACTTAATTAATTGTGTCTATGTAATGAACCATAAAACCATAAGTAACAAACTGAAACAAGCTCTAGGATTGGTAAAAATATCCACGTGCTGGGCAGGTTGTGTGATCTCCGAAGGCATGGAATCCCCCATTCACCCACCATCTTGCCCTATACATGTTTTACATTTGGGTGTTGCTAAATTGTAATAAAATGATGATAGTAACTAAAATGACTTCATGTGTCCTGTGAGCCATGCTAGCAAATTAGGGAACTTGAGGAGTGGGTCTTGAGAATCCCTGACTTAGAGTTGATCTGTCAAAAGCAAAGGTGACCCAGGACTTGCGATTGGTGACTAGCACCTGAGATGGAAACAGTATTGCGATGCTGAGCTTTAACTTGTATAATCTGACACTAGCTTCAGGCAATGTTAGAATTGAATTGGGTTGTAGAGTACTGTCTCAGTTACTTTTCTTTTGTTGCTGAAACAAAATGCCCAACACCCAAAGTTAAAGGAGAAAAGAGTTGTTTTAGTTCACAGTTCGTAGAGGTTTCAGTCCATAATCAGCTGGCTTCAAGGGAGGGTGGCAGAGGAGAAACAGTTCATGGTACCCACAAAGTAGCAAAAGCAAAAAAGGACCTTAGCGTCTTTCTTCTCCTTTTATCTTATCCAGACTACCTAGGGTGGGTAGCACTCACACCCTTAATCCAGTGCTCTTGAACCTAGCACTGTACCATGAATCAATTCCAGCATCACTCACTCTAGATCCAGCCACTTCTGAAAAAGTTCCACCTAAGACTTCATGAGGCTTTGGGGGGACATCTAAACACAAGCCGTAACAGGTATTCAGTTGCTATCTAGAGTGTTAAGGTATCAGTTGGTTTGAGGAAAAAGCTGACACATTTGTTGTCAGAAGCCTGAAAACTAAAAACCAGCACAGAACACTTACTTAAAAATATGAATAGACTATATATGGTGGCGGAGAAGTCGGAGAGTTGTCTTATGGCTTCTTGCTCACTCCATCCATATATCACCATTAGACAAAGGGAGTAGAGCTACTTCAAAATATGAGTTGATGGGGCTGGGGATTTAGTTCAGTGGTGCCACACCTGCCTGGAAAGCACAAGGTCCTGAGTTCAATCCCTGGTACTGCAAAAAACCCCACAGAAAACAAGCAAGCAAACAAACAAAATATAAGTTAATAACTTGAAGCATTGTTTTCTTCAGAGCTGATATTCCACTTTCCAAAATTCTCAATCCAGCTTCTGTAGGGAAAAAAGAACTGAATTTGCCATCAAACAGTTATCTATTTCCGCTTTAAAAATTACTAAAAAACTTAGAGACTGAAAATATAAAATGTTTAATATCTCCCAGCTTTTATGGATCAGAAATCTGTATGCAATTTAGCTGGGCACCTCCTCTGCTGATTCATACTACAGTAAGAAGTGTCATCTAAAGTCTGAATGGGGGAGTGTATTAGTCAGCCTTTTCCTTCTCAGGCACTCCAAACTTCAAGAGAAGTTTAACTTGACTAACATTTTAAGGGGATTCAGTCCATGGTCAGCTGGGGCCAAGGCAGAACATCACTGTGGAACAGTGTGGTAAAGCAAAGCTTCATAGTTCATGTTGGTTGGAAGCTGAGCAGGGAACAGTATCAGAGAGGAACAGGTGAGGGATCAAAATAGCACCCAAGGTCACACTTCTGCAACCCACCCAGACACACACAGGACTGTGCTTTGCTAATCCACTAGGTATTTCTTAATCCATTCGAGTTGATATATCACAACTAATGGTCAAAATACACCTTAGTCAACTTGAAAACCAGACACATCTCCTTAAACCATACTTATTCTCTAAAACAACAGAAAGTTCATAATGATGCTAAACATGATACAATTATCCCATGTGCAACTGGAAACAAAAGAATTCCTTCCTCAAAATCTTGATAGTTTCAGCATTTTTCAAAAGTCCAAGTTTCTTCTGAGACTCAAGGCAAACTCTTAGATGGGACCCTTTGTAAAAACCAAAAACTAAATAATCCCAAGGTACGATGGCAGAGGATAAATATTCCCATCCCCAAAGGGAGAACTGGAGGATAAAAAACAGAACAAGAATCTAGAACAAGACTGAAACTCAGCAGACAAACATGAAATCCTGCAGCTCTATAGCCAGCATCCCGGGCATACAATGTGAATTCTGAAGGGTTTGGGAGGCCGACACCTGTGGCATTATTGCAGCCCACACAGATTCTTTGCAACTTTTCATAGTAGACATTCCATGTTACTAGCATCTCCAACTTTCTGTGGTCTCTGCTGCACCTTTGGCCTTGTTCCCACAACTTCATTTACTACCCTCTCAGGGGCTCCTTGCCTGGTTTTCCTGGCTTTTCTTTAAAATCTTAGTGGAAGCACCCCTGACCCTTTAACTCTTGCATTCTGTATAACACCAAAACCAGTATAATAAGGATGATTCCGCCATCCGCTGTCACAGAAATCAGTGGCCAGAACCTGTTAGACCATGGCTGCAGGGTCTCTGCATGCCTGGGTAGCCAAGAATGGTGAAATAAATCCCAAGGAACCAATTCCCTAGGAGACTCTTCTCCAGCCGATGTCCCAGGAACTATCCTCAGATGAAAGTTTAATACTTTCACATTCTTGAGCCTGCAGTGGGTGGGGTCTTGTTTATTCCTGAGATGCTCTTAAAGCATTTTTCTTCTTGTCCCTCTTCACTGTACTTAGTTTCTTTTTGATGCCTTTAATCTCTTTAGCAGTCATACATCCTTTGGCCTCAACATTACATATGGTTCCCTCTGGGCCAAAATATAAGTTTTTCAAATTTTCTGCTCTGTGTTTTGTCCCCAATTCTTACTATAAATCTGACTAAAATAGCTAGCACTACCCATGCAGTTCCAGCCTGAATGTTAGGCTGCCTTGAAATTTGCTTTGCCAAATTAATTAGTCCACTACCTTTAATCTCATTCTCCTACAAAGTCTCAAGACATGGATAAAATATAGACCAATTTTCTGCCAGAGTGTAACACAGAAGACTTCTAGTCCTAATGCCAATGGACATGCCTTGTTCTTACCTGAGACCTCCAGAGTCGTGCATTTATTGACTGGATTTCTATTTTCATTCTGATCTTCTGAGTTATGACCTGAAACACCCATCAGGCTCTGTTCATTGCATTTTAAGGTTTCTTTAGCCTACATTTGCAACCATTTCCAAACTCTTTCTGCAAACTACTTCCAAATACTTTTAAGTCACAAGGTCAGTTATAGAGACAACTCCACTCCCACTACCAATTTTCTGTATTAGTCAGCTTTCCTATTGCTGATCACAATACTTGATACCCACAAATTAAAGGAGCAGAGGTTTAAGTTTGCTCGTGTTTTAAGAGGATTCAGCCTATGGTCAGCTGGGTCCAAGGCATAAACACCATGGCAGAAAATGGGGTGGAGCAGAGCTGCTTAGTTCATGGTGTCTGGGAAGCAGAGCAGAGGAACAGTGTCAGAGAGAAATGGGTAAGGGATCATATATAATACTCAAGGTATTATATATACACCTTATATATATATACAGCTTATATATACATACACCTCCATTACCTACCCATACACACCCATGAGCATGCTTTACTAATCTGCTGGGTATCCCTTAATCTATTCAAGTTGTCATATCATGATTAATGGTCACAAGAAGGATTCATTTCCAAGCTCATTCATGCGGTTCTTGACAGTATTTGCTTTCCTGTGGGTTGTTGAACTGAGAAGCCTCACTTAATGGCCATGTGGGCCTCTCCACAGGGTTCTCATCACAAAAGCTGGCCTCTCAGAGTGATGGACAGAGTGAGAGGGAGAGCCCAAGATGCAAGGCACAGTCTTTTTGTAACCTAGTCTCAGAAGTGATATCTCACCACCTTTGTCATACTGTATACTTTAGCAGTGTATCACTGGATCCATCCCACTCTCAGAGAAAAGGCACTACTTACCTGCATGAACACCAAGAGGAGAGGAATTTTGGGAGCTACTTTAGATGTTGCCTGTCATAGCCACCATCTGAAAAATTTTTCTAGTTGAGGCATCAACTTAAAATACCAGTGAAAAAATTTACCTGAGATTACTGCAGCCTCTTGGAATCCATTAAACCAATGCAAACACAAAGATAAATGTGTCAATTTAACCCTCATTTAAGAAAGATAAATATAGAGGATGTGACAGAAAACAATGTACCACAGAAACAAGTTACAGTATATTGTTATTAAATTTTTTATTAATAAACATGAACTGCTATATCAAAGAGAAATTGTTATTACTATGTATCATAATAATCACAGCAAAAATTCTCTATATTGAACCTTTTTCTCCCTGACAAAGTTTGAGATTGACATTATAAACAACAAAATAAATGGAAAAACAGATGCACATTAAAATAAGTAGAGCCTAAGAACATGTCATAAGAAAAATCAGAGTATTAAGCCAAAGCCAAATTCTCCATTACTAGAATCCATTCTAGAGTAGCATGAAAACTACCATACTAATGAAAATAATAGAACTAAAGAAAAAACATACCTCAGAACTCACAGTACGTCTTTGATTATTGTTGAAACAATTTAATACAGAGTAAGTAAGGTGTAGCAAATATAATTTCTAGTGACATTCTGATGGTATTAAAAAAACCTCAAAACAAACAATTATTATATAAATAATATTTCTGAAAGGACAGATATCCTTTATATCTGGATGTTTTTTAAATAGAGGTTAGGCCTATATACTTTTTGAAAATAATTATTTTTGTTCCTCCCTCTTCTCAAGTTCCCTTTTTCTTTAGCTTAATTTTATTTGTTTCCCCTATGTAATTTTTCTATTTCCTGTATTTGTCACATTTTAAGCTATTTTTGGTTAAGCTTTGCTTCTGCTCTTAAAAGTATTGCCAGGTTTTGCGTTAATGGTCCAGTTCTGATCAATGAGATGGGAGAAAAAGTCTGTAAGGAACTTCTGAAAATAAATGTTTCCAGTCATCCTGAAACTACAAGAGACCAAGCTAACTCACTAGGGATAGATGGAAGGGATAGGTGGGAAGAGATGGGAGAATCTAGATCCTTTAATTATCTCATTGAGTTCTTAAATTAACCAATTCTGAATCAGGACTATCTATGAACTTCTTGCCCTAGAAGGCTACTATTAGAAGTAGCCTTAGTGGGCTGGGGATTTAGTTCAGTGGTGCTGCCGCCTGCCTAGTAAGTGCAAGGTCCTGAGTTCAATCCCTGGTACCAAAAAAAAAAAAAAAAAGAAGAAGAAAAGAAGTAGCCTTAGCAAAGCCACTAGGCAAATGAACTCCAGGGAGAAGTGATCACATTGTAATTATAGGTGGCTTTAAATCTTATTGTTTAAGCTACTTTCAGATAAATATTGTGTCTTTTGGAGCCAGAAGCATCCTACTTCATAAAATGTGGTAGATAGGGTTCCAATATTAAGAAACTGCTTCTGTGTACCATTTTACACCTTGAAAACTACTATCACTAGACAGTTTTAAATTATAAGTAACATGCCATAACTCAGGCCTAGAATCAAAATAATTCATTGGCTCATATAAATGAGAATTCCAGATGTAGGGGAGTTTTCAAGTGGTTTGATCTAAACGTTTTTGATGTCTTTAACAATATGTTTTTTTTTCCTGTGATTTTCTTAACTTCTTCTTCCTCATTTGTTGGCTTCTTCTTTGGGTTGGTTTCCTTCGTAGTAGCAAAGTCATTTGCAGTAGTTTCAGCTCTCACATGTGCACATCTTGGCCCTCAAACTGTCAGGCACTGAAATGCTCTTATTGGCTTGGCCTGTTACATGTGCAATCCCAGGAGCCTGGGACAGAATCAGATTTCCTTGAAGCTCATAGGTCCCTAAATAGAAAGGAGAAATGAAATGCTAGGACCCAACTATAAATGTTTACTCCATGGGCTGAGGGTTATAATGAAAAATGACTTTAAAAAAATGTGTTTGGAATTCATTTATATGCACTTACTCTCAAAAGAATACGAGATGGAATAACTAATGATATTAGCCCCATAGATTACCAATAAAGCACAAGATTTGGTTAGCTATTTGAGAACTATGGATAGATCTCATTATCTGAGAACCTTTCCTAAATTGTGGTTTGAACATTTGTGAGACAGGACTTCTGTTTACTTCCAGAACTAGACATCAAGACAATCGATAGTGATTTAAAGCAGCTGCTTAAGGAGAAATGTCAAATTCTTTGCTCTTTAAAAATGTTAATAGGAAATTTCAAAATCTGTGAACTCTTTTCAACACTCTCACTTTCCTGAAATCCAAAATTATTCATACAAAAAAGGAACCCAATGCAATTCACTGAAATCCACAGACACTTACTGGCTCAGCTGCCACTTGCACCAGAAAATGGAGCAAAATTGGCAAGGTACACAACTAGCTATTTGCAGAAACATTTAAAATCTGCAGCCTAGGTTTGCACAGATTTCTGGCCCATGGTGCTCAGTGTTAAACAATGGCCATCCAAGAGCCTGGCTTTGGTATTCATCACCCTGTAAACCTTAAATTTATTTCACACCTGCTTTTGAATCTTGGAATACTGCCAAATTGTTTTCCCAGATGAATATGGCAAAAATTCCAATATACTGTACAACATAATAGTCAGACTAAATCCACATCTCAAATTCTTTAGATATCTAACATCAGAAAAAAAAAGTGACATTTACTTTAAAAAAGAATCTGATGCCCTCAGAGGTTCTTATTTTAACCAGAACAGCACAAATTAGTAATGGAAAAACTGTGGTCTCAGGGTGTCCTTGTTCTGAATTCTACCCTCAGAAACATTTCTAGTCAGGTGAGGCTATCCCTGCACAAAGCTATAAAGATTTTACTACTTTCTCCCAGAAAACTATTTTACAAGCTAATTGCTTTTTATTATAGAAATGTATTCCTGAACTGAACTGCTGCAACGGTGATTTTGAAAATTCGGTGCAGGCACAATGTGTATATAAAAAGCTGCTTGGGTGGGGCGGAGGGCAGCCAATGATAATTCCTTATTAATGCTTTAAGATTGTCTATGGTTTCAGCAATTAACCTTTTTTCTTGAGTTTTTAGAAAAAAACATTTGATTACTTTAAATAACTACAGCAATGCTATGTTCATACTGTAAGTAGAAAGTACAAGTAATGGGAAACATCCATATTTCCCCAGCTATAAACTCCAGCTTTCCTTTTTCATGTACTAAAAAGGGTATAGAGAGTAGCCGTTAAGATCTTGAATTTAGGCCAGACTTCCTGAATCCTGGGGCTGAATCTTAGCTCTTCCATCTGTTAACTAAGTGACCTTGGGTACATTACAAATTTTCTGTGCCTTGGCTTCTTTACCTGTAAAAGGGGAATAATGGCCTGGGTTGTAGAGCTATTAGAAGATTAAATGAATTGATATATGTGGAGCATTTAGAGCAGTAAGTACAATTGAAGCATTAGCTGTAATTATTTAAAAAATTTCAGATATATTTACTGGAAGTTTTATTTGAATTTCAAGGTAACTAAATAAACATGTGTTTTCAAAGTATATTTTTAGATGAACGTACAGTGGTACCTTGGTTCACGAAGGCTTTTATTTGAGAATAGTTTGGTTCATTAACAAAAGCAGTTGGCAAAATTTTTTTTTGTTTGCAAACTCTACATTGAGTGACAAATACAACTGTGGCCATCTTTCCTGCATAAACACAAATGTGGCCATCTTTTCCAAAATTGTGGAACAAATTGAGTTCGTGAACCTAGGTACCATTGTATCTGCTTTGAAAAGTCACTTAACAATCTTATTGAAAAATGAATATCATACTGTTAGTTAAAAGTAATTTAGAATACTGGGTAGTCTTAATTCTGTACCAATATTCCAAAATATATATTATCTGAAGGATCTACAACTTATTTAAAAAATATTTATTGAGCATCTACCATATAATAGGGCATTATTCTAGCATGGGATTGATAGGTTATTTGCGTATATGTGTGCAAAGTTTTGCTTATGTAGGGTTTATATCCTTTCAGGAGAACACAAAGTAAATTAAGCAGTGAATGATATGTCAGGTGATGAGAAAGTCTATGAAGAAATATAAAGCAGAGTCGAGGCTAGAGGAAAAATGGAGAGTAGGTATCTCAAGAGAAAGCCTCTTTGACAAAGTCATTTAAGAATGACTTAAGGAAGGAAATGAGCCATGTGCAGTTTGAAGGAAGGAGTGTCTAGGGAGAGGGAAGAGCAAGAGCAAAGACCCTGGGATATGACAGTTCTTGGTGTGTTCAAGGAGTGGCAATGTGGAATTCAAACCCCTGAAATGAACTCTAGAGCTTATACTCCATATTCCCCATTAACTTCCACACTTTTCTTCATAAACTCTGCTTCAGGAAGAAGATTATATGAAAACATAGTATTGTAGTTAAATATAAATTATTTATGTTGTTAGGTTGACTTGCACCTGTGTGTTACTGTTTTATTTTACTTTATTTTTTGAGACAGTGTTGCTTTGTATTCCAGGCTAGTCTTGAGCTTATTATGTACCCCATGGTGACCTTGAACTCATGGTGATCCTCCTGTCTTAGCCTCCTGAGTACTGGGATTACAGGTGCGTGCCACCATACCTGGCTTAAGGTCTGTGTATGTTGACTTACATATGGATTCCAAAGAATCAGCATGAACAAATTTGATGTTCCCTTTTCAAAAGCAGCTCAAAGTAGGAAGCAAAATATTTTAAATTAAGAACAGCAACTAGGATGTCCTCAAACATACTAGAAAGATTCTTAAGGTTTTTGGGTTAAATTGTTCATGCCTATGTCTTTTTGGGGGCCAGTGCCGGGTCACATTTTGAAGGTCTGAACCCACTGAGATTAAGAATCACATCAGCAAACAGTACTTTAGAATCTAGAAATATTTTTGGTTTTGTTTAAAAAACATCTCAAATGGACAAAAATGTAATAGAAAAATAAACATGTTTTTCATTGTCTTAATTAGAAAAAGAGAAGTATGGAAGAAGCCAATTGCTTTTTAAAAAAGATTTTGTGGGTATGGCACCATTTAGAGAGTAATTACTCATTAGCTGAATTAAAGCTGAGGAGTTAAGTCTGGAAGAGCTTATTTTGAGGGCAAATTCATATAACTTCATAGAAAAGCAGCTGGCTGGAATATTCTGAAGAACAGGCATAACTGAGTATTATAAGCTTTCTTTTTCTGAAGCAGTGCCAAACATTCTAAGTAAAGAGAATCTAAATCAGTGGCTCCCAACTTAGAAAGTGTGTTATTCTAGGTCTTTGGAGAGTCAGCTGCCAAAATAAGATTCAGCATAAAAAGATTTTATTAGGGGAAACACCTGTGTGAGAAAATAGGGCATAAGGCATTCAGGCTGGGAAAGCCAGCAAGCTGTGACCCAGCCTGACTATGAAGGAAGGAAATTGGGGAAAAAAGTGAGATAGAAATGGCATAGACAAACTGAGCACTCTAAGGAAGGCTGTCAGGGAGTCCATAACTGAAAGTTATACCTCAGAGAAGTCCCATGCCTCCTGGGACCAAGCCTTTCTTGGTACTTAATCCCTGCAGGACTCTTAAATGGCTGGGAACAGTAGGCAGGAAGCCTGACCTCAGCACAAACACTAAGATGGATTGTAGTATGGGCCCTCAGCCAACTGTGAGGCTGTTGAAGTTGGACAGTGCAGTCTTGTGGGCCCAGAGCTGTACAGGAATTATTTAGGGATCTGTCTCTGCATCTTCCACCCTAGCCAGCCCAGCTCCTCTACCTTCCCTCTTTTTTTTTTTTTTCCCTTGGTACTGGGTTTCAAACCCACAGCCTTGAACTTGCTAGGCAAGTGTTCTTGTGCTGAGCTACATCCCTAACCCTCCACCCCAATTTGAGATGTCACTGGCAGTCATGGGCCTGCTGCCCAGAGGAAAAGCATGCCAAACAACCAGAGACTATTGGGGATGCATCATGTCTCCTCCTATGTACTGAGATGGTAAAAGAGGTTGAGACCATGAGAAATAGAAAAATAGAAAAATATCTTCTGCATTGATGTTTGCTTTTTAAATGTAGTGTTAGAAAAAGTTTTTCATAAATGGCTCACTAAGAGTTTGTTATGAAATTACTCAGTAGATGATAAATTGCTGTGGCTGTACTTTGATTTGTTCTAAAACACCAGAAGATAATTTATTCAGTAAAGAAATCTTATGGTAATATGGATGGAATCCAGTGTTGTGGATTCCCAAGGCCACTTCAACAAAAGACAAGTGTAAATGGCTGCTCAATAAAGGTTACACTGTGACCACAACACAGTCCCCCCCACCCGCCCAGTCCCTGTATCTCAGTCATGCTCCTCTCAGCTTTCTGCTTTTCCTCCTTGCTGAAATTCTCTCCTCTCAGACTTTTATGAAGCACTCCCCACCTACAGCAATGCTCACAATGTCTCTTTTTTCCAGGGTGGAATCTGACCTAGAGCATAGCATTCAGTTATAAAAAGGTATCTTCCTCTGAACATGAGTAATCCAGGCCTGAAAAACTACATGTTATATATATCAAGCACTAATGAGTTCCCATTTGCTATTACTTTAAATGGAAAAACCTGTGCTGGCTATTGGTAAATGCCTAAGCATTTCCTAAAGTGCAATATACTGCAGTGAAAAATCTAAATACAATAAGTAAAATGTACATGTTAGAATATAAATTGCTCAAACCACCAGTTTCTGATCATCCAAAAGACTAATACAATTATTAACTATTTCTTTGTATGCAGTAATGTGCACTTTACCTGTCCTTTGTAGCAGATAATAAATTTAGTATTTTTAAAAATATCACATTTGATTACAATTAGATATTAAAAAATGTTTATAATGTGCACAATATTTTTCTTAGATATTAAAGCCAAATATAAATGAATTGGACATAGAAAAATAATCTCAAAAGCAAAACTATAAAAACTCAGAAGATTATATTTGACAGAAAATTTTATTTAATGTGAGACATGGTGCATTTCAGTATGTTTTGATGTGGTATAAGGTAGAATCCCCAAAAGTTAAGTCCCTGGGAGATTGTGACAGTTTTAAAGCAGTCGTGTCCTGTTGACCAGGATATTAGGGACTTGTTTTCTTGAAGCCAGATAGTAGCCTTTCCTGGCTGTATGCCCAGGCCTCTAACACTTGGCCATACTCAGAGGCATTCTCTGATGGTGGTATCTACTGCCTTTGTCCTCTAGACTCTGGCCTGAGTTCCCAAGTCGTGAACATGGCGGTCAGTCTTCAAGAAGTCACTGAGCCCCCAGGTGCCCTTGGTGTTCTTTGAAAACTCTCCATCCTACTCTTAATTCCAGCTCTTCCTCTCCCATAGGTACAGACCTTCCAAATTAAAATGAGGTGATCTGTTGGACAACCTCAATACCTGAATAAGCTGTTAGTGCCCTGCTGGGCCAAGGGAATAAAGATATGTACAGCCTAAGGAACAGTAAGAAAAAATTACTTTTTCCCTTTTTTTTTCCTTCCAAAGCTACAAGAGTAAAACAGTCAAATTTAGAAATTGAAAAATAAAACAAACCAAAAAACAACAGCTGGGGATGGTAGTTTAGTAATCTCAACTACTTGGGATCCTGATGCAGGAGGATCTCAAGTTTGAGGCCCACCCTGGCTGTTTAGCAAGACCCAGTCTCAAAATAAAAAGGGTTAGGGCTGTTGGGGGGTAAAGCACTTGCTTAGCATGTTTGAGGCCCTGAGTTCAACCCCCAGTACTAGCAACAAATAACAAGAAAACCAAGTGGATTGATTTCTTTTTAACTCAACCTGTTATGTTTGTATTTCTAAAATAAAAAGAAAGAAAAAGAAAACAAATAACAAAAAACCCTAAATGGATTGATTTTTTTAACTCAACCTATCACGTTTGTATTTCTTTTAAATTTTTTAAAACAGTGTTTAAAATAGGCCTTGTCAAACCCACCTCCTTCTTCCCATTTAATTCTCACACACCTGTTTTTCTTTCTTCCTTCCTCATTCCTTCCATGAGAATCATCTTTGTGAGTAATGAGGCTCTATTGTTCAGCAACTGTTAATCTTTGGGGTGAATGCCAAATAAGAATATACTGTTCTCTTAAGCTCCCGAACCACAAGATATAAATGTGCTGTACGTTACAGATATTTTAAAGTTAGATTTGGACATATAATCACAGTAATCAGGCCTTCTCTTCAACTTCTGGCTGGATCCCATGCAGCAAGCATGGATTCTTATCTAAAGACTTTGTTACAGACAGTGCTTACAAGTACAATGAACTGATATTTTATACTTATGTCTGATTACAGCCTCTTTTTCCAAAAGTATAAGTATGACTTTAACACCTGTCCTAAATGCAGTCATATCAAATTTGGATGCTACGAGCTTTGAGACCTAATGTTTTTACAGACACTTTGGTGCTAAAATCTCATTGGATTTGGCTTGAATTCCACAGATTCATGAATGTGCCAGCACTAATTCCAGATGTGATCTGTCTCTTTCAAACTAAGTATGTATAAAAGATGGATCTGACATCATAAGTACATAAATGAGTGTTGATTAGGCCCAGCCTTTCTTCAAAAAATAGTAACAAATTAATTAGTGTGAAATAATGATGCTGACTGCAGCAAGATTTAACTTTTATTATTGTGATTAAAAACACACAAGATTTATCATCTTTACTTATTTATTTAATTAGTGCATGTTTGCAATACATGATTACATCCATTGTGGGGAATTGGTACTTGTATAAAACACATCCCAATTCCTTCTTTTTCCCCTTTCCCTCCACCCCATTTTTTTTTTTTTTTTGCCAGCATCAGATCTATTCATTTCTTTTTAAAGTATTTATCAAGTTAATTATCATAAACACAGATTAAGAGCCAGACTCACAAGTCAAAAACATATAAGACACAATACTAAATCAAGGTACACTTTCAGATACATTAACCATGCTGGATTATAGTAACTTTTTCCTCTCTCTCTTTTTTCATATTGTTGATCTTTTATGTTGCACTTTATTTATATATTGGGTTTCTCATATAAGAGAGATCATGTGATATTTAAGCTTGTGTGTCTGATTTACTTCACTTAACATTATAGTATCAAGGTACATCCATTTTCCTTCAAATGACTAAATTTATCCTTCTTTATGGTAGAGTAGCACTCCATTGTGTATAAATACATTTTCTTTAAATTGAGTTTATTGGTACATTTTGAGTATACAATACAATGGCATTTATCATTGGGAATTTGTACCTTTACATGATATATCTTGGTTCTTATTTTTTTTCCCATTCCCCCACTCTCCCTTCAACCCCTCCACCTCTCCCTATTTACAAAGATTTTGTTTCCATTTTTTCCTTTCCCTTCTTTCCTTTCCACTGCCCCTCCCAGTTTCCCTTCTCCTTTAGATCTTTTCTTCCTATTTCACATTATCTATTATACATTTTGATTCTTATTTACACTTTCAGTTTCTCACACCAGAGAAACTATTTGGTATTTACACACATGTGTCCTATTTATTTCACTTGAGAGTACGGCCTCAATGTGCATCTATTTAGCTATAAATGTCTCTAGTTTCTTATTCTTTATGGCTGAGGAGTACTCTGCTTTATAAAACAGACACACACACACACACACACATCTTTATCCAGTCTCCAGTTGATGGGCAATTGTGCTGTTTCCAAATTTTAGCTATCACAAACTGTGCTGTTATGAACATGGGTGCACATATATCACTGTGGTATGATTCTTTTAATTTTTGGGGGGAAGATATTCAGCAGGGGAATAGCTGGGTCAAATGGGATCTCTAATCCTAGTTTTTTGAGGTATCTCCATATTGATTTCCACAATGGTTGCTCTAGTCTGCACTCCCACCAACAATAGAGAAGGGTTCCTGTCTCCCCACAATCCTGCCAGCATTTGTTATTGGTTGATTTCTTGATAGCAGCCATTCTTTCTGGAGTGGGGTGAAATCTTAGTGTTGTTTTCATCTGCATCTCTTGAATGACCAGTGTTGGTGAACATTTTTTCATATGTTTATTTGCTGCTTTTACTTCTTTATCTGAGAAATGTCTGTTCATTTTAGATGCCCATTTTTGAACTAGATCTTTAAATGGGGGGGGGTCTGATTTTTTAAAAGTTCTTTATATATTCTAGACAGTAGTCTTTTGTCTGAGAAACACCTGGTAAAATTTTTTTCCCACATTTTTCCCCACATTTTCATGTCCATTTACCTATTAATGGAGATACAGGCTGCTTCCAAGATGTAGCTATTATGAATTGTTTTGCTATAAATATAGGTATGCATGTATCTCTGTAATATGACATCTTTAACTCCCTTAGGAAGATATCTAGAAGGGGAATCACTCTATCAAGTGCAATTTCTAGTTTTAGTTTTTTGAGGAATCACCATACTGATTTCCATAGTGGTTGTACCAATTTATACTTCCACCAAAAATGAAGGAGTTTTCCATTTCCCCTGCAGGCTCTCCAGAATTTGTTATTGTTTGATTTCTTGATGATGGCCATTCTTTCTGGAGTAAGATGGAATCTCAGTATTGTTTTAATTTGCATTTATTTAATGGCCAACAATTTTGAACACTTTTTAATGTATTTATTGGCCATCTGAGATATGTCTATTCATTGTAGATGCCCATTTTTTATTGGATTTTTTCAGTTTTTAAATGTATTCTAGATATTAGTTCACTATCTGATGAATAGCTAGAAAAAATTTTCCCATTCTGTAGGGTGCCTCTTCACTCTGTTGGTGGTTTCCTTTGCATGCAGAAGCTTTTTTTTTGGTACTGGGGATCAAACTTGGGTCCTTGCACTTGCGAGACAGGTGGCGGAACCACTGAGCTAAATCCCTGGCCCAGAAGTTTTTAAATTTAACGTAATCCCGGTTTTTGATTCTTTCTGTTATATATTGTGCAACCAGTGTTTTGTTCATAAACTCTTTGCCTACACCTATGTGCTCAAGAGTTTTACCTATTTTATCTTCCAGCAGATTGTGTTTCTGTTTTAATATTTAGATATTTAATCCATTTTGATTTTAGTTTATTGCATAGTCAGAGATATGAATCTAGATTCAATCTTTAGTATATGGAAAGCCTGTTTTCCCAGCACCATTTGTTAAAGAGGCTATCTTTCTTCCACTGAAAATATTTGGCCCCTTTGTCAAAGATAAGGTAGCTGAGTGTACCTGTAGTTGTTTCTGCATTCTCTGTTCTGTTCCACTGATCCACAAATCTGGGTTTTTCCCCCAATACCATGCTGTCTTTGTCACTGTAGCTTTATAGTATATCTTGAAGTGTTGGATGCAATGACCCCTGCCTTACCATTTTTGCCTGGAATTGCTTTTGTTACTCTTGATCTCTTTTAGTTCCATATGAATTTTAGGATTGCTTTCTCTAGTTTTGTGAGAAATGCTATTAGTATTTTGATTGGGATTATGTTAAATCTGTATAACAGTTTTGGAACTATTGCCATTTTGACTATATTGATTCTGCCTATCCAGAAAGGGGATGTCCTCTTTAATCTCCTTTTTCAAAGTACTGTAATTTTCATTTTAGTGGTCTTTCATTTCCTTGGTTAGGTTATTTCCTAAGTATTTCATTTTTTGTTGCTATTTTGAAAGGTATTGTTCCCTTAATTTCTTTCTTGGAGAGTTTATTATTGGTGTGCAGGAATGCTATTGACTTTTGAGTGTTGACTTTGTATCCTGCTATGTTAACGAATTTGGTGATTAATTCTAGGAGTCTTTTGGTGGCGTTCTGGGGGTCTTTTATGTAGAGGATCATGTCATCTGCAAATAGTGATAATTTAAGTTCTTTCTTTCCTACTCATATCCTTTTTATTTCTTTCTCTTGTCTAATTTCTTTCTCTTGTCTATTTCTTTCTCTGGCTAATATTTTAAGAATTATATTTGTGGGAAACTAAGTGTAAAGACTGAGGCCTGGGTTGGCCTCTTTTTGGGACACAAGGGAGGACATAGGAAGCTACTCCTCCTTCAGGCTATGTGCTGACAAGCTGGTGCCAGCCAGTTCCAGGGAGAAAGTCAACTACAGCTGAAGTAATAATAATAGTTCACTTCTATTGGTTGCATACTATGTGCTAACCACTATTCTAAGCACTTCATATATATTAACTTCTATAATTCTAAGTAATCTATGGAATAAGCACCAATAATCACATCTATTTTACAGATAAAAATTGAGGTACAGAGATAGTAGGCAAGTTGCCCCAGTCACACTGTGTGTGTATATAAATAAGATTTTTTTGGTACCAGGGTTTGAACTCGGGACCTTGTGTTTGTGAGGCAGGTGGTGGAACCACTGATCTAAATCCCTGCCCCTATAAATAAACTTTATATTTTAGAATAGTCTTGGATACAGAGCCTAGTTGAGTGGAAAGTATAGAGAGTTCCCATATGCCTCCTGGCTCCATATATATACAGCTTTTCCCACTACAAAATCCCATACCAGAGTGGTACATTTGTTACAATCAATGAACCTACTCTGACACATCATTATTACCCAAAGTTGATGGGTTCACTTTTGATACTGTACATTCTCTTTTTGGGAAAATTTATAATAGCACATATCCACCATTATAGTAACATACAGAACAGTTTCACTACCTGTATCAGACAGTATTTACTAGAGAAACTGATAGGACACAAGATATAAATTAGCTTATAATAGCTACCCACAGGGTCAGATGAGGAGGAGTCCAGAGGGTCTCTCCACACGCTGGAGACTGAAGGATTCAGTCAAAGTTCTGGAGCCCACTGCAGTGTCCTATGGGGGTCTGCATCAGGTGGCCAATGGGTCTGTGCTGGAAGGCAAAGACTGGAGCTCCTCCAAAGGAACAGAAGAGACCATGACCTTCCTCATTTCCCCTTTATAACAAACAGTCAGGTGAGGAGCAGCCATAGGTAAATCTCCTACGCCCTAAAGTGTGGAATTGCTGAGCCGATTTGGCTAAGCTTCTCTTAGCCAAACTTCTCAAGTTGACACAATTGCTCAACCATCACACTACCCTAAAAATCCTCTGTGCTTTACTTATTGCTTCCTTCTCACTAACCCCTGGTGACCACTGATATTTTTACTATTTCCAAAATTTTGCCTTTGTCAGCATATTATTCAGTTGGAACCATACAATATGTAGCTTGTTCAGATTGACTTCTTTTACCCAGTAATACACATTTATTCCCTCTATGTTTTTTCATAGCTTGATAGATCACTTTTTAGTGCTAAATAATATTCCATGTTCTAGATGTATCAGTTTACCCATTCACCTATGAAATCATCTTGGTTACTTCCATGTTTTAGCAGTTATGATTAAGACAGTTATAAATGTTTCTGTGCAGCTTTTCATGTAGATACACATTTTCATCTAATTTGGGTAAATACTAAGGAGTGCAATTGCTTGAGTATTTAGTAAGAGGATGTTTACTTTTATAAAAAGCTGCCGAATTATGTTCCAAAATGGTTGTTCCTTTTTGTGTTTTTACTAGCAATGAATGAGAATTCCTGTTGTTCCACATCCTCTCTAGAATTTGGTGTTATGTTTGGATTTTGGTTGATGTAATAGATATTTATTGTCTTTGAGTGATGAAGCCCCACTCAAAGTTTATTTACTATTGCTGGTAATAAATGAAACTAATTAATGTGACTAGAGGTTGAAAGTATATGAGCAACAGGGAGAGGCAATGCAAGAATAGCCATTTCTTCAATTAGAGAAGGGCTGCCAAACCCCCTCCCCCCTCCCCCAAGGATCGAACGCAGGACCTTTCACTTTTGAGGCAGGTGCTGTGCCGCTAAGCTAAATTCCCCGCCCCTTACCAACACCTTTTAGCTGACTTTACAATTCAGCAAGTTAGAACAGTCACTACAGGAATTGTACTTTGCATGCTCAAGTTTTTTTTTTTTAACAATATCCACCAGTGTGTATTTTTGTACATATACATGATTATATACAAAGGTCTAGCATGACAAACAAACCAAAAAAAAAAAAAAAGTTAAAAACCCCCAAATACAAATAAAAATAAAACTCCTCACGCGCGTTGTTCTCGAAACGGAATACTAGATTTCTCGCTAGTGTAAATGGATGAGTGGTAATATTCATAGAATGAACTTGGGAGAGGGGCCATTATCTGAGTTTTAAATGTGCTTTTAATTGATTTTAACAGAAATATTAAGAAACTATGTGGAAGCAAAAGCTAATATAAAAATGATGACTGATGGCATGGATGGTAAATTTTAGGGTGACAATACAGAGCAAAAGTGTCTTTAACCAGATCTTGAGAAAATTCAACAATTTTTAGGGTACACTTTCTCTTTCGCTACTTCTTGTATATCCTTTTCATTTTTTACTTTAAAAAAAAGAACTTTTGGAAAAAGGAAGGGAAAGGGAGGGAGGAGAGGGAAATTAATGAAAAAAAAGAATTAAGATGTGCTATGTACATGTACCAACTCAACACAATAAATGTAATCATTATAGTAAGTCCCTGACTTACAAACAAGTTCCATTCTTGGAGAACATTCATAAGTCAGAATCGTTCATAAGTTCCACAAAGTGTGGTGTTATACATCTTTAACACAAATACATAATAAGTATTTCTTTGTGTTTCCTAGTAGTTCCCTGCACATCACCACTGCTTTTCCTCTTGCTTCCAGATGTCCTGGGCATCTAAGCCCTGACTGAGCACTGTACACTATTGCACCATAAGCACACAGCAGCACAGCTATGACAATATCTGGCAGACACTGCTGCGATCTGTTTGCATATACTAAAGTTTGCAATGGGAGGTCTGAAAATGTGAAAGTTTGCAACTCAAATGTTCATAAATCAGGGACTTACTGTACATATGTACTGCAAACATGTATTAATAAAAAATAAAGTAAAAAACCTAAAATTGTGTTAATTTTTGTTCTCAGAGTTGAGCTTCTTTTCCTCAAAAAACTTCTGGTTTTCTATTACACTGGTTACCTCTGTTCATGAACTTAATTCATTCCAAGATTCTGGGGAAGATGGCTGCAATCACATTAGTCACCTGCGGAGTTCATGAATGAAAGCAAAATTTTGCCAATCCCAAAGTGAATTGTTCACGAACAGAAGCACTTGTGCACCGAGGCATTACTGGATATCTATAATCTCACATTCTCCTCTACTTCCAGGGAGAAGAAGTATATTCTCTTTGAGGTGAATTGTACTTCAAAATTAGGTCTTTCATTCTTTTGGGCTAATATAGTTCAGCAAATTATCTTTGACTCGAACTTAATTGCTTAGGTTTTATTCCATTAGTTGAAATAAAACAAATCAGTAAGTTAATCTTCAAGGTGAGCAAACTAGTAGAACACTTAACTGCCCATCCATAGGCTTACCATATTATGTTGTCTTAGAAATTTTGCTGCTTTCCAAATAGACATTGTGAGAGACATTAAAGCACAGTGAGCCTTCTCATTGTCATCAGACGATACAGATAATAACTCAGTATGAACAAATGCATTATCAGACACAGGAAATGAGATGAGAGGACCAGGGGAATAGCTGGGAAAGTATGTGAAGACTTTTACTCACAAGATAATTACTTTTTCTGGAAACAGAACACTTCCTTCAGGAGCGAAAACTGTTATATGGTTAAGAAAATATTTTAGCAAAGACGTGCTATAGGTTTGCTAGATAGAAAGCTACCTGAAGAAAAAGATAAAACATATAAAAATAAAAAGATGTTAACAGGAAATAGGTGAAAACTAGGTTATATTTCAGAATAATATGCTTTTTTATTACCTAGTGTCCCTCCAATCCCTATTTATCTGCCCTCCAAACTGAAAAAAAAACAAAAAATGCAGAGATTTTGCTTAGTTATATTCCTTATTGATATATTCCTTTTTATATTCCTTTTTGATAGAAAAGTCATTAAACATTATATATAGTAGGTTCATAAAGGAAGACCCACAATTTGTCTCTCTAGATTCATCTCTCTAGGTGCCCTTAAGAGATAAAAAAGTAATTTTGTCTCATCTGAAATATAGTTGCATTCCAATACATCAAACAGGCAGCATAGTATAAATAAATATAAAAAAACCGAACAAGTAGAAAATGTCAAGTCTCTGATGTTATAAAAATAGTAATAATAAACAAGAATTGTTATTTCCCTTCTCTCCTTACTTAAACATTCATTTCTTTGACTCTTTCCAAGGTTTACTAAAAGAAATTATAGAGTAGTAATTGATTAATATCACAGCATAATCTCAGGATGTGAATGAAATATAAAGTACCATCAGGGAAAAATTTAAATCAGGAATAATGTAGGCAAACAGACTAAAAGACTAACTAGGGCTATACTTGGGCTGGTGATTTCTCTCTCTCTCTCTCTCTCTCTCTCTCTCTCTCTCTCTCTCGCTGGGGACTGATGTTTCTTTTTGATGTCACAGAAGGAAAAAGCAGATGCCAAGGATGCGTGTTATCTTAGGGTTTAGTGCAGAAACAACAATGACAATAACAAACACTTTAGAGACTTTAACCAGAAAGATATTTAATGCAGGGAATTAGGTACTCAAAGCAATGTAAGGTCCTTCTAGCTGAAGTCAGGGATAGTCATTAGGCAGTTGTCCATCTTCCATAAAACTGGAGACTAGAAAGGGGAATTTGAATTAGTCATTTAATACTCAGTTTACCAGAGCTTGTCCATTGGCCAGCAGAGTTGCAGGAAGAATAATTTATGCTTCTTTCTACCTTTCAAATCTCATACAAGGTAATATCTTCAAAAGAACCTGAATTACTTGCAAAGTGCCAGCTTCAAGAAATTCTGAGAAATATAAACTTTAGTCATCTATTTCTGATTTGAAAGAGGATATAAATGGATGTTGAGTTTCAATAGATAATATGTAGAATGCACATATTCTTCCAGCAGAAAAGTTTTTCCAGTCTGCTGTTAAGCATGGGCATATTAAAAATGAATATACAGAAACTTAGGGTTCAGTGAATTATATTAAAAACAAAAGTAATACATATTCAGAACTCATCACCTCTTAATTACTACACTCTATGTTCTTGAAGTTATTTGCGTCTATTACACCTGTTTGATGAAAATATTATATAGTTGCTACTGAAAAACTGAACAACTATTTCCAACTTCATTTTCATATAGGTTGAAATCAGGAGTATTTCTAACATGAAAACGGGCAAACACACAGTTCAGAGCCTTTAATCTTCCCTGGAGCACAAGTGGTTTAGTACATTTATTAGCACATCGCTGGCTAAATATATTAGAAGAACTGTATAATAAGGAGAAAAATAAGGTTGTTAAGTTTTCCGGTAGCAAGAAATAGGAGGGTCATTACAGGAGTATGTGGGTCATTTGGTTCATGACCAAGGAAAAAGCTGGGAAATAGAAGAGTCATGGATAATTAGAATTCAGCACAGTTAGGTATTCATTATATTGACTTGACTATGCCTTTTATTTAGAATCTTAGATTTTATAGCATTTAGTCTCAAGAGGATTTAAGCCATGTGGTCAATCTCTGGGATGTCCAAGGCCACACATGGTCCAGGCAGTCTTCTTCTTTTCTAGGATAGTTACGGGGGTCTTTCTGATGATTGAAAGGCTTTAAAATTATGATATCATTTGGGAAACATTTGTAGAAGTATGACAGTTTGGGAGGAAGATGGAGAGAAGTGTGGAGACATTTAAGGAGTTCCTCATAGCCCAAGCATGGCTGAAGATGAGCAATTGAAACATTACTTTGCAGGCAATGCAGTGATAAGTTAACAGTTATGACCATAATGTAAGAAATTATTACATAGGCAACTTGGCATTAAGCAGCAATGAATCAATGTTGGCGGTTACTGAGGAGACCTGGGGACAGAAATGAGGAACTTGAGGAACTCACTAGAGAATGTCATAGAAAGGAGACATATCTTACTTTTGCCTATATATAGTATTAGATCATATGATTTTTGTTATAACCTTTACATGAAATGTCATATATAGGAATCAATCCTCAAGTTATATCCTCAGTGACTAATTTTATTTTATTTTTTTAGGGGAAGGCCTATTAACCACTCCACTAAAAGGAACAAAACAAAACAAAAAAACTAAAACAGAAAAATTGTGTGAAGAATTTTATTTTTAAACTACCTAGACTCGCAGATTTTGTCTTTGGACCAGTGCTCCTCAACATAAAACAAATGTTTGCAGTGGACACCATTTGGGGAACACAGGAAAACTGAAGAGAATCCAATAATATTTTCAGGGTGCGCAGAGAAGCTTTCAGAAGAATTTGAGTATAAGAATAAGATATTAACATTAGTCTACTTTGGTGTAATACAAACAGATATGAAGTTTCGATAAACTCAGACAATTCTCAAGGGCCCTATTCTTATTGTTCTGCTAGACGATCAACAGAGTTAGTAGTATTCTTGAGGCTCTTATTTGTTTTTGAATTGCTCTAAAGAAAAAAATATTCCTATTTCCTATAGAGAGACATACAAAATTTTATCTTCCCATCTGTGCTGTTTTATGTCATCATTCGACCCAGTACAAAACAATTATTCAATTATTTGTAATTCTTCACATTATAAGTTGGCTAGAATATTAGTTTGTGTTAATGAGGATATGAAAACCTAGGAAATGCTGAAGGTTAACATTAGTATTTAAGAAACGTCTTTCAAGATTATCAGAGAGAAGCCTAGGGTGATTAGATGAAGGATTCTTAGGATAAGTATGGATTATGTAAATAGATTTATTGTGATTGAGAAAGTTTACCAAGACTACTTGATATATCTCTGTAATTAATGTAAAAACTTTGGTTGTAGAAAACAACCCTGAGCTTTTGGAGTCCAGTGAAATAGGATTACATCATATCCCAACATAATTGCTGTTTATCCCTTTATTTTATTTGACAAAACACCTGAGGTATAAAATAAGTCCAAATTGACATACTGTTGTACATGCTGTACTTATTTAAAATGATTAATTTATTTTCTTAGCTGTACTACTAAACATTTATTTTTTCACTTTCAGAGCATTCAAAACTGAGAATTTATTATTAAATTTTATACCTGGATATGTTTTATGAGAAACACTGAAGATTTAATGTGGTTCAATAGTCATGATCATGTTTAAACATTTACTGATAGAACCAATATTTAAAATCACTTTTAAGGTAGTATTTATATGGTCTCACTATGTCTCTAAGTTGCCCAGGGTGGGCTGAAACTTGGGATCTTCCTGCCTTAGCCTCCCAGTATGCTATAACTACACGAATGTACCACCATGCAAAGTTATTAAATTATACTGAAAGATTTTTTGAACCTAAGAGCTACAAGTATTAAAGTTTTTCTGAGAATAAATTATTTTAAAAGCTATCTATTTATGTTCTTGATATACCTGCAAGGCTCACCAGAGTTACTTGATAGTAGAAAATAGTAATTATCTGCAAACTATTCTATGTTCTATGAATATTCCCATGCTACTTGTAATAGGAGAATATATATAGAATATACCAATTCCTCCCTGTGAAACTCAGACACCATTTCACTTTAGCAACAGATCTTTTAGGAATTTATGCAAGAGACAAAAGTTAGTTTATTTCTACCTGTTTTATGCTCCATAGATATTTTTAATGGGTGAGATAAAATTCATTTTTGAGTGCTTATGGAGATAGAATTTATGTATTCTTTTTTTTGTTTTTGTTTTTTTTGGTACCGGGGATCAAACTCAGGTCCCTGCCCTTGCGCAGCAGGTGGCGAAACCACTGAGCTAAATCCCCAGCCCTATGTATTCTTTTTGAGACTTCTGTAACAAAAATGCACTGAAACATTACTAGAGAAGTATAAAATTATATTAACCATTTCAGTATCAGAGGGCAATTAATGGGAGATAGAGTACCTGAACTGGTGCTCAGAAGAATTGAGTTTCCAGCTTCTTATTGATGAGTTACAATATTTATCTAACATCTCTGTTCTTTCCTTTTCTCATATTTATCAACAGAGATATGGTCTTCAGAGGATTGTTATGAGAATGAAAAAAGTTGCTATACACAAAAAAGCTTGTGTAATCTCATTAGCTTGTCACTGCAGAAAGTCCTTTATTTCTTTAATATTATTACTAATAATATTATTAAAATTTACAAAAAATATAACAAGTTTATTTAGACATTTTAAAAGATTGCCAAGTAAACGACATGAATTTTTTATAGAAATAGGAAAAAGTTTATAGGGCCTGCTTGAAAAAATATTTTATTGATTTTCACACAGATGTAAATGTCAAGGCATATCTCCACAGAAACTGCAGGATATTTTGACTTTATTAATTCAGTCAAACCTTACTAATAAATGTCCAGAGAGACAAGTATGGTAATCTTTCTCCTTTATTTAGCTGTGGGGAAAGAAGTCAAGTACCTCATGAGTGTGTGTTCTGCAGTCATCACAACAGGAATATTGTGGACAGGCTGAATGGGTTTGGAATTTTATTGCCACTGTAGGGCTTACTCTGACTTGTAGTTCTGAAATCTTTAGCAGCTTATCTACAAGTTACTTTTGCCATGGAGAAATAGTTTTACATACAGAAAGACTAATACTCAAAAGTGATTTGGTACTTTACAGTAGGAAGTATTCCCAACTTGACTTCATAATAAAAATATTGCATTACCTTCCTTTACAGTTCCTAAGAGCTTTTGAAATCACTATCTGATTTTGGTACCTCTTGGCCACTGAACAAAATGACCTAGTTTATCTTACTCTATTTTATTTCCTCTACCAGATGGAAAATATTGAAAAGTGTGAAACAGATCAGGATAACATATCCTAGTATTCAAAAATAACATGTTGTTAACAATTCTTCATATTTCTTTCCCATCTTTTCTATGCATGTTTATGTTACTGGGATCATATTGTATAAGCATTTTAAATACTTAAGTTTTTTTCTGGTTATGATGGATCCCTTTCTGTAAAAATCTGGCAAACACATAGAAAATAGGCACATCTAAAGCAAAAACTGAAAACGAAAAAGTGAAAGTTACATACATATAATACATTGTAGTTAACTACTGTGAATATTTTGGTGTATTTCCCGTCACTACTTTTTTATTTTTAAAAAGAAATCGGGATCCCATCAAAGCAGAAGAGCTTGGGAGGACAAAAAGTGGCTTGGCTGGGATCAGGCAGCCTCTGCTCTCAGTCCAGTGGACTGGAAAAACAGATCAGCACTCTTCTTCCTGGACAGGGGTAGCGAGAGGGAATATTTCCGTTAAAGCTCTCGGGCTTATTTCCGTATTCTAAACTGACTCGTACATTTTTCTTTTCTTGCACCGATTCCCATCTTCAAAGCCCACCGACGCCTGCCTGCATTTGACGGTTTTCTGGGAGCCCAGCTCTCCGCGGCGGGTCACCTCTGCTTACCGGGACCCCCGCCCCTACTTCACCTTCTACCAGGATTGAGGAGGAGGCAGGAGGCCGCTACTTCGCTGCTTCAACCTGAATGGCAGTCAGAGCCTTCGCCCCGCGGCAGGGTCAGGAGCGCCCAAGGTCCCACTCGGAAGCTCCAGATCTCTCTGGGAAAGGCTGCGACCAGGGAAGGTCTTGGTGGCTGCTGAATCCTCTGTTCCAAGGGAGGCGGCCATTCCCAGAGAGGCCAGCCCTTCCACGCACTCGGGACAATATCGTCAGAGAGTACTTGAGTGTGGCTTTGATTCCCCCCATTCTGCGGTTCTGCGGCGGGGGAAGGGTGCCAGGGCCCAAGCTCGCTCTCCGCCTCTCGGGAGATCCCCGCAGGCATCTATTGAGGAACGCCGAGGCGCTGCCAACAGCTAAATCCTCGCCTTCTTGGTTTGCGAGTTGGTATAAGTGCGTCCCTTCTCGCTTGCCTTATTCTTGGCGAGGCGAGGACCGCACTATCTTGCATCCTGCCGGAGGGGGAGCACTCATGTGCAGCTTTCTCTGCTTGCTAGCGAGAAGCAGTGGCTCCCCGCCAAACTAAGGCTTATTCTAGTAGGACTAGAATTATAATGTCTCAGCAGTCCGCACAAAAGGTAGGAACGATCATCTGCAAGAGTTAGGCCACAGAGGCGTCCTGTCCCGCCCCGTCGGTTCGCCTGGACCACCCAGGGAAGCCAGAGCATCCAGCTTCCTCAGCCTCTGACAGCTCGGTGGGAGCACCTCAGGGTCTCGATTCCCAGCTCTCGGGGCGGGACGAGGCGGGGCGAGCGCGCGCGGGGCGTGGCAACGGCGAGCTAAGGCTCCTGGAGGGAACGCGCGAGCGGAGCCGAGAGGACCCGAGCCGAGCCGAGCCGCGAGGTCCCGGGGAAAGGCAGGCTGAGCCGGGCCGGCCGCCTGCGGCTCAGCGTCGTTCGTGTCGCGTCGCCGGGCTCCGCGTCTCCCCGCCTTTGCCCAGGCTGCCGCAAAACTTTTATTCTCTTGGGCTGTCCTGCGGCGTGTGAAGGAATCGGAGCGCTCGGCTGTCTCCGCGCTCCACAGCAGCAGCAACCGAGGGAACGTGCAACCCTCGCCCGCCGGGCTCTCGCTCTGCGCCTCCTCACCTGCCGATCGCTCCCCGGAGCCGCGGGAGGGCACCCTTAGAGGGGCCGCGCGGGCGGCGGCGCCCGGAACACGCCAGCCCACCGCCTTGGACAGCCCCGCGCAACTTTAACTTGATTCCTCTCCCCTACCCCGGACACCCGCGGCTGCTGCTGGGCCGCCGCCGCCCCCACTGTCGCTGCGGTCTCACAAAGGGCGCAGGGAGGGGAGCCGACGCGGGCGGCAGGCACGGGCCTCCGGGCCGCCGAGGCAGGGAGACAAAAGGGGACTGGTCGTGCTCGGCGTGCGGGTTCGGAGCAGCCTGCTCGTCCGCCTCCTGCCCGGCTCCGGTTCCGCGCGCCCGCTCCCCACCCTCGGCTGCTGATCCGCCTCCCTCCCGCCGGCCGTCCCGCAGTGCTCGGCACCCGGGGAGCCTACGGGGCGAGCGTCGCTGCTGGAGGTTGGGGTCTAGTGTTAATAAATGATAGAGGATACAATGACTTTGCTCTCTCTGCTGGGTCGCATCATGCGGTACTTCTTGCTGAGACCCGAGACGCTTTTCCTGCTGTGCGTCAGCTTGGCGCTGTGGAGTTACTTCTTCCACACGGACGAAGTGAAGACCATCGTCAAGTCCAGCCGGGACGCCGTGAAGATGGTGAAGGGCAAGGTGGCTGAGATCATGCAGAACGATCGACTTGGAGGGCTTGACGTGCTGGAGGCCGAGTTTTCCAAGACCTGGGAGTTCAAGAGCCATAACGTGGCTGTGTACTCCATCCAGGGCCGGAGAGACCACATGGAGGACCGCTTCGAAGTTCTTACTGATCTGGCCAACAAGACGCACCCGTCCATCTTCGGGATCTTCGATGGACACGGCGGCGAGGTAGGAGCCTAATGTGTGTGTGTGTGAACAACAGGACATCGCGTGGGCAGCAGGGTAGGACTTGGGTAATGGGGCGTGGTGTCTGGGCGAACGAGACTCAAATTACCGAACTACTTCTGGATGGAGGGCTCTCGGAGCAGAGGGTCCAGTTTAGAGTAGAGACATCCACCCCAAATTGTTTTAATATTAGGCTTCCAAGGCCCGAACCCAGCGTAAGTGCTTGTTTTTCAGGTAGAACCAATGGTATTTCCAGTGAACTTTGACTCTGGGCCTCAGTGACCCTTTCTAGGGTTTGACGCCACAGTAGCCGCAACGAAGGAAGACCATTTCTTTGATGAACTGTTAGGGAAAGAGATTAAAATCTGCAGGGTAGCTAGCGTGAGTCTCCTTGAGTTTGAAGGAAGCTGTGACTTTCGCCTTTGCTCTGGGGTAGCCCTGAGCTTCTTACCAACTCCATCAACTTTGCAAATGATAGCGAGCCCCCTGACAGGAGCACTGTGCGGGCCAACGGTGTTTAGCTGTATCTGGATCGTAGCGCGGGACCGAGACGTTCTTTGCAGAGATGCTGTATCTGCACTACAGCCGCTGCCCCAACCTTATACCTGCGCCCTGGCCAGCGTGGGTGCTCAAATATCTCCTTGCTTCTAGATTCCTTTTGGGTTCATTCCGGAGCAGAAGATGAGGCTAAAGGCCAGCCTAGATGTCTCTCGCACATATCTGCGGCACCCATGTTGCGAGCTAGGGCTCAGAGTTCCTGGGGTCCTGACTTCCCTACTTGGGCCTGGGCCCGGGCGTAGTGAGTGGTAAATGTGGTCGCATCGACGTGCTGCAGAGTATCAAGCCAGGCACCCTATTTCTTTCAGGTGGACAGTTGGTAACAAAGTTACATTGCATCATGCTCCCCTTTTTCTTTCTTTTCTTTCTTTTTAAAAAACCCTGTCCTCTGCTCTGTGGGTGGGCTGTAGGGAACTGTACGGAATGTCATTCTCTTTCAGGTGTTTGCTTGTTCTTTGGCCTTGGTTTTGGGTAAATATTGAGAAACTTTCAATTGGTTAGCTTATCTGCATTTTCCACCTAGCATCTGCAGAGCTCTCCACAGTACTGTGTCTACCCGCCTTATGAAACAACTTTGTCAAAAAGATAAACAATAACAAAAGTTACTTGATATCAAGAACTGAAATTGGTTTTTGCTGTTTTCCATCCACCCTAGCCTTTTTATACTTTCAGAATGAAAGTTTCTCACTAGTAATTTTGTAGCCTTTTGTGTGTTGTGGGGCTCCCCCTCCCCCACGGAGAAGATGAAAGTAAATCAAAGGAAGAGACACTGGTTAAAAATATACCTGAATGACAAGATTGCCAGTATAATGAGTGATGTTTTCTTGTGTCATAATTTCCATATTTTCATTTTATGTGCCTAGATTTAGTGAGAGTGTAGGAAGCGGAGAGTCTCTCATTTGTAAATCATTTAATAAGCTTGCATTTATTATATATTTTTATATTAAAATTGTTGGCTAATGATAATCTGATTCTGGTCTTAGAAAGCACAGTTTTACTTTTAATTTAAAGGTTTAGATGTAATTTTAAAGTCGTAAAACTTTGAGTTGTGGTTGTGTATGATACCTTGACATGTTTTTAGAAAGCTTGTGTGATTAGGGCCGGGGATTTAGCTCAGTGGTTCTGCCGCCTGCTGCGCAAGCGCAAGGACCCGAGTTCAATCCCTGGTACCGGAAAAAAAAAAAAGAAAAAGAAAGCTTGTGTGATTGAATAATTTAAAAATGTTTTTTTCTTTAAATTGATTTTTCTAAAACTTGAATGTTGGAGGCCCAGATGGGTTTCAGATTGAAATATTTACAGTAGTATCTAGTAAATATATCATCCAGAAAAAGGGTGTGATAAATGCTTTTGTTAAACTAAAAATATTTTACATGTACTTGGGTTTTCATAAATTTTTTAATATTAAATGAAAAGATGATCATTTTTAGCCAGACTGTGAAATGCTTTTCATTGTGCCTTATGTTAAAATGCTTGTTGTTAGCAAAATAATTGATAGTGTACTTGAAAACAGAATAATTGTTCTCTCTATAACCTCCTACCATGTACAGCCAGTTCATTCATTCTGGGTTTGTTTTAGGGCAAAATAAAGAAAGGAGTGTGATAATGAGCACTACTGAGTTATTTATTTCTCGCTTTTCTTTTATATATCCTTCAAAGAAAATTCCACTAATTCTTGTCTTTTGTGAGGCTTAGCTCTTTTAACATTGACCAGAGGAGGGTGCCACTGTTCGATTTTGCTATAGATGATAGTTATCTCATTTCAGGAAAGAGAAATCTTTTTCTGTACTCTCTCTATAAACTATCTAAATATATAAATGATATATGCATACACACCAGTGTACATATACAGACTGTCTCTAGAATGATACAGAAGATAAATAAGGTGTATAATTTTATTTTTAGTAATTCACACCAATAAGATAGGACATAAAATACCACGGCCCATTTTATAGTTATAGTGCTTTTCACACCCAGAAGGGACCTTGTGTATCCTTGTTGTATCAGATACTGATATTTGGAGAAGTTATGACCTTGCTAAGCCTGGCTAGTTTTAGACCTTTAGTTTGTTGATCCTTATATTAAACCATTGGATAAATTAGTTTGAATATTTGGCTAGTAGCTAGCACTCTGGGGATATAAGGGATCCTGAGAGATAACTCCTGTCATCAAAAAAATTTAATTTAGTGAGAGAGTTGATAGATCCATTTACCAAAAATTACAACCATGCTGTGTTTATGGTGTTATGAGAACACAGACGAGGGGCATTTAAATCACTTTGGGAGGTGGGAGGTCTACGGCAAAACAGCAAGAAGACATCATTTAGTGCAAGATTAAAAGCATAAGCTTTGACTTGAGTTTTGGCTTTAAATCTCTGCTCTGCTTTATGTTAGGTGTGACCTTGGGCAAATTGCTTAGGAAGCTTTATCTGGGAGTGTCTATCTAAAACATAAAGATAATAATGCATGTAAGGTACACTCTCATCAGTTGTATTATACCTTGTGTGGAGAAATACTTAATGGAGAGAAGGATATGGAAGAAGAAAGCTCAGTAACCCAGAAGTCTGTGTTTTGAGAGAGAAACTACTTGTGAGAACCACAACTTTGGTCGCTAGAAAGATATATCTTGGACAGGGATAATTCATTAGTTATTCCCAACTTTCTCTGTTTGTTCTAACTTTTGTTTACTAATTCTGAATTCTGTTTATATATTGAGGCATTGAGAAAGCAGTATCCTGGCATCAAGTGCAAATTTTATTATGAGTGGAAAGTGATTAATACATTGGTATTCTGATTTGTACTTCAGCCTTTTAATGAGTTGGATTATCATTGTTAGTTCTTTGGGGCTATTCAACTGAGGATTCTTGGACAAATATGTGTCTCTGGATTTGTTAATGCTGAAGACTAGACTAGACTAGATTCTAGACAAATATGTATCTCTGGATTTGTTAATGCTGTGACTTTATTTAGATGGATGAGATCTTAAAGAGTGTTTTCTTTTTTTTGGTATGGGGGATCGAACTCGGGTCCTTGCACTTGAGAGGCAGGCAGTGGTGCCACTGAGCTAAATCCCGGGGCCTTAAAGAGAATGTTTTCATAGGGTGCTGTTGTGAACATTGCTACATTATATAGTATCTTCTTTATGAAGATGAGGAGAGAAGTAGCACTCTAATACCTTTCTATTTCTATCTTAAGGATGCTGAATCATAAGATTGAGTTATCCTGTGCCTTCTTGGTTGCTAGAAGTATTAAGAGCCAAACTTCTGAGCTATTTCTAGGAAATAATGGAGATTTTTATAGAAGTCATGCATTTGGTACATGAACCTCACTTCTAGGACAGCTTATTGTTCCTACATTAAATTTTCTTTTTCTCACTTTTCTTTTTCTTCTTTAGAAAAATTATTTTATCTTGTCGTATTACATATATTTATGTAAATTTCATTGAGTCCTTCAGAAGTAAGATAGAGTTATAAATAAGTGAATTATGAGTGGAACAGTGATTGATCAGCTTTTCAGATATTACATTTGAGGTTAGCAAATGATTCCTACATTATGATACACAACAGGCCTAGGATTTAGTTGGATAGATGACTTGTGGGTTAAGAGAAAATTTAGATGAATTTTGGTTTAAACGGTACATTAAACTTTCTGCAAAAAATATTGTTCTTTCATTGAAATCCCCTCTTCTGTCCTTTGGAACCTCTTTGTAGGTAAATGTACGAGGCTGACTGCTGACCTTGGTGTATCTTCGGAACAAGTTATTAAAAAATCCAGTTCAACAAAGCTGATATTTTCTGTATAGGCTACAATATGGGGAAAAACAGGGTTATGCTCTGTGTCATGTCCGAAGATAAACTGGTATATTCTCTGCCCTCAGGGAGAATTCTATCTACTTGGAGAGATGAGATTTTTAAAAACAATAGAGCTGTAAAAACAAAGATATTGCATTTAGTGGAGCTACAGCATGTATACTACCCATCAGGGTGTGATGGCCTGTCTCAGGGAACTTGGGGAATCTTGTATCATTTTGAGGTCCCACTGACATTTGGTTTTATCCTAGCATTTCAGTAGACAGAGGTTGAGTGGAAGGAAGAAGGGAAGATGAGATTACAGGTGGAAGAAAAAGTGTGGAAATGGTTCAGAGGGAGTAAAATGCAGGTCCAGTTGGAAGAGAGGCAGGTAGCCCCATTTGTTTAGAGTGGCCATTCTTGAATAGTGATCTTTCTAAAAGCCCATTCACTGTTTTTTCATATTTGAGTACTGTCTATATTTTGATATAGTTTAAAAAAATTTTGTTTTTTGAGATAGAGTCTCACTATGTAGTTCAGGCTGGCCTTGAACTCTCTATGAGGACACAGGCTAGCCTCAAATTCATGTGATTCTCTTGATGTCCGGATGCCTCCAGAGACCTGTTTGCCTTCCTTTGCTTTTTTAAAATTTATTTTTATATATTTATTTACTTTAAGATAGGTTCTTGTTAAGTTTCCCAAGCTGGGTTCAAACTTGTGATCCTCTTGCCTCAGTCTCCTAGAATGCTGAGATTATAGGATTGTGCCAGTATGCTTGACTTCCCTTTGCTTTTCATGAGCAGAAAAGTAGCTTTTAAAATTTAATTGCTGGCCATAATTTGAAGCAAGGCAGATTTCTTGCTTCCTTCACAGAGAGAGGGTACCTCCAATGATGCTGCTCTGTGAGGAACCCTGGCTTGCAGTGGCTCTAAAGTGGGTGCACTGGACTCAGGTTCCCAGTGTGGCACTGTTGGATGGAAGAGCATCATTTGGACATTAGTGAGTTTACTTGCAAATTTTTGTTTCTCCCTTATACTTAGTCATTTCTGAGTCATAAAATGTTCATTGTCCATTAGTTCCCCAATTTGTAAAACAAGGACCCGAGTTCGATCCCTGGTTCCAAAAAAACAAAACAAAACAGTATTTCCATTAATGTAAAACATTATTTGTAAAACACTTTTCTAGATGGACATCTTTTAGGGTAATGAAAATATATATTATATACATAATATCTGGCTTATTTAAGTAGAAAGGCCTTTGCCCCTCAAATATTTTTTTTTGGTACTGGGGATCGAACTCGGATCCTTGTGCTTGCGGGGCAGGCGGTAGAACCACTGAGCTAAATCACAGCCTAGAAAGGCTTTTGTTATTTTACTTTGTTACCTGCACATTTTGTTAGAAAGTGTAGCTTTTTCAATACTGAAAAACTGCACAATGGCTTTAGTTCTCTTAAATGATTTCATAAAATAATGAAGAAATCTTAAAATATGATTTCATTACCTTGATAGTAATTTAAATATTACCGATCTTTAATATCATTCAGTCTCAGATATGTGTGATCCCTTCATTAGTGACTCAGTTTATGAATGTTAACATTTGATATGTTATTTTATTCTTAATTTGTGTTTTGGTTTTTAAACACTTTGGAACCATATTTTGTATAGTTTAACTTTTATTGTAATGATCCTACTTAATGAATATTTGATAACTGCAAAAAGTAAAACATTTAAAAATAAATTATTTAAAAAATCATAAGAGTAATATATATAATAGTATAAAAAAAAAGTCACTCCAAATCTCATCACCCTGTTACGTTCACTGTCATGATTTTGGTGTATTACTTGCTGATCATTTTTATATGCATTTGAAATATAATTTTATATAGTAGTAATGTACATTTGGTTTTTATTTATTTTTATTAGTACATTTAAAAATTATGTTTATTGGTACATTTTAGGTATACATAATGATCACATTCATCATAGGGAATTTGTACCTGTACATGATATTATCTTGATTCTTATATTTTTCCATTCCCCTATTAGTACATGTTTGCAGTACATAATGATTACATTCATTGTGAGGAGTTGGTACATACACATAACACATCTTAATTCTTTTTTGTCCCCTTTCTCTCCCTTCCCTCCCTGCTCCTTCCAACTTTCTGTCTCCTTCTCATTTGGAAAAGATCTATGTACACATAGTTTAATATCTTGTTTTTTTCACTTTGTATAATCCTATAAGCTTACTGTCATTTTCTATAATTTTTTACATTTTATTTTATATTTTTATTTCTATTTTTCTACTTTATATTTCTATTTTTTAATTTTTTAGTGATAGAGTAATTTTTTTGAATGGATATTTGAAAAAATTATTCAGCTGCTTCCTGATATATAATTTCTTCTAACTTTTTGCCATTGTCATTAACATTGTAATAAATATTTTGGTGGTTTATTGTAGTTTGGATAACTTCTTTAGGGTAGATTTTCAGAATTGGGTTTCTGGATCAAAGGAGAAATAAGCCACCATTACTATTATTATTTGTAGTAATAATATCTGAGATTTATTGAGTGTAATATATAGGGAGTGTTTAAAGTGCTTTATATATGTCATGTAATTTTAATTTTTATTAGAATTTGTGAGATAGTTACTGTATAATTCCCATTTTATAGCTGTAGAAATTAAGGCATTGTGAAATTAAGCAATTTCTTCAGGGTCTCTAACAGTCCATAAGGTGAAGCTAGAATTTGAAACTGGGATTCCGACAGAACTATTTGCCTCCAAAGCCTGTGCTGTTTCTGGTTGAAGCTCTACAAATAGGTGGATACTGCCTTGTCTTCTCATTTTGCTTAATATAGGACTTTCCTGTATGACTGTGATGTTCTTGTGATGTGTGGTGTTGTTCTTCAAAACTCTACTCTACAGACCTTGGTAGGTGGATCTTATAATTACCTAGGAAAGTCCTGTAGTTAGGAAAAAATTGCAGTCAGAAGTCAGAGCAGGTGTTGCTTCACATTCAGACAGCATTCTTATGTATTCCTAATCTTTGTTCTGCTACAGAAAATAATATTTTTGCCTGTTGGCTTATAGGAGGCTTGCATGGAAATTATAGTGGAATTAACATAGCCAGTCACAGTCATAAAAACGATTTATTTTTAAATTTACTTTGAAGTACCAGGGCCGGGGATTTAGCTCAGTGGTTCCACTGCCTGCCTTGCAAGCACAAGGTCCTGAGTTCGATCCCGAGTACCAAACAAAACAAAAACAAAAACATTAAGTACCAGAGAGTGGACTTTAGGATAAATATATAGGAGTTTGTATGTGTATGTACAATTTCCTTTATACTGGAGCAATGACAGTTTTTTCCTTTTTGAGGGTGAAAATAATTTTCTAATACCTATATGATTTTAATTTTAATTAAAATAATAGGGCTGGGGATTCAGCTCAGTGGTTCTGGCGCCTGCCTTGTAAGCACAAGGTCCCGAGTTTGATCCCTAGTACCAAAAAAACCCCCAGCAAAATATTATTTTCTCATTTATCATACTGAGTTGATGTATTTAGTTAGACTAGGTGAGAGTCCTGGTTCCATTCCAGAAGGCTATTTAATATGTTAATCTCTTAGCCAACCTTAAGTCAAGTCCAGGCTGTGGTGATGGCTAGTTATAATCTATTTTTAATATGAATCTTTAAGGGGCAAGTACAAATAGGCAAAGAAAACTAGCATTTTGTAAATAATTCATGGTATTTAGTATCTTTTGTAGCTTTCTTTTGGTTATAGCCTGTCCTTTAAAAAACACAAAGCATTTTCAGTAGATATTCACTCAAATAAAAGTTATGTATACTAATAAACTTATACCTTTTCAATGAAGTTGAAGTCTGTGCTATGACAAAGCTGGACTTGAGTGAAGATACAATACTTATAAAAAATGAATCTATAAGACTTGATTACTTCACCTCCCTGGGGATATTTTATGTTTTTTTTCTCCTTTTCTATTTCTGGAGAATATGGCCCAATTTAATGAAGCTTTAGCTGCCTCCAACTTTTATAGAATAAGAGAGGTATTTGAGTCTTAATAATGAGACTTCTTTTCCTCCATTCCTAGAAGGGAAGGAAGTTCCTGTCTTTTATGGGACACTGGGCCCCTGAAAGTAAGTTTGGGGCTATGGTATACATTAGGGTAAGATATACATGTCACAGCAATACCAGGTAGAGAGACAGCATTTTCTAATGTGTGCAAAGAACTGTCTGCTCCTTAAGCTAAGCATCTGTGGGCCTACAATAACATGAAAATGTTTCTAGTTTTTACAGTGATTCCTAGTCTTTTTTGGCCGTATTCTTCATATTATTGCCCTTCTTGTCTTGCTTTTGTGTGAGCAGCTGACAAATGTTGCTAAATCAAAGACCTGTTATATGTAGATTATGAAGTCAGCAATCCTTGCTACTTCCCTGGAAAAATGAACACTTATTTGGATTTGCTTTTCAAAATTAATATTCCATATTTTGGTCATAATAAATGTGAATGGAGGCTTAATGCCCTGTCACAATAAATTTTAATTGTATTTTTACTAGGAAAGTCTATATTTAGTCCCACACTTACATAGCAAAGTTGTTAATCTAAAATTTGTCTTTTAAAAAACTCTCTTGGTTGAGCTGGAGCTGGAGCAGGTCAGCACTGCCGCCTCTGCCTCCTGCACGCCCGCTCCCCAACCCACTCTCCATCTTCAGTGCAGCCAGGAGAACTGACCCGAAGCTCTCGGGGGTCCTCCGTGTGGCCACGAGATAATGATGCTTGAACTGAATTATTAAGGGTTCTGAAGTCAAAGCTCCTAAAATTAATAATGGCAGGAAAATCATCACTTTTAAAAGTAATTCTCCTTGGAGATGGTGGAGTTGGGAAGAGTTCTCTTATGAACAGATATGGAACTAATAAGTTTAATGCCCAGCTCTTCCATACAATAGGTGTGGAATTTTTAAATAAAGATCTGGAGGTGGGTGGACATTTTGTCACCATGCAGATTTGGGACATGGCTGGTCAAGAGCGATTCCGAAGCCTGAGGACGCCTTTTTATAGAGGTTCTGACTGTTGCCTGCTTACTTTTAGTGTCGATGATTCACAGAGTTTCCAGAACTTGAGTAACTGGAAGAAAGAATTCATATATTATGCAGATGTGAAAGCACCCAAAAGTTTTCCTTTGTGATTTTGGGCAACAAGGTCGACATAAGCGAACGGCAGGTGTCTACAGAAGAAGCCCAATCTTGGTGCAGGGACACCGGCTACTATCCTTACTTTAAGACAAGTGCAAAAGATGCCACCAATGTTGCAGCAGCCTTTGAGGAAGCAGCTGGAAGAGTTCTCGCCACCAAGGATAGGTCCGATCACTTGATTCAGACAGACACCGTCAGTCTTCACCGAAAGCCCAAGCCTAACTCATCCTGCTGTTGATCGTTAGATGGTTGGTGCATTCTAACCAACTCGCACATACACACATGGTAAACACGAGGGTGGAGAAGAGAATTAGGGTTTGCAGCAGTGTATCATATCTAATAATATTAATGTATGTCACTGCTTCATTTGTTGGTGGGAGAAGGGACACATTGATTTACTTGATAATGACACCTTGCCTTTCTAAATTGTAACGGTTGTCTAATGTTTCTTTAAATATGTAAGTTAGAGCTAATAAATGACCAAGACTTTAATTATAATTAAAATAAAAACTTGACTATTCTAGAAGAAAAAAAAAACTCTCTTGGTTATGGAATTGCCATCAGGCAAAAACTTGTATTCTGATAAGTACTTGTATTCTAGTAAGTGCTTTCATTTATCTTTTTAATTAAATAAATTAACTTTAAGATAAATTAGTCACTGGACATTTTCTAGCCAAATAAATTAGGATTTTATGAAAATTGAGATAGAATAGAATCTTTGATCATACTTTTTCTCTTTTTGCCCCCTAGAATAATACAGTGAGTTTTTTCTATAACAATGGCTTTGTATAGATACATGATAAATACAAGTGTTCTGGAATTTGGCATTAAGAAGCATTTACTTCTCTTTTATTTTAATGCTTAGATGTTTTTCTGAATTTCTGTTTACAAAGAAGATAAATTTTCTCTTAAGATAGGTCTGGCGTGGATTTTGAATTGCCACATAATCCAAATATAGTGCCCGAGCCTTCATAGCTACATGAAATATCTATTTTTAAAGACTTTCATCAAGGAGATTCCACATTGTACCTAGAGAATATTTTTTTCTTCTCTATAATTCTTTTTCTCAGGAAATTAATATTTTTATGTGAACTAAGTCCTCTGGCTGAAGGCCATTTATTCTAGTCTGGCCTCAACGTAGATAAATTAAGATTAGGCTGTTAACTCTTTTTAATTCAGTAAAACTACTATAATTAAAAATTCCCTCTCCTCCCATATTAAATAATTACATCATCTTTATGGAAGAAATGCTCATCTTAGAAAAGGAGTACAAAGTAGTTTCTACCAAAGAAAGAATAGTGTACAGATGATCAGTAGCAGCTCCCCTTTGTGAAGATCTAGTTTGACAATAAAGGAAATGTCCTCCTCTAGTATTACAGATTGGTTGGTTTTGTCTTTTATGTTCACTATCAGAGGCTTCTGCTACAGGGAGAGTACATTTGAGCTGTACATCTAGATGTGCATTATTTGGAAGTTTGTGCTTAGAAGTGACAGGAAATTCAAGGAGTAGGAGCTTAAACACTAGACATAATTATCTCATAAAAGCAATGGCCTGTAGTAAGTGAACTTTGACTTAGCACCTCGCTGATTTCAAGGCTGTAGTTCAATGCCTCAGAAATTCCTTCACTTTTCCCTTACAGTTGCAAGATATGGTCGCTACTCAGGATGGCTACAGCCATCTTTGTGTAACAACACCCTGAGAAATGAAAAAGAAACTGTGTCTGTCCCGTGTCTTTTTTAAGGGTGAGGAAAATCTTCCTAGAAAGTACTCTTCTTATCTTGTAGGCCAGAGGTATTTCTCATGTGTGTGCTTAAACCATGGATATGGCCATGGGTAGATAATCAACATGGTTAACTCTGACCCATCCTTATTCACTTTGGGTCTGGAGGAACCAGGCCTCCTCTGGAGGGCCTGGAAGTCTAAAAAGGTGAACAAGACTACAGTTTTGTTACCTAGGAAGAAGGGGAAGTAGGAATGGTTGGTGGATGGAGCATGCAGATGAGAGGGGTTAGAGATGTTGGCTGGGAACGCTCCTTGTTCTGGACCTGAGCAACTTCATTGGAGAATATTACAGTAAAGTATATAAGACTGACATAGCGGGAGTAGAGGGCATTAGGAAGAGGGGGAAGCCATCTTATTTTTGGATCGGCTTAGGAATGGTTTTGTTTATGTACTGAGATACAAATTTCATATTTTAAGGTCCCAACAAGTCTTACAAACTACTGAAAGGTGGGTTTCTGGCTCAGGTTTTCTCTCTGTTCTGTTCAGGGACCTATGGAACAACAAGGTAGTTTTTCTCTCTGACTGTTAATTCCATAGATTTAGTTAATATTACTGGTGCATGTGGAACTATTACAAATGTCTTCTGTTGGTTATCCATTTTTTATCTATCTCCTTTTTATTTATTTATTTATTATTTATTATTATTATTTTTTTGGTACCGGGGATCGAACTCAGGACTTTGTGCTTGCAAGGCAGATATGGCGCCCCTGAGCTAAATCCCTGGCCCTGTAATGTCCTATTTTAAATGAGGCAAGGTCCAAGTTGATATAAAATACAAAATCATGTCTAGTCAAAATTTTCCTTGAAAGATCCCTCAAGTTGCCCATAAAGAACACTGTATATGATTTTGCACATATTACTCAGATTATATGTAGTTATAAATGTATAATATCCAAAATAATGTAGAGAATAAATTATATGCATATAAAATGTAGTTTTATAGTGTTTTAAATGATATGAAAGAGTATCTTTAATTTGTGTAGATTTTTGAATGGTACCTTTTCACTCTTCCTTTGTATGATAATAGAATATATAATGCATTGGCAGGGATTTTTTTGTAAGAAGAGCATATTATATATTTTTGTGTGTGATCATTTCTAGGAAATTTAGTTTCAGACTTTTAAAGATACAAAGCAAAATAAATGTGACCTTTTTGGAATTAGGAGTAAGATTAATTTATCCTAATAATTTTAAAAGTCAATTTTAGGAAGATAATTATAATGTCATATTGAATGTGTTATTTTTAATCCAAGTGCCAGCCATAGCTTTGATACCAGATGGGAATACAGAGATGGGCATTCAGCCTGGTAATTTGTTCTCATAAATACATAGAAAAGTTCATATTTTCTGTTTCTTTCTTGCCTATGATGTGAGACCCGGGGGCTTTTATTCTTCAGTGATTTCAGAAGAGAGATCAGTTGGGCATTCTGGTCTTTCTTCTGCCTTTCTGACAACTTTTCTGAGCATCTGATAGGCTACGTTCAGGCCTAATCTCTTTTAGTAGAAGTCTGATCATGGGTTTTTCTAAGGGCAAGACTCACAAAGCAGAAAATTAATTCTTGGAAATGAAGCTTGTAATGTATGTTTTAACATCTAAGAGATCCAAGTGGAAACTCCTGAACTCCTAGGAGTAAAGAACTGGGATCCTACCAGTGGCCAGGAAGCGCTCTATACCTTCATATTAGAGTCACGTACCCCCATTGGTTCATGGAGGTACATAGGGACAGAAATTGTTTATTTTCAAAGGATTATGTAATGCAAACAGATTTAGAGTACAGGCAGGCATATTTTCTGAAAATATTGCTTTAGAGGAAATTCTTTGATGAAAAGATAGCTAGTTTTCTTTTCTTCTCAATAACAGGTTAACAGTAGGAGTGCCTGAATGATATTCTCACTTTACCAGAGAGAAATCCTCATTCCTTGCCTTCATAGTGGCTTTATGTTATGGAGATAAGGGGATCTACATTCAAAAAATTTAAAATTGAGAGGTATTATCTAACACATAGTCCAAGTTCAAAGTTTGCCAATTGTCCCACCTGTTCTTTTACTGAAGTATGACAAATATACAATAAAGTGTACATATTTAATGTATACAGTTTGATCAGTTTTGTATAAACCTATGAAGCTATCCAAAATCAAGAAAATGAACATATTTGACCCTCTCAAAAGTTTATTCATAGTTTTTGGTTATTCCTGTATTCTGTCCTTTTCTGACCCTTTCTCTCCATCCCTGGGCAAGTATTAATTTGGTGTCACTCTAGACTAATTTTCATTTTATGAAGTTTTATATAAATGGAAATATATGGTATATACTTTTTTTCTGGCCCCTTTTCCTTTCAGCACACTCATTTTGACATCTATTATTTCATCTGTCAATCAATATGTAATTAATTCTTATAGTGGTCAGAGTTTATTAATTTTTATTGGTGAATTGTATTCCATTGTCTGGACATGTCACAGTTTGTTAACTGTACACTTGTTGGTAGACATTTGAGTTGTTTGAGTTTTTGACTATGAACATTCATTTGTAAGTCTTTGTATAGGCATTTTTTCCATTTCTCTTGGGCAAATACTGGCTGGATCATCCTGGTAAGTGTATGTTAACTTTTTTTGTGTTATTGTGAATTGAATCAAGGTCCGTACACATACTAGGCAAGCACTGTACCATTGAACTACCTTCCCCAGTCCTTATTTTTTTTTTTTTTTAAATTTTGAGTCATGGTTTTTGCTAAGTGCCCAGGCTGGCCTCAAATTTGTGATCCTCCTGCTTCAGCCTCCTGAGCTGCTATTACAGGTGTGTACTACCACATCCTGCTGATGTATGTTAATTTTTTAAAGACAACCAGTTAAACTATTTTCCAAAGTGGTTTACTATTTTACAGTTCCATCAGTAGTGTGAGAATTACAGTTGTTCCATATCTGGAAATTTTAGTCATTCTAGTTGCTATACTTCTTGGAAAATGGCCCTCTTTTGAAGACGTAGAGATGAACAGTTACCATGTTGGTTATCTTGTAAAAATCTGACTTTTGTCTTTGCCCCTATGGGGTAAAAGAAAGAGGTAAAAGAGAAAGGAATGATTGGACATAACCCTCTTTTACTGAAAGGAGAGGGACTCAGAACTACAGCCTAGAAATAAGAAGTGTTAGGAGATTATGCAAGATAACCAAGAAATTAGATGGAATAAGGAGAGCAGAAAAGAAAGAGATAGGGCCTGGGACTATTAAAGACAGTTTGTATCATCAGATTATTTTGATTCTTAAAGTTTCCTTTTCTGTATCCCAGGGGAAAAATCTGAATGAGACTACTCTTGGGAAGTTTTCTTGGAAAGCTTGCACTGTATATACCCTGGTTCTACTTTCTTGCTACTTAACGCATTGCCTCTTGCCATCTGAGACTTCCAGCCTGAGTTTTAGCCTCATGATTATTATATGTGATGGGCTGTTTTCACCCCTCATCTTTTTTGATTTTTCTGTGGGATCTGAGTTTCTTGACCACTTCTGTCTTCCGGGGATTTACCTCTTTGGCCTTAATGATACCACTTATATATTTTTTTATTCCATCTCTGACTTTATGGGGCCTTTGTTTTCCTTCAGGCATCTGGATTTTGAGGAATACTCTTTGTTTAGCGTGCTGGTCTCATGAGAATCTTTGCAGCTTCCATGGATATAGTCATCATTTCTGAGCACAGGGACCACATCTCTGTGTGCTGTCTTAATATTTTCTTTCTGGGGGTTACATTGATGAAAATGTGAAACTTAATTTGCTTTCTTTGACCTTGGAGTAAATTCCTCTGCAAAGATTTGTCTTCCTCTCATGATGTGGTCATTCTCTCGAGTTCCCACTCTTGAAACTTGCATGGCATCTTTTGCTTCTTCCCTCTACATGCAAGTCTGTGAGACTTTCCTTATTGCCCCTCATCCTTGTCTCTGTCTTTGTAGTCATACTGGCACCATCCTACTGGGCTTTTCATTATGTCATGCTAGGATTGTGACAGAGGCTTTCTGACTATTCATCTTTTTTGATTTTTCTGTAGGATCTGGCTTTTTTTTCTGGTCTTTCTCTTCTTCAGCCCACCCAATAAAGACTCTGATAAGTTAGTCTTCTATATCCACTGGTTATGCATCATTTCTTTTAAAAAAATCTCTTTCTTCCAGAAACCTTGATTTATTTCTCTGAAAAAAATTTTTGGATTCTCCTAATAGCATCTTTGACTACTTTGAACTATCTATTTTTCCTCTACACAAAACTCTGCTACACCAAATTTGGTTCCTTTGTTATACACTACCACCTGATGGATATCGTTCTTGCTATTGTGACTTGTTAAGTCCTTTCTATCCTCTAAGAAGCTCTTACTGTTTTTGCCATAGCTGCGTTTTATCATTATTTCAAGGTTGCCTTCATTTTCCAGCTCTGTTGTGAAGTCCGTTTGATCATGTAAGTAATCATGCATGAACTTTGAGTGATTATTCCCTTCTTTGAATGTATGATCTGCTGCAGGCAGTCACTAATTTTGTGCTTTTGTTCATTTTTAAGATACTTTTTTTCCTCAACCTCCTTGAGCTTTATATCTCTCAGTCTGTAAATATGGCTTGCACTGTTTTAGGTGCTTGTGTTCTAATGATAATGATATCTTATAATAATTCTAAAAATAATGATCCCTAACAAATGAAAGGGAACTACAAGTTGTATGACTTCATGTACTATCACTTATATCTGAAGAGCTTTGCATTCTGCCCACCATGTGCCAGGAGCTTTCTCTGAATCTTTGTGGTCTCTTACTGAATCTTCATAGTCTTTGGAGGCAGCTGATGTTATTCTAAAGCTCAAACTACTGGGGTTACATAATTGCCAAGTGGTAGAGGTAGGATTAAAGTATTTTTCTTGTCTGCCTGATTCTAAAAGATGTGCTCTTCCTTGTATCACGCTGTCTTGTCTTTTTTTGTGTGTGTCAGTAGTTCTGGTTTGGAAAAGCATTCATGTAGGGGTTATGCTGTTATCTCAGTTTCTAGCATTGTAGATTATCTGTGGCAAATATGTCAAGTTTATGGGTGTGGGATTAAGTTGAGATAAAGTAATTTATTTACACCATTCACTTACGTTTACTTTCTTTGTTTTTCTCATTTTGCAATTTATGGTTCATCCAGAACCCTTTAAATAATGACCAAGGAACGTGCAGGTTAAATATATAGAATTCTGAAGGATATCCTAGACGAGTGGTTTTCATCAATTTGACAGGTGATTATTTCTGGTGTAAGGCAAAAGTTTTGAGAATTGGGGCTGGCTCCTTAGAGGAAGCAAGGCAACATTCTTACATTTAACTCAGTCTGCCTTTCAAAAGATGTGTTATGGATTATAGTATATTAGACATGCATCTATTTTCAAATAATTATGAAAACACATTTACAGCTCAATTGAAAATCAAGTTCAATCTATAATTTCCCTCCTTAATGAATCATGCAGTATAAAATTATAATAGTATTTAGTAAATATTAAAGAGTAAGGAAATGTAAATGAATAATTTCAGCTGCCTGTGGGAAGAAATTGTGATTTGTAGACTTGAAATTTAAAGTCAGACATTCTTGGTTTGTGTTCAGAGAAGATAATCATCAGATAAGTTACACAACAGAACAGAAAGTAGCTTACTGATAATGTAGGAATACCATAGCAAGGAATAAAAATATTAAATTTTTACCTAATATCCGTTTCTCTGTCTATATATATTTCATATATATTACAAAATGTTGTTTCTTTCACCCATATTACTTATATAGAAATAATATGTACATATATGTATACATCTGTGTATTTTGTTAAAAGATATAGGATATATATTGATTAAAGATACAGCATTTTAGGCTATGTTCAACATGAAGACTGTAGAATTCTCATGTACAAAATGAACATTTTCTACTTTGGGAGCTTTATGATTCATATTGAAAATCAAAATCTATTCTTAACAAGTAACACCAGTAGCTACCTGTTTTAATGCTTCCACTGTGGGAAATAGGAGTTTCATTGTGTTGTTTCTACCTATGCAATTGTCCAGAGAAAAGTGGTCGCATAGATTGAAAATGTTTCTTCAAAGATTAGATTAGACTTTTATTGTCAGTAGAGAATATAAGCTGAAAAACATTTTTGCCTTCCTTAAGTTGTTTAGGAATTAGGGCTTTGATTGTTTAGATTTACATAATGCCTATGATTTATTATTCACTTATTATATGGTCTGCTTTCAGATATTCTGTACTACCGTGGTATCTTTTACAGGGTGGGTCCTTTATAAATGTTTGTCAAATTAACCATAGGGAATTAAAGAAGATTATTACAGTAAGGGTCTTTGGTAACCTTTCTATTTCTCCTATTGTAAAGATTTAATCTAAATAGTTTCTAATATAGTCTTTTAAAATTGTTAATTGTGATTAAAAGCCACATAACAAAATTGATCATCTTAACTGTTTTAAGTATACAGTTCAGTAAAGTATATTTATATTATTATGTAACAGATGTCTAGGACTTTTTCATCTTGAAGAACTGAAGCTCTGTGCCTATTAAACATTCCATACTTCTTTTCCCTTTCTCAGTCCCTGATAATAACCATCCTACTTCTTGTTCCTATGAGTTTGACTACTTTAGGTACTGCATATAGTGGAATCATTCATTCAATGTTTGTCTCTTTGGGACTGGCTTTTTTCAGGTAGATAATGTCCTTAGGAAATATGAGTGTTGTTGCTTGTGACAGGATTGATTTTCTTCTATTTTAAGACTGAATAATACTCCATTGTATACGTTTACCACATTTGTTTATCCATTGGATATTTGAGTTGCTTCCATCTCTTGACTGATGTGAATAATGCTGCTATGATTATGAGTGTGAAACTATCTCTTTGACATCCTTCTTTCAATTGTTTTGGATATATACCTGGAGATGGGATTTCTGGATCATTTGTTAGTTTTGTTTTTAATTTTTAAGGAACTGCCTCTGTAGCAGTTGTGCCATTTTACAATCCTATCAACAATGCACAGGAGTTCCAATTTCTCCACAAATTTCCAATTTCTCCTCTATTTGTTTTTTGTGTGTGAGTTATAGTAACCATCCTAGTGGGTATAAGGTGATGTCTCATTGTGGTTTTGATTTGTACTTTCTGTAGTGATTAGCACAGTTGAGCATTTTTAAAAATGCTTTTTGCCCCTATGTGTATCATGTTTGGAGAGATGTTACTCAAGTTCTTTGCCCATTTTCTAATTGGGTTGTTTTTGTTGTTGAAGTATAGAAGTTCTTCATGTATTTGAATATTAACCCTTTATCATGTGTAATTTGCAAATATTCTCTCCCATATTTCTAATATATTTTTAAACTTTTTTAATATTATTTTTTTATTTTGCAGAAAATAAATTTACAACTTAAAAAATAAAATCCAAAAATTAAGCAGTTCATCAAAATATTTCAGCCTGCTGCATACAGAAACTGCTACCATTCAGAACTGTACAGCATTACCATCTCAATATGTAGTGGCACACATTGAAAGATTGCGTAAACCATGTGAGGATAGATTACATCTTAAGAACTCAGATTTGTTCAATACTGCAGATGACATATACTGTAGATGACAGGCAAGCTCTCATGTATAAACTTTTAATGTTGACATAATTTCATACTTAACAGAAAAGCTATGAGACTAATACAGGTTAAGAATCCCTTATCCAAAATACTTGGGGCAGAAGTGTTTCGGGATTTTGGAGTAGAATTTGAAATATTTGCATAGACATTACGATTTGAACATTCCTAATCTGGAGATTCAATATCTGACTTTATGAGTGTCATGTTAGTGCTTTTAGAATTTTGGATTTTCAAAGTGGGGCTGCTCAGCTTGTATAAGGAACTTTCATGTACCCTTTATTTAGAATCATGCACTTTTAAAAAAGGTATTTCTGGGTCACTTGACATTTTGAGACAAACCACAGTGAATTACTTGACAGATAAAAGTATAAACACGGCACCTATCTGAATATACAAAACAAATAGGAATGTTTAGAAAGCAAGTAGCATAGATGAGAATAATACAGATAAGGTAAGAATAATACAGACGAGAATAAAAGTGAGAGGAGGTCAAAAGCAAGAGTAACTTGAATTACTAGAATTGTCTCAATAGGTACATGGCCCCATACCATGTCCCCAGAAGATTTGTGGCCGTGTTTGGAGACATATTGGTTATTGCAACCATGAGGTATGTGAGAGACAGTTGTCCTACTGGCCCCTAGTGAGTACAGGCCAGGAATGCTGCAAAATATATCTCACAGGACAGCCTCCCACAACAAAGAATCATCCAGTCCAAAATTTTAGTTATGCCAAGATTGAGAAACCATGTCCTTGTAGAAAACCTGTCTTGAGAACTCTAAAGGCTTTGGGACTAGAAGTTCTCTCAAATCGATCTAAAGATCTTGGATTAGATAGTGAAGATCATGCTTGGTAAAGAATAAGGTATGAAAAATGTTTTTATCATTTTCTGGTGCATAACCCACAATAAGAGGGTTTAGTTGGTCTACTTACTAAATTTTTTTTTTTTACAATAAACAGTTAAAAATGCTTTTCCTGGTTTTATTTTGTGTGGTAGTCACTTACAGCTAATATGTCTCTATCATTACATTTCTCTTCTTTACTTTCTGCTGAAAAAGAAAAAGCTACCTAAACTCTGAAAAAGCAAATTCCATTATACAAAAGATCTGGAAGCAAAGAGAAAGAAAGAGGTGATGTTGGGAAATATGACTTAAATGGCTTCTTTTCAGTTCTCAGCTTACTGCAGAGAACCAGGTTATCCACTGTGCTTTATCACTGATTCTAGCAGGCTGGGAAGGGAATAGAAACAGCATGGGCTTTAAAATCCTGGAGACCTACTTTTGAATCCAGGTCCATTCATTACTAGCTGTCTAGCTTTGGGAAAGTAACTTACACAGTCTGAACTCAGTATCTTCTTCTCTACTGTAGGGATAATATCAGCCACTCAGTGGTGAGTGACAGTGGAGTGCAGTAGCTGAAGTTGTGGACTCTCACATGTAATTGCCTGGCTTCAAGTCTAAACATTGCTACCTTTTAGTTGTGTGTCTTTTGATAAGTTTCTCAACCTTCTTTTAGTTTCTTTATGTGAAAGATCAAAATGATTGTAACTGTTTACCTCATCATGTTGTTATGATATTAAGTGAATTAATATATGCATGTAAAGCACTTAAAGTGATGCCTGGCACATGGTAGGCACTCGTACATGGTAGCTGTTTTTAAGATTAATTTGAGTTAAAAGATGTAAAGAATCCTTCAGTGTTGAGAATGTGCTTGATAGTTTTTAGAAATTTAAATGTTAGTAGCATATAGTTTGTTCTAATACAATGCTAGTATAACAAAATTTCTTTAATTCCAAAAGTTAAATTGGTAGGGATTGATCTTAAATCTTTGGGATACAAAATGGAAAGTGGTTATTATTTTGCTTTGTACTTGTACCTGGAAATGACCCCATTAGATCCTCATTCAAAAATTTACTTAAAGAATTGTAGGTCTTGCCAGATTTCTCTGGCATTACAAAAGGCTGCTAAAACAGCTGTTTCATTGCATGAAGTTGTGGGGCAGGTTTGGATTGGAAGTAGTTACTCTACTAGTCTATCTCATGAATTTACCCATGGTAGAGAAGAAGTGAAGAATAGCAGGAAATAGCATAAAGCTTGATTCTTTTTAAACTCTATAGATGTGTATTAGGGTGTGTGAAGGGACTTTTCTTTATTTCTTGACAGCATAAGGAATTTAGACTCAGTCAAAGGTAGTATGGAAGAACCAAACAGTTTATACTAGCTCCTGCTAAGTATTGGGCTGTAGACAGACACATTTGTAAGGTATGCATGGTGTATCCTTTCTTGAAATACAAGAACATAATATCTTGTTTAAGATGAAGTACACATAAAAAGATTTAGTACAGTGCCTAGCACCTTAGTGCTTTATTAGGAGTTAGTCATCATCATCATCATCACTCTTAAGTTTGATGTTTTAGTTTAAGATATTAATGAGACCTTTGCTCTTCATCCAGAAAACATTATACATCAGAATTCTATAGCTGATGAGTTTTCACAAACTGAACACACTCGTGCAATTAACACTCAGCTCAAGAAACAGAGCATTACCTTATACCCCAGAAACCCTCTTGCCTCCGGTTCTCTTCTGGTCACTATCCCTTATTTTTATTTATTTTTTAATAAGGCAAAGCCATTGGCTTTAATTTTCATCTTTCTTTTTTTTTTTTGGTACCAGGGATCGAACTTGGGACCTTGTGCTTGTGAGACAGGCGACGGAACCACTGAGCTAAATCCCTGGAGCCACACTATCCCTTATTTTTTTAGTAAAAAACATTGCTTTTTCCTTTAGTGACATTCAAAGCGTCTCATAACTTCTAAACTCTTAATAGATCTGATGACAGATACAGCTTTAGGGATGGCCTTATTATATGCTTTTATTTTCTTTTGCTTTAGAAAGCATGTCTTTTGGAAAGGAATTTCAGTCTTGTATGTTGTTAAATTTGAACGTGGATGGGCTAATTTTGTAAGTCTTCCTTTCCAAATAGGTAATGTATTCTTTGGTTTTGGTCATCAATATTATGAGCCCATTGAAACCAGAAAGTTGTCTATTGTACTAAGAGAAAAGGAAAATGGCTTAGTTGCACAGATCTCCTAGATGTCTTCTTTAAAAAGCATTTCATGATCAAAAGAGCTCAAGACACATGAAAGAAATTCTGTGGTGGAGAGAGGCTGCACAGTGCTGGGTGCACTTATCTCCTGGAATAGGAGGAAGTGATTAGGCCAAAGGACTGGCAACTTCCTGAAGTATTTTTACCCTGCTTTTGTTTGGACTGGTTTACAAAGCTAATAGTAATTTTTCAGAAGGCAACCTGTCAGAGGAAGAATAAAGATTTGGGGGTTGCATTTGAGGCCTTTTGCATATTTTCTTTTTGAAACAGAAACAAAGGACACATTAATTCTGAACCCCTCTGGAAATTGCTTTGCTTGTGTGTCTTTTTTAACTCCCTTTGTCCGTGTGTCTTATTTAACTTTCTGTGCCTACCTATGGCTGGACTAAAATACTGTACATGCATTTTAGGAATGTTATTACTCACTTTTTTGGCTAGCATTTTATTTCTTGGTAAGTATTTAGTTTTGTGAAAATTGATACATAATTACTGTACCATAAAATTTACCATTTTATAAGTGTACAGTTTACTAGTTTTTAGTATATTCATGAAGTTGTGGAACTGTCATCAGTATCTTATTCTAGAGCATTTTCTTCACTCCAAGCAGAAACCTTGTACCAATTAGTAGTCACTTCTCTCATGCTATTCATTTCATTTTGCCAAATATTATTATCTCTTGTTCATAGACGTCTTTCTTCCATAGGGTGTCATAACAGTTCTTTGAACTTTAGAAGTTTGTCTCATTCAACTTTTGTTCTAAAGTTAATTTGAGGGTGTATTTTTCAGCACTGCCACAAACACTATGCTGATGGAAACTTACAGTACATTAAAAAAAAAAGAAACTTACAATACATAAAGAAATGGTACACTAGTCATAGTCACTTATTAAAGTTTAAGTGCACATGGACAACAGTGTGGTTTGCACAAAACTGAGCATGGTGAAGATTTGACTGTGTGCCAAAGTTGTTTTGTGCAGTGAAAGTTTACTGGACTGGGAAATCAGTTCTGGTCTGTGTGGAAAGGTTTGTATTTATTTATTTCTTAATCTAATTTTTGAAAAAATATGTATAACATGTATTTATAGACTTAGTTGATTTCTAAGAAACTAGGGTTTATTGTTTCTAAACTAACACTGTTGATTTTGTTAAAAAAAACTCAATTTAGATTTTAAACTTTTGACTCTGTGCTTTATTTCAAAAGTTATGTGTACAAATTGAAAACATTTAAAAAATGTACAGCTAGAAGAATTGTCAAGTTAAAAAAGAGCTTTGCCATCCTACCTCTCACTTTGTAGTTGAATGTTTCACATATTATTTATTATGTTTAATCCTATGACCTGCTTAACCTTTACTTGATTTTTAAATATACTTCAGAAATACTTGTTTTTTGATTTGTGTCATTCTGTAATTTCATACTGTTTAAAGTAGATGGAAAGTTTTAAAATTTTTGCTTTTCAAAATGCTGATTGTTAGGAATAACTAGTAATCTTTCTAAAAATTTACTTTGACCTCTTCATGGGCCAGTGGAACTTCTGAGCGACTATGGAAATTTACATAATTCAGGAGTTGGGTCTGCTTATCATCAAAGAAGGCCACATGAATCTAGAACCTTTAAAAAGCCCTCCTCCCTCAGAACAGCCTTTGGGACCAAATGACTTCCAAATTCAAATATTCATCCTTTGAGGTATAAATATTTCATTATGTTGTTGCTGCCTGAAGTTCAGTTGTACTTGCATATTTTAAAAGTAAAAGTAATTCTCAGGAAGAGAATGACCATTACTCTATACTGTATGTAGAGCTTAAATAATAGAGACATCAAAATTCTGTGGATGAAAAAAATGTGGGGTTGATTGGATTCACTACAAAAATAAGCACTTATCATGTCTCTCTCTTAGCATGAAATACTTCTACTTTTTCTTCTCTTGAATCTCAGTTTCTTATACTGTTTTTTGGAGTTTCTCAACTTTAGAACTGTGTTCTAGGGAGTTAGGTATTGGGCTGAAGAAATATTTTACAGATAGACAAGATGGTTCTAGTATAAGGTTTTGGAAGATTACCACCCCCCGCCAAAAGGATTTGGAAGACAATCAATCTAAAGTTAAGTTTTAAGTCAGCAGTATCTAGGAAGATAATATTATAATTGAATGGCTACTTAAGACAGATTCAGCTATTGCTTGAAACTAATAATGGTTTTAACACCTTTGAAAGTGTAATAATGTTTTTATTCTGCTAGGTTACTTGTAGCACGTTAATAATTTTAGAGTACTTAATAATGCTACTATTGCTTTTAAAAAGCATATGTACCTATATGCCAGTATTTATATATAGGTACCCATATTAATATATATTTCTCCTGTTTTTTTTGTGCATAGGATTGAACCTAGGCCTCCTGCATGCTAAGCACACATTCTACTACTGAGGTACATCCAACTTCTCCACTTAAAAAAAAAGTTTACTACTGTTCTTATCTATTATATTGTCTCATTCACATATACTATCATTTACTGGAGTTATACGGTTGTTGAAATGTGACTTGATACTGACAATGGACAGCAAAAATTTGTGCAGAGGCAAGCAAACCATCTTCTACTACATGAATAGTTAATCGGGAATAAGAATATCTTGCAGAAAACATGAGAGCTTTAATGGATATTAGATAGCACTTACGTTTGAAAGAGAAAATGGGAAAGAAAAAAAGAACACTGTAAAGTAAAGTCAGGTTACCATATTCTGTTTTCCCAGTAAAGGGAAAGGAATTTATAGACTGCAAAGCTTATCTTTCAGCAGCCCTCAAAAGGTTGGACTCAGTACTAATCGAATGGTTTTTAAAAAAAAAAAAATATTTTTTCCACATGCTGTCTTACCCAAAGGCAAATTTATTTCCTTGTATAGTCACCCTGTCAAACATTAATTTATGTTCCTGCTATATAGTAAGCACTGAATTTTTTAATAGATCAATTGTTGGTTGGTTAAAAGTAAAATATTTCTTTTAGTTAGCCCAGATAAACTTTACCTGTTGAAGAAAAGGTGTGTTGATCAAAAAGCTAGAATTTGAAAAACAAATGTGATTGTTTGGGAAAGGGTGTATCATGAAGAAACTACTCTGACCAGTATATCTGGCCCTGTGGTTGTTCTGATGATCACTGGAAACTTTCTAAGCCTCTGGCACAATTAGTAAGTTGTTTCTCATATTTGAAGACTAATACTGGGGAGTATGTTTTGTTTTACTCCATACATATTTCTTTCTCTTTTCTAAGAAAGATTTATAGTGTTTGTTTACTCTAGCACTCTTAATCTCTGTGTGAGGTATTCAAAACCTGTGATTAAGTCATTAGAATTGTGTTTAATGATCTACATATCTACATTTTTATAGGAAAGAATTTTAAAAGTTTACTTCCAGGTATTATAAAATTATCAATTTTTCTAAGTTAACTTATAAAGGTAATGCAGTCTCTGTAAGAATACCAACAAAATTTTATTGTTTTCTGCAACCAGACTCTAAGCATCAGATTTAAAAAGAACATTGTATAAAAGCCAGGAAAATTTTAGGTTTTAAAACATAAAAGTTATAGTAATTAAAATACCTTGCTTCAAATCCCAGCATCACACACCGTAGATCCAGCCATCTCCCCAAACTCCCACCTATGAGCACATGAAGCTTTGGGGGGACATCTAGACACAAGCCATAATATCAGCACATATGACAGAGTGCATTTTCTTTATATGGATGGAACATTTACAGGTTGGTCAGTAAAAGATCAATATCATAATAGGAAAATGATCAACAGACATGAGCAATTGTTCACAAAATTAAAATATTTACAAATAATTTTTTAACTTTAAGAGAAATTTAATTTTCAGTCTGTAAGATAAATTAATCCTCCATAGATTTCTATTATAACTTATTAGAGTTCTAAAGTTCTTCATGTGGATATTTGACATTTGTCATTAAACTTATTCATAGGAACTTTTTTGTTTTGGTTATTCCTTTTATAAATGAGATCTTTTGTGACAAAATGTTTTGTTTTTTTAAAAATATATATATATTCAGGAAAACCACTGTACTGAATTCTTGCTCTTTTTAATAGTTTTTCCAGTTGATTCTCATAGGTTTTCTTCTTATAAATTTTATTAGCTATAAATACTGATACTTTTGCCTCTTTTTATTTTTTGTATTTATTTTTTCTTTCTTTCAATTTCATTGTCTTACACTTCTATAAATGTTAAAAATAGTGGTGATAATGCACATCTTTATTTTGTTCCTTTGTTTAGTAGGTCTGTTTCTAGAATTTTATCTTAATTATGATATAGGCTTTGGACTTCAAATATAAATAATATTTATGTTAAGAAACAATATATATTGTTTTATTTGGAATTTTGGTAATTAAAAATTATGTTGGATTTCATCTAATGTACTTTGAAATTTATAAACATTTTTCTCCTTTCACCCATTAATTGGGTAAACTACGTTGATAGACATAATATCAAACTATCTTTGTTCTATTTGTATGAGCTACATGTGCTCATGCATAACTACTGATGGATTTTGTTTGCTAATATTTTCATCAGGTTTCTGCACTGACATTTAGGTTAATATCAATATGAATTATGATATTCATAAATGGAATGGATCTTTTTATCTTTTGGAAGTATTTGTGTCAGTGCTATTCTGTCATTATAAGAAGTTTAAATCTCAATCTCTTTACTCCTAAATATTTTAAAGCCATTGGAATTACCCATTTCTACAAAGATTTGGTAGAATTTACCTGTGTAACTTTCTGTGTTTGGTGCTTTGTGAGGCAGGGCTTTAACATCTTTTAGTTTCATGAGTTGTTATTAACCTATTTTGATGAAATTTATGCTGATAGATGACATGATATTTGTATGTTTGACGGTTTCATTTTTGTGAGTGTATGTAATCATTTTTAACATTTAAAGTTTTATAATATTCTTGTTCCTCTGCACCAGTTTAGAAATTAGGCATGCTTTTTATAACTGTAGTTTGTAAAGTGTTTTGTCAGTAAATGTGTAACAGTTTTTACAGGTAAGTTGTATGCACGTATATAACAAGAGGAGATAAATTGGGGAAGACAAACTGGTCTGGCAGGAAAACAGTTAATCCAGGGTGTTGAACAACTTTTTATGGGGGCTCTGTTCATGTAGAGGGCCACTTTGGGGAACACAGGCTTTGGAAAGCAGAGGATCATGAGGCAGGCCATGATCTGGTTGAAATGCCCTGAAGGTAAGATGTATTACTGTCATGAAAACTTGCTGAGGGTTACATTACTCACACATGCTTTGTCCATTTGGGTCTTTTTGTTGGAGCTGGGACAGAGTGACAGAGCTAAGCTGTAGGAAAATCACAGAAGAATGGCAGAGGCTATTGGGTCATTAAGGGTCAGTGTTTATACTTATATATGTAACAACTTCTATATTTTCTCATTGATGTTAGTGTTAAAGTGTGTATGTTTAACTTGGGAAGGAAATTGTTGAGGATCATGTTAGGTTTGCATTTGTATAGTGTTCATACAGCATTCTAAGGTGTTTCTTTTAAGTCATCTTTCAGTTTCATTAGAAGTAAGGGTTTTGGCCAGTAGAGAGATTCAGAAGATCTTAGACTTGTAAACATTCTCAGGAGCTCACAGTATTTTCATTCATTGTATCTAGCTTGATTAATACTACTCTAATTTCTAGTCACAACCAGTGTCACTACACTTGGCATTGTGCTCCCATTTGTCATAGGACCATTTAAGGAAGAAAGTTATAAAATGAACAATTGTGTTTATAAATCAAAGGAGTGGGAAGCCAGGTGTGGTGAAGCATGCCTGTAATCCCAACTACTCAGGAGGCTGAGACAAGAGGATTTTAAGTTTGAGGCAGCCTGGGGCAACTTAGTGAGACCTAAGTGGAAAAAAAGGTCTAGGGGTTTAGCTCAATGGTAGAGCACCCCTAGTTACCCCTACATCCCAGAAAGGGAGCGGAAAGAGCATAGTTTTAGTCAGTCAGATGTGAAGTCATGTCACTTTTGCCATTGAGCTACTTACTAGATATCTCTCAATTTCTAATTCCTCATCTTTATAATAAATAGGGCTAACAATAAGTATCTTGTAGAAGTTTGTGAAGACATAATGGGATAATGTATCTAACCTGGAACCTAATTAGGATTTAATAAATTTCTTAATGATGGGTTCAATTCCCAGTACCTCCCCCCCAAATTTCTTAATGAATTCACTTTTTCTTTGAATAGCTTGCATTTTAGTGTTAATGCATAATTTTCCTTCCTTCTTTCTTTCTTTCTTTCTTTCTTTTCTTTCTTTCTCTCTTTCTCTCTTTCTTTCTCTCTCTTTCTCTTTCTTTCTTTCTTTCTTTCTGGGATCGAAATTACATAATTTTCTTTAAGTCTACTTCCATGCCATCTATTCATTCTTTTACTCAAAAAAGTCTTCATTGAGTACTTTGTGTCAGGCACTATTCCAGGGGCTGGATTAGAATAATCATCCAGACAGGCAAGATCCCTATGCTTAGGAAATTTGCATTCTAGTAGACAGGTAGAAACAAGTAAAAGAACAAATTAAACTAAAAAATATCAAGTGGTGATTAGCAATGTGATGAAAATACAAATAGGAAGAAATATAGACTATGAAGGGTGCTTCTTTAGGTTGAATGGACAGGAAAAGCCTCTTGGTTAAAGTGACATTTTATTGAGACCTGAATAGTGAGAAAGAATGAGCTGTTCTAGCTATGTTAAGAGCTGGAGGAAGAACATTTCAAGTAGAAGGACCAGCTTGTCCAGAGGTGGCAGAGAGCTTGTTTTGTTCTAGAAAGAGAAGGTTGAAGCTATTTAAACAAGGGCCAGATCTTGAGCCATCTCACAGGCCAGCTTCAGGAGTTTGCTGCAGTAAGTTTGGACTTTCTAAATATGTATGGGTACATTTTAACTTATGACTGAAATATTGTTCTAATAGTCTAGTGTCAGTGGGTACTTGGATAATATTCATAATACTAATAACCTTTGGGGGTAGAATGAGAATGAAAGCCTTATCTGAATATAGTGAAGTAAATTAAAAATCAAGGTGAGGGCTAATACACATAAATACCTTTTAAAGTAGCTGATGAGAGGTGATTAAAATAATAAGTGCATATAATTAACTTTTAATTATTTTCTTATGCCATTTCGTGTGATAAATCTGCTTTGGATATTGTGGCATCATAGGAAAAGTTATTGCCAAATAACAAATTTATGCTAAATATCACTCACATTTGATGGTAGCTTAGAATTAATAGTATATTTTAAAAGCTAAACTTAATTTTAGAAAAGCTTTACATTTGCAGAGCTGTTGCAAAGAAGGTACACAGAGTTCCCATATACTGCACACCCAGTTTTTCCTGTTATTAACATTTTATATCAGTATGATTTTGAATCACTATTGAGAAATTATTAACTAAAGTCCATACATGCAGTGCAATTCTGACCGAACTCTGTGTGTTAGGGCAGATTTCACAGGTTGAATACACAGTTCTTGACTCTTTGCATTTCAGACACCAGCTGCAAACTCTGGGTTTCCCAGACTTCCCATGTTTCTGGACCTTGTGGTTCAGTAATTTGCAAAAATAACTAACAGAAAGTAGGAAAATGCTATAGTTATGATTACAATTTTCTATATAAAGGATACAAATCAGGACCAACCAATAAAGAGATACATAGATCAAACCTGGGAGGACTTCATATGTGAATCTTTTATGTCCTTAGGATGTATCACCTTCCTGTCTCAGCACATAGATACGTGATTACTAACTAGGAAAGCTTTTTGTAGAATGTCCCTCAATTGGTTTGTTTGATGTTTTTCTCAGGATTACATTGAGAGTGTAGTTTTTTTTTTTTTTTTTTTTTTTTTTTAGGAGGAAGACCAGAGAGGTAGAGACTGTTCTTATCCCATAGTACCAAGAGTATGAAACTAATGTAACTTATGGCTATTGATGTTGACTTTTGACTACCTGGCTAAGGTAATGTCTGTCAGGTTTCTCTCCTGTAAAGTTACCCCTACTCTTTTCCCTGTTTCATACTGTCTCACTTAGATGGAAGTCATTTTGTGCAGTACAAGCTTAAGGAGCAGGGAGTTATACTCTATCTCCTTGAGAATGCAGTAAAGGTATTTCTGATAGGGAGACAAAATGATTTGAAATTGTAGACCATTAAGAATATATTATAAAAATGGAATCAAATATGTGTCATTTTTAAGAATTAGAAAACTGAAATTGTTGAGCTGAGTGGGACCCTTCTTTAGATGAACAAATTCAGAGGGGTCATACAGTTAGAGGCAGATAGACTTTGCTATTGGGGAGGGGGACCTTGATAATTAGAGGACTGCATCTACATCTGCCTCAAGTTCTTTATGACCTGTGACATGTGAAGTAACCTATGGTGACTCCACTGAATAAAAAGCCACCTCTCCTCAGGCTTTCTAATGTGTTCTTGGATAGGAAATATGGTAAGACAGACTCCTTTCTAAAGTGGTATGCATGCTGTATTTAGTTTCAGCTCAGTAAAGTAGTATACATGTTGATTTCCACAAAATTTAAATCTTCCATGAGCTGAAATTTAGAAGTTGAACTTCAACAGTTTTTAAAAATCAGGACAGATTCAACTTTTGGCTTATGGGAGAATTGTTTCAATATATCATGAATATTCAGGTTTTGTGGTCTGGGTTGCCAAATTATTTCTAGACATGCTTAGAGAAAAGATGATTACTATATTAAATTTAGCAGTTAGTGATACAGGAAAGTGAATTCTGAGTTGGCTTCAGCTCTGCTGTGAGTGGTATCACCATCTCCAATTGTTCTTCTGGTGATGAAAATCGAGCTTCCAGATACATGCAGAAATATGAAATTTTAGGTTAGCATATTAACTAAAAAGCAGTTGGTATAAGGAGAAATAATGTTATTTGCCTTGTAGTTTGATTTGCATCTTTTTATTATTATTCTTTCAAATGCTCCAAGCAGCAAGCAAGCATTATTTGTAACATCTAAAAACTCTTTGCCCATTTTGTCTTCATTATGACGCATGAAGTTCTTAATAGACTGATTAATCCAAACAGTACAGTACTCTCTGAGAAGAAGATTGTCTTCACTTTATGGAAAGAAGAAACCCAGGGAGTAATGGTGAAATGATCCGATTTGTGGCAGTGGCTGAACCTAGATTAGCCTGGGTCAGCATTGCTGGGTCTGTCTGAAGAAAATGAGAGCTGGTTCTTCAGCACTAGCAATGGAACCTTCAGCACTACAGACTGGAAAAATCAGATGACAAGCATTGGGTTACTTATTCTGAGTAACTCTAGACCGGGATTTCTAAACCTTAACACTATTGGCATTTTGGGCTGGATAATTCTTTATTGCAGTGGGAGTTGTCCTGTGCATTGTAGGCTGGTTAGCAGCAACCCTGGCCTCTACCACTGGGAATAGCCTCTATCCCTTACAGTTGTAGCAAACAAAACTTTTTCCAGATGCAGCCAAATATCCTGTGGATGTCACAGTTGCCCCTGGGTAAGAACAGCCTGTATACTACCTCCATCCCGCTTCTGTGCTAGGATTTGAACCCAAGGCCTTGATTGTGCATACTGGGCAGGTGTTTGACCACTGAGCCACATTCTCAGCACTTTCCAATTTTTAAAAAAAAATTTTTAGGAAGGGTCTGGCTGAGTTGCCCAGGCTGGCCTTAAACTTGGATCTTCCTGCCTTGGCCTCCAAGTAGCAGGGATTACAGTGTAGGCTACTACTCCTGGCTCCAGGCCCCAGTTTTGATGGTGAGGTGTAATTTAGCATTACTATACATCACCAGGCTCATTTTCTCTATCATGTTTCTAGATCTAGTTTATAAGATAAAACATTAACGAGTAACTTTACATAGCAAATTTATCTTGACATGATATTGGACAGTTTTAAAGTAGTCCAAATCATATAAGTTATTTCCCCAGATGAATTTAAACTATCTTCAGTTACTGCTTAATTTTATTCTTATTTGTTTTTTTACTTTCAGGAAAACTGCAAACTTTCCCTCCTTTGTCACTTTGCCATGCCTCACAGGACTCCCCTAGCAGTTTTTTTCTGCAGTTCTCTGATCTCAAAGTGGCTTTGCTAAGATAGTGCTCCATCCTGGTGATTTCAATTAGTTATTTCTTCACAGAAAAACCTGACAGGGCTGACCTCAGAGAAATCCAGATTTCCTACATCTGGACTTTAAGTGGAGAAAGGGAATACTGTACTTTCTTTCTAAGCAGAATACCAATTGGCAACCAGGTCTTCCATCTTTCAGTTTCCTCCGAGGAACTCGAGGCTTGAGAACACCCTGGCCTGGGAATATCTGAGGGAGTATGTTTCTTCTGCTTCCTTTGAACATTTTATAGGTACATTTAAAAAATACGTTATAGGGCCGGGGATGTAGCTCAGTGGCACCGTGCCTGCCTTGCAAATACAAGGTCCTGAGTTCGATCTCCGGTACCCCCCCAGTACATTTTATATATATATATTTGGCTCTGTCTGGACAAAAAGTATATGATGTTTGCTTGCTTGCTGCAGTGCTCATATGTGAATGAAATAAAGTGAAAGAAAAACCTATAAACATCTCTTGCCTCTATCACTTTCCCCCTTTGAATTTCTTAAAAAAATTTTTTTCGCCGCCTGCTGTGCAAGAGCAAGGACCCAAGTTCGATCCCCGGTATCAAAAAAACAAACTTTTTTTTATTAGTAGATGTTTGCAGTACATAATGAATATATTCATTGTGGGGAGTTGGAACATCTATATATCACATCTTATTTCTCTTTACTTCCCCTTTCCAGTCTCTCAATCCCCAGATCCCCTCCCATCTACAAAAGGTCTACCTGTTTCCTGTTGTCTGTCTTTTGTTTTGCTCTTTAAATTATTTATACTGTACTTTGCTTTTTTCATATAAAACAAATAACACTTAACCTGTCTGATTTATTTTGTTTAGCATTAGGGTCTCAAGGTACATCCATTTCCTGCAAATGACACAAGTTTATCCTTTGTGAATATCCACATGGAAATATTCTCACTTTTTTATATCTGATATCTTTGGTCATCTTAGGGGCCCAGAGGAACATCATTAAGAGTTCGAAGGAGTTGCATTTAAATTTGGTTCTGCACCTTTTACTAGCTCAGTGCTTCATCTGTAAGAAGGTATAACACTACCCAAATGATGGGGTAAGTGTGGATTATTGAGCGGCATTCGAATGGCTCTGAGTGGGGCCCCCTCCACGCACAAGGCTGGCAGGGTTTGTCAGCTCCCTGGCTGGACTGAGTCAGCGCGGTACCATGAGGCTCCGGTAGTTAAGAGATATGGTATCTGAAAACCACAACGTTTAAAAATGGAACTTTTGTAATAATATTGAGGCTCATTTCATTGATCTTCCTAGAAAAAGAATCTCTAATTTCACTAATAAGAGCATGAAGGAGGTTAAGAAATCTCCAAAACAGTTGGCTGCTTACATAAATAGAAAAAAACAGTCCTCTAGAAGTGGGGTCTGTGACATGGCAAAGAAAATGTGGCTTGTTCAAGCTTGTGCAGATCACCTGCCTGAAAAACTACACCTCGATAGTCAGACATATGTGGTTAACTCCAGTGATTCTGGTTCACACAGAGTAAGCCCATCATCAAAATATAGTGGCTTTTTTTCTGGGGTTTCTCAGGACCATGAAACAATGGCCCAAGTTTTGTTCAGCAGAAATTTGAGATTGCGTGTAGCTTTAACTTTCTGGACAAAGAGAAGTATAAGTGAACTTGTAGCTTATTTGGTGAGGATAGAAGACTTTAGAGTTGTTGTAGATTGCCTTCCTGTGCTCACCAATAGATTACAGGAAGAAAAACAATATATTTAACTTGGCTGCTGTAGTAGATTTATTGCCGCTAGTAAAGTCATTACTTAAAACCAAATTTGAAGAATGTGTCATAGTTGGTTTAAACTGGCTTCAAGCAGTAATAAAAAGGTGGTGGTCAGAACTGTCATCCAAAACAGAAATTTAAAATGATAGAAATATCCAGACTTTATTTTTTTATTTTAATTTTTTATTTTAAAAATTATTGTTTTTTTTTTCTGGTACTTGGGATTGAACTCATGACCTTGTGCGCTTGCGAGGCAGGCGTGTCACCACTGAGCTAAATCCCCAGCCCTGAAATATTCAGATTTTAAAACCATGATTACATAGATTGTGGGAACAGGAAAACCATCTTAGTTTCGCTCCAGGATATACTGGTAATATAGCTGAGGATGTAGATGCTTATTTATTGGAGTTTCATTAAGAGATTTCATCTACTAAAGAACATTTGGTTATTTAAAACATCCTCAGACTATATAATTTCCAACTCTGAATTGTGAAAGAAATCAAAACCATCTTTTTCTTTTAAAAATCCATATAATGAAACCACTAATGAAACCCTAACAATCTACTTCACATTGAAGTGAGAAAATAGCCAAAAGGAGCAGCTTCAACTTCAATGAGGTGAAAGTGAACTATGAAGATTGTTTGCCTTTCCTGCATTTGAGACTTACGGTTATTTAGTAACATTGTTTAAGTACTACTGGGTCTTAATGAAATCCTGCTTTGGAATATAATTTATACTATGTGAAAAAATGAGACAGGACTTATTAATAGGAACCACAGAAATGAGCCATCAATTTTTTGTTTTATAAAAAAACCCCTAAACATGTGCAGCTATTTTCCCGTGTTAGACTCTTAAAGTTTAAAATATCAGAGTAAATAATTAATATTAAAATGTTTTGTACACACTAAGATACTGTGTATACAAAATGCCTTAATTATTAATAAGCCAATGTGATACCACTGTCTTGTTTTTAAAAAATTAAAACTAACTGTTTCTGGTATGATACAGTTACAGAATTTAATCAGTTTTACATTCATATAGAATGTTTTTGTTAAAACATATGCCACACCATTTTTTGAAATGTGAGCATATTGTTAATATTTCTGATTTTTTTGGCCAGAATTTTCATGTCATGTATGTTTGGATGTATGTGTTATTGCTGTATAAAGGAAAAGGTGAATATATATTTGTATAAATGTTTAACTGGAAATATCCATGGAGTTGGCTAATTTATATTCACTTTTTATTGTGTATAGATCTCTAATATTTTTCATTTCTGTATCATTTAAACTTCATTTGAATAAATACACTGATATTTCTTTAAAAATGTGTGTATTATCTGTAATCAGGTGCATAATAGAAACTCAATGAAATATAGTTCCTGTCCTTTCACTCTCCCTGCCTTTCTTACCCTTTACATACTAAAATCAGTTAATTCCAAATACCTTGGATTATCCAGAGGATAAAAGGAGTTCATCTCCCACTCCTGTCTCCCATTTTCACTCTGTCTACTCTTTCTTTTTTTTTTTCTTAGATTCTTTTATTGGTACATTTTAGGTATACAATACATTTACATTTATCATTGGGGTACTTGTACCTTTACATGATGTATCTTGGTTCTTATTTTTCCCCCATTTCCTGTCCTACCTTCACTCCCTCCCTGTCTACTCTTTCTAATACTTAACATGCCAAGTATGTTCATGGCCTTTGCATTTTCTATTCCTCTTCCCTGGAATGTGTAGCCCTGGATCTTCACATGGCATACTTTTTCACTTTCTACAGGTTTGTACGTCGCCTATCTGAGAAGCTATCTCTGACCACTGTATATATAACAGGATCTGCTCTCTGTTTCTTGGTACTTCCCATTCCCTTTACTTTGCTGTATTTTTCTCCATGCACCTATTTGCCCATTAATCATTTGTGTAATGTTTGTCCCCCTCCGCTGGTATATAAACCTCATAAGGACAGGGCCTCTTTGTTAAATACTGTATTCTTTTTTAAAAAATTAATTTTATTGGTACATTTAAGGTATACAATATAATGACATTCATCATTGGAAATTTGCATCTTTACATAATCCATCTTGGTTCTTATTTTTTCCCTATCCCCCTGCCCTCCCTTCAACCCCTCCATCACTCCCTTTTTACAAAGACTTTGTTTCCATTTTTTAAATTTTCTCATATTAATTCCATTCCCTTCTTTCTTTTCCTCTGCCCCTCCCACTTCCCCTTCCCCTTTGCCCCTTTTCTTCCTATTTCAAATTATCTATTATACCGTTTAGTCCTTATTTACACTTTCAGTTTCTCACACTGGAGAAATGATTTGGTATTTACACGTGTGTCCTATTTATTTCACTTAAGAGTATCATCTCAGTGTGCATCCATTTAGCTATAAATGCCTCTAATTTCTCATTTGAGTAGTACTCCCTTTTATAAAAAAATCAGATTTTCTTTGTCCAGTCTCCAGTTGATGGGCAATTGGGCTGCTTCCAAGGTTTAGCTATTACAAACTGTGCTCCTATGAACATGGGTGCACATATATCACTGTGGTATGATTCTTTTAATTCTTTGGGGAAGATCCCCAGCAGTGGAATAGCGGGGTCAAATGGGACTTCCAGTCCTAGTTCTTTGAGGTATCTCCCTACTGATTTCCACAGTGGTCACACCAGTCTACACTCGCACCAATATTCTTAGTGTCAAAGAGAGTACTTGGTCTCCATTTGTTTGCTTGGTTTTTTTTTGTTTTTTTTGGGAACCAGGGATCAAACTCAGGACCTTGTGCTTGCGAGGCAGGTGCCAGAACCACTGAGCTAAATCCCCGGCCCTGGCCTCCATTTGGTACTCACTTAACGTTTGTTGAATGCACAAATAAATGACACTGTTTTCTAACCATGCTACATTTTCCCTGATGTTTTTCAAGAAAAAAAATATGTACTGATTTAAAAAATAATTATTTGCTTCCTTATTGGTTTTGTCTCAATATTATTCAATTCAGAGTTGACCACTTTTAGTCTTTAGTGATTTCTTCTGAGGCTTTTTTCCTTCAAAGAGGTTTAATTTTAGAGAACATTTAATTGCATCATTAACATTCCTGTCTATAGGTCACTGTTGTGTGGTGGATTGGGAAAACAGAGAGACCTGTGTTCTATTTATATCAATTCTTTGTGTCCTTCAGTGGATTTTCAAAATCTTTAGTACTTCTTTTTAATGGAGAAGTTGAAAATACATGATTGATAGAAGTAGATTTTCCCTCCCTCCCTCAATCCCTACCTACCTCCTTTCCTCCCTAATCTCCTCCCTTCCCCTCCCTTCCTCCTTCTTTCTACCTTCTTTCTTCCTTCCTTCCCCTCCTCTCCTCTCTCCTCCCTTCCCCTCTCATTTCTTTTCCTTTCATTCTTTCCTTCAGTAGATTTCCTTTTAATAACCTAAAATGATATCTAGAATGTTTTGCAGCCCTAAATGCCAGTTGGCTAGTGTAGAGAAAATCTTGTTTGTTTTGTTTTTAATTTCTTTTTTTTTCTTGAAGACTAATGTACAAAATTAAAAACAATCAGAGTTGTTGTGGCTTGCGTCTAGATGTCCCTTCAAAGCTTTATGCAGTTATAGGTGAGGCTTTTTTCAGAGGTGGCTGAATCTAGAGTGTTTGATTGATTCATGGTGCAATGCTAGAATTAAGGGTGGGTGCTTATGAAATCAGCCCACTGATTGGTTTGGCACTGCCCTAATCCCAGTAGCCTAGGTACAATATAAGGGACAGAAAGAGGTTTGTCTTGTGCCTTGCTTGCTTTCCTACCTTCTGCCTGCCATGAACAGTTTTTTCTCTGTGGTGCCTGTCTGCCATGTCACTCTGCCTTGGAGCCAGGTGATTATAGACTGAAACCTCTACAAACTGTGAGCCAAATAAACTTTTCTTCCTTTAATTTTGGGTGTTGGGTATTTTGTCTCAGCAATGAGAAAAGTAACTAAGACAGTTGTGTTCATTTTTACATTAGGAGTTCTGATGATAATCACACTTGCCAGCCAGGTGATTTGTCATGTATCTCTTGCCTATTTTAATTTTTCTGTTTGGTTCTTCACCTCTGCTTCTGCAGCTACACTCCCTTGAATTGATAAAGTACTGAACAAGTACTAAGAAATGGAAGGTGTGGTAGCCTTATAGTTATACATCGTTCACATATTTTTTTCAGGTGGGAAACAGTGGTTAACAGTTCAATGTTTTAACAAACTTATATATGATAGATTATTTTAAAAATTATAACCAGTTCACATTAATGTGGTTTCTTTAACTGCATAAAGTTTTCATTTTCTCATTACAGTGTATAACATGTTCAGAGAATTTATGCTTTGCTACAGGTAAGCTTTTACAATTTAAGAAAATATATTACTCTGCCTTAAAGATAGATAAACGAGCCATTTTTAGGAAAATGGATGCACCTAGAGACCATATTGTTAAGTGAAATAAGTCAGACACACAAGCTTAAATATCACATGATTATAAATAAAGAGCAAATTATAAATAAAGAGCAAAATAAAAGATAGATAATAGAAAGTAAAGAGATAGATCATTCTCAAATGGGAAGGGGATGAAGAGTTGGCGGGAGGAGAGGGAAATGGGATAAAAAAGTAATTAAGATGAGGTATGTACATATACCAACTCCACACAAGGAATTTAAACATTATACACTGTAAGCATGTACTAATAACCCCCCCCAATAAAATATACACATATAAGTACATCTCTTTTTCTGGTGACAGAATAATGAGATTTACTGAATATTTCCTAATATTCATTAGGCAATTTTTTTTGGCTCTTTTAGTAATAATAAGAAAAAGCTCTCCGCTTTTCTCCCATTCAGTATTTTGTTAGTTGTTGCATAACTATATATGGCCTAAACTACCTTGAGGTATGTTCCTTCTATACTTAATTTGTTCAGAGTTTTTATCATAAAAGGATAGATGTCTTTTATGCATGTATTTGGATGATCCTATGAATTTTGCCCCGCATTCTGTTGATGTGCTGTACCATTTATTGATTTGTGTACATTCAGCCATCCTTACATCTTTGGAACAAATCCCATTTGATCAAGGTGAATAATCATTTTGATATGCTGTTGGATTTGGTTTCCTAGTAATTTGTTCAGTATTTTTACATTCATGTTCATCAAGGATATTAGCCTATAAATTTCTTTATTTGTTATGTCTTTATTTGGTTTTAGTTTTAGAGTAATGTTGGCTTTGTAGGATGTTTGGAAAAATCCCTCCCCCTTTAATTTTTTGAATAATTTAAGGAGAATTGATACTAGTTTTTCTTTAAATGTTAGGTAGAACTCAGCAGTGATGCTGGCTCCTCCTGGGCTTTTCTTTCATGGGAGATGTTTTGAGACTAATTCAGTGTTGTTTCAAGTTACTAGTCTGTTCAGATTTTCAATTTTTTCACAATTCATTCTTGGTAAGATATATGTGGACCATAAATTTTTCTGTTTCTTCTAGGTTGTCAAATTTGTTGGCATAGAGTTGTTTATAATAAACTGTAATGATCCTCTATTTTTGTGGTGCCATTTATAATCTCCCTTTTCATTTCTGATTTTATTTATGAGTCTTCTTTTTTTTAATGAGTCTTCTTTCTCTTTTTAGTATTTAAGGGTTTCTCTATTTTGTTCATCTTTTAAAAGAACTCTTTGTTTTATTGAATTTTAAAATTAGTTTTGAGTCTATTTCATTTATTTTTGCTCTGATTTTTTAAATTATTTCTTTCCATCTCCTAATTTTGTGTTTGGTTCTTGTTTTTCAATTCTTTGAGATGCGGCAGTAGGTTATTTGAAATCTTTCTGTGTTTTGATGTAGGTGTTGATATGGTATATTGTCTGAATTTTCATTTGTTTCAGAAAATTAAAAAAATTCCTTCTTGATTCCTTCTTTGATTCATTGGTTGTTTAAAAGCAAGTTATTTCACTTAAGAATATGGCCTCAATGTGCATCCGTTTAGCTATAAATGTCTCTAGTTTCTCATTCTTTATGGAAGTGGGAGGAGTAGGGGAAAGAAAGAAGGGAAAGGAAAAAGTATGAAAAAAGGAAAAAACGGAAACAAAGTCTTTGTAAATAGAGAGGGGTGGAGGGGGTTGAAGGGAGGGCAGGGCAATGGGGGAAAATAAGAACCAAGATATATCATGTACAGGTACAAATTCCCAATGATGAATGTCATCCTATTGTATACCTAAAATGTACTAATAAAAGTAAGTTAATTTCCATGTATTTGTCAAACTCAGCTTTTTCTAAATATGAACATAAAAATTTAAGGCTAAACTCAGCCTTTTCTAAATAAAAACATTAAGCCTTTGCTTTGAAGAACATTTTGCACTTGGAGCAAATAAAAATTTGTTAAGTAAACGAATTTTATGTGTTGCAAGGCTGGAAAAGTAATATACTTCATTTCTGGCAATCTGGGATAGAGAACTGTCCAATTTAGTCTACCAGTCTATAGCCTTCATGTGATAATGAGTAAATAAAGCATAATCATCTGTATTTTCTGAATTTTATGTACATCAGCAAATGGTTCAAACTGTGTTTGTTCCCATGTGCCACAAGTTCTTGTACTTGATGTGATGAAACTTGGCGTAGCACTGTCCTCCAACAGAGCAGTGTCTGGATGTTCATGCTGAGGTAACTTGCACTATCTTGACTTTACTCAGGGGATTTCTGCAGTTTGTTTGTTTGTTGTTTTTTGCTTTCTGAACTGTGTCCATGCCTCTCTTTAGTTATTTTTCTTTAGTAATTTTCTTCTCCTTCAGTACCTCAGCTTAAGATAGTTTTACTCTGTGTAATGCATGGGGCTTATATTATTTACAGATTATATATATTATGTAGGTAAATATTGGGCAGTCCTCTGTGTCACACATAGTTTCAATTTACAGAGTCATTTTCATCTTTCCTTTTAGTTTCTCCTTACTTTCAGCCACTGTCTAATCTAGGCTACAGCTATTTCTATCCATTTCCTTGGTCACTGGGAAAGTGACCCCCACCCTCAGTTCTTAGCTTCAGAAGTGTCTTTCATCCCCTCTTTAGCCTTCTTGTCCTGGGAGTTAACTCTTATGGAACTCCTCCTCTCTGAACTGCTTCCTTACATTAGAAAGGCTTATCTTGGCCTTGTTTTGGTTCCACAGTGTTTCAGAAAGCTGTTTTTTTTCCTTCACTCTGCCCTCATGGTTTTACCCTCCTTTTTCTCACTCTGGGTCCTTCTCTTCTTTCCCATCAGGTGTTGTCCAGATTTGTGATGGTGATTGGTTGCATGATTAGGAGAGAAGTGTGTTCATTCAGTGGCTAGGCTGTGGTATACCATCTCAGCAAATGATAGAAACCTGCAAGCCAGAATTCAGAACTGAGGTTTCAAGATGCTGATGTGACCATATACAGATGTTAAGATTCCTTTCAAGTTAAGCTTTGAGCCTTTATATTCAAATATATTTTCCATTCACTGCCTTTAGAGATTTTTTTTTGAGCTCATGTAATAATCTGTAAAAAAACTGGAAGACCCTTAACATAGAGATTGTTAAATATAATTTAGCTTCTAAAAGCTTCTTCTCTGTCAAAGAAAGGACTATTGATTTTGTTGAATTATAAATATTATTATGCAATCTCAAGACTCCAAGGATTATAATATCTCAAAGTTCAACAATCCATGTTTGAAAATCAGAATGCCTGAGAGAATCTCATATCCATATCTAAAATTAGAAATGACACACAGAGACTACAGGCAGTTTACCAGACATGCTAATTATATGTTTTTTCTTTTTGGGAAAAAAGCCCTAAGAAAAAAAATGAAGCAGTTAGCTCTTTATTAAATAAAGTGTATCTTTCTTTGGACAGTACTTATGTCTGCGTATTTGATTTGAGAATCAATTACATCCATGTGTCTATGATGTATTTATTTCTTCCCACTACCCATTTTTGATGCATTAATAACTAAATGGATTCTAATTTCCCCACTTGGTATTTTATTTTTCCCTAATCAAATCTATGTTTGCACAAATATTCACATTTCCGAACTTTGTTTATAGATAATTATTTTTGGGAAATACGACTTTGCTATACTTAAGCCAACTGCTTTTTTTTTTTTTTTTGTGGGTACGGGGATTGAACTCGTGACCTTGTGCTTGCCAGACAGGTGGAGGAACCACTGAGCTAAATCCTTCGTCCAGCCAACTGCTTTTTTAATAGATATTTTGAGCATCTTCCGTAAGTGCTGTTCGCTATGCATGAGGACTAATGTACACTCTATCTTTACCTTGTGATTTTAAATATATACTGATTTCTTAGAGAATGTTTGAAGAATTCACATTGGCAACTAGCTCCTGCAGTGTTTGGCAATTGATTATCATGTATAGGATTTACCTTCTCTTATGTTTGGGAAATTGACTTTGGGGAGCAGATGGAGGAAAGACCCACATGGAGGAAGCAAGTACTTGCTGGGGACTGAGTGACCTCTTGGCACCTGGGTTCGCTACCTCCTGCTGTCAGCCTGTCCTGGTTACAGCTGGAAGTATTCCCAGCCTACAGAGGATTGCTGCCCAGGGCCTAGAGCTTTAGCCCTGCTTGCCAGATCATCTGTGATTTTTGATTACCACCTCTGTATTCCATCAGCATATATAATTTAGAACTGATTATAATTTACATCACCTTGAGGCCTAATAAATGTGATCTTTACCTGCATCTTAATATTTGTCAAGCTGTTTTTTTTTTTCCTATAGTTAAAAGTAAGGATGTCCTTTAATGAATCTGAAAATGAAAATGTAGAGGACTAATTTCAAAATAGTGTATTTGCATTAATGAGTGGGGGAAAATTTTTCATTATTGGACTTGCCCAATTGCTTTCTGCAACACTGCAGTTTAAGTTCACATTTAAATATGTATTCAAATATAAGTTGGACCCCTCCTTTAAAATCCTTCAATAATGTTCTATAATGTAGCAAAAAGGTATAGTCTATACTTGCAGCTTATAGGCGGAATCTGGTCTGCAGTCTCATGTATTTGTCCTGTCTAGCATTTAAAAGCCTACAGATTTCACATGTCAACCAGATTCTCAGCATCCCTTGAAAATCTGGAGAGTGTGTCAATATCGTGCCCTTATTCTTGCATTGGCTAGAGCTAAAAAAGCAACAGTGCCCAACCAATTTGAGCAGTCGGCCATGGTAACTGGTGCCTTAAACTCAGCCTGCTTGGCCCATGTACATTACCAGCATTGGGTCTCTTGATCTTCTGGAAAACCTCTCCAACCGTTTTCCCTCTTGTGTTTGTACCCATGCTTTCTAGCCTTTGGATCTTTGCACTTTCTAATTTCTCTTCTTCTTTTTTGTTTATTTTTGGTTTTTTTGTAGTACTGGGGTTGAACCCAGTACTTTCATACTGAGCTATATCCCCAACCCTTATTTTTTATTTATGTTCCACTGATTGGCTAGCTGGGTGGCTGCTCCCTTTTTATTTTTTAGTTTGAAACAGTCTTGCTAAATTACCCACATGGCAATTGAACTTGTGATCCTCCTGCCTTAGCCTCCAAAGTATTGGGACTTGGAGGCATGTACCATTATGCCAGCTTAATTCTCTTGAAGTTCCTATTCCCACTTACCCCTCTTGGCTAATTCTTGCTTAGCTTACAAGGCCAATTTGATCATGGTTTTTGGAAGCCATCTCTGACATCCCTCCCTCTTTGCCCAGCTGTGTTAATGTCCCTCTGCAGGGTGGCCTTCAGTGACTTCTGTGCCTCAGTTATAGCACTTGGCATACTGTAGATTAACTGTTAATTATATGCTTCCCCCCACCTTAGATCCTGGGCCATAAGAGGAAGGTCTTTCAATTTTTGGTGCATAGTAAGCTTGCAATACATTATTTTTATTGATATACTTTAATATTGTAAAACGGTGATTCTGTCTTTGTCTTAGCTGTATATTAGAATTACATGGACAACTTTAGAAATTATCAGTATTCATGGGAGTTATAACAGAATCTTTTGGGGTTAGGACCCAGGCATTAGCAGTTTTAAAAACTCCTCTGGTGTTTCCTGTATGCAGTTAAGGTTGAGGGTCACTGACATGAGGCATTTGTGTAATCTAAAGAAAAGCAATATATCATCATTTAATTTCAGGTTAAAATATTGATGAACATTTTTACTGAGGTAGCATATGGACACTTAGAAAGGGGGATACATATCTTCAAGTAATCAGTTTCTCCTACAACAGTCAAACCAGTTCTACATGCTTTATATTGGTGACAGCTAACAAGCAATGTTGTTATATGCAGTACATTAATAGCTGTCTATAATTTTGATAGTTATATAGCCATGTATCATTTTCTTTTTTTTGGTATACAATATAATGAAATTTGCACCTTTACATAATCTCTCTTGGTTCTTATTTTTTCCCCATTCACTTGCCCTCCCTTCAACCCCCCCATCCCTCCCTATTTACAAAGACTTTGTTTCCATTTTTGCATTTTCTCATATTAATTCCATTTCCTTCTTTCTTTTCCCCTACCCCTCCCACTTCCCCTTTCCCTTTGCCCCTTTTCTTCCTATTTCACATTATCTATTATACCTTTTAGACCTTATTTACATTTTCAGTTTCTCACACTAGAGAAAGAATTCGGTATCTACACGTGTGTCCTAATTATTTCACTTAAGAGTATCACCTCAATGTGCATCCATTTAGCTATAAATGTCTCTAATTTCTCATTCGAGTAGTACTCCTTTTTATAAAAAAACCAGATTTTCTTTGTCCAGTCTCCAGTTGATGGGCAATTGGGCTG
>NW_004624730.1:38657968-38681266 GCF_000247695.1 Heterocephalus glaber
TGTTCATTAGGGAGATTGGCCTGTAGTTCTCTTTTTGGGTTGGGTGTTTCCCTGGTTTTGGAATCAAAGTAACACTTGCTTCCAGGAATGAATTTGGAAATATTGCTTCCCTTTCAATTTCATTGTTGAGTTTAAAGAATAATGGCGATAGTTCTTTAAATGTCTTGTGGAATTCAGCAGTGAAGCCATCAGGACCTGGGCTTTTCTTTGTTGGTAAATTTTTTATTACATTGTCATTTTCACTCATTGTAATTGGGGTGTTTAAAATTTCTATATCTTCTTCATTTAACTTTGGGAATTCATGTGTATCTAGGAATCTGTCCTTTTCTTCCATGTTTTCCATTTCATTAGAGTACACGTTCTCAAAGTAGGTATTGATGATCCTCTGGATTTCTGCTGGATCTGTTGTGACTTCCCCTTTTTTGTTCTTAATTGCATGGATTTGAGGCTTTTCTTTCCTTTTTTTGATAAAGTTGGCTAAAGGTTTATCGATTTTATTTGTTCTTTTGAAAAACTAAGTCTTCATTTCATTTTTTTTTTATTGTTTTCTTAGTCTTCATTGCATTGATTTCTGCTCTGATATTTATAATTTCCTCTGTTGTATGAGCTTTGGGTTTGTCATGCTCTACTTTTTCTAGGCACTTGAGGTTCTACATTAGGTCATTTATTTCAGTTCTCTCTGTTTTCTTAATATGGGCATTCACTGCTATTAACTTCCTTCGTAGAACTGCTTTCATTGTGTCCCATAGATTTCTGTATGCTGTACTGGCATTATCATTTACTTGTAGAAACTGTCCAGTTTCTTCTTTAATTTCCTGTGTGACCTATTGGTTGTTCCGGAGGGTGTTATTCAGTTTCCTTATGCTTGTGGGGGTTTTGTGATTTCTTATGTTATTGATCTGTAATTTTATTACACTATGGTCGATAATATACAAGGCGTAACTTCATTTCTTTTACATGTACTTGAACATGTCCTATGAGCTAGCATGTTGTCTATTTTGGAGAATGACCCATGTGTAGCTGAAAAGAATGTATATTCTGACTTTGTGGGCTGGAACACTCTGTTAACATCTGTTAAGTCCATTTGTTCAATCGCTTGGTTCAGTTGTTGATTTTTTGTCTAGATGATCTGTGTATTTGTGATAGTAGGGTATTGAGTTGTATTAGTGCTTATTTGGTTTTTCATGTCCATTAATATTTGTTTTGTATAGTTGGGGGCATTCATATTTGGTGCATATATATTTAGGATTGTCATCTCTTCCTCTTGGATTTTTCCCTTCACAAGGATGTAGTGACCATCTTTGTCTCTCTTAACTAGTTTTGGTTTGAAATCTACTTTGTCTGCAAATAAGATTGTTACCCCTGCTTTTTTTTTGGTTTCCTGTGGCATGGAGAACTGTTTTCCATCCTTTTACTTTCAGCCTGTGAATTTCTTTGTGAATTAGGTGTGTTTCTTGCATGCAGCATGTTGTTGTATTTTGCTTCTTAACACATTCTGCCAGTCTGTTTCTTTTGATTGGTGAATTGAGGCCATTAACATTGATGGTTATAATTGATAGGTATTGACTTATCCTTGTCATTATGTTTTACTTTTGTTGGCTCTTTTATTTCTTATTTTTCCCCCTTTCCCTTTAGTTTCTTGCCTTGCCTAGTGGCTTCCTCCTGTTCGGCCTCATGGAGTTGTGACTTTCATTGTCTTTTTGTAGGATATTGTTTAGCATTGTTTGGAGTGCTGGTTTGTTGTTCATGAAATTGCTCAGTTGTTCTTTGTTGTGGAAGTGTCTAATTTCCCCATCAATTTTGAAAGATAATTTTTCAGGATACAACAGTATAGGTTGGAAGTCATTTTCTTTTAGGGTGTGAAATACTTCACTCCAGGCTCTCCTTGACTTGAGGGTTTGTGTTGAGAAGTCTGCTGTGATTCTGATGGCCTTTTCTTTGCAGGTGATTTGTTTCTTTTCTCTAACTGCTTGTAGGATTTTCTTCTTCTGTTGGGTTTATGGAATCTTGACTATTATATGTCTAGGTATAGTTTTTTTTTTGTGGCTAGTTGGAGTTCTATATGCCTCGCTTATCTGTATGTCCAATTCTCCACCTCTGTCTGGGAAGTTTTCTACTATTACTTCTGTGGACAGTGATTTTTATGTCAGTTGTACTTTCTCCTGCTTTTTCATGGAGTCCTGTAAGTCTGTTCTTTTTTGCATTATCTAGCAGGTGCTGGACTGATTTCTTGTGGTCCCTTACTATTTTTAAGAAATCTCTGTTTTCATGGTCCTTAACCACAATCCTGTCTTCTGTATCTGATATTCTATCTTCACATTCTCTTAATCTCCTGTGCATACTTTCAGTGGAGTTTTTAATCTCTTGAATATCTGTTTGAATCTGTTTCATGGATTCCATTTCTTTCTTATATTGGGCAATCATGCTTTCCATTTCTTTCTTATGCTGGACATTCATGGCTTCCAGCATGTTTTTGAGATCATTAATTTTTTTTTATCTGTTTCTGTTCTAGAGCCTCTAATCATGTTTATCACTCTGCTCACCAACTCTTTAGTTATCTGGGAGATTATTTCTGCTTTGAATTTTTCTAGAGCCTCATTCATTTGTTTTGTTACTTCCTGTGCTATCAGTTCAGGGTGTCCAGGTGGTTGTTTAACAGGCTTTTCCACCTTGTTTCCCACAGAATTTGCCTCTGTGGGGTGGAAGTCTGAGTTTGTGCCTTGCTGAAATGTCTTCTCATTTTTGTTTTTGGTACTGTCCTTGGTTTAATTCCTGGGTTGATACTTTGAAGTTGCTTATTGTATCTTTGTTGCTTTTATTTAGAACCCTTATGGAATGATTGCTTCTCAGAGGTGTCTTCCAGATATAGCTGGTCTTTTGGTTTTGAGTCTCTATTGGCTCTGAGGCAATTTCATTTTCATTATACCAGGAAGGACAACTGATTAGATCAATCACAACACCTTAGCCCAAGTGATACAATCAGCAACACCATAGCATCAAGTACATCGGAGAAAATGACAATTTGTGGTAGTTATTAATCTATCACCTTTAACTGTGTGAATTAAATAAAAATTGAGGACCAACCCAACATATATTTATAGTGAATAAACTCTTCAATATAGGAAATTTCCCCTTTGGGATTGGGAGTTAGAAGGAGTTGGGAAGGGTGGGATAGGTTGGTAGAAGGATAGGGGAAGGTTAGCAGTGAGGCCAGAGGACACAGGCGAGAGAAGGAAAAAGAAAAGAAAAATAAAGAAGAAATACAAATTAGGGCCAGAACAGGAACACAAAGGGAGATGAAGAACAATGTGGGACAGCAAGGGAGCAAAGGAGAGAGGGAAAGAATGAAAAGAGAAAAGAAAGAAAAAAGAGAAAAATAAAAATTTGAAAAGAGTAGAAAAAGAAAAAACATTAAAAATAAGAGCAAAAAATAGTCATGATTTTGAAAATAACAAATAAAAGATAAAAACTAAGGGTCTCCTTCAGGGTATGTCTCTGCTGTCACAATAAACAACGTGGGCAGCAGTGTGCAGATATAAATCAATGAGTCTCAGCAAGCCAGTCACAGACCTGTGAGATTCAGGCAGATTCCTGGCTGTAAGTCCCAAGTTGAGCTCCTTGTCCTCCTTCAGGATTGAACTCTGCAAGGTTCTACTGCATGTTCCAGCTGCCCTTCCCCTGAAAATAGTCCAGGTTCTGATGGGAGGCGATGATCCCTGAACTCACCAAGTATGGTGGTGTGATGTGCCTTTATTGCAGAGATTCTCTTCACTTTTCCAATGGGCTTCAGTTTTCATCAAGGAGCCTGAGAGAGGCCCTCCTTCTGTTGTTCACTTCTGCTCTATCTTCTGGAGCTCAGGATAATGGCCTTTCTGACTCCCTGTGCCTCTCTAGTGTGGAACCATGTAGCGACACAGCCAGGAGGCCGGAGGGGAAACTGCAGGCTCCCTCGAGACTAAGCTGGTTGCTGTGGGGCGGGGGATGGGTTGGACAGTATGGCTCCACGTGGCCTAGGCCCTCTCAGTTAGTGTGGCTAAGCTGGTCGCTGGGGAGCAGGGCGAGTGCGAGATTCAGTAGGGCTCCATGCGTCCAAGGTCCTCACCATCCTCCCGCTGGTTGCTGGGGGGCTGGGTGCTGGCTGGACGGAGCGGGGCTCCCCGTGGCCAAGGTCCTCTCCATCCGTGTGGGTAAGCTGGTCCGGCTTCTGTTTATTTCAACTCTCTTACGAGGAGTCTTCTTGTAGCAAGATGGGGTATACTAAGCTCCAGGCCAGTTGGAAAAATCTCTTTCACATGGTAGGATTGTGTTAGTGGCCCTTGACTGCAGCTAGCTTATAACCAGGCTTTGAACAGTGGTGTCACTTGACACCACTTTGAAGGCTAAAGCAGTTAGTCCAGAAGGGCCAGACCTGGAGCTCTGACAGGGCTGGCTGTCACCTTCAGACACCTGAGGATACCTGGGGTGTAATTATGTGCCTCTTGATAGTGGCTTCCATCAGAGAGTGGAGAAAAGAACTGATTAATCAGCCAGCCTAGTGCACTCAGCTGGATCTCTCTTCACAGTCTAGTGAATCAGGGGTTGAAGTTTGAATTCGTGTTCCTCTTTCCCCATATTTGTAGAGCCATCCCTTTCTGGAGGGAAGAGAAAGGTTGCCAGTGGGCCGACCATTCTAACTTCTTTGACACCTGCTTTTCTGTTCACTGCCTCTGCTGCCAGCTGCCTTCCTTTCCCCCTCACATGATCATGGAATTAGCCTAGTATATTTGATCAGATGACCTGATCATCTGTGGCAGTCGCCCATGGAAGGGTGAAAGTGCTGGCAGGAAGAGAAGGGAAGGATGCCAGTTGGTAATGTCAGGATGCTTGGCACTAGTGCTTTTCCCAGAATTTTTCTGCTCCTGAGGCTCAGCTCTGCCAGCCAGAGGCTGCTGTTTGGAAATATAAAGTTCTGATCTAATTCTGGCAAAAATTTTCCCCCTTAGGTTTTTATCCCAGTTCCCTCTGTTCTTTTGATTGTGAAGATTTGACCTTCTCTGCAGGTCATGAACATTGCCATGATTTTGGTTTGGCAGATGAAAACATGGAAAGGAAAGTTGATTGTAAGTCTGGCATGATGGCATGTGCCTGTAATTCCAGCACTCAGCAGGCTGAGAGCCAAGAGGATAACCATAAGTTTGAGGCCAGCCTGAGCTATATAGTGAGTTCAAAGCCAGTCTGAACTAGTGAGACCTTGTCTCAGGAAACCAGAAAAAAAAAGTTGATTGTATTTGTCATGGCCCTGAAGTAAAATATATATTTTTAGTCCCTAACTCCTGTCTCTACTCCCTTTTCTTCCTAACATTGAGTTTCTCACCTGCAGACTGGCTAAACTTTAGTTCCCAAGCCAATCTGGAAGCCAAGACAAATATTATTTAAACAGCTTCAACCGCTTAGTCAGCGGAGTACAGCCTCTTTTTTTTTTTTTTGGTACTGGGGATTGAACTCAGGTCCTTGCGCTTGTGGCCAGGTGGCGGAACCACTGAGCTAAATCCCTGGCCCATATAGCCTCTTTTTGGACAGGTGATATCCTGTACTCCCATGTGGCTAAATGAGTCTCAGCTCTATCCCTCCCTACTTTGTGTTCTGGTTCCTAGCAGCTCATGGAGAGTCTTTGGCCTTGGGAGCTGACTTTTCGAAGATCCTTAGAGCCAATTAAGACATCTCTAGCCATGATGGCACCTGTGTCCTGGCTTACTTTTGCTATCTCTCCCATGGGATGGTAGAGTTCTGGTCTGAGCCTAGACCAGATTGATCTGGTCTATATAGAGTGCTTCTGCTTATCAGTATCACCTGCCAAGCTTACTCCTGAATGTTGCCTACTCTCTGCTGTACTTTGGTACATTTTTATTTGGAACCTCATGGAATGAAAAGGTAATATTTGATTAGAAACAGGCCAAATTAAAATGCTGCCACTTAATACTTGTGTGATTTGGGGTAAGTTTCTCTTTAAGCCTTAGTTCTTCCTCTATAAAATGGGTGTGCTATTTCCTGTCTTACAAGTTTAAAATAATTACATGATATATTATATTTAAAATCTTCAGCATATTTTCATGCCCTTAGATGTTTCTTGCATCTTGATGACAGTTGCCTTCCCCTTTGTACACCTCTGTAATTGGCTTTTGCAGTTGGTCACTTCTCAAAGTCTTTAATGTGTGTTAGTAGGTCTTGGGCCAAATCTTTTTTTTTTTCTTTCTTTTTTTAACTGTCTAGGATTTTCTTAAGTGGGGATTATAAAATTGGACAGAAAAGGCAAAACCGAAGGCAAAACCCAGGTGTTTTTATTGTTCTTACCCCTGCCCCAATTTCTAGCTGTTCCTGTGATTAAAATCAATCTGTAGGTATTTATCTACATGGGCCATGGGTTCTGCATGTAGCCTTGTGAAATAAGCTGTTGGTCTTTGGAATCTGGAGTCTTCTGGTTTCTACTTTGTTTAGCTAAGCAATGAAAATAATATTTGTTGCTGTAAATTGGTCCCCAGTGACCATCTTCCTTTTCAACTCTGTAGCTGCCAAGCCCCTGGGCATGAATCAGCAGAGTTGGAAGTATTTTAACCAGAGACACTTGGACTTGACAACAAAGTTATGTTGCGTAGACAAGGCAGAAGTCAGCCAGACAACTGACAGGGCACATGGCAAGCATTTGTTTGTGGCTGGCTCATGAGCAAATCCTGGATGCAAGTTCAGCATATAAAGAGAAAATATGTAGGGGATCATAAGTTGTAGCTTATTTTACCTCACAGAGCAAACTCTGAATGTCATTTAAAATACATCTCACTAGTGTATTCTAGTGCTGATGAACTGGATCCAGTTTGTAGCATATGTTAGGTGGACTTGATGATTATTGCAAATTTCAGGGAGTGTTCCAAACCCTGTTTTACAAATGTTGTAAAGTAAATGGAAAATATTTTCTATAATTTCAAATAATAGAACCTCAGAAGCCTTTGATCATATTGAAAGACTCTGATCAGCTTAAATCTCCCCATGTTTCTGTTCATTATGTTGTAGCCCTCTGAAATAGTTTAATTAGATTGCAGAAAGCATTGATTTTCAGTGACAGATTAATGCCTAAGTTGGAATATGGAAGAATGGAAATAAGGGAAGTAAATGAAATAAATGCCTGATAGCTTCTAAATGACTCTAATGCAGGGTTCTGAGACAGGGAGCATAGTTCCTTACCCTTTACTTAATAATGGAATGCATTTAAAATGACTAGACAGAATTACCATTCTCTTTCATTTTCCTCTTTTCTCCCAATCTTGAAAAGCACTGTAGTAAATTAAGATATTGAATCAGCAGTATATTTCTCATGAAATCAGAACCATTGAACCTTAGTTGGACTGTGTTCTCTTAATACTATACCCTGTGGCCAATTTTGGTTCAGCCTCACAAGCTAAGAATGGTTTTTACAATGAATAGGAAACCTCTGTGGCTTGAAAAGTCCAAAATATTCACTATCTGATCCTTTACTGAAAAAGTTTGGCAGTTCCTGTTTTAATATGTCATGAATGAGATATTTTTTTCTATGAACTTAAGTGGAACATTTAAATTGTGCTTTCTATGAGGTTAGCAAAGAGAAGAGTGAAAAAGGTGTGGGTTTCAGAGCTGAGCGGAGATCTGATTCTGAATCCTGGCTCTGTGACTTTCTACCTGGAGAACCTCAGGAAACTGACTTAAGTCTTCTTAGCCTCAGTTTCCTCTGGGTTGTTGTGAGACAGTGCTTTGCACTTACAGTAGTAGGGTCATAGCAAATGATAGCCCCTGAGTCACTGTGAAAAGATAGTAACAAATGGGCAAAGGGGAAAGAAAGCCGTTGTGAACCCCTAGGACTTGAGAGACACATGTTGTGGCACTGAATATCTATCATCTGATCACTTCAGTCCCAAAGCAGATTCCTCTAGACTGCTATTGCTAATGTTTCTCCAAACATGGCCTCTCTTTCAGACCTTGAAGAGGGCACTTTTCGCTCAGCTCACCCAATATCCTGTGTCCTTCAGCTGCCTGAAGATGTTCATGTCTTTGCACCTATGCACCGAACCTGAATATGTGTGAATGGGCCTTTCGTAGTGATTTGCTACTGAGAACTATTTTTAATCTCTTCTCTCTTTCCCCCTTTCTTTCTTAAGGACAACATGTGCCTTAATTAGGTCAAAATGAATTTTATCCTTTTTTGTTTTTAGAATAAAGTTTAACTATGGCACTCAGGCGGGCCTTGAGCTCCCTGGGCTCAAGCAGTCTTCTTCCTCAACCTCTCAAGCAGCTGGGACTACAAGCACGTGACACTCTGCCCAACTGAATTAAATCCTTGTTAAACTGTTCCTTTCCTAGATTGTCACTGTGATTTCTAAGTAACTTTAGGCAAGGGACTTAAACTGCTGTTCTCTTTTTTCTTTCTTCATAATATGAAATGAAAAATATTTTTGCTTTATACTAGGAGTATTGCATTCTTGGCTGAGAACATCTGGGTACTTTTCAATGGCAGCTGAAGTTGATGTGATTTTAGGAAAAGTCTTCTTTGTGCTTGCTATTTTGATATCACTGTGGCTGGGAACATCTGTGTAGTTATGCCTTTCTTGACTTTTTCAAGCAAATATGATAGGATTATTCCTTTGGAGCCCTGCATTCAATGTATGAGATTGTGAGAGGTTTTAACCAAGAGAAGATATGCAAAAATCAAACTGTTCTCCCTTTCTATGGAAGGATAGTACTGCTTGGCAAGTCTGACATTAGAGGAAGTGTTTAGTGTGTGAGATGAAGGATTGGGCTTGCTGACCAGGGTTTCTAACACTGTGATTACAGATAGCAAGTGCAACCCAAGCACATGGCTGCATTTAGCAGGAAATGAAGAAACTTGAATTTGAGAGAATCCCTGCCATTTTATACATGCATTTTACTTCTGTAGTATTTTTCCTTCTAGGTCAGAATGTCTTTATTAATGTTACTTAAATATTCTATAAGGATATTCTTTTTGCCCCCTGAGTAATATTTATTAATAAGCAGGGTTTTTGTTGTTGTTGTTGCTTAAAGGCAACATAGCGATTTTTTTCAGAACTGACTTGATAAACTGGAATTTTCTGTAAGTCAGATTCCTATTTTATGTACTTAATGCCACTGAACATGTAGAAGTGCTTAAAATGATTTTGTTATTGTATTTTACTGCAGTTTAAGAAATTTTTTTTCAAATCTTCCCATAACAGCTAACAGACTTTCAACTTTAAGTAATTTGATAGCAGTTATCTCTTGATAGTTTTAATTTTCCTCTTTGAATTTTTTACATTTTTTGAGTTGGTTTTTTGTTTATTTTTTACCAGGGATTGAACTCAGGACCTTGTGCTTGCAAGGCAGGCAGCGGAGCCACTGAGCTAAATCCCTAGCCTCTTGTTTTGTTTTTTGAGACAAGTCTTGATATATAGTTCAGGCTAGCCTTGGCCTTGATTAAACTCAATATGTAGCCCAGGCTGGCCTCAATTTCATGGCAGTCTTCCTACCTCTGCCTCCTGAGTGCTGAGATTACAGGTGTGCACCATGACCCCCGGTCTGTTTGCCCACCTACTTGCCTGCTTGGTTGCTTGCTCCTTTCCTTTTCCCTTCCCTTCCCTTCCCTTCCTTTCCCTTCTTCCTCCTCCTTCTGCTCCTCCTCTCCCTCCCCCCCTTCCTTTTTTTTATGACAGGGTCTTATACCTGACGTTGGCATTGGCTCAGGCTCTTAAGTGCCAGAATTATAGGCATGTGCTACTGCTCCTGTCTCCAAGTTTTGTGGTTTTTTTGGTACCAGGGATCGAACTTGGGTCCTTGCGCTTGTGAAGCAGGCAGCAGAACCACTGAGCCCCCAGCCCTTGTCTCCAAGTTTTAAAAAATTAACACAAATTACTTTTATAATCAAGTAAATAAAATAAAATTTATCCTAGTTCTATGAACACAACAAATAATACTATCTATCCTCTTACATTTCTACAACAAATTTACCCTATTGATTTATCTTTATATTATGCATTCAAGTCAAATAATAATAATGCCTCAGAGATTCAGAAGTGAAGGAACAGAGTTTGATTCAGTGTAACAATTTGTAAATACTGTACATCTACTTCACTATGAAAGACAATAATTTTTGACAACTTTATAGATCTCTGTATCTGAAACAAGTAAACTAGGGTGGTAGTATGGTTTACACATTTTAGTGTGAGACTAAACAACAGTTACTCCATTTTGTAATAGGGCCCCAACTTGTCTGCTTCTGTTATGGATCACCAGGTAGACATCAAGTTCCAGGGATGTGCTTGTTGTTGTGCCAGGAAGGTCTGTTGTGTGCGTAGTGTTCCGTCATGCTTGCCCAACTCCATATCTGAATATGTTATCTTAAGGACAATCTGTAAAAGGTCTGTTTTATCTCTCTCCTCTGCTTTTGTATTTCTGCTTGCCAACTTCCCCTACAACCCCCTATAAAAACAGCCTCGGACTCTGAGCCAGTTGCCTCTCTAAGCTACTTTGCTTTGAGAGTGCCGTCTGGCTAGACTAACAAAGGTCTGTTTTACTTTGCAACTTGTCCGGTGTGTTCCTTCCTGGGTGTTCTTCGCTGCAGTCAGCTCCTCAGAGCATTTGGTAAGGCCCTCGGTCTTACAGTCTGGAGGCTCCAGCGAGATCCCTGGGTAGGAACCCCTGGTTCAGCCGACACTCCGTGGTGGGATCCAGCAGGAGACTCTCAGGCACAGACCTCAGAAAACCTCCGGAGGTAAGCTTTTGGCTGGTTGCAACCGTCAGGAGTGAGGTGGCTGACGAGCCGGGAAGCCTCCCCTGACCCCGAGGTTCCTGACGAGGAGCAAGGGAAGATTTAGTTTCAGTTTGTCATGGCGCCCGTTGGTCTTGTCTTTTGTATGTTAATGTTGTGTCTGTCGTATGTTTGATTTTACATTTTTTTCTTTCCAATCTTCATCAGGAGCAGAGTAATGGGAGGAACCTGTTCTACCGGGTCCACTCCGCTTGACTGCTTTCTCACTAATTTTAAATTGGCTTTTTCTCCAAAACAAAAAGATGAATACAGGGTGAAATTTTCTCGCGGAAAACTCTGCTCCCTGTGCCAACTGGAATAGCCAGCTTTCAGGGTGGGATGGCCAGCCGAAGGGACTTTTGACCCCAGTGTTTGCCAGGCAGTTTGGGGCAAAGTCACTGGTTGCCGTGGCCACCCAGACCAATTTCCCTACATAGACATCTGGGTTCAGGCTTGTGAGAAACCTCCAGCTTGGCTGCAGCGCTGTTCCCTCTGAACAGACACTCGCATTTTAGTCACTGCCCCAAAAGGGCCCCGGGAACTTAAGCCCCGGGCTCCTAAGCTGGTTCTCTCGAAGGAACCTGACTCCCTGGATCCCTTAGGAGGGCCTCCGCCCTATATGGAATCCTCCACCCCCTCAGATGGCTCCCACTCTAGACTCTGCAATCCTTCCCTCCCTCTGTCTGTTCAACCTTCGGCTCCTACTCCTCTTTATCCTCCTCTCCCTGAGGGGCCTCAGTCCCCAGACTCTGTGACTTCTCCCCTCCACACACGAGCTGGGGGTGTGTATGGGCCTTGCGAGGTCCTCACTGGGGAAATTAGTTTGGCCCCCTCTTGCCCCTTCGGGAGACAGAACAAGGTCACTATGTTTATATCCCTTTCACTACCAGTGACTTATATAATTGAAAACATCAAAATTCTCCCTTCTCAGAGAAGCCCCAAGCCCTAATATCTTTCCTAGAGTCTATCTTCCATACCCATGATCCTACTTGGGATGATTGCCAACAACTCCAGGCCCTTTTTACCTCAGAGGAGAGGGAAAGGATCCAGGGACAAGCTGTGAGGTTGGTAATAGGTGGACCAGAAGGCCCCCTAGATGACCAACAGTGAGCCCATCTGGAAGCACAGCTCCCATCCACCTGACCCCGCTGGCAAACTAATACCTCAGGCAGGAGAGAAGCTCTCCAGAACTATCGTCAGCATCTCCTGGCCGGCCTGAGGGGAGCCGCTCGGAAGCCTACCAATTTGAGCAAGGTAAGCGAGGTCCTTCAAGGACCAGAGGAATCCCCTTCTGCCTTTTTGGAGCATCTGTTGGAAACATACTGTACATATACTCCAATTGATCCAGATGCCCCTACAAATCAGCAGGCAATAAATTTGGCATTTGTTACCCAGTTGGCCCCAGACATTAAAAAGAAGCTACAAAGACTAGAAGGATTTGAGGGAGAAAATAGAGAAAAGTTGATGAGTGTAGCCATGAAGGCATTTAACAATAGAGATCCCCCAAAAGAGAGGATGGCCAAGAGGCTGGGAAAAGTGACCATAGCCGCCTTGGCTGATGGAGGATTTGTCCAGAAAAAAAGACTCAAAAATAAGAAAGGGAGCAAGGGAAGGATTTGACCCCTATTAGAGAAAGATCAATGTGCTTATTGTAAGGAAAAGGATCATTTTAAGAAGGACTGTAAAAAGCTAAAAAAAAAAGAAAAAAGGAGACCCAAAAGGAAAAAGGTGAAATCCTCTTAGTAGATAAAAAAGATTGACGGGGCCAAGGCTCCTGACCACTTAAGCCTAGTGAGCCTATGGTGGCTTTGGAGATAGGGGGAACAGATGTTCAGTTCCTTGTGGACACTGGTACAGCCCACTCTGTCTTAAAGACCCCCCCTTGGACCCCTCACTTCCTCAAAAACCTCCATTACTAGAGCCACTGGGAAAGTGGCCTCCTACCCTTGGACCACTAGACAGACTGTGAATCTAGGAAAAGACACCGTCTCCCATTCCTTCTTAGTTATCCCTGAGTCCTTGTACCCACTGCTGGGAAGAAACTTGCTATGAAAGTTGGGGGCTATTATTTCCTTTGAGCCTGAAAGAGGGACCTTCAAGCTTAAGCCACCCTCCACCATTATGGTGATGGTTCCCCTAGAAGATGAATTTAGATTGCTAAAGGAGGGCACAGAGCCCCCTTGAAAAAAAATGGGACTACCTTCAGAAAAAGTTTGCCAGGGTATGGGCTGAAACCAATCCACCTGGGCTGGCCAACCACCATGCCTTGGTGGTGGTCCAGTTGCTGGCCTCTGCTGCCCCCATCCATGTGCAACAGTACCCCCTCTGGCTGGAGGCCAAGATGGGAATCTCTAAGCACATCCACTGACTCCAAGAGGCCGTCATCTTGGTCCCTTGCCAGTCAGCCTGGAATACTCCCCTGCTTCCTGTGAGGAAGCCTGGCACCTCAGACTTTAGACTGGTACAGGATTTGTGGGAGGTGAACAGCCGGGTGGAGACCATCCACCCAACAGTACCAAACCCCTATACTCTGCTGAGTATCATCCCTCCTGCCCATGTGTGGTATTCAGTACTAGACCTCAAAGATACATTTTTCCTCATACCTCTGGCACCAGTGAGCCAACCCCTCTCTGCCTTCGAGTGGACTGACCCAGACACTGGGACTACCAGACAGCTGACATGGACCCGGCTGCCACAGGGATTCAGAGAACTCTCCCACTCTGGGGAAGCCCTCAACAAAGATTTAAGAGAGGTAAGGAGAGTTTTTTCCCAAGCAACTATTCTTCAATATGTAGATGACCTCCTAGTGGCAACTTCAACCAATGAAGAATGTCTTGTGGCCACCAAGGGCCTCCTGGAAGTTCTCCAAGACCTGGGATATTGGGTGTCTTGGAAAAAAGCTCAGCTTTGCCAGACCAAGGTAATCTATTTGGGCTATATTCTTGAGGAAGGAAAGAGGAGGCTGGCAGAATCATGGGTATCAACAATTCTCCAGATTCCAGAACCAAGCTCAAAAAAACAGGTACATAAATTCCTAGGGGCAATCAGGTATTGCAGAATTTGGATCCCAGGTTTTGCTGAAATTGCCAAACCCCTGCACAAAGCCACCGTGGGGGGAGATATACCCCTCGAATGGACTGAGGCTTGCCAACAGGCATTCCAACTGCTTAAAACTACTTTTGCTTCAGCACCAACCCTGGCATTGCCAGAGATAACCAAGCCCTTCACTCTGTGTATAGCAGAGAAGAACGGGGTAGCTAAGGGAGTGATAACTCAGCCTTTGGGACCATGGAAATGGCCGGTGGCATACCTCTCATAAAGGCTAGACTCAGTGGCTTGAGGGTGGCCCACCTGTCTGAGGGTTGTAGCAGCAGCAGCTGCTCTAACCTGAGAGGCTGACAAACTGACATTCGGACAGGATTTGACTTTAGTCACTCCCCATGCCATTGAGCCCTTATTAAACAGCTCCCCTAGCAAGTGGCTATCTAATGCCAGATTGTTACAATACCAAGGACTCCTATTGGAGCAGCTGCACATCAACTTTGCCACCACCGCTAGCCTCAACCCAGCTACCTTACTCCCAGAGTCTGACGAACAGATGCCCATCCATGATTGCCTTGAGACTCTTGAAAATTTATGGGGAGGGTGTCCGGATTTAATGGACCAGGCCCTCCCCCAGGTGGAGGTCACATTCTATACTGATGGGTGCAGCTTCATGCATGATGGAGTACGATGTGCTGGGGCAGCGGTGGTCAACCAGGACCAACAGGTGGAATGGGAGCAAGGGCTGCCCCAAGGGACGTCAGCACAAAAGGCTGAGTTGATTGCTCTGACCAAGGCTCTAGAACTAGGTAAAGGTAAAAAAATAAATATTTTCACAGACAGCCATTATGCCTTTGCCACTGCCCATGTGCACGGGGAGATTTATCAAAACCGAGGGCTACTGACATCTGAAGGAAAGACAATTAAAAATAAAACTGAGATATTGACATTGTTACAAGCTATTTGGCTGCCACGAGAGGTTGCTATCATCCATGTTCATGGACATCAAAAGGGGGCTAGCCCTGAGGTGATTGGTAATAATACAGCTGATCTGGCAGCAAAACAGGCTGCCCAAAAATCAGTGGGGAAACAGATGGTTCTGCTCCCCACAGCAGTGCTGCTAGAGAAACCAGAGTACACAGATAAAAAAATGGTGAAAATGACCAAAAAACGGTGGACCCAAGGTAAACATGGATGGTGGACGATTGAGTATGAAAAAGTGGTGCTCCCAGATGCTGTAGGAGACACACTGCTACAAGAACTACATGGGTCCACCCACCTTGGCAAGAAAAAAAATGATGGCCACTCTGTGACCCCATTTCATCAGCAAGGGAATGGCACAAAAGGCCCAAGACCTAGTGAGATGATGCCCCGCCTGTATCAAGGTAAACACAAACTGGATGACCATACCCCCAGGGGTCCGATATAGAGGATTAACTCCTGGAGAACATTGGGAATTGGATTTTACTAAAATAAAACCCGACATGTATGGGTACAAGTACTTATTAGTCTTTGTAGATACTTTTTCAGGATAGATAAAAGCCTTTCCTATTAAGAGAGAGACAGCCGAGGTAACCGTCAAAAGGCTCTTGACAGAAATAATTCCTCGTTTTGGCTTGCCCTTAGTTCTGGGGTCTGACAATGGCCTAGCCTTTACAGCTAAATTATCTCGATTCATCAGTAAGTCTTTAGGGATAAAATAAAATTTGCATTGTGCTTATAGGCCTCAGAGTTCAGGACAAATAGAAAAAACAAATCAAACCTTAAAAGAGGTTCTAACTAAATTATGCCTGGAGACTGAACAAGGTTAGGTAGAAGTTCTCCCCTTTGCCCTCCTTCGTACCTGGTGTTCCCCTAAGCTGCCCCTAAATCTGTCACCCTTCCAGATCATTTATGGGCGATCTCCCCCTATCATTGCTCTGGTTGATTTGGAGTTGAAGGAAAGACTTTCCCACCTCCAACTCCTTAAGTCCCTAAAAGCAGTTCATCAGCTTCAATCAGAGCTACATGATAAGCTGAAAAAAACTATGCCTGTTCCCAGTGAAAAACCTTTACAACCCTTACCCTATAAGCTGGGGGATTTGGTTTTCATTCATAGGTTTGACTCCAAGACCCTTGAACCCCTCTGGAAGGGACCATTTCCCATCATCCTGGTGACTCCCTCAGCAGTGAAGGTAGCTAGACACTCTGCCTGGATCCACCACAGCCATTTAAAGGCAGCCCCCCCCGGAGGAAGCAACATCAACATGGCAGATCAATCGGAACACAAAGGACCTCCTCAAGATAAGATTGATCAAAGACTAGTTTGGACAATATGGGGGTTCTTGGGGCTACTGTTCTTACCAGCCCCAATGGAAGGGGGATCTGGATGCCAGCTGGTGTTGTCCAGCCACACTCCCCAGAACTGGACTTGGTCCTTGAAAAATGCCTTAATGGGAGCTCACATTGCCACCATTACTACTGATAGACAGCCCTATTTTATTATAGACCTGTGTTCTCTGGGGCTTCCAATCATTAGTGGTGGAGGGGCTGGATCAAAGGGTAAAGTTTCATCTGGAAAGATGGGTAAAGGGGGACACAGAGGGAGGTGTGGAATAGATGATAAGTTGAAAAAACCCCTCCAAGATATAGATATTTATGCCTGCCCCGTAGGGAAAAATAAAAGGTGCAATGGGGGACCAGAAAACCATTGTCATCATTGGGGTTACAAATCTATTGCCCCATGAAAAAACGATGATGTGTATTTGGCCTTGGAACAACAAATACCAAGTGGTTCATGCTCCAAAGAAAAATGTAATCCCATCAAGCTAACCTTAAAACAATGACAAAATCCATATAAGGATTGAAAAAAAGAAAAATCCTGGACGGTAACACGCTATGTGGGTGGAAAGGACCCTATGACTGACCTCCTCATCCAGCGTAGCCCAGTAATAGTACCGCCTAAACTGGTAGACAACATTTATAGGGTCTCCGGCCCCCAAGAAAAAGAAAAGGCAAAACCCTGGATGCCATGTACACACTGTTAAATGAGTCTAGCTCCAATCTTACTCAAGGGTGTTGGCTCTGTTTGAGTCCACATCCCCCGTATTATGTAGGGTTGACAGTAAACGGCACCTTCTCAGAAGCTGACCAGAATGAGTGTGATTGGAAACAAGTGAGGTTGTCAATCCATGACAATCCTCAATCAGGAACTTGAGGTATGTGTAATGGTCCACATTTTACCCCAAGTCACTATATATGAAAAAGACCAGGGTTGGGAATACCTAACTAAGAGAACACACACCCAAGAGAAGCGCCACCCAAATTGATTCCTGTGTTAACTACAACAGGCATTACAAGATCAGCAGCTCTGGGCATGACCGCAATAGGACTGCAAGACTCTAATTTCAAGACCCTTGCCCAACAGGTAAAAATAGACTTACTGAGTCAGTGTCTCATTTGGAAAAACAAGTTGATTCTCTGGCTGAGATGGTCCTTCAAAACTGCCAAGGACTTGACCTTGGATTTATAAAAGAGGGAGGGCTATGTACACCCCTAGGAGAACAATGTTACTATTATGCTAACAAATCTGAAATAATAAGAGAAACTCTGGCCACTATAAATAAACATCTACAAAAAAATTATAATAGATTGATAAAACAGGAGGGATGGTTCCAGTCAATGTTTAACTGGTCTCCCTTGTTTCTGCCCTTGCTGGACCCCTGTTAATCTTGTTACTAGCTTTGACTTTTGGCCCATGCATTATTAATAAGCTTATGGCCTATGTAAGGGGCCAGATAGAATCTGTTCACCTAATGATTTTAAATCAACAGGCCAAATATCATCCTTTAAGTGAGCTAGATGAGGAAGAACAAAGATGGAGACAAGAATACCAAGATAATGCTGTATAAGATTGCACAGCTACGGAAAAAATCAGTGGGGAATGTGAGACTGAACAACAGTTACTCCATCTTTGTAATAGGGCCCTAACTTTCTGCTTCTGTTACGGATCACCAGGTAGACATCAAGTTCCAGGGATGTGCTTGTTGTTGTGCCAGGAAGGTCTGTTGTGTGCGTAGTGTTCCGTCATGCTTGCCCAACTCCATATCTGAATATGTTATCTTAAGGACATTCTGTAAAAGGTCTGTTTTATCTCTCTCCTCCACTTTTGTATTTCTGCTTGCCAACTTCCCCTGAGACCCCCTATAAAAACAGCTTTGGACTCTGAGCCAGTTGCCTCTCTAAGCTACTTGGCTTTGGGAGTGCCGTCTGGCCAGACTAATAAAGGTCTGTTTTACTTTCCATCTTGTCCAGTGTGTTCCTTCCCGGGTGTTCTTCGCTGCAGTCAGCTCCTTGGAGCATTTGGTAAGGCCCTCGGTCTTACATTTAGAAACTTTGTTTATAGATACATAGAAAAGTGAGGATTTTTTTATTTTGGTGAGTTTTATCTTTTAAAATCTGCATTTGGCAATGGCAAGATATATTAACTTGCTTTAACCATAAGAAAATTAAATTAAGGAAATTGGAAGGAGTTCACGGAGCTGGGGATATAACTCAGTGGTAGAGCAATGCCTTGCATGCATAAAGCTCTGGGTTTAATCCCCAGCATGACAAAAACAATAAACAACAACAATAACCAAATCACAAGCCCCCCAAAAGAAAAATAAAACAACAAAAACAGATGTTAAAGGTGTTGAACATTCTATCTTCAAGAGCTGCCTCTCTCCTACCTAGCATCTCTTCTCATTGCCTTCCCCTCTTCTGCAGAGCTGTATCTTCATGCCTAATCAGGCAGCTGGGTGTGGATAGAATCTGAACAATAGATGCTGCTCTAGACTAGACTGGACCTGCAGCATAGGAGAGGATAGACTAGCTTCAGCCTAAATGAAGTAAATACATAACTAAAGGAAAGGGATTTGCCCATATTCAGCATCCTCTCTGCTTTTCTTCCTATTTCTACATAGTCACATTTTATTCATTCTTCAGGACGTGGCTCAGATTTTCTTTCATGAGGTTATAGCTAATTCTTCTACTACAGGGGAAGAGCTCTCTGCTTTTTCTGAATTCTCCATGTACAACTTTTTCCAAATTATTTTGTGCAGTGGTAAATTTTGTACTGGTCAAGTCTGGAAATGCCTGCATGTTAGAGCTGCCTTTTGGAAGTCCTGTGTACTCACTAGCATATTAAAGGTTAAAACATTGTTGCTTATTGCACACTCTTTCAAGGAATAAATGCCCTTATTCCCTCTTAATATAACACCTGACATTTTATCATTAGAAGTTATTTCCATGAGACTGTGCAGATTACTGGATTTCTAGAATAAAATTTAAGAGAAAAGTGATAGAGAAATAATTTGCCGTAAAAAACCCCAAATATGTTACATTTTGCATAGGTCTAGATTCTGAGCAGTGAAAGCTTGTAAATGGTCTGAGTTTTTTCCTCTCTGAAAAGGAGTGTGTGTTTAAGTTAGTTGCAAAAAACTGAAAAGGAAAGAAATTCTATAGAGAAGTAATATTCAGGTACCCAGGAGTCATCTTCCTCATATTCCTCCTGTACTTTTTGCATTCTCACAAAAATATGCCCTCAGAACATATACAGCTTTCCTTTTGCATAAATTTCCAATTTTTGCTTCACTGTAGGAAGAGACACAGGAAGGAAGTTGTTTTAAAATATCTAGATTTCAATTAAACTTATTTTCTCCTCATAAGACTAAAAGGTGTTGGCAGCAGGGAAAAGGAGTAGATTGTTTATACTGTGTATGTACCAGTGATCAACAGCAATGTTGCTTTTTTGTGGAACCCATACACCTCAAATCAGGCCAGTGAGAATTGTTTGCTTTATTTCTTTTCTGTGAAAAATAGAACATTTTTTGAAATGGGAAATAAAATTCATTTTCTTTTGAGGATGTAAATAGGGCCTAAGAAAATATAGTTAAAATGTGAGATTTAAGCAAAGCAGAAGATCTTTTTTTTTTAGCTCATGTGAGCACAGGCTCTATAAAGATAGGACTTTTTAGTTTTATGTTAAAAATGTCCCCAAATTCTTTAATTCTATATTGAGGATTTGGTCAATAGAGTTCTTTTCTGCCTGCTATTTATCTGCATTGAAAAAAACCCCAGGACCCTGTCTAGCCTCTGATGAAATACAGGGGAAAATATAGAAAACTATAATGAAAGAAGTTATGTTCATGCTACTTCTATGTTCCTGCATGAATGGACAGCAAAACATCTTCATCTTTCAATGAGGCATCCATAATCAATCAAATTTGATAGCTTGTTTGGCCTCAGTCTTGACCTTATTTTAGACTTCTAATGAGAAACTGGGATACATGGTTACTTCATCGTTAAGGTCTTCTTTCTGCTTCTCATTCTGTTATCTTTGAGTCTTTCATTCTGATAATTATTAATTATAACAAAGATCAACAATATCTGTAGTTTTTAGTTATAATACATTTTTATTGATGACATTAACATAAAGAAAAATGTGAAGAAGACAATTAGTATAAGATAGTGGTAGAAAAGTAAAAGAGTTATGAAGAAAAAATATGGGAGAGAATAAAAAGGAAATTGTAAATATGGTATGGATTTATTAGCTTTCAGATTTTGGAAGGACCCAACTGAACTAAGCACACTGGATATGGCAGGAAACACAAAGGAAAAGTTAAGGCGCACAGAACTGCAACTCAGGAAAGGTTAGCACAGAGGTTGAAAGTAGTGTAAACTTAATGAAAAGAATGGACTAGGACATGTTTTGTGTGAAATTAGCACCTCACTCATTGCTGGAATAGTGTATTCATTTGAAAGCTTTTGTCTAGTATTTGGAATGCTTTTAATTTGATTTCCACCTGAGATACTCAGCTCATTGGCCTACATTTCTTTCAGTTCCTTACCGCACTTAGCAGCACTTCTAGTACATAAAAATACTGACCAAATACCCTATTGATAGTTTTTAACTCTGAAAAGTAATGTAATCTACTGCAGAAAAATACACCAGTTGTACTATTATAAATCTAATTTCATTTGCTAGAGTCATTTTCACTCTAGTTGGTTCAACTCCTTTAGTCTTGTCAGACTATTTTTCTTTTGTTGGCATTTTGTGGTGTCTTCTGATATGTTTTGGGACAATCAAAAAAGATCTTTATTTTATTTGTGCACAGTTCTGACTTCTGCTGCCCTGTCTTATTTTGGCTTCTAGAAGTTTTGCCTTGGTATGTACAGTTTGGTCAAAGTGATTTTTATAATTCAGTTTAATTAGCTCGGTAGCAAAGTTGAACAGCAGATGATAAAAAGTAATAGTGTAAAGCAGTTGTAATCATGGTAGATGGTAAGCAGTGAGCCAAAAATGTGATTCGGAATCCAGGAATTCTAGACCATTTGTTTTAAAATTAGTTTTTTTAGATATAGTATTTATATATCTTTATAGGGTACATTATGGTAAGTTAATAAATATATACAATGTGTAATAATGAAATGAGGGTAATAAATGCTTTCACCACTTCAAATATTAATCCTTTTTTATGTTTTGGAAATTTAGTACTCTTCTAATCATTTTGAAATATATCATACATTATTTTAACCTATAGTTGTCCTGCTGTGTTAAAGAAGAAAAAAGTAATTTGTCCATTCTGTGTTTTGGTGCCCCTTGTTGAATTTATTTCTATCTTTCCTTGCTGCTCTTTTTGGTCACTAGTGATTCCTATTCCATTTATTTTTCTACAAGATTTACTTATTAGTTTCCATAAACAAGTGGGAACATGTAGTATTTATCTTTGTTATTTTGCTAGACCATTCTTTAACAGGTCTAATTTCAGACATATTGCTCAATTTTATTTGCCTTAAATTTACTCTTTTAAATTTTCACAAAAGAGAGACTTTAAAAAAATGAATTTGTAAGATTACCCATAGTTATACAGATTAGCAACATTTCCTAATCTCATTTTATATAATTAGGGAACTGATTTTTTAAGTCATAAGAATCACTTAATGGAACTTTAGGTTGCAGTTTTTTATCAACATTCCAGCATTGTAGAAGGCAAGGTATTTTGCCTTTTCAGAATTCACTTTTCATTGTAGAAGTGAAGACTACGCTATAGATACAATGAAATGACAGTAACAGTTTACATTTATTGAGTACCTACTTTGCCACATATTATTTATTTATTTAGAAAATATTGATTACTGACTATACATTAAGTGGAACTATATATATTAAATGGATATAGCAAAGAAAAACTTTCTGCCCTTGTGGAACTTACATTCTAGAAGAGGCAATTAGTTAGGAAACAAAATAAGTAAATTTATACTGTTGCTGATGATTATTCTTGATTAGCTTGATTGGCTTAACAGATGCCTAGGAGTGGGTCTAGGTGGGTCATAGGTTTGTGACCTTGGGAACTATATCTGTCTGGTCCCTTGTCCTTTCCTGTTTCTTCCCTTGCTTCCTGGATGCCATGAGTTGAGTAGCTTTCCTCCACCACACTCTTTTGGAGTGATGTTTCTGGCTTGGAGGCAGCCCATCATGGACTGAGACTTCTGAAATTGTGAGCCAAAATAAACCTTCTCTCCTTTAAGTTGTGGGTGTCAGGTATTTTGTCCTAGCAACTGAAAAGCTGACCAGTGTACTGTTTAATATTCTGTATATGTTATGATATATTATGTTGTCTCTCTTCATCTACTATCGTGGTAAGTTCCATGAGAGAAGAGAGATTAGTCTGTATAGATAGGTTGGCACCATTATTATTATTTAAATAGACCGTAGGTATTATATAGAATCAGATTAATCTTAATTTTTGCTTCATGATGTCATCATTTTGTTACAAGCTTATATACTAATAATACAAAGTAAACCCATGAACCCATCACTGATAACTGGAACACTGAGAGTTTTGATCTTAGCAAGTTCTCCTGTTCATGCTTTTGTGCTGAGCAGTGTCCTCAACATGTATGTATTTATGTAGGTAGGGTCTTGCTAACTCACTAAGTTATCTAGGCTGGGCTCAAACTTGAAATCCTCTTGCTTCAGCTTGTCAGAGTACTGGCATTGCAGGTGTCTACTATTGTGGCTAATGAGTTTGAGAACAGGGGATGGTGGCAGTGGAATCCAGACAGGAGGTGGGAAGAGACTACAGGAGAGGAGATGGGTTAGAGGTGGTAGCTGAGATAGAGATGAGGCATAACCTTAGTAGTAACAGTAGGATGGAAAGCTGCATGGGCTTGGATTTAAAGGAGAATGTACTATAGTAGTCTCTTGTTATCTGAGATTTCAGTTACCTGTGGTCAACTGTGGTTTGAAAATATTAAGTGGAAAATTCTAGAAATAAACTGTTCATAAGTTTTAAGTAACATTCATTAAAGCATATTGTTATAGTTCTTTTATTATCTATTTTGGTAATCTTTTATTTTTATTTTTAAAAAATTAATTTTATTGGTATATTGTAGGTATACAATATAATGACATTCATCATTGGAAATTTGCA
>NW_004624730.1:38700567-38771579 GCF_000247695.1 Heterocephalus glaber
AGTATCGCCTCAATGTGCATCCATTTAGCTATAAATTTGGGAGGTCTGATCTGTTCACTTTTGCTGTATCTTCTGGAGCTCATAACCATGGCTTTTATGGTCCCACAGTGCCTCTGCAGTGTGCGTTCAGATACTGCAATGTCTGAGAGACTGAGGTTCTGGGGATGCAGAGTGCTGGATTTTTAGAATTTTAAGATCTTTGGTCAACTTTGGTAATTCATATGCATCTAGAAATCTGTCCGTTTCTTCTGTTTTCCATCTTGTTAGAGTGCAGGTTTTCAAAGTAGGTATTGACAATCCTCTGGATTTCTGCTGGGTCTGTTGTAATCTCACCTTTTTCGTTCCTAATTGCATGGATTTGGGCCTTTTCTTTCTTATTTTTGATAAGGTTGGCTAAGGGTTTGTCAATTGTGTTTATTCTTTTGAAGAATTTGCTTCATTGAATTTTTGTATAGTTTTCTTAGTCTCTGTTGCATTGATTTCTGCTCTGATCTTTATAATTTCATCCCTTTTATAAGCCTTGGGCCTGTTTTGCTCTTCTCATTCTAGAAGCCTGAGGTTCAGCATTAGGTTTTTAATTTGAGCTCATTCTGTTTTCCTAATATAAGTATTCACTGCTATGAAATTCCCTCATAAGACTGCTTTCATTGTGTCCCATAAATTCTGGTATGTTGTATTGGCATTGTCATTTAATTGTAGAAATTGTCTAATTTTTTCTTTAATTTCCTCTGTGACTCATTGGTTGTCCAGGAGGGTGTTAGTCTATCTCTGTGTGTTTATGAAGTTCTTGTGGCTTCTTTTGCTTTGATCTTCATTTTCATTGCATTATGATCTGGTAATATACAGGGGATAACTTTAATTCCTTTACATTAACTTAAACATATTCTATGAACTGGTATGTTGTCTGTTTTGGAGAATGACCTATGTGCAGCCAAAAAGAATACGTATTCTGATTTTGTGGGGAGAAACACTCTGTAAACATCTGGTAAGTCCATTTGTTCAAGAGTTTGGTTGAGTTCTAATATTTTGTTGTTGGTTTTTTGTTTAGTTGACCTGTGTATTTGTGACAGTGGGGTATTGAGGTCCCCCACTACTATTGTATTTGTGCTTATTTTATTTTTATGTTCATTAATATTTGTTTTATATAGTTGGGTGCACTAGTATTTGGTACACATATATATTGTCATCCCTTCTTCTTGGATTATTCCACTTACAAGGATGTAGTGACCTTCTTTTTCTGTCTTAATTTGTCCTGGTTTGAAATCCACTTTCTGCAGGTAGGATAGCTATTGTATTTGATTGACCAATGGTCAACTTGTAATGCCCAGCTGAACTGAATCAGCATGGTCTAGGTGTGCAGGATTCACCTGAAGATTGTTACCAATAGCCATAAAAAGAGAACTAGAGGGGAAGATCTTGGCCTGTTCATTTTCTAGAAGAAGCTTGCTGTGGATGGTTTTCTTGATGTGAAGTAGGCTGTTTTCATCGGAGGAGGACCTCAGGGCCTCGCTGTCCCTGGGAATTGCTCCTGTTTTTGTCAGCGGAGCTCTGGTCTTCACCATGAGCATCATTTCCTGGCCCCCATGTGGATCCCTCAGTTTGGTGGCACAAATACTTCATCTCACTGGTGTAGGTTTTCTGGCTTCCATCACTGACCTTTGGGCCTTCCAGGTGCAGATCCTCCATATGGACAAGCATGAGACATTGCTGTGGGCTCTAGACCACTGGCTGGACTCATGCAGGACATTGCCTCGGACTCTAAACCTTTAGCTGGACTTGTATGGGACATTATTGGGATCCAAACCCTCAGCTGGTTTCTTTGGGCCCCTAGTGTGTGGTTAATCTCTTGCACTTCTTTGCATTTGACTTTTTGGGTAATTATAAAGTAATCTTATAAATTATGTCCTGTATTTAATGTATTTCCTTGCCAAATCCTGCTGACTACAAAAGCTACTTCTGCTTTTTTGATTCCTGTCAAATGGAGTATTGTTTTCCACCCTCTGACTTGGAGTCTGAATTTCTTTTTGAATTAAGTGTGTTTCTGTATGCAGCATATTGTTGGATCCTGCTTCTTGATCCATTCTGCCAGTCTATTTCTTTTGATTGGTGAATTGAGACCATTAACATTGATGGTTATAACTGATATGTATTTATCCTTGTCATGATGTTTTCCTGTGGTTGGATTCTCCAGCTTTGCATTTAATTTCTTTTCTTGGCTGATGGATTCATTTTGTTCGGCTTCATGGAGTTTGTGACCTTCATTTTCCTTTCCTAGGATATTTTTTAGAATTTTTTGAAGCCCTGGTTTAGTATTGATGTAGTTCCTAAGATGTTCTTTGTTGTGAAAATATCTTATTTCTCCCTTGGTTTTGAAAAATAGTTTTGCAGGGTACATCAATCTAGCTTGGAAGTTGTTTTCTTTTAGGGCTTGAAATACTTCACTCCAGGCTGTTCTTGCCTTGAGGGTTTGTGTTGAGAAGTCTGCTGTGATTCTGACGGGCTTTCCTTTGTATGTGATTTGTTTCTTTAACTGCTTTCAGTATTTTGTTCTTCTATTGGGTATGTGGAATTTTGACTATTATTGCCGAGGTGCAGATTTTTTTTGATCATGGCTAGTTGGAGTACTATATGCCTCACTTATCTGTGTGTCAAATTCTTTTCCCCTCCTGGAAAGATTTCTGCTATTACTTCTGTGAACAGTTTTTTTTATGTTGTTTGCACTATCTCTTGCTTTTTCATTGACTCCAATTAGTCTTATGTTATTTTTCTTTTAATCATCTCACCGCTGCTGGATTGATTTCTCATGGTCCCTTGTTATTTTTAAGAAATGTTTATCTTCCTGATCATTAACTGCAATCCTGTCTTATATATCTGATAGTCTGTCCTCACATTGGCTCATTCTGCTGCATATACTTTGAATGGAGTTTTTAATCTGGATATCTGTCTGTTTGAATCTGTTTTTTGGATTCTGTTTCTTTCCTATGCTGGGATTTCATGGATTCCATCATTTTCCTTAGCTCCTCTATTTTTTTTTTTTTAATCTGCATCTTCTCTAGACTTATTAATCATGTCTTTCACTATGGTCATGATCTCTGTTGTTACCTCAGGAATTATTTCTAATTTCATTTTTTCCAGATCCTCTTTTGTTGCCAGTTCAAGGAAGACAGGTGATTGAGTTTCATATTGTTCTGTCTCACTCCCTGGATTTCCCTTTGGTGATCTGGAGTTTGGGTTTATGTCTTATTTAGGTATCTTCTCATTTCTATTTTTTTGTTATTGTTGATTTTTCTGGTTCAATTACTGGGTTGTTGCTTATAAATAACTTATTACAAGTATCTTTATTGCTATTATTTAGATCCCTTAGGGAATGAGTGCTTTTTGGATTGTCTTTCAGGTATAGAAGGCCTTTGGGTTTTGAGTCTGTAATGGCCTTAAGCAATCTCAATCATGAAGGAACTGACTAGAACAGTTACATTGCATTGGCCAAAGTAATATCATCAGCATCAACAATAGCATCAAATACAGCTTGGAAAATGACAAATTGTGATATGTATTATTCTGACACCTTTAACCTCATAGACTAGACTTGCACTTATATATCAAAATCAAGGATGAACCAGAAATATGTTTACTATAAATAAACTCTTTATTATAGTGGCTTTATCCTCCCAGAAAAAGACTTAGAAGGAGTTGTGTGTGTGTGTGTAGGGGGGAGGATTGAGAGATAGAAGGAGAAGGAGAGGTTAGAAATAAGGCTAGAGGACCAGGAGGATCACAAAAACTTTGGGAAACTGGTAAAGACAGGAGGAAAAGGGAAAGGAAGGAACAAAAACAATAGCAACAAGAAAACTAGAAACAGTATTCATACTCCTATAACCGTAAAAGAAATCTAGAAAAAAACAGGAACAAGAAAGAAGAGAAATGGAGAAGAAAAAAGAAAAAAAAGGTGCCCTTTGAGGTGTGTCCCTGGTACTGCTGGTATCCAACATGGGCAGTAGCGTGCAGAACTGTGTTGATTAATCTCAGTGAGCCAGCTGTAGTCCCCTGAAATTCAGGCTGGTTTCTGGCTGTGCGGCTGGAATTGAGTTCCCTGACCTCCTGCAGGTTCAAACTCTACAAGGTTCTACTGCAGGTTTGATAGGAGATGCTGTTCCCAACTACTCATCAACAGCTGTAGTCCACTCTGTCTTCGTTCTCATAATGGGCTTCAGTTTTTAACAGTAAGCCTTGGAGCGGCCCTTTCTCTGCTACTCATCACTGCGTCATCTTCCCGATATCACAGCAATGGTTTCCCTGGCCCCAGTGCCTCTCCTGCACTGATCTGCATCCTATGTGTAGGGACGTGGGATGCCCTTTGTCTTGCCGTGTGCAGGTGGGCTGGTGCACATCTCGTGGTCTTAATTTTTTTGAGAATAGTTTTTCAGTTTTGAAGTTCTTCCTTTTGGGTTCTCCAAAAATTAAAAGTTAAATTCATGTTTTAATTTAACTTTCCCTAATTTGCAATTCCAGTTTTTGATCTAGGGTCTGGTACAGTGCCATAAAATGGTAATGGGTGATGAAACTATGCAGCAAAAATATCTAGTATTCAACTCAGCCATCTGTAACATTGTTATATTCTGATGTCTAATAGCTTTCCTAGTTTCTGACACATCTTCATAGGAAAAGAGATAAATGAACAGTTAGCTAGGTGGCCACTTACAGAGTAGTAATTTCCATTTGTTATTGTTTCTTAGTTGAAATAAGAGCATTTGGGAAATTAAGGCAGGATCTTAAGAGGTTGAAAATCTTTGTCAATAATACTACTATAATGAATAGTATTAATAAATTGATCTTGATAATGTTTAAGGTAAATTTTAGATTGAATCATATGAAATTGACAATATTGGATCATTTTGATCTATAAAAATGGCATTTTCCTATAGTTTAAGGAAAAATTAATTTTTCTTTTATTATACTTGTTAACAGTCTTAGAAGTCACTAAAAGAATTGGGAAATTGAATATAAGAAATAAAATAAGATGTTTAGTGAAATTAATGAAGTTATAGTAATGTCAACAAAAATTATATTCAAATATTGAATTATGAATGAGTTTCTCTGGCAATTTTGCATGTTGATTGCTACAAGTATATTAGTACATTTTATACAATTAATGTTTACCAGGTCCAGATGAATTTCTTACCTGATAGAATCAGTATTCAAAGTCTATTTAAATTTATTCTATCATTTTGTTCCTTAATGTTCATTTTTTTAAGGTAATGTGATCTTGGAATAAGGTGTGAGATAAATTGCAGAAATGTTATCTCTTGATACTATTCAGTCTGTTTTTTTAAAATTTAAAAATAGTATCTTTAAGAGAAAATGTATGTTTACAATATTCTTTAAAACAAATTTGTTGGATAATGGTAGCAATCCTTGGACTTGGCAAAATTTGACTTAGTTTTATCACCCCTAGGAATTTTCATTAGATCTCCTGTACAGAATTATCAGCTATAAATAGAGATCAGCTAATTTGATGAAGAGGCTGTAGTTCTACAGATAATTGAACAAATACATCATGGCTTTAACAAAACACATGAGATGACAGTAACAGTGAATAGGGCAGAGGAGAGAAAAGAAGGAGATAGAAAAGGAAAATAAAATAAAATATAAAGGAACAGTGATGGATTTGTGTGTAACAAAATGCTGTTCTAATACTGGCTTACTTAACATGCTTTCTCACCAGGAGGCCATTGTTCTTTCTCAAACTCTTTTTGCTTGATGGCTTTCCTCCCCATTTAGAAGGAGAATAGCCTCCTTTCATCCTCCTCTGATTCTTTGACCACAGACTAATGTTGCTGAGGTTGTTGGGGAAGTAATAGAATTCAGCATCTGTAAACATGGTCTGCTGGATTGGGTTCCAGCAGAAATCCTTCTTTTATCCTCTGGAATACTTTATCACTACCTGCTTAAAATTTTTTTTTAAATGTTTAAAGAGGCTTGTTTACATGGATTAATAATACTCCTTTTTTATTACTCTTTCAGGAGTGTACATTCCTTGATACACAAAACACACTGAGAAAGTATTTCAGTATATTTTTAAGTCGTTTTTTATGGTTGTGTTTTAAATTTTTTATTAATATATTTTTATTGCAATGTGTTTGAAGTATACAATGATTACATTTATTGTACATGTGCATAACATTACATTACATTTATTGTACATGTGCATAACACATTTTAAGTTTATGTGTGTATGTATGTGTACACGTGTGTGTGTGTGTTTTAAATTTCAAGAATAGGTGTTTCAGAACTGTGTAAAACTGGCACATGCTTTAGTATCCAAGAAGATTTCAATTTTGAAAGAAAATAATTGAAAGTAGGATAGAAAGTATAAAAGAATGTGGCCAAATCACAATCCTGGCAAAGGAATGGCTGTTAGACCATGTTGTCACGCAAGCCTCATCCAATTGATTAGTGACTGAAACAGATTAATTTGTACAGGAGCCACATGGATCAGTTGATATTACATAAGTGTGGTGCTTAAATATCTCCAAATTTAGCAGGTACCTACTTTATCTACACATGCATGTATTATATTCCTTGCTTGACCACATTTTCCAAGTTCTAAGTCATGATGAGTGACATAAATAGGAGTTTGTTTATGGAGATAGAGGAGTTTAGAATTAGGACAATCCCTCAGAATTCACACTTTCAGCATGCATTAAACAAATCCTACTGTATGATGGGCATTATTACAGGTGCTAAAGATACAGTGGTAACAATATAGGAAAAATCTTAGGGGATAGATAATAAGTAGGTGAATAAATAACTAGGGTTGGCTAGGTAGTGATGGGTACTAGAGAGAGAACAAAGCATAGAAAGGGGATGGAAAGCATTGTTGAGGAAGCAGATTGCAATCTTTTGAAAGGGAGTGAACCATATTCATATCTGGAACACATCAGTATTGTGCCACAGCGCTTGAGTCTCCTGCATTATTTCCTTAGACTATGTAACCCGCTTAGAACTTAAGAGGACATTTTAGCATACAGAGATAGGTAGAACCACTAAAAACTAAGCCAAAGCAAAACACTGCAAACACCCTGTAGTTACAGTGGGTGCCAACAATCAAATGAAACAACTAAGTAGCAAATAATCAGAGATCCTGAGAAAGATGCATACCCTGCTCCTAATTCAAATATTTGTATCTGGGTCTTTGGATCTCCACCAGGGTTGTAATTCTTAGTTCAGTCTAGGAGACTGGTGATTAGAAAGAAGCACTAATTCCTCACAGTGAGAATATGATACATGTTGTCATTTATTGACCCAGGAAAGAGCAAGCTGTAGAAGACTCTGTTTCCTTGGTATTCCAGAACATGCCTTTCACTTGCTGCTGGCCTCTGCCTATATGGTTTTTTCTATTTCTTATGTAGATTTCTTTTACTTGAAATGTCTCCCTCTTTGTCTCTGTTTATCAAAACTCTTTGCATCTCCTGGAGACAAGGGCCTTTTAACTTTGTTTCTGTGGCATTCTGGCAAGTAAATGCTTAATAAGTATGTAACATAAATATGTGAATGGAATGAAAGAGGGAAGCATATTTGGTGTATACCTACTTAATTTTTCTGTCCATTAATTGCTGTTACAAGTGGCGTTTCCAGGCTTTGTCCTATGCTTGACTTGTCTTGCTCTCTTCTTCCTTTTATATTTTCCTGATTAAAGCAAAGCAAAACTATGGTTAAGGATGTTGCCACACAACTCACTCAGCTTTCAAAGAGAGAGGCTTTCCCTCTCATATTTCTGACTGGACATCAAATGCAGCTTATTTTCTCATGGACTTTAAAAAATGGCTGCTGTTCCCTTACCATGGCCTTCTGTTTCCTTCTTGCCTCACTAACTCTCTTCTCATTCTGTAGGCAGGCAGAGTGGAACAGGAGTACATTTGTAACCTGTCAGCTCTTCTTGTCAGTTTGCAAGATATAGTTGACTATTATGAGGGGCTTGGGAGATAGTCATTAAGGGAGCAGCAGCTTTGGTTTATCAAGGAGTAGGGGGTAGGATAAATACACAGATATTTCGCAGCTCACTAAAGAGAGCAAAAATCTCAAGCCTTTGTCCCAGTGCCATTTTTTTTTTCACTTTTCCCTAGCATATTAGTCTGTCTTTCACACACACTGCACCTCAACTTGAAAAGGTGCAGCCTGACAGCTGCTTCTAAGCATTGGGAAACAAATGGTTTGGTCTGTCACATAAGCAGAGCTGAAATCCTTAGGACAGTTGAGAAAATGAGAAGAAATCCCAAAAGCCTAGGATGATGATCTTGGCTTTGTGAGCCAGCTTTGATATGTGCTTAGACATTTATTTTGTTACAGTAGTTTTTAGCTTAGTTTAAAACACAGTCTAATAATTTTCTGTTGTCGTCATTGTTCTCATCATCTTTGTGGTGATAATTATAATTGTTATTATTGAATGCAAGCTCTGACCCAACCATGATCTTTATGGTTTACATGGATTAGCTCATTTAATCCCCCAAAACTTTTACTAAGGAAGAATTGACCTAAGATTTCAACTATAATTTAGTACTATGACAGAAAGAAAAACTATATAGTTTCCTATTGGAGGCATGAACTTTGAGTTAGGGTAAAGCCATGAAGGGAAGTCATTTGTAAACTAGAATATTTTATGTTATTCTCACCTCATCCTGAATGTTTAGTATATAGTTTTCTAAACGGATTAGAGGAGTTTGGATTTACTTAGAAGAGAATCAAGTTATGTCAAAATTATACTTTGTTGCTCTAAGAAAGAGATTCTAAGAACTCCCTACTTACTAGCTAATTTTCTGGTCATCCACATGAAAGAATAGGTAGTATTCTATCTTTAGTCTACATGGTACTGCAGTGGCAAAAAAATAAGATCTAAAAATTGTATTCCAAGTTTTTTTTTCTGTTGAATTGTGATGTTTTATTTTCTCATACAACTTCAAGACTACTTTAATAGTTTTTAAAGAGTCTGCTTCTTGTAAGTGTGCATAAAATTACGTCACTAGTAGACTTGAGTATTCAAGAACAATTTTAAGTCACACATAAGAAATATTTCTAATTGCCCACTTTAGCACAGATTATAAATCAACAAATATTTTCCAAATTTCTGTTCCATTACAGGAGTTGTGTTCAGTATTTAAGGTGAAATTCAGCTGACCAGCACCAATTGCAGCTTTCACCTACCTTGGGTAGCACTCAGGAGGATTTATTTATTACTGGATGCATTGGAATGTTCTTGTTTAAACATGTTTCATAAGTTTTCAGGGAGAACCTAGGTTTTTCAGTAGTAGACACATGACTAAAACTCAGTTTATATGTCATCTGAATTAAGTTTTTAGTGATGAGTTTTAGTGATGAGTTGGAGGCAAGGGAATATTAGGTATAGTTTGAATATGAGTTGATGGCAGTAGAGGCTTTGTTCATATATATTTTCTTTTTGTCAGTAATCCTTTGTAATGGCCCAGTATGATGGTGTAATTTGAATGAAATTAAGCTTAAACAGCTCAAAATTACGTAGTGAAGACATCCTTTTTCAGGTGAGATTGGGTGCATTTGCGATAGAAGCGGTAGACTTGACATCCTTTTTCAAATACTATTCCAAGTTAAACTAAGCTGGCTAGCATGACCCTGATATACAAAGGTTAGTACAAAAAGGACAGGGGCCAGGTGGTGAGATACTACTAGTTCATGGAAACTAGTTAGGTGTTTTGATGTTTTTCCCCTAAGAAAATCTTTGAAACCATCTTTTAGGATCAATAGGCTGTGGGAGGCCATGAGCAGAGGTATAAGAAATCAAGATTTGAATGCCAGATCACTCTTATTTACCCCCTGCATTATCTTAGGTTTGGTTTTATCATCAATAAGATGGATATTATAGTACTTTATAGGTTGTTTTGAAGATTGAATATAAAGCACCTACAGTAATGCCTGACATGTTTCAGACATTAATGGTGGTCTCCTTAATTCCCCAGCCAGGAAATGATGCTATAGTAGGTAACCTTTTTTATTCTACAGGCAGTTTTATATAGTTAATGACAAAGGGAGGGAGAAAAGCACTTTCCAATCAGAAGAGACAGACTGAGGTGTGCCTAGAGCTCACCTAGGTATATTCTTAGTGCCTGCTATATTCTTGAAGTATGGAGAATCCAGTGTGGATGGATTATAAAATATTTGGGATTATACGAGTGAGACTGGAAATACAGCCCAAAGCATACCTTGTTCTTGTTTTTAATTTTATGAGTTCTAAAAACAATGCATTTCTCAACATATTTTGAAATAAATGTAGATTCATGGAAAGTTGAAGTAGTTCAGAGTCTCTTGAAGTTTTCACTCAGTTTCTACCACACCATCCTAAGTAATGTAATAAAATATTGAAGTCAAGCAATTACAATTGGTATAATATTATACTATTGACTGGACTATAAAATTTAGGTTCAATTTTTACCTGTTTTTACATTCACTTTTTGTGTGTCTATGTGTGCATGTACACGTGTGTATGCGTGTGTGTGTCTTTCTATCATACAAAAGAACTCTCTATTCGTTTATATGCACGTTCTCCCCATGCCTGTTCTGTCTCCTGTCAACCACTAATTTTTTCTCCATCTTTATGTTTTTGATATTTTGAGCTTGGTAGTAAATAGAATCATACAACATATGTCCTTTGAAAAAAAATTTTAAAACTAAACATAATGTACTTGAGAACCATCCAGGTTTTTTTTTCAGATATCAATACTTTCTATTTCTGATTATATTTCATTGTATGGCTCAACTAGAATATGTTTAACCATTCACCCATTGAGGGCCACTTGGGATGTTTCCAGTGTTGGGCTATTTTGAATAATGCTATCATGGACATTGATGAACAAATTTCTGAGTGAATGTAGATTTTCACTTTTCTGAGATAAATGCCCAGAAGTGTAATTGTCAGGCTATAAGGCAAGTACATGTTTTAATTTTATAAGAAAGTACCAACTTCTTTTGCAGAGTGGGGTTTTGAATTTTTGGGAGGAATTGCTAATCCATGGTATGCAATCCTTTAGACCGTGAGCAAGCTGAGCACACCTCATTGTGCTTTCAGTACTTTCTGTAGTGACTCTTATGTCTTCACTGAGCTGTTAGCTGCTAGGGCCTACATAGGGATACTGGTGTAGTTGATGAAATACAGACCAGAAGCCACAAAGACTTTCAGAATAACTCAAAATTTCTACTTGTATTTTAAAAATAATATGAAGGAAATGCAGAGCTCACATGAAAATTACATATAGATACCCTTCTTCTTTATTCAGCTACCATCACACTCACAGCTGTTTTATTCTTTTTCTCCCAAACATTCCTCCATCCTCTATACATTTTATTCTTCCTCATCTGCTGTACCCTGTTACCTATTGAACTCTTATATTCTCCCATCTATCTTCATTCTTGCCTCCTCCCAAAAATTTCCTCTTCTCATTTTTGCCTTTTTTGTTTACTGTCCATGCCATCCCTAACCCCACCATTTGGTCAGTTGACAAGCATTCACCTTGGTAACATCACAGAAGCTAGTTCAGCAGCACATTATCATGGATGTGAATATATTTTTATTTGAGAGAGAATATGATTGTATAGTTTCTTTCCAAAAGCTTTTTTTTTTAGAAGCCAGTCCCTTTTCTCAAACATTAGTGACATTATCCTGAGGGTATCTATGGATGAAAACTCAAATTTGCTTTTTGAATACATCTCTTGACTTCTTATTCTTCTCTGTTCTGGCCAGAAATCTATGTGTCCATCTTTTTTAGGTCAGTTACCATTGGAGGACTCAAATCTATGATGTGTATCTTACTAGTTAGAAATAGATGATTGACTCTAACTCTGACAGAAAATCTGTTGCTTGCAAGCAGTCATCCCAAAGAAACAAAGCTCTGAAGGTTTTCAGATGTATTTTAAAGAAGAAAACTAGTTTAGAATTCATTGCTTCTCTTTGGAAAGAAATGAAGAGAGATACAGCTCAGCTGCATGAATGCTGGGCCAAGGACAAAGGGGCCTCCTATTCTGGTGCTGATGTTATTATACCTTTTTAGATAGAAGAACAAGTCCTTCTACCTGATTTTCAGAATATATAAAAGTAGGGATTGGATTGAATTTTTTTGAACTCTAAAATTTTGGTTACCAAAATCTACAGATGCAGAGAATCTAAATGAATTGTGTAAAATCACATGGTTCACTCATTCCAGAGCCAACATCCAAACTCCAGTCCATTATACTCTCTTTCCCTCCAAGGATCCCTGTAGCCCCGGTCTGCATGTGGACTCTAGATTAGTTTAGTAAGGTGGGATACCCCCTGTGATTTTGTTGTTGTTGTTTTTTGTATCTTTTTTTTTGAGACAGCCTCTTACTGTGTAGCCCAGGTTGGCTTTGAATTGGTGGCAATCCTGCCTCAGCCTCCTGAATCCTGGGATTACTGGTGTGTGTCACCACACCCAATTCTTTCAGTAATTTTTGAATGCAGTCCTTATTAATTCAGCTGTAGCTAATCAAGTACTGTTGGTTATTACTATGTACATTCCAGGCATTTTTTGGTTACTTAAACTGGTTTGTTTCCTTTTGACCTTTTAGTGACTTCAAAACAAAACAAAACAAAATAAAACCACAATAGTTTCATGTGATAAGGATTATGGAAGCCCTAAATGTTCTTTAAATCTTAGTGCAAATTGGTATTGTACCTCTTATAGAGACTTTAGTTCCACTGGAGGAAAAAGACACACAGGGAAATGCTTATTTCATCTTTAAAATCAGAAGCAGTAGTTTTCACATTAAATTAGTTTAGTTCTATCTTAACATATATTGTTCTTCTCTGAGTGCTACTCTTTATATTATTTTCTTAATATTTTTCTTTAAATTGACTTACTTCATTTTAAATACATTAACAAATTTAATAACTGAATTGATGAGTTGATTTATTTTATTATGTTGTTCCAAATTCACTTTAAAGTAAGTTACTATAAATAGGAAAAAATCTTTGTGTACTCTCAAAACCTTTTTTTGGTACTGGGGATCAAACTTGGATCCTTGCGCTTTCAGGGCAGGTGGCGGTTACCACTGAGCTAAATCACCGGCCCTCAGATCCTTCTTATGTATATGTATTATGCTTTGAAAAATTTATAAGACTAACTGGATTAATTAGTGAGAGAAGGGAGGAATAAAAAAGATAAGAAACAAAAGTGATACTGTTGTAAACTTGTAAGTTGTATGGTAATAAATGAAAATGAACACATGAATTTATAAGGAAAAATAAATGTTTCCTTGTCTTTAGGCCCCTGTTACTGCCAAAGTGAAGTTTAGCATGTAAACAGGGGATCCAACAAAATGAAATTCCATTCTGGTGCTTAAATAGTTGATTGATTGTGTCAACTTGAGTAAGAACTGCCAACAAAATTGGTTCAGCATAGTTCTGGGTTTGGAAGACCCACCCAAGGGAAGATTGTTGCCAGATTGGTATAAAAGGGAAATGAGTAAGAAAGGATCGCTTCTCTTAATTTGGAGTAGCTTCTCTCTTCATTTTCACCTTGGATGTCATCTCCTGGCTTCCAGCTCAGACTCTTCAGCCTTCAGCTTTCTAGTGCAGTCCCTTCAGCCTTCCATTGCAGACATTTTGGCTTCCTGATACAGATGCCCATGGGACACTACAGTGACCTCCAGGCCTTTGACTGGATCCTTTGGTCCCCAGTGTGCAGACCTTTTGCATGCTTCCACGCCTCAGTCATTGTAAGCCAATCTTGTAAATTCTTATATATTTGTGTATTTTGTATTTATATCTTGTACTGTTTCTCTAGCAAGCACTGACTAATACACCTTCCTTCTTTTTTATTACTCTTGCTTCATATAGTGTAACACAGTGGGCAGAAGACTAGATAGATGTAAATGCTATGCTATACATCTTGTCAAGAAGGCCAGTGTTTATGTCAGGGAAAGGAATACTTGTGTTTTTTGCAAGAAAGTGAAACAGTCAGGAGCAAATGAGGTTAGGCTGAGATTCCTCAAGCTGAGGTAGGATCCTTGGAGGCCAGAAAACAGGTAACAGATAACTGGAAAGCTTGATTAAAAGAAAAGGAGGAGGTAGGATGGGCTTCGTGGGCATGCAGTCTCTGGTTGCATGGGTTGCCACATTGAGAAGGACCCTGCAAATAGTTTCTTGTTTTGCTGTCACTGTCTTGAAATTCTTTTTGTTTGTTTGTTTGTCTGTCTTTGCTCTGGAGCCTTCAATAAGATCCTTTTTTTATTCATTAAGTTTATTGGTACATTTTACATATAAAATATGATGACATTCATCATTGGGAATTTGTATCTTTATATGATATATCTTGGTTCTTTTTTTTCCCCCTCTTGAAATTCTTAATAGTTTTTGAATAAGAGACCTTACATTTTCATTTTTTCTGGCCCCTGCAAATTATATAGCCAGTCCTTGGTGTGGTGGGTTAAGGAGATGCTTATAGAAAATTTCATGGTTTAGGCTCATGGAGGTAGAACTGGAAGATTGAGAACTAGACAATGAGTTATAAAAGGAGATTTCAGCTACCATCTGGTAGCATCTCTTCTGATTGACCTTAGCTTGTAGATTAAGGAATCTAGCACTGGACTCCAGATGTGTTTTGCCTTAAACTTTTAGGCTCACTGGATGTCATCCTGCTTTCCTTCTGTGGTTATAGGAAAGAGCAGAATACAAGGAGAACTTGGACTATGCAATGATCTAATTCCTAAGAACTTGAAAAAGCTTTGTGTAGTAAGATTGTTTTCTATGAGCAAAATTGTAAGATCAGTCTGTAGTAGATCAAGTAGATAACGACATGTATATGCTCACTAAGGACTGGTATGAAACAACAGGGAGTTGTGGACAGTAGAGTTGTTGGTAAGCACTAGAGGAAGTGTGGCTTGTTTAAAAAAAAAAGGCTTTTTCATAATAGCATCCAAAAAACTGAAATACCTAGGAATCAACCTAACAAAAGAAATCAAAGACCTCTTCTCTGAAAACTATAGCACTCTGAAAAGAGAGATTGAAGATGATATCAGAAAATAGACAGACATCCCCTGCTCCTGGGTAGGAAGGATTAATATAGTGAAAATGGCCATACTTCCAAAACTGCTATATAGATTTAATGCAATTCCAATTGAGATCCCAGCAGCATACTTCATGGACCTTGAGAAAACAATCCAGAAATTCATTTGGAGCAAGAAGAGACCCAGAATAGCAAAAGCAATTCTAGGTAACAGAGACATGGCAGGGGGTATCACAATCCCCGACCTGCAACTCTACTACAAAGCTACTGTGATAAAAACAGCATGGTACTGGCAAAGAAACAGACCTGAGGACCAGTGGCACCCATTCAAAGATGCAGAAACAATGCCAGACACACTCAGCCATCTCGTCTTCAATAAAGGAGCCAAACACCCTCACTGGAGGAAAGATAGCCTCTTTAATAAATGGTGCTGGAAAAATTGGGTATCAACTTGTCAAAGATTAAAACTAGACCTATGCCTCTCACCATGCACTAAACTAATATCAAAATGGATTAAAGATCTAAATATTAAAATAGAAACTCTGAACCAGTTGGAATAGAGGTTAGGTAGAACTCTTGAAGACATCGGTGTAGGAAAAGATTTTATGAACAAAACCTCAGTTGCTCGTGAACTAGCACAAACAATCAGCAAGTGGGATCTCTTCTTATTAAAAAGCTTCTGCACAGCAAGAGAAACCACCAGCAGTGTGAATGGACAACCCACAATGTGGGAAAAAATCTTCACCTGCTTTTCCGCAGACAAAGGCCTACTATCTCGAATCTATAAAGAACTTAAAAAGATCAGACCTCCCAAATTTAAAGACCCAATCTGAAAATGGGCATCTGAAATGAACAGACATTTCTCACACAAACAAGTAGAAATAGCAAATAAATACATGAAAAAATGTTCAACATCACTGGTCATTGGAGAGATGCAAATGAAAACAAAGCTGAGATTCCACCTCACTCCAGAAAGAATGGCTGCTATCATGAAATCAACCAATAACAAATGCTGGCGGGGCTTTGGGAAAAGAGGAACCCTTCTCCACTGCTGGTGGGAGTGTAGACTGGTGCAACCACTATGGAAATCAGTATGGAGATACCTCAAAGAACTAGGACTGGAATTCCCATTTGACTCCATTATTCCACTGCTGGGGATCTTCCCCAAAGAATTAAAAGAATCATCCCACAGTGATATATGTGCACCCATGTTCATAGCAGCACAGTTTGTGATAGCTAAAACTTGGAAACAGCCCAAATGGCCATCAACTGGAGACTGGATAAAGAAAATGTGGTTTTTAAAAATAAAATGGAGTACTACTCAGCCATAAAAAATGAGAAATTAGAGACATTTATAGCTAAGTGGATGCACATTGAGGCGATACTCTTAAGTGAAATAAATAGGACACACATGTATAAATACCCAATAGTTTCTGTAGTGTGAGAAACTGAAAGTGTAAATAAGGACTAAAATGTATAATAGATAATGTGAAATAGGAAGAAAAGGGGCAAAGGGGAAGGAAGTAGGAGGGATAGGGGAGAGGATAGAAGGGAATGGGATTAATATGAGAAAATGGAAAAATAGGAACAAAATCTTTGTAAATAGGGAGGAATGGAGGGGTTGAAGGGAGGGCTGGGCAAGGGTGAAAAATAAGAACCAAGAGAAATTATGTAAAGGTGCAAATTTCCAATGATGAATGTCATTATATTGTATACCTAAAATGTACCAATGATTAGAATGAATAATCGATAATGTAAAATAGGAATAAAAGGTCCAAAGTGGTAGGGGTAGTGGGAGGGGCAGGGGAAAGGAAAGAAGGGAAAGGAAAAATGCTGAGAAATGGAAAAAATGGAAATAAAGTCTTTGTAAGTAGGGAAGGGTGGAGGGGCTGAAGGGAGGGCTAGGCATGGGGAAAAAATAAGAAGCAAGATGCATTAGGTAAAGGTACAATTCCCAATGAGAAATGTAATTGTGTTGTATACCTAAAATGTACCAATAAAGAAAATTTAACCAAAAAAAAAAAAGGCTGTATTCAGCCTCAGCCAAGTCATATTTTCAGCCATGTTATTTTCTAGTGTGGTTAAAATTTTTGCAGCTTTTTTGGAAGTAGCTAGAAATCAGGATTTATTGTGACCTTTTACAAATAAAAAGAATCTGTGTGGACAAAAACATATGAGTTGAATATATTTCAATTTGCAAGAAGACCTTTTCTTTTTACATTTTCTAGAGATATACATGGAAAGTTACCATTCCAATAATTGTTTTGGGGGAGGCAGCCATAGCAATGTGAGGCCATCCCTAGTAAAGTGATAGAATTAGGGTAAGAATTATCATTATATGTTGAGAATTATGATACAGAATGAACTCTAGACCTGTGTTAGAGAGGCGTAGCAGTTAAAAGGGAAATTGGGTTTTAAGAATTCATTTTGGAACTATGTTTGCATAGCAAACTCACTGCTTTTACTTAGGTCATGTGGCCTAGATCATAAGAAATAGCCAAATTTTCTTACACATTTTCCCCATACCTTAGATGAGATTGAAAACAGTAATTGCCTTTCTCTAGAAATTGGTGGAGGAATTTTAGGAGTACTAGAGATTAATGAGGGGGGTGTGTGAAAGCTTCTCACATCTCCAGACCAATCTTTTGCCCACCATTGTATCTTTATTGTTAAAATAAGATCATTGATATTGTGAAATAGGTGTATTGATCTAATATGATTAAACATGAAGTTTCTCTAACCTTTTTCCCTCTGTTACTGTCTGGATCTGGGATATCCCCCAAAAGTCTTATATTCAGAGGTGGGAGCTTTGAAGGTGATTGGATCATAGGGATACTATGAATGAACTCACTGATAAGTTCATGGCTGAGTGTGCTGTTAGGAGGTGGAGCCTGGTCAGAAGAGATGGGCCACTGGGTGTATGACCTGAAAGAATCTATCTTCCTCCTTGCTCCCACCTTGCCTTTCTGCTTCCTGACTAACATGATATGAACAGCTTTCCTCTATCCAGGCCCTTCTACCATTTTGTTCCAACCATGAACTGAAACTTCTGAAACTGAACTAAAATAAAACTTTCTTCCATCAAGTTTCAGTGTCTGGTTTTTGTCCCAGTGATGAGGAAGTGACTAAGACACCCCTTAATGTGACTTGGCATTCTGAGTGGATCTGCCAGTGGGAGAGAATGGGCAGGTTCTGCAGGTTGGAATACAGGTTGTTTCTGTGACTATTTATTACTAGTTGCAATTCAATAAATGTCCATTCTGATCTTATACAGTAGTTTTATGATTGTGGTTACTGTGAATCTTCCAGTGAAATTTGGAATCTCTTTGGTATGCTAATGCTCAGTTTTGAGCTTTTATAGCTCAGGACCAGACTTACACCAGTGGTGGCAAACCTATGGCACACGTGCTGCAGCAGGCTGTTTGTATTAGTGAAAGCTCTAAAAGGTTCGCCATCACTGCCCTAGACTATGGTAAATTGGCCAAAGTTATGAATATCACTTTAGGAGGTCCCTTGGGAGGTCTTTGCTTAGAAATAAAAAATATACTTTTAACTTCTTTTGTAATAGAGATATGAGACATTTGGTCCATAAAAATAATAGGGTGGAGATGGATAGCTCTATGGAAATGTTAATAGAATTTCAGATCAGCTAGAGGAATCTAGCTTGGGTGAAGGACTTCTCCCAAACTTATAATCTTCTATTAGTGGTCCAGTGGGAAGATCTGGTAAGCAGTGTTTTTCAACTTCATTTACTGATGGTAACTCTATTATGTTTTCTTGGCAATGCTTTTGCAAAAGACAGTGAAATATTTGCACAGCGTGGTCTTAAAAGGTGATAAAATGAAGTATTTCTTGAATTTTGGAGGAGGGGTATATATATTATCAGTTTGGGTAAATTTTTGTTGAATCCCAATTTCCATTCGGTTTCATAAAACCTAAGTGTTCCTGAATCCATAAGAAATCCTGATATGATTGTTTGGTAAGTATCTGTATTAACCAGAGTTCACCAGAGAGATAGAACCAAAAGAAAATAGATAGAAGAGAGGGTATTTATTAGGGGAATTGGTTTTATGGAAGTTGAGATGTCTCAAAGTAGGCCATCTATAAATTGTCAAACTAGAGAGAAGCCAGTAGCAGGCTTAGTTCAAGTCCAAAGGGCTTGGAAGCAGGAAGCTAATGGTATAACTCTGAGGCTGAAAATTCAAGGGTGTGTGTGTGTGTGTGTGTGTGTGTGTGTGTGTGTTTGTGTGTGTGTGTAGTATAGGATACTGCTTGTGCAAGTCCTAGAGTCCAAAGACAGGAGAACTTGGAGTTCTGTTGTCCAAAAGCAGGGAAAGATGAGTGACTCAATTCTAGGAGAGAAAGACAAAGAGTTCACCCTTCTTCTGCATTGTTGTTCTACCTAGATCATTATACGTATAGTGTCTGCCTACATTGAGAGAAAGAGGATCTTCCTTAGTCAGTGTGTTGATTGAAATATTAATCTTTTACTGGAACACCACACAGAAGTACCCCAATGGACAGAAAAATGCTTTACCAGCTATGTGGGCATCCCTTAATTCAGTTAAGTAGACACCTAGAATTAAACTTCAATCTACATATTGTGAGTCAACCTGAAATTTCTGGGATCCAAGACTTCTTTTATCTGTATATTTCTTTTTCTGATAGGTCAATTCCTAAAGGGCAGTTTGGGAAGTTGCTTATTAATTTTCATTCCACAACACAGCCCTATTCTTACATATAAGACTCAATCAATGGAGTAGTTAAATTTTTATCTTTATACAGAATTTTTCAGAGAATCAAAAATCAGATTATAGAGTAATATGATTTTATACACTTATGTAATTTTCTTTGATCCTAGAATAAGGAAAATTCATACAGATCTGCATTTCTAAGTATGAATTAGTATTTGCCTCTACAACCCAGTTGTATATTCTCAGTATGTAATGACAACATAGAGAGGAAGATAGATTAGTATTTTTAAAACAGCAGGAAAAATTATTTCTGCTCAAACATTGATTAGTCTTTGAATAGATTTTCTTATAATCCTTTTCTTCTATAGACTGCAGGGTGCAGCACAGTTATAGTTTATGTAGAATCAAGTAGAGAAACCTTCTTGCTGTGATTAAACTTATTGCTGCTTTTTTCAGCAGGTACAAATAGCTTTGTCTTCAGCAGTTACACTTTCCTAGCTTGATAAGGTCCTAGCATAAGGACCTCTTTGTTTTATTTTTATCAAAGAGCCTAAACAACTATGTCCTTGTGAAACATGGAAACAATGACATGGTGAAATTTTCTGATGGTATATATTCCTCTCTTTAGCTTGCAATACCATTTATATAAATTTATAAATAGCATCCTTGCATGAGTGTTTTAAAATCTTATTAGCTGAAGCTTAGGTAACATTAATTTGTCTCTGGTTAGATGTTTTTGGAAATACAGGTATCAAGAAAACTGAGGTTCTTGCTCTCAGAGAACTTACCTATTTGAGAAGTGGAGATGTGGAAATAAGATAAATATTAATATAGAAGAGTTTATGATGTACCCCAAATGAGTAGTATAAAAATCTTATCATAGAATTTTAGAGGGAGGGAAAAGTTTTATGTATCCTGAGGTAGCTGGGGGCGGGGGCGCGTTTAAATAGAAACTGAAACTTGAGCTGGTTCCTGGACATGAGAATAATTTAGTGGATAAAGAGAAGTGGGAGGTTGGTGTCATTAGCAGAGATTTCTAGGCCAGAATATGTTTGCTTTTTCAACAGTGGGTAGACTTCTTTGACTCCAACAGAAGATTGATGAAGGGGAATAATGAACAATGGGAAATGAAGCTAGAAGTAGGTTAAATTAAAGTAGAAAGGGCTTTGAATGCAAGGTAAAGGAATTTGGCTTTGATTCTGTAGATAATAGCTTAGTAATAAAGGTTCTTGGACAAAGAATAAGTTGACAACTTAATAATTTCACAATTTAATTAGAGCAGAAGCAACATACACCTCTGCACCCAAGTGCCCCATGGTAACAAAGGTGAAAAGAATTGTATGCAAGCTTTGTCTTCACTTCTTATGGGAATGTAGGTCAGGTTAGCTACTTGATTTTTATTCTTCCCTTTATTTTTCCTGTGGTCATCTAAAACTTGAACAAAATATTTTTTCTTTCAGTTTTAAAATGCATTAATTCAAATTTAATCTTCCTTAGAATGTGGTAATTTGAATACCCAAAGCTATTTTCTGTTGTTTCAGACTGTCACAAAAGTTTTATGTCCAAGTGGCAACTGGAAAGGCTAAACCTAGTCTACGGAGGATTGTTTTTAAAATTTGATTCTAAATGAAGCACTTCGGGACAGAAAAATGAGATGTGTCCTAGTTCTAACTCACCATTTAGTTAAAAGTATATGTGTTTTTCTTCTTGCCTAAATATTTGTCTGGCTCTTTTAAACCCAGAGCCAAGAATATTTAGATTCCCTTTCGCTTTTTCATTTTTTCCAGAGTAGTTTTTGGCTATACTAAAAAGTTACAAGTAAATTGCTCTAAATATTAGGTAATAATTTTTTTTTTTTTTTGGTACTGGGGATTGAACTCAGGACCTTGTGCTTGCGAGGCAGGTGCTGGAACCATTGAGCTAAATCCCTGGCCCAGGTAATAATTTTTTGATTTGTTTTAAATTCCTGGTCTTCTGCCTGTCCTATATCTTATAAATTACCAAATGGAGCTAAATTTGTTTTTTGAAGTATGAGTTATTAATAGTATTTAGAGTTTTAAATACAAAAAATTAAGGACTTACGATTATAAGGAACTAGAATATAATGCAAACTTCAGAGCCAGAAAACTTTGTTTCAGATTCTCCCTCTTCAACTTAATTACGTGGGTGACTATATTACTGTGACTACTTGTCATTTTTTGAGTTCCATAGATTCTAAGACTTACAGCAGCAGAGTATGGATAAAAATTCAAACAATTTAGGATATCCTTAGTCTATAGGACTGAGACCTGCTGCAGTAGAAAGGAATTGAGAATTCCTAGCCAAATGGTGAGCAGAGGGTTATGACTCCGGAAGTTCTAGGCTCTTCTCTGAGCCTGAGCCTCTTCATCTTTAAAATGGAAACTAATATTTACCTTATAGGGTTGTTATGAAGACACAGAATTCAGCACAATGCTACCAGCCCCATGCTAGCCACTTAGTAAAATAATACCTGTAATTGGTTGGTGGTAGGATTTCGATGATTTTTTTTTTTAATCTATGCTATCCTGAGAGAGAGGGAAAGGAAACAACAACACCCAAAGTTTAGGGATCAGAGTAGTCTTAGAAGTTACCCAGAAACTACCATGTATTCCTTGTACTCCAGATCCATTGGCTAAAGTTAGTCACATGGGTACAGTGGAGGCTGGGCAATGTGGCCTCCTCTTTGGGTGGCTGCTATGGAAGAGAGAAAGAGCAGATTTTGTTGGATGAGTGACAATCTCTGCCAAGGGATTCAGTATACTTCTGTGACTTGAACTTTTATCTCCATGGAAACAAAACCTATTATAATGCTTTCTTTAAGAATCTATAATCTATATGTTTCCATTTCTTTGATATTTTAAATGTAGAATATGTTACTTGAGTTTCTAATTGAACTGTAAAGCATTTTGATATTCTAATTAAAGAGGTTAAGATTTTGTTTATACACCAGCTGCCCTGCAATCGCAAGGACCCAAGTTCGACCCCTGGTACCAAAAAAAAAAAAGATTTTGTTTATAATCATCCATTCTAATATATTATCTTTTTAAAATAGTTGTGAGGTCTTAAAATTTGAAATCTGATTTCTTCAACAAAGTCTAATTGGAGCCTCAATTAACATTTGTGTTAGTTTCTGCTTCCCAGCTACAACTGGTTATTACCTCTAGAATTCTGAAGGTCACATTCATTAAAATATATACTACAATCACAGTAACAACAAAAGTATAAAAACAGTTGTCACGTATCTGAAAATATCTTTTTGTATGCCTAAACCTGCAGTTGTAAAAACTCTGGACTTTTTTTTTCTTTCTATTTTTTAAAAAATCATTTGTTTGAGCTCTTCAACTGAATTATTTTTTTGAAAACTTTGAAATAATTGTTATTTTACATGTAGTTATAAGAAATAATAGAGGGAGGTCCTATATACTTTCCTAATTTTCCTGAATGATAACATCTTACATAACTATAGTACAATACTATAACCCTGAAATTGACTTTGATACAATTTACAGTCCTTATTCACCAGTTTTATATGCATGTGTGTGGTTGTATGCAATTTTTTTATCATTATGTATAGGTTCTTGTGACTCTTACCCCAGTCAAGATTCAGAATCGTTCCATAAACACAAGTCTCCTTTGTTTGACCTTTTTTAAACTACAGCCACCTCTCTCCCTGTCCTTACCTTAATCCCAGGTCAGACACTAATTTGTTCTTCATCACTGTAGTTTCAGGAACGTTATATACTGGAATCAAGTTGCTCTCTCTTCACTTCCTCTCCCTCTCCCTTCCCTTTCCCTTTCTTCTTTCCTTGTGTAAACATTTGAGCCTAGGAATCACTATGTAAGTCTTATTCATGACAGAGAGAGGACAAAAACCAGCTAATCTTTCAGGCTCTAGATACCTTCCCTACCTTTTTTACAGAATTGTTTATGAAAATACATACATCTGCTATGCATGATTGTCTATTTTTACTTGAAATTTTATAATGATAATTGTGTATGTGAGCTATTGAGGTTGGTTTTTTCATTCAGAATAATTCTCAGATCTATCTAAGTTGTTTTATGTTTCAATAGTTTATTCCATTTTATTGCTGTATAATATTCCATAGTAAGGATATGTTACAGTTTTTTGTTCTGTTTTTTTTAATTGTTATTTTTTTTTATGTGTGGGGGGCAGACACTTATCCATTGAAGGCCATTTGGGTTGTTTTTAGTTTTTGGCTATTTTAGAGGGACTATTCCCATATAGTTTGTTTTTCATGAATTTAAGTTTTCTTTTCTGAGGGATAAATATGTGAGGGTGTAACTGCTGGGTCATATGAGAAGCATGTGTTTAATTTTTTAAGAAACTGCCGTACTGTTTTCCAGAGTGGCTATAATATTTCATGTTCCCATCATCAGAGTATATTATTAGTGATCATTTTTTTCTGTATTTTCTGAATCCTCATCAACATCAGCCTTCACTATTTTTTCCCTCTAAAGTTTAGCTAATCTGATGTATATGGCACTACCTCACTGTGATTTTAATTTACATCACCCTAATGCCATTTTTGTTAAAATCTTTTGTATGCTTATTTGCCATCCATATATCCTCTTTGGTGCAGAGTTTCTTCATGTCTTTTGCCCATTTTCTAATTTGATTTTTTTTTTTTTTTGCTGTTGAGGTTTGAGAGTTTTAAAAAAATATATGTTTTAAATACTTGTCCCATGGAGGATGATATCTGGTTGCAGATATTTTCTTTGTATTTCTTCCCATTCTCTATGGAAAAATAATCTATTCTTTCATATGGTCTTTTGCAAAGTAAAATGCTTTAGCTTTGATGAGGTCTAGTTTTTCAGTTTTTCCTTTTATGAATTATGCTTTCAATGTCAACTCTAAGAACTCTTTGGCTAGCCTAGATAATGAAGATTTTCCCTATGATTTTAAAAAATAGTTTTATTGAACTAGAATTCAAATACCATACAGCTCACCCACATAAAATATACACTTCATTTGTTCTTATGTTCACAGAGTTGTGCAACTATTACCTTAGTCAATTTTAGAACATTTTCATAACTTCAGAAAGGAGCCTTATACCTGTTAATAGTCACTTTCTTTTCCTTCTGTCCAGGCAATCACTAGTCTAATTTCTGTCTCTGTGTTAGCTTTTCATTGCAGTGACAAAATATCTAAGCAAAACAACTTAAAGAAGGAAACATTTATTTTGGCTCACAGTTTCAGAGGTTTCTGCCTGTGGTTAGCCATTGTTTTTAGGCTGTGGCAAGGCAGAAGAGCATGATGGAGGAAAGCTGCTCACTTCTTGGCAGGCAGGAAGCAAAGAGAGCCAGAGAGGAAAGGGCTGGGAACCAGATATATTCTTCAAAGACACCTTCCTACTGACCTGCTTCCTCCCACTAGGCTTCACCTCCTATAGCCTATTCAACTAAACTCAGTGGATTAATCCATTGACACAGCACCCTCAATGATCCAATCAACTCTCTAGGTCCTACCTCTGTACATCATTACATTGGGATCAAGCCTCAATCCACAAATCTTTGGAGTATATTTCATAATTAAACCATATCATTCTATCCCTTGCCTCCAGAAGGCTTATGTTCACCTCATTATGGCAAAATGTATTTAGTCTGTCTCCTACAGTTCCAGCATTATTGAGTCCAAGTCTAAAGTTTCCTCAGAAACTCAAGGCAATTCTTAGCTGTGAGGTCTTGTGAAAATCAAAAAGAAAGTTAAATGCTTCTTAGTCACTTTCCTTGTCACTGATGCACAATACTTGATGCCTACAAGTTAATGGAGGAGTGGTTTCTCCTGCTTTATGGTTTTTAGAGGTCCATAGTTGGCTGGCTCTAAGGCAGAACTGGTATGTCATAGCAGAGAAAAGCTGTTGACTTCATGGCAGCCATGCACAAAGAACAAAGGGAGGAGCTGGGGAGGGAGATACATCCTTCTTGGCCACACCCCCAGTGACCCACCTTCTACCAGGTCCTACCTCCTAACAGCAAGTTAGATATAGCACTCCTATGATCTCGTTATTTTCCAAACATATGAGACTTTTGAAGCCCATGGGTAGAATGGTATACTTTAGAACTAGAATATCCCCCAAACCTCTCATGTGCCCGGAGGCAGGGCATTTGGAAGATGATCGGCTCATGGGGGAGCTATACTCATTAGTATAGATACTAGTGAATTCATGCACTCATGAGTTTAGCAGCTGAGTGAGATGAGGCCTGGTTAGAACCAGGTTAGTGAGACTATAACTCCATCTGTGGCTCCTTCCTTCATTCTCTGCTTCCTGGCAGCCATGATAAGAGCAGTCCTTTTATCCACCATGCTCTTCTCTTATCTTGTTTCTCCCTTGGAATTAGCTTACTGTGGACTGAAATTTTCAGTCAAAATAAACTCCTCCTTTATCTTGTGGGTTGTCTTAGCAACAAGAAAGGTGACTAAGATGTATTTCCAACATATGATGCCATGGGGTAACCATTTCCATTCCAAAAAGGAGGGTTAGGGGAATGGAAAGAAATCAGACAAAAGCAAGACAAAACTTGGCAGGGCAAGCATCTAGTCTTGCAGCTCCATGTCTTGCATCCAGGGCGTATGGTGGAAAAATGTGAGCTCCAAAGGACTTGGATATCTTTCCCCCTATAGCCTTGTTGGCTGTCGCCCATATGGTCTCTCTCTTGGGCTGGCTCTGCTCATTGCCAGTGGCTTTCTTTGAAGACATTTCACATTCATAGCATCTCATACATACTGGGGTTTTGATTACAGTTTCCACTTCACTCTCACAGCTTCATGTATCTCCCTCTCAGGGATTGCCTATAGGGACTGTGATTCTGTGACATATTGCCTGGTTTCCTAGGTATTACTTTGATATCTGAGTGGAAATCTTTATGGTTCCATAACTCTTTTATTCTGTATTCCGGCATAAACAGCATCAAGTGGACAATGCCAAGGTATGCTGCTAGTTCGAGAAGTACCTGGGCCCACTTAGACCACAGTTGCAGTGGTCTCTGAATGCCTGGATGGCTGAACTCACGGAAACACTTCAATAGGCAGCCCTAAGTGAGCAGGGTATCCTGGTGCTCCTCTTTCAAAGGAGTTTATACTTTTGCACCCCTGTCACTGTGTTGGTTAGATGTATTCAAGACATCTTTCCTATTGTCTCAGTATGATATTTAGCCTTTTTTCCTTTTAAAATTTTTTTAACTTTATTTTTTCAATTAGTACATATTTGTCATACATATTGACCACATTCATCATAGGGAATTTGTACCTGTACATAACATATCTTTATTCTTTTGTTTTTCCCCATTCTTCTCTCCTCCCTTCAATCCTTCTTCCCCTCCCCATTTATAAAAACTTTGTTTCCATTTTTTTCCTTCTGTTCTTTCTTTTTTCCTTTTCCCTTCCTCCCCTTCCTCCTCCCCCCTTCCTTGTTCTCCTTGCAATTTGGAAATGTTCTTCCTACTTCCCAATGTCTATCCTCCTTATTTGGGTTTCTCATAAAGAGAAACAATTCAATATTTAAATTTGTGTGCCTAATTTATTTCAGTTAAGATTATGGTCTCAAGGTGCATCCATTTTCCTACAAATGAGTCAAGTTTATCCATCTTTTAGGTACAGTAGTGCTTCATTGTATATAAATACTATATTTTCTGTATCCATTTATCTATTGATGGGCATATGGGCTGTTTCCAAGATTTAGCTATTATACATTGTGCTGCTATAAACATGAGTATAATGATAATTTAACTTCTTCCTTTTCTATCTATATTCCTTTTATTTCTTTCCCTTGTCTAATTGCTCTGGCTAATGTTTCCAGAACTATGCTGGACAGGAGTGGTGATAATGGACATCCTTGTCTTGTTCCTGATTTTAGAGTGAAAGCTTTCAGTTTTTGAGCACTTATATGATGTTGGGTGTCGTTTTGTCATAGTTGCTTTTTATCAGATTGAGACAAGGACCTTCTATTCAGATTTTCTTTAGGATTTTTATCATGCATAGATGTTGGACTTTGTCAAAAGCTTTTTCTGTGTCTATTGAGATGATCATATGGTCTTTTTTCTTGTTGCTGTTATGTGGTGTATTATGCTTATTGATTTGCCTATGTTGAGCCATCCCTGCATCCCTGGGATGAGTCCTACTTGGTCATGGTGTATAATCCTTCTGATGATTTGCTGCATTCTGTTTGCCAATATCTTATTGAGATTTTTGAATCTATGTTCATTAAATAGATTGTCTTGTAGTTCTCTTTTTTGGTTGGATCCTTCTCTGGTATTGGTATCAGGTTAATGCTTTCTTCCAGGAATGAATTTGGGAATTATTGCTTCCCTTTCAATTTCATTAAAGAGTTGAGGAGTAGTGGTCTTAGATCTTGTCTAAAGTTCTTGTAGAATTCAGCGGTGAATCTGTCAGGACCTGGGCTTTTCTTTGATGGTGGGTTTTTCTTTTTTTTTAATTCTTTGATTTTATTGACTGATATTGGGTTATTTAGAATGTTTTTATCTTACTGATTCAGCTTTGGTAATTCATATATATCTAGAAATCTGTCCACTTCTTCTGAGTTTTCCATCTTATTGGAGTATTGGAGTATTGGTTCTCAAAGTAGATAGGGATCATCTGGGTTTCTGCAGAGTCCATTGTGATTTTGCCCTTTTCATTCCTAATTGTATGCACTTGAGTCTTTCCTTTTTTTTTTTTTGATATGATTGGTTATGGATTTATCTATTTAATCTTTCAAAGAGCCAACTCTATGGTTCATTGATTCTTTGTATTGTTTTCTTAGTCTCAATTGCATTAATTTCTGCTCTGATCTTTATAATTTCCTCCCTTGTAGATGCTTTGGGTTTAACTTGCTCTTCTTTTTCTAGAACCTTAAGGTTCAACTCTAGGTTATTTATTTGAGCTCACTCTGTTTTTCTGATGTGGGAATTCACCGATATAAATTTCCCTCATGGGATTGCTTTCATTTTGTGCCATAAGTTTTGATATGTCGTATTGGCATTACTGTTTAATTGTAGAAAGAGTCTACTTTCTTCTTTAATTTTATTTATAACTCATTGATTGTTCAGGAAGGTGTTATTTAATTTCCATGTGCTTATGTAGTTTTTGTGGTTTCTTTTGCCATTGATTTCCAGTTTCATTGCACTATGATCTGATAATATGCATCAGGTAGTTTCAGTTCCTTTGCATTTACTTAAGCATGTTCTATTAGCTGGTATTGGTCTATTTTGGAGAAAGTCCCATGTGCTGCTGTGAAGAATGTGTATTCTGTTGTTAGTTTGAACACTCTGTAGATATCTACTAAGGCCATTTAGTCAAAGGTTTGGTTCAGCTCTGATATTTCATCATCAATTTCTTTTTGTGTAGTTGATTTGTCTGTTTGTGATAGTGGGATATTGAGATCCCACATTACAATTATATTAGTGCTTATCTGACTTTTTATATCCATTAGTGTTTGTTTTGTACAGTTGTTTGTACAGTTGAGTGGGCAGATATTTGGTGCATATATATTTGATTGTTATCTCTTCCTCTTGGATTGTTCCCTTGCCAAATATGTAGTAACCTTCTTTGTCTCTTACTAGTGTTGGCCTGATGTCCACTTTGTCTGCAAATAGAATAGCTACTCCTACTTTTTTCTGGGTTCTTGTCCCATGGAGTATTTTTTTTCATCCTTTGACTTTCAGTCTATGAATTTCTTTTTGAGTTAAATGTGTTTCTTTGTATGCAGCATATTGTTGTATCTTGTTTTGGTTTTTTTGTTTGTCTGTTTTGTTTTGTTTTTGGTACCAGGGATTGAACTCGGGACCTTGTGCTTGCGAGGCAGGTGGTGGTACCACTGAGCTAAATCCCTGGCCCTGAAACTTGTCTTTTGATCCATTCTGCCAACCTGTTTCTTTTCATTGGTGAATTGAGACTATTTACATTGATGGTTATTACTGATAGATACTGACTTATTTTTGTTATATTGTTTTCCTGTTGTTGATTCTCTTTCTTTTCCTACTGCTTACTTGCTTGCCTTGCCTGGTGGATTCATTCTATTTGGATTCTTGGAAATGTTGTCTTCATTGTCTTTTTCTAGAATATCCTTCAGAACTTTTTGGAGTGCTGGTTTGGTGGTCATGAATTTCTTCAGGTGTTCTTTTTTTTGGTACCAGGGATCTAACTTGGGTCCTTGCTCTTGCGCAACAGGTGGTGAAACCACTGAGCTAAATCCCCAGCCATCTTCTGGTGTTCTTTATCATGGAAGTATCTTATTTTTCCACCAGTTTTGCAGAGTACATCAATCTGGGTTGGAAGTTGTTTTCTTTTAGGGCTTGAAATACTTCACTCCAAACTCTCCTTGTTGTAAGGGTTTGTGTTGAGAAGTCTGGTGTGATTCTTATGGTGTTTCCTTTATAAGTGATTTGTTTCTTTTCTCTAATAGCTTTTAATATTTTGTTCTAATGTTGAATTTCTGGAATCTTAACTGTTACAGTGGTACCTCAGTTCTGAACTTAATTTGTTTTATGATTCTAGTTGCAAACTGAATCAAATTTCATCATAAGGGTCAATGTAAATAAGGTTAATCCATTCTGACCTCTACGAATGTGGTTTTGAAATGATTTTGATCACATACTGATTCTAATTTTCCCATGAGGTTCAATGTACATAAGGTTAATCTGTTCTGACCACAAAAATATGAATCAAAGTATAGTACAGTATGAAGACAAAGAACACTAACCTTGCGTGAAGTGACTTCTGGCGTGGAGGACAGGAAGGTAGATGGGAGGGAGCTTATTGTTTGTCCTCCTTAAGGACATCAGGGAGATCTCTTTCAGTGGTTTTCTTTCTTCTTAGCTGCATGGTCAGTTTTGATGAAAATTCTGTCTAATGTCACTTGTTTTTTCCTGCACTGTATAACCCTCCAGAAATGAGAGACCACATTATCGTTCATCAGACTCAACACTCCATTTGTTATAGTTATATTGGCATGGCACTTCTCAAAGAAATCTGGCACTTACTCCATTTTTTCATAATGGATTTTATCACATCACTGCTAACCTCCCCTCTGTCTTCCTCTTTCTCAGTGGAATGCTCCTCAGTAAGAGCCTTCTGCTTCTTACTCTGGAGTTCAGGAAGTTCTTCTGATGTAAGCTCCTCCTTCTGGTCCTCAACAAGCTCCTCTGTGCCTGTACCATCAACATTCAGACCCATATTCTTTCCCATGGACATAATCTCCTCCACTACCTGTGCATCAGACCTTTCAAAGTCACGTTCAGTGACACATTCTGGCCACAGCTTCCTCCAGTCTGATTTTAAGGTCCAGTATGTGCCATCATCCCAGGCTTTGTCAGTGAGGTCAGTGCAGTATAGGACATTGAAATGTTTCTTCTAGAACTCTTTGAGAGTCAAGGACCTCTTTTTAATGACATTAAAACACCTGGTGAAGGGTGCTTTTGTGTACAGTTTCTTGAAGTTGCAGATCACTTGCTGCCCTACAGGCTACAGAAGAGGTGTCATGTTTCACATGTTTCAGGGGAGGAACTTGACCTTTATGAAGTCATACTCAAGAGTCCATATCATCCACCAGGACTGAAGGGTGTGCTGGGGCATTTTCCATAAAAAGAAGGCACCTTTCAGGCAGTTGGTTGTCAGAAAGATATTTCTTAAGAGTGGGTGTGAACACCACATGCAACCTTTCCATGAACAGTTGCCTTTTTTTTTTAAAGCACTAATATCTTTATTATGGCATAAAGTAGTATTTTATACATTAACTCATTTTATAGTAAAAACGTTTTATGTACATCTGCAGAGAAATCACTGCACAGATAGCTCCAACATAAAAACATAGTTATAATTCAAGTCATTCAGCTGTTTGACACATAAATTGGAAAATATTTTCTCTGTAGAAAATAGTAAAAATAACAGTGCTTTCCATATTAGCCCAATAAGCCCATTTAAATCAAACAGAAGCCAAATTACAGATTTATATATTTGAGTTCTGGGATCCACAAGAAATATCAGCTTCATTTACTGAAACCCATGTTTTTCTTAAAATCAAATTGTACAAGGTGAAACTGCTATTAGTTCTTCCCTCTCACTCTATTTATACCTGATTGTTCAGTTACCATATCCTTATAAGCCATTTATTCCTATCTAAATTTTGCAATGTTTTTGTTGTTATTAAAGCATGCCCAGCATTTTGGCAAAACCAGAATCTAATAAATTATAACCCACAAGGCACATGTGGATAGGCTATCATCCAACACTTCCCCTTAATTCCCTGTGGCTTGATGGCATGCCATGAGGGACACAGGAATAAAGCAATAAAACTGACAAATGGACCAAGAAATAAAAGCCAGAGAATTCCAAGAGGGAAGGAGACACTGGTTCAGGATTCAAGGATAGAGCTGAAGTGCAAACAGAAAAAAGGATGTTGCCTCAGCATCAGGCACTGAGTTGGCTTTCAGGGCCCTCTCTGCAAGGCGCTAAGTAACAGCAGACAGGAGATAAAGAGCAGAAAACAGAGCCTAGATTTTTCAAAATAACTGAATGAAAATGAGACAAGCCATGTAGTTTTAACTTTCCTTCAAAGTTTGTCCCAAGATTCCCATAACCATACTTTATCTTAAAGACTTCATGCTGCCCATCAGAAGTTAACCTCTTGAGCTGGGGATGTAGCTCAGTGGTGCTGCACCTGCCTGGCAAGCACAAGGTCCTGAGTTCGATCCCCGGTACAAAAAAAAAAAAAGAAAAAGAAAAAAAAGAAGTAGGTATATTAAAGATTATCAGCAAATCTGAAATACAAAAAGAAAAGAAAAAGAAGTTAACCTCTTGATATATTCATGATACACTAATGTGCTGACACTCTGCAGCACTGTAAGACTGCAAACTCACTTCCTTTAATTTCTTCTTGGTAAACAATGTTCATCTTTCAGTAGGAAGAAGTGGAGCATAAACATTTAAACTCTATTTATCCAGCCTTCTTATTCCCAAAGAAAGCTATGGAGCCATCTTATACACTGGAAATTCCTTAAAGTCCTGGCTTTCCATTAAAATGTACTTCTATGTATATTATCTGTGAAGAATTCACTGAAGCATCAATAACCATATGAGGAGCTAAAAGCCTATCAAAATGCATACAAATATGAGTAATCTATACTGAATGTATTTCATCCTCCAAATCTAGAGCATATACCAGCAAAAACTTACAACTCAACTAAGTTTGAAATCTCATTTCAAAACATTGCTCCGCATTAATTCTCAGAAGACATGTTATAGGACTACACAAGTAATTGTTTAGCAGGAGGCCAAGGAATGCCAATTACAGATGAAAGCCTTGGTTTTCAAAGGATAAAGTGGTCCTCCAGAGATTGCTGCTTCCCTTAGGCATTTACTTTAGAGAAGGACACTATAAAGAGATACTCTGGGACTAGGGACATAGCTTAATGGTAGGGCACATGCTTAGCATCTTCGAAGCCCTGGGTTCAATCCTCAGTATTATAAAAATAAAAAAGATCAACTCATAAGTACAGTATAGGCAGATATGTGCTTGATTTTATCATATAATCTAGACAATGTATATTAGAATAAAGATGTAATGAATTCATTTTCCTTTCAAATGAATACCTGATAAAAAGAAGTAGCAATAGTTACAAATGACAGTGATCAAATGAAATAATTTAGACAAACCCTGCCCCTCTGCAAGGGATGGGGACTGGCCAACTAGTCAAAAGGAAGCACAATGTGCTTTTAATTGTGTGAAAAATAGCATTCAGTTCCATGTTGCCAAACATATCTGTTTCTGCCATATAAATCCTCTCCTCCTCATTACTGACCAAATGCTTTACTAAAACTCCACTTCTGGCCTGTGTTTTGGGATCTGTTATTTTTATTGCCACCTCCTTATCTCTGTCCCCTGAAGTTTCTGTTTCCTCATTGCTGTCCCCTGAAGCCTCTGCTCCCATCTTGCTTTCCCCTGAAGCCATGGCCACCTTCCCAGCCCTAGGAGCCTTGAAATCCTTCCTGAGGTCCTTCCAGCTCTGGCTGCCCTGTGGCCACTGCAAGCTGCCAGCATCTTGAATCATGTCATTTCTCCTGCATTTCTGTGACTGCAGCAGTATGGACATCAAAACAAACACCCAGCTTCCCTTTGAGAAAGACCATTCCCTTCACTTTGGAATCAATATCCTTTCCCAGTTGCTCCTTAAGTTCTGTCCAAGCATAACTGGTGTTTGGCATTTCAACTGAGCACCACAGGATCATGGTCACAAAACCCACCTCTGAGTTGATCAAGGAGTGCTGGTCTACTGATGTGGCAACCTGGCACAAGGAGGTGCTGCTGCCAGGGCCTCCACAGCTCCCTTCTCTTCTATCAGCTTCTCAACTGACTGTTTGAAGTGGCCAATGGCAGTGGGAGGCACAGAGTCCAAAAGCCTTATAACATCTTTGCTAGAAGCTTTTATTATTTCTGTTGGAGAAGGGACACCTATTTGTTTAAATTTAATTCCCACTTTTTGCTCCACTTGTGGTGATATTCTTCCTTATGCTGATAAAAGCAGATGCAAACCCCTGTCCTTCCAGCTCTGCCCATCTGCCCAGAATGATGAATGTAGGGCTCTACATCCTTTAGCAGACAGCTTTGTACAACCAAATCAACCTCAGGGATACCTAATCCACATGCAGCAACATTAGATGCCACCATAATTCCAAAATCACCATTTCTAAAACCTTTCAGAATGATTTCCCTTTGCTTCTGTGGAATGTCTCCATGTAATGATTGGGTATCCTCCTTACTGAGGCATTCTGTGACAGCTCCTGGGCTTCTTTCTTGATTTCACAGAAGACAATAGTGAGCCCCCTTGATGGTCACTGTACACTCGAATCACGTCCCCAATAGCTGCTCCCCGCTGAGTTCAGTGGCACTTATTAGCCAGATGCTCCACAGTTATTGCTGTTTTCTGAGTCCTTTTACCAATCAGGTCCACCTGTTCATATGTGGATTTCATGTATTTCTTAGCAATATTAAATACCCAACTTGGGCAAGTTGCAGAAAAAAGCAGTGTTTGAGGATTGTCTTCAGAATCTTTCTTGTATGCCACACATAAAATCTCTTCCACTTGATCAGCAAAACCCATATCCAACATCTGGTCAGCTTCATCCAGAACAACATGCTTAAGTTTGGAGAGATCCAGCTTGCCATTCTGTAGGTGGTCTTTGATACGACCTGGAGTCCCAACCAGGATATCAATCCCATTCTTCATTCATTTGATTTGACCTCCATATGGAGTTCCACCATAAAAACAGGCCACTGACAGCTTTTTTTGTGATGTCATTGAAGTCTCTGCTTACTTGATTTGCCAACTCCCTTGTAGGAGCAAGAACAAGTACCTGGGGGACATGGGCTCTCTTCCTGCTTGGAGCTGCCCCTGAAGTTTCTCTATCAAAGGGATGGCAGAGGAGAACGTCTTCCCCGTGGCTGTCCGCGCCTGTGCAATTAAATCTTTCCCACTATAGACGTGGTGAAAGTCTTTGCTTATATAGGAAACAGGAAGGCTTTGAGAAGCTTAATAGTCTCTTCAGATATGGGAAAATTTAGAGAAAGCACCTTCTTTTTGTTCCACAGGTATTTCCTGCTCCATCTCACTGTTGCTTTCTTTACTGGCAGCATCGCTGGAGTCAGTCTTCAGTTTGGGGCTTTTCTCTCCAATTTCTCCATTCATTTCCTTTTCTTTTTTCATCTTTTTTGGGCTTAGGAGCACCTGTATCTTCTTCAGAAGGCTCCTCATTTTTTTATCACTTTTTTGGTTTTAGGAGAGACAACTTTCTTTTCAAGGGGTTCCTTTTGCTTTTTTGTACTTTTGGTTTTAGAGGAAAGAACTTCATCTTGAGGTGATTCCTCTTGCTTTTTGGCCTTTTTGAATTTAGAAGGATTCACATCAACTTCAGAAGGTTCTGCTTTCCTCTTAACATTTTTAGCTTTGGAAGAAACAGTTTCTTCCTTTCCTTCTGCTGACTCTTCAGTCTTGTTAGATTTTGGCTTCTCTTTTCTACCTTCTCATTTCCTTTCTTTTCCAAGGCCATGTCTGATTCCAAACCGACATTACTACGGAGCTTTCCCGGCATCACTCAGCACATGCTGCACAGGCATGCCTCTGAACAGTTGCCTTTTGACCCAAGCTTTCACATTGGCCTTCTACATGACAGGCAGTGTGGCCTTGTTCACATTCTGTTTCTTAAATGCCTGAGGGGTTAGGGAATGGTACACTGGTCGTGGCTTAATCTTCAGTTTGGCACATGAATTTGCACATAGCAAAAGGGTCAATCTGTCCTTTATGGACTTGTGCCCTGGAAGTGCATTTTCCTCCTGCATGATATAGGTTCTGTTCGGCATCTTCCAGAAGAGCCCTGTTCATTACAATTGAACACCTGTTGAATGACATATACTTCTGCCTTCATGAATTCTGCAAATTTGTTCTTATAGGCTTCTGTAATGGCCTTGTCAGAACTGGAAGCCTCACCATGTCTTATCACACTATGATTGCTACTTCTCTTGAGGAATTTATCACCCCCCCCCACTGGCTTTAAATTCACTACTTGTTGCACTTGTAGTGGTGTTTTCTTGAAGTAAATCACTGTCCAATTTCCTGGGCTTTTCACATCTCATATCTTCACTAACACTATCACCTGCCAGCTATTTCTCATTCATCTACACTAACAAAATATTTTTCACCTCCTCCAGTGCTTGTGCCCTCTGCTTGGTTAACATTGTTATTCCTTTTTGTCACATCAGTTCCTTTGATGGCATCTTTAGTCTTCAAAATAGTTGAGATTGTCAACTTTGCCATCTTGTACTCTGAGGCCAGATCAGTCATATGAATACCATGCTCATACTTTTCTACAATTTCCTTCTTCAATTCAATGGTCATTTTCTTCAAAACCTTCTTACTATTCTTGGTCTGCACTTTATTGTTGACTTCATTTTTGCTCTGCACCTTTGTGTCACCTTCTTTATAGGTCTACACATTCTGGTTACCTTCATTATCACTCTGCACATTCTTTTTACCATTATGCTTGCTCTGCACTTTCCTTGGAGCCATGTTGGCTCCATACAGTATTGTATATGCTAGAAAAGCACATAAAAAAGCTCCACAGAAAGTGTGCACAGATCTGTCTGTGACCATAATCTCTACTAGAGGAAGTCATGGCCACATGTCACAGTGGGGAAGATGGGTGCAGTCATGTTTGTCACTGGATGTGGGGTTCATGAACAGAAGCAAAATTTTGCCGAATGCTTCTGTTTTTGAACAAAAGTGTTCATGAACATAGGTGTTTGTGAACTGAGGTATTACTGTATATGCCTTGGTGTAGTTTTTTCTGATCATGACTATTTGGAATTCTATATGACTCACTTATCTGTATGTCAAATTCTTTTTCTATACTTGGAAAGTTTTTTGTTATTACTTCTATGAAAAGGTTCTCTAGTGCCATTTGTGCTGTCTTCTGACTCTTCACTGATTCCCATTAATCTTATATTAGTCTTCTTTGCATCATCTAGCAGCTGTTGAATTGATTTTTCTTGGTCTCTTGCTATTTTTAAGAGGTCTTTCATTTGATCATTGCCAACCATAGCCCTATCTTCTAGATCTGATATTCTGTCTTCACATTGGTTGACTGCTGTGTATACTTTCAGTAGAATTTTCAATCTCTTGGATTTGTATTCGAGTCTTTTTTATGGAATCCAGTTCTTTTCTATTTTGGGCATTTATAGTTTTCATGTCTTTTCTAAGCTCCTCTATTTAAAAAATCTGTATCTACTCTAGATTTTACTAATCATTTCCTTCATTATGATTGCCATCTCTAATTATCTCTGTTGATTTTTGAAGAGACTTAATGATCAATTTTGTTACTTCTGATGTTGATTTTTCATGAAATTCTACTGGCTTTTTCCAGCACTAAAAGAAGAAGAAGAAAAAAAGGAAATACTAACTTCTTGTTGTAAAGGTGCTTTACAATAACACTTAAGCTTGCAAATGGAATAGTGTTTGGTAGGCATACCTTCCAATAAAGAAAATAGAAAGTAAGTTTCTCTTTGGAGATAAAAATACCTATCATATTTTAAAAATTCTTAAGTCTTTAAGCTAAAAAATTGAACCACGATAAGAAGACGAGGCTTTTCACATTTTAAGTCTTTTATTGCCTGGAAATTTGTTCATTCATGGCTTTCATTAGGTTATTTATGGACAGTTGTTAGATATGTGGTGGAGTCACACCTCATTAATAGAATGTAAATTTTCCATGTGGTTTTGTTGCCTCTTTGCAGTTGTTTTGCTTTCAGACAAACATCTGTTTATGAAAGCTTGGCCTTTTTGTCTTGGGAGAGCTCTGCAGACATTTTATATTTGTTTTATATTACATATTGTTTCTTAAATTTTGTAGTCATACTTTACACTTTATTATATTCCTTTAAGAATTTGTACCCTAGATAGCTCAACTTGAAAGATATTTTTGAAAAAATGAGTATAACACTTCTCAAATTCCACATTGCATACCATAAGTATGTACAGTTACTATGTGTAAATTTAAAAAAGCAAAAAAAAAGTAACAGTTTCTGTTATCTAGAGGAGCAAAATGAAAATTACCAGATATATAGCCGGGTCTTCATTTAAGTTAGTTGGTTAGTTATAAAGTGTATTTTGACAATGTGTATAATGATTTGTGATGCTTTTTAAATTTTTAAAATAAATTGATTTATAATTTTATAATTCACATACTATAAAACTCACTTTTTAAAGCATACAATTTAGTGGTTTTTAGTGTTTTTACAAAGTTGTGCTACCGTCATCATCTTATCTAATTTCAAAAGGTTATGACATTATTTGTCAGTCTCTTATGACTTATGTTTACTAGTTTTATGTGTCTAGCTTACTTAAAGATAGATTTGATACCTAGGAATCAACCAAACCAAGGAGGTGACAAACCTATATAACAAAATGTATAATATTCTGAATAAAGTGATTGAAGAAGACTTTAGAAAATGGAAAGACATTCTCCCATTTTTGGATAGGCAGAATCAATATTGTCAAAATGACCATATTACCAAAAGCAACATATAGACTTAATGCAGTTCCTATAAAAATACCAATAACTGTCTTCACAAAGCTAAAAGAAGCAATCCTAAAATTTATATGGAACCAGAAAAGACCCAGAATAACCAAAGCAAAAAGAGCAGAACAGGAGGCATCACAATCCTGGATTTCAGATTATACTGTGAGCTATATTAATAAAAACACCATTATACTGGCACAAAAATAGACATGTAGACCAATGGAATAGAAGACATAGAAATAATCTCCTGTATCTTTAGCCATTTGATCTTTGACAAAGGGGCTAAAAATGACACTTAACAAATGGTGCTGGAAAACTGGTTATCCGTGTGCAGAAGAATGAAACTAGACCCGTGTCTATCACACTGTACTAAAATCAGATCAAAACAGACCAAAAAAACTAGATATAAAAACAGAAACACTGAAACTACTGGAAGATAAAATAGGGAATACATTTGAATCCATAGACAAAGTCATGGACTTCCTAAACAGTTCTAGTAGCACAGGAAATAATTTCAACAATCAACAAATAAGATTATACTAAACTAAAAGGTTCTGCACAGTAAAGGGAGCAATCAGAGTAAAGAGATAATCTACAGAATGGGAAAAATTTTGCCAAGTACTCTTCTGATAGAGAACTAATATCTAGAATATATGGAGAACTCAGAACAATTAGATCCCTGAAACAACCCAATCAAAAAAATGTGAAATGATATGAATAGGCATTTCCCCAAACAAGTCCGAATGGCCAATAAGTACATGAAAAAATGTTAAGCATCTTTAGTCATTAGGGAAATGCAAAATAACTCAAATTTCATCTTACTTCAGTCAGAATAGGCCAACCACACAAAAAACAACAAATACTGGCAAGAATGTGAGAAAAAGGGACCCCTTCTACACTATTGGTGGGGATGTTTACTAGTACAACCACTGTGGAAATCAATAAACTTCTCAAGAAAGTAAAATTAGAAATTTCATTTGACCCAGCAATACCTCTCTTGAGTGTTTTCCCAGAAGAGTGAAATACATTATACTATAGTGATGCATGCGTATCCATGTTTATAGCAGCACATTCATAATAGCTAAATCTTGCCTAGATGCCCACCAACAGAAGAATGGATAAAGAAAATGTTGCACATATGCACAATGAAGTATTACTCAGAAGGATGACTTTATGTCATTTGTAGGGGCTGGGAATTTAGCTCAGTGGTTCCAGCACCTGCCTTGCAAGCGCAAGGTCCTGAGTTCAATCCCTGGTACCAAAAAAAAAAAAAGAGAGAAGCCTAAGTCATTTGTAGGAAAATGGATGGATCTTGGAACCATAATGTTAAGTGAAATAAATGAGACACACAAAGTTAAATATAGCATGGTTTCTCTTGTATGAGAAACCCAAAATATAAATAAAGAGTAAAATAAAGGAGAGATGGTAGACAACAGGGATGCAGTCCTTTTAGAGATGGAGAAAAGGGAAGGTGGGGTTGGGGAGGGGAAAGTGTAGAAAGGGTGGGAAAGGGGATTAAAAAAATGATCAAAATATGGTATATATTTACCAGTTTCCGAAAATGAATTTAATTAACATGTATCATAAATATATATCAGTAAAAATAGATTTGAGGTGGTTTACAATAAGAGATTCATTATAATAGGGTCAGTATAAGAGTTCAAAAACATTAGTAGAAAGTGAGGAATATACATGCCAAAAATTCAAGCTGAAACTAATATATTATTGTTATTAGGTACAATGTGTAAATGTAATACTTTGAATCTGGTAGTGTTTCACCTTCTCTCATGGTGTCCAAACTATTTTTCATAAAAATTTGTTTTTCTTAAAAAGAAGTCAAATCACACTGCTTTCTTATTTTGAAGCACTCTCTTGATTCTCATCGCCAAAGGCCATATTTCACATTCAAGGTCATGTATATTGAATGGGTGTGGTAATGGGGTAAACACGATGCTTCTTATCACATCAATTTACCAAAATATTTTAGAGAAAAATCAATATTGTATGTTAATTTTTGAATGTTGCAAAATATAAAAAATAGCTACAGAGTGAAATACAGAATTTGCCTGAAATACAACATAAGACTTCAAATAAATATGCTTGATTTCAGTTGCTAAGAAGTATGATCTCAGGAATTCTTCCATCCTTCCTGGTACACGTCCTATTTTTACCAGTAATGATTTTGTCCTGGGAACAACTGTAAAGTTCTGGCATACTAAAACCAAGCAAACATACTCACAAATGAGCCAAAAGAAAAGAAACTTACAGGCAAAATAACCCCCAAACCCCCAAACTCCACTTTCAAATCCTTAGTTTAGTATAAAATTCCTTTATAATATTCTAAACTTCTCATGGATCTGGGCCACTATTGGGCCCTCTAGAGAATGTTTCTGCCTGGACTTACCCCCTTCCCCCACTCCACCTCCTTTTTCAGCCCATCAGATTCTTTTCCTTCAGTCTCAAATCCTGTGACATTTCTGTACAGATGTTCCCTAGTGTGGGCTTCTGAGCCACTCTTTCCTTACTCTTGCTATAACAGTGTGTTATTGTATAATAGAAGGCCATTTAATTAGGTAGAGAATGAAGTGGTAATGGGTGTATATTCCTCCATAACTATAAATTCCTCTAAAGCAGGGCTCATCTTGTATTCACTTTTGTATCCCCCATGCTTTGTATTGTTTCTGACACAGTTTATGTTTAATAATTTTCTTAAAATTAATGAATGAATTCTGAATGACAGCTTGTGAAGTATAGGAATTGCAGGTAATTCTTTTATTTGAGCTTAATGATTTTTTCTTTGGTATTTCAGGATAAATGGATATTTTCCCCTGTGTTCCTTATTCCCTTCTTCAGTGCACTGAAGTATGGCTTCTAGCGCTCATCAGAGTACTGAAATTGCTGTTGCTGGGTCAACAATGACCTAGTTTCCAAATCTGGTGGACCATTTTTTTTTTTTCCCCATTCCTGTCATTCTGGAGCTTTCTGTAGCATTTGACAGCATTGCAGCTTATCCACTTTGAAACTCTCTACTCTTTTTTTTTTCTAGAAGACTATACTTCCATATCTTGTATCAATTATCACATCTCTACAGGTTTTTCTTCCTCTGACATATCTTAAGTGTTTGTTGGTGTTTCCAGGCTCTGTGTTTAGTTCTTTTCCTTTTGTACACTACTCTGAGGCATCTTGGTCACTGTCCCTGTGCAGCTCTCTAACCATCATCCCAAGATTGGGGTTTTTAGCTCAGCCCTGTTGTGTAAGCCTTTTTCTTATCCATGTAGCTGCTTCTGTGGCATCACCACCAGAATAGTTTAAAGTTTCACAAACTTCACATGTTTAATACAAATTTCCCACTAAACTGTTTCTTTTTCTATATTGTCTTTCATTTGGAGAAAACGCACCATCTACTCAGTTACTGAAGCCAGGAATCTGGCAGTTCTCTAGGATCCTTCTTTACTTTCACGGTCATGTTAGCTATGAAGAGCTCTCACCTTTTCCCCATTTAAAATATTTTTTTTTCATTATTCCAGAGTTACTGCTTTCTCTCTTCAGTATTGCTGCATCTGGGGAATGGAGAAATTGCCACTGTCCAGACTAGTGACCTCATTTTGAGTCTCACTATATTCAGAACTTGTTAGTTATATAGGTTTATCAAACAATAAATAGCTGTGGTTTTTGGACCTGGCATTTCCAGGACCACTGCTTTTCTCTCTCTTTTTTTTCTTTTGGTACCGGGGATTGAACTTGGGTCCTCGCGCTTGCGCAGCAGGCAGTGAAACCACTGAGCTAAATCCCTGGCCCAACCACTGCTTTTCTCAAAGACACACACACACACACACACACACACACACACACACACACAGACGTTCCTGATTCATGCCTTATAGTTTCTTCACTGGCCTGGACTGCTATATACCTTGAAAGACTTGAATCTTTTCCAGAGATAAATTAGAAAATGTTTTTTAAACCTCCTTCTACATGCATTGAAGTAGCAGGCAAATGACAATGATATGTTTTGGAGAACCAAAATTCTCTTTCTCGACCCAGAACTGATCCTGAGCTGGAATCAAGGGCTTATAAAAAGGACAAACTATGTCTTTCTTCAGCACAATGACTTGTATTTTCCTTCTGGCTATCAAAGTATTTTGTGTTTTTCTTATACTGACCAATTCTCTGATACCAGCTGGGTGTCTTACTCAGCTCAACTTACTTAATTCTAGCACTCTCTTTCTAGAGATAGCATCAGATCCTACAAATTAAGGGCTTAGTCCCACAAGATTGCCCCCACTTTAGACACTAGTCCCAAGTCCAGGTTATCACCAATCCTTCTAACTGATGGTCTGTATAAATCACAGGTTCACATGACTCCCTCCTCAGGTTTCATCACTTGCTAGAAAACTTCACAGAAGTCAGGGAAATAGTTGACTTATGTTTACTTGTTTATTATAAAAGGTACAACTAAGGAACAGCCAAATGAAAGAGATTCATAGGGCAAGGTAGGGGGGAAGCGTCCATGTCCTCTTCAGGCGTGCCAGCTTTTCAGCATCTCCATGTGCTCACCAACATGGATGCTCTCTAAACCCTGTCCTTGTGGGTGTTTAGAGAGCCTTATGTAATACAGGCATGAGAATTAAATCGTTAGTCACTGGTCATTAAGCCACCCACTAGTACCTTTCCCTTTGTTGACTTTGGGGATTAGGGCTAAAAGTTTCAACCCTATGATCACCTTGTTTGTTCCCCTACAGCTGGTCCCCATACTGAGGTTCTCCAGGAATTTTCAGTCCTCTCACATCATTAGCATACAAAAACCATCATCATTAGAGATTCCAAAAGTTTGAGAAACTGTGTGCCAGGAAACTGGGGCAGAGACCAAATATATATTTCTTATGTCACAGGGGCAGTTACCATTTTTTCTGAGGTGGACAGGGAACAGGTTTGCCTAGGCTACCTCTTGGCTGGCTCTCAGTATGTGCTCCAAGTCATGAATCCCTGCTGATTCTGTGGAAGGAGGACAGATACATGCGTATGGCTCGTTTTACTTCAAAATAGAGTAAAATTATAGATGGATGGAGGTATAGCTATATAGATATTCATTGTTTTTGTTGTTGTTGTAAAAGTCAGATGCTAAGGAGATTGCTTTTTTGTCATTATTGTTGTTTTACACATTTATCTTTATTCTCTTCCTTCTGTCACAAAGGATTTGAAATATGCAGCTATGAGACCCGATAGAGGTTCTCACTTAATCTTGTAGGCAGGATTTTTTTTTTAAACAGGAGAATAGGGTGATAGGGTCTCCTTGTTCAAAGATGATTAAAAATTAAGCATAGTACTTGCTTCTGATTAATCTGTATTTACTTAAGTGAATGTATTTTTGATTGTCTACTGTCTAGGGTTAAAAACGGGATCAAAGCATGATTTTTTTTTGAAAAGTTGAGGGCTATTTCCAAACTTGAGGGCAAATATGGTGAAAATAGGTAATTTAAATGTGTGTGTATGTGTTTTTAAAGAAGTAAATTACCTCTGCCAGCAGATTTTATGGCTTTTTGGCAGAGATAATTTGCTCCAATATGGTTTCCAAATTGAGGTAAATTACTCCTTTTACAAAGTTAAATTTTCCTAGAAGAGTTAAACATTTCATCTTTGAGAAGAATAGCTTATTAAAATATTGAAAGCTTTTCATTTGTTGAACAAGCAATGTGAAGCTTTGTTTGGTGGGGGAAGAAAAGAGATACAAAGACAAGTCTTGCTTAGCCAGAGGGAAAAATCCAACACTTGGGGGAATGAAAAGAGGCAAACTGCAAGATAAGATGAAAGAAGGAAGGTAGGAAGATACCCAAGACATATCCTGACTTTGTTTATATCCTTAGGATGAGCCTTGCTGAGGCCTAGTCAAGACTTTCCATTCTCTTTCAAATATAAGGCCTGGTTTTGCTCTTTATAGAAAATAAGTTCATTGTTGTTTTTGACATCATGTCAATTTTTCTCCTTAAGGGATAGATAATTAGAACTCTGAGGAAGAAAAGGTCCTATGTTCTGTTTTATAGATAATCATTTTCTGAACCATCAAGTGTAATTCAGCTTCAATCTTCAGGGAAAATGAAGATTAGAATTTATTAAACTCTGGGAATTTAATGTTCATCACTAGTGTTTCATAAAGGAGAATGCCAGCTATTATCCTTCCTTAGAAGGAAATGGTAATAAGAAACCATTTTAAGAAGTAAGATTTATGGCAATATTAGGAACTAGAAAAGCTATGGCAGCTGAGCATCCATGACAATCAGGGCAACTGGGGCATCTGAGTTGTTCTTGTGCTCTTTTGTCTTATAAGAAAACAACAATGGGCTGGGGATTTAGCTCAGTGGTACCGCTGCTTGCCTCGGAAGTGTAAGGTCCCAAATTCAATCCCTAGTACCAAAACAACAACAACAACAACAACAATGGCCACCAATTTTTGTAAGTGTACCCATGCCCTAAAAGCAAATAAGTAAAAAATTTACTCATTAAATGAAATATGTATTTTAATGAAATATGTTAATCTCTGACAAAGATAATTTATTGAAAAGATAGCAGCTAAAGAGCTTTCCTTATTCTTTTCATAACTCTTCTCCTCCCCATATAAAATACTCATATTTGAATAGTCTGTTGACTCAGGACAGAGTAGGTTGGTAATCTTGTCTTTACCTAAGTCATCCAAGGAGGTGAATAACCCAAATACAAAATGTCAGCCCCTTAGGCTAGAAAAATCCAATGGTGTCTAAGTAGGTAAAGTTCATCCAACTCATTACCTTTAAACAAACTGGCTGGGAAGGTCCTAACTTTTCAATGACTGTGCAGTCAGCATCTATGCTTTTTAATGTTCAGTTGTATTCTGTGGATAGTTTGTCATCTATAAAGTTACTTCAGGTAGTTTACTGTAGAATTTATGTTTAAAATATTACACTTTACAAATTCTGTTTCTGTGGTGTTCACTCAAAGCAGTGTAATTTCTCCAATTAAGTGAAAACATATTCTTTAGGGTACTGGTTTATTTCTTGTGGCTGCTCGTATAAATTACCATAAAGTTTGTGGCTTAAAATAATAGAAATTTATTCTTGCACAGTTCTGGAGGCTAATGTCTGAAATCAGGGTGTTGGCAGAGCCACACTCTCTACCAATGCTCTAGGGAACATATTCCCCATTTTCTTTCAGCTTCTCGTGGCTTCTGTCACTTGTTGGCTTGCAGCTGCATGACTCTGTTCTTTGTCTTTGTGGTCACATTGTTACCTACTCTTTTGTCTGAAAACTTCTTCAGCTCGCATTTAAGGTACACCTGGATAATCCAGGATAAAATCCTCAAGATGCTTATTTTAATCACATTTTCTGCCATATAAGGTAATATGGGTTCTGGGGATTAGGACCTGGATGAGTCTTTTTGAGGGCCACTATTCAGTTTTAGTAAATACTTCATCCATTTTATTGGTCCAAAACATATAGCATGTTCATTCTACCTATTTTACCTGCATTGAAACTATGCCATTCTAAAATTCTGGTAGATATAGAGGGAAGTGAATATGTAAACTTTTATCTTTTTCAATAATCAACCTAAATTTAATTATTCATGCTATGGATTGTACTATCAAATAAAAAGTAGAAAATCTGAAAGATAATCCCAATGTGATTTGTAATTGACCTTAGTCAACTATTGTGTTAAAAAATATTAAAATCATTAACATTTAAAAATCATGTTTAACATCATTTATGTATTGGAAAATACTGAGTGTAAGGGAGACATTTGGATTATGCTGAATGGATGTTGAAAATAATTGGAAATCTTCAAAATAGTTGAAAGCAATTTATTTGGGATTGAAATATTGTCAGTAAAATCTGTAAATAACATAAATTATGAGCAAGTTAGCAGGAGTGTTTCGATACAAAGTACATGTAAAAGATAGATTGCATGGGATTTGTTTCTGATTTAATTCATTTTTCAGAGGCCAAAAAGTATTTGTTTTCACAGTATTCAATAAGAAGGGAACATATAATGTCAAACTTTAACCTTTCTCTGCCTAAAACTGGACTTCTCTACACAAATGAGTATTTATATTATAATCAAAAATCCACATCAACCAGTTGGTGACCACAGTGTCAAGTTAGTCTATACATAACTACTGATGAGGTTTAATGGATTTTGGATGCTCTTGGTGTGCTAGGCAAGTGGTGCTGAGTTATTTAGAGAGGTCTTTTTTTCAGACATATCATTTATGTTAAACTGCTTAGATATCTTGTCCTTGTTGTATGGTTCAGTTCATTTAAAAATGAAGACTGGAGCCTGAGGCCACCCTAGTTGTCCATATTTACAGAGTTCATCCTGAAGCCAGGGGATATATTTCTAGGAACTGTCCTTAGATTCTTGGCTGGGTAGTGTTTTCCTAGTGCTTCTGGAAAGATGTAAAATTAGTGGAATGTACAAGAAAAGGTGTTTTTAGGATATACCTATTTGAGTGCCAAAAAGGATATGTGTAGGGAACAGTGAAATAGAAGAATGATTCATTGAATCCTAATGATGAAAGGCCTAGAGTACTAGTTTTAGAAATGTGGACTTTCTTTCACTGATCCTCTCCCTCTCATTCAATCTCTTCTCCCTTATTTACTTATTTCATTTTATTTACTTAGATTGTTTCTGTAGTTGATCATTCCATAATAATTTCATCTGTTTTTAAACAAATTTCTGAAACTCCTTTCCAAAAGTATATTTTGATTTTTGATTCTAAATTTTCTATCCTCTACTTAGTTGAAAGCAACAAACAAAAAGCCTTGGGTTTTATATTTTAAATTACTGCCACTTTAACAGAAAGAGGTTAAGATTCCTGATGTTACTCTTCTTTTTAAAATGCCTCATGTTTCTAGGCGAAATATGGAAATTTTGCTTCCAAAAGGTCATGGTTTCTTCGTTCTAATTACATTCTTTGAAATTCTGACAGCGTGGGTCCTGAAAATTATACTACCCTCCTTCTTAAATGTAGTTTTCATAAAATTCATCTCATTTTATGCTTTCTTTGAACAGAATTTAGGACTTCAACAATTGTTCATAAAAACTACAGGTTTAGAATTTTAAAAACTAGAATTCTTGCTTTGTTATACAATTAAAATTATTTTGGTTGTGTTTCTGGTTGAATCATCTAAGTCACACTGTGACTAAGAAGTGTAATTAAGATGGCTGCTTTAAAATATAATGTAGAAAACAATCATTTCTTGCCTTTCATCTTGGAACTGGGACCATATGATTTTCTGAACTTCATATGTCTAAACGGTTGTTTTTCTATGTGGATTCCATTCATATTTTACTGTCTATTCATTCTTTTATATTGAATATCTATTCTATACTAGCCTTGGGAATACAGAAGTGGAAGGCATGGACCTTGACTTTAAAGAGAGTTGAAGGCTTGTGTGACAGACAGGCATATAACAAATAATTATAGCCCACAATAATAAATGCCATTATAATTATAAGACAAAGTCCTTCTTGTGGCATAAACCCTGTAACCCACATTCTGCAACTGATTTCTCCTTGTCAGTCTGTCTGTTTTTCAAATACATCCATGTGCATATTGCTTATGCTTTTTACTTTCAGATTTCCCCATTTTTGGAATGGAAGCCTTTTGCAGTGATTATTTCCTTTCCTGACTTTTTGGCAGCCCCCTTCAATATATCAGCTTTACCTTTAAATGTTAACAAAGAGAAAAATAAGGTGTCTTATAAATTATATGTGAAATATTTAGCATGCTTCAGTTGATATTTAAAATGGCAGAACCCATTGTCTTAAAAATTATTTATGCCATAAAATGTGGAGCTTTTTTGGAATATAGGATTAGGTGGGGATTTATGTGAATATATGAAAGAAGAAAATAGTACCTCCATTTTAAGACAAATAACTTTCAAAGCAGCTTCAAGTGTAATGGTCACAGTAAAGTCTTATATTCTCATATTTTATTTGTTTTTAAAATAAAAGGGAATACATCACCCTTGCAAAAGGGAGAGATCGTCTCCTTTACTTATTTGTTATATTTTATATAAAAATTACAAGGCTTAAGAAGGCGTTTACTAAAAAATGAAGCATATGTAAATAAAATACAAGATTATATATGTAGATAATTTATTTGTTTAAGTTCTGAGTGAAGTACTGAAAACTTGAGAAATAGCACTAGTTCTCTGACCTTCCCCATTTGTCATAAGAAGTTGGTGTAGTAGACATTTGATGTCTGCCAAGTTTCTGTTTCTCCCTCTTTTTGGAAGAGTTGCTGCATTACCTTTTTTGGTTCTCTTATTCAGGTAGGTCCAGTCTAGTTCAATCTTTTTTGAGGAATGTGCATATGACCTAGCCCAGGTCAATGAACATGTACTTTCTCTGGCCACTGTAGTAAGGTAAGGTGGGCAAATGACCTAGGCTGAGTGGATTAGAAGTCAATTTCTGGGCTTTGGAGGTATTAAGGCGAAAATTATTTCTCATAAAATTCCTAAGTAGAATGAAAAGCTGAAGATCTTCCACATGGAGAACTTCCACATGCAGATAACTAGAGACATAGGCTATGCAGAGAAAAGCAGACCTGTTATATGTATGGATATACCACTGGATTTTCACATAATTGATCAATAAAGGCTTTTGTGTTGTTATTGTCTTCTTATGCTAGTTTTAATTGTTCTTTTTGTGTCATATGTAAGTCATACAGTCCAGGCTAATTCATTTGGGTAAGCTAACCTCCAAGTCCATTCTAATTTCCATATAATTCGATTTTCTGCTTTTAGTACATTCAAGTTAGATTACTAACTGAATGAGTTTAGACACATAATAACTGGATATTCTGAAAAGACTACTCCATTTGAGAAACATCAATGGAAGAGTTAAGAGTAATTGTCCTACGTTTTGGTCTCATTTATGTTTTTTATAGCCTACTACACTCTGTGAGTTTTACTTATTGTTGGTCTACCAGTATTCATTCTTACTAGGGCCTGTAAAATAAGACAAAAAGAGAAACATTGCTTTATAGTAGAAATGATAAGCAAAAATTATCCCTTTCTGAATCACATACAGAAGTGATCACTTTCTGAGCTACTCTTACCCCTTGGTTAATAAATGTGTTTTGTGATGGTGACTTTTGAAGAATGCTACATGCACCTGAAGAGAAAGTAAGTACCTGAGGGATGCCTGATGAAACTATGTTTGTAAGAGGGTTCCTGAGGTAGTGAAATAGAATGGGAAGAACTTGAATGCAGAATCTCCAAGTAAGAGTGTTGACTTTATATTTTAGTTAGCTATAACCTTGATCATGTGAAACCCCCTTCCCCCTTTTAAATGGTTGGGTTGTTGTGAGGATGATGTGTTACTGTACGTGTGAAAGCATTTTATGTACAAACCCTGCTAGAGGGCTGAAATCATTTGAGAATGAAGGAGCTTTGCTTATTTGGTGAGTTTCATTGATGTGTTTGTAGCAGAAGCAACAGATTGGAAAATACTGGGAGATAAGATTACACATGTAGATAGTTTCAGATTTTGAAGTCTGGACTGAGGAGTTATGTTTGTTTAAAAATAAAGAAGCAAGTATTTGTAACTTCCAGGTGCCTTTCTCCAAATCATTTAAAAAACTTTTCCCTTTTCTTTTCATTTCTACAGGGAGTACAAGATTTTAACTCACCTTGTGGATGTCAGTATGTTCTACGTCTGACATTTTGTTGCCACATTTATCTTTGTAAAAATAATATACTGTAATTATATAAAGAAGATAGTTTGATATAGTGACTGATAGAATACGAGAATGAATAATAAGGATGTGTAAAAGTGTTTCTGAGAGACTAAGACAGTGGTGGTGATATTTACAGAAGGAAACAGATTGGTAAGGGGCTCATGATGAGGTGATAAGACATCCAGGTGTATTTTGCACAGGAATTTGTACATTTAAGAATAGCATCTGGGTAGTGGAATCTCTGAATAGACTTGGAATGTATACTCATTGAATTTTGTATTTTAAAGGGTCTGTTCATTTGGGCTATATAATAAAAGATGACAGACTAGGTGGTTTAAAAACAAAACATTTATTTCTTATTATTTTGAAGGTTGAGCTGCCTAAGATCAAGGAGGTTGTTTCTTTCATGTATTTTCCTATAAGAACACTAGTCTCATGTTCTACCTGCATGGCCTCACCCTTCCCAAAGGCCTCACCTGCAAATACCATAACATTAGGAATTAGGGCTTTCAACATTGATAGGTCTCATCCCTGTTTGCCCCCAGCTGCCTAACCTCCCAGAGTGACTGTTCCTAGGTGCCTGAGCCCGAAAACAATGCTCTCACATCTTATTGCTACCTGACACAACATGCTGTATCTGACACAACAAAACGTTAGCTGTTGCTCTGTCAGCCATTGTCATGTAGCTGTTGCTACTCAGCTAGTCTCGCTTCACTGATCCCACATTCTCCCATCCCCCTAACTTTATCTATAAAACCCAGCTCAAAAAACTTGACCCAGACTCTCCTTTGAAATTATTCCAAGCAAGTCTTGCTTAGAACCCCAAATTTAGTCTGGCTGTGTTCTTTTACTGGATCATCACCATTTACCTAACATCTGGTGCTGAAAACCTGGAAGGTGGCAGTCTAGAGCCCTCCACACCCAAGTGTGGCTCCCCCGTCTCAACCCCTTCTGGGTGATAAGAAACAGTGACCTCAGTACTTTTAGCCCACTGCTTCCTGATATCTGCCTAAATCTTACTTCTCAAGACTGTAGGGTAAGTTCTCCTGGGAAGCAGTTGAGGATGTCCATCAAGTCCTAATTAGGCCCAATCTCCAGCTTTGGCCCGGGTGCAATGGACCTATCTGGCTTTCTTTCTTCGTCAGGGGGTTGCTTCTTTTGATCTCAATTGCCATTCTTCCCATTGGACATTCTGAGCCCTGACCTACCATGAGAAGAACTGCCTCTGTCACTCCTAAAAACACCCACTCTAGGGTACTTCTTCAATAACCTGTCTCAGCTTGGTCTCCAATCTTATCTCAAGCCAAAATACTTCATCTTTTTCTATGATGTGGATGGGCCACTTTACAAGCTGAATAATGGCTATGTTTGGCCAGAACACCATTGGTTCGATTTTCTAACTTTTTGACTATTTTTCCAGAGTTCAGGCAGATGGGAAGAAGTTCCTTATGATAGGCCGTTTCCACCTTCTGACCTCATCTTTCTCTCTGTTCATTCTGTTCTACATGCCAGCCTTTGGCCCCAGATTCTTCCTCACACAAAAACTTTGATTCTGCAAACAGACCTCCCACTCTGTGCCCCTTGCTCTCTCCTTTGTCACCTGTGACCTCATCTTCTTCCCAACAGACCATCTCTGCTGGGTCCTCTGACCCAAACCTCTCTCTTCTTTGTGAGAGGTTGCCAGCACTAATGGCCCTACCCACGTCCACATCCCATTCTCCCTCTCCAGTCTCTCCCTAATAGAAGCTTGCCTCAGTTCCTTGTCATCAAACCATTCACATTACATTAAGGAATTCAGTCATCTCACTTGCTCCTTTTATCTCCTGGCACAGTATTCATATCATTTTCACTATCACTGTCCTCCCCCTATAAGTTTGGACAATGGCTGTCCATACAGCTAATGAGACCCACACCCAAGATGATCACAGACCCAGGGACATTTGCTGTTCCTAGACCAGAACCTAGATGGAGCCACGAACCCGGTTGCAGAGATTGGGGAAAATGCCAAAACTATCCAGTACATTCTCACCAGTCTAGACAGGGACACCATTAAGTCCATCAACTTTGACAACCCCCAGAAATCTATCAAGACCCCTGAGAAATCCCAACCCAGTTTATGGCCTGTCTTGCAGAGGCACTAAAAGCCCACACCTGCTTAGATCCCTCCTCAGCTGGGACAATTGCTTTTTTAAATTTCATTTTCCAGGCAGCCCCTAGCATCAGGGCAAAGCTCAAAACATTTTTGGATGGTCCTCAAATCTCTATGGCTTATTTCATAACCCCTACCTTCAGGGTGTACCAAAAACTGAGAACTTGACAAGCCTCCAGAAAGGCCTCCAATAAATTTGCCCTCCAGCTTCTCACAACAGTCTGTCCAGGCCAGTTACCAAAACAAAAATCTAAACGCCCTGGGCCTTGCTTTCTATGAGGCAGAATGGGACTCTGGACAAAGCAATTCCCAAATCCATGGACCCCCACAAAATCCTGTCCCCTGTGTGGCTTAGAGGGCCTCTGGAAGTTGGAATGTCCCCACTCCAAAATGAGAGTGGGAGCATCCACTCCCATGTGTGGCACTGCTGACCAAATAGAACCTGTTCTTCTAGGTGAAGACTGACAGGGACTGTGGCTCTTGTATCCCCAGCCCATCTCCACAAAAGGGCCCAAGGTAATTCTTCTGATGGAGGCTAAGTTTGTCTCATTTCTCCTTACACAGAGGCCACTTATTCCTCTTTGTCAGCATTCTTGGGACCTACAGTTAAATCTTCAATATTGGTAGTGGGAGTTGATGACCAGCCTTTTCATTCCTATATGATGGCATATTAATTTTGGGGGAGACACAAACATGCAGTCCATAAGAAGTCCTTGAGATATCATTTGACTTTGATTTTTTAAATACTTGCTTGAAAAGTTGAAAGAACTTTTTCAGCTAAGACGTTGAAAAGTTCAAAGTGGGAGGTAACATAGTATATTGATAGTGGTATAGTTAGAATCTTAATTTGCTGACCCCAAGCTAGTGTTTTTTCTTGTTCATACAGACTTCCCCTGGCATCAGATTACAATGGAAGCTGTAAAGGTAGAGTAAGGGTTATAATGAGGCCCAACTATACGCTAGGCAGAACACAGTATAATTTCTTTTTGTTGCCTGCAGGCAACTCTGAAGATACTGATAGCATAGACATGAAAAAGCCAAATTAGACCATTTAGATAGGATGGATGACAAGGAAAAACTGGCCTATGAAGACTTGGCAGCTGATATACAGAAGTATGAGGTCATTCTTATTTTCATGCCAATTGGCTCTTAAAGCAGTAGAATATGATCTATCTTTAAAAAATTTATGGGGCTGGGGATTTAGCTCAGTGGTTCTGCCGCCTGCCTTGCAAGTGCAAGGACCTGAGTTTGATCCCCTGTACCAAAAAAATTATTCTCTCTTTAATGTGTAATAGCTGTACATATTTAAGGGGTACATCATGATATCTCAATACATGCGCACATTGTATAATAATCAGATCAAGGTAATTAGTATTTCTATCTCCTTTTTTATGTTTGGAGCCTTTGAACTCTCTCTTACAGTAATTCATAAAATGCGTAATACATTACTGTGAACTCGAGTCACTCTACTCTGCTATAGAACATTAAGACTTATTTCTTCTGAGTGTGTTTTGGTATGTGTTCTCCAACCTCTCTCCATCCCTCCTCCCTTCTATCCTTCTTGCCTTCTAGTAATTACTATTCTACTTTGAGATCAACTTTTTTTTAGCATCTATGTATGAAAAAGAATGTTTATTTCACTTAATGTAATGTCTTCCATAGACCATGAGTTTTGATTCTAAACTGTCTTGTTTTTGATTTCTGGTGTTGCTTTCTATTTGTGAGACCTTTAAGTTTCATTTTCCTAATCTGTAAAATGGCAGTAACAGCAGCAAAAGCTACTTCATATGGTTATTGTACACATTGATTATACTTGTTTCTGGTTGCTGCTATAATAGATTGCAAAAATATTTAGTGACTTAATACAGCAGTAGTTTATTATTACAGTTTTGGAGATTAGACCTCCCAAAATGGATTTTTTTGGTTCATTTATGGTGTCAGCAAGGCTGTGGTCCCCTTGAAGGCTCTAGGGGAGAATTCACTCTTTGATTTTTCAGCTTCTAGGGACTGCCAACATTCCTTGGCTCACAGCCCCTTCCTAGCAATGGCATCACCTTAACTTCTACATCCATTGTCACCTTTCCTCCAGTTCTGACATTTTTGCTTCTTCCATATAAGGACCTTTATGCCCCCCTCAATACATTGGGCTCATGTAGATGATCCAGGAGAATACTGTTATCTCAAGATCTTTAACTTAATTACATCTGCAAACATCATCTGGAGGTGTTAGGAATTAGGATGTGAACATCTTTGGGGCCATTATTCTCCCTACAGTCTACCCCAATGAAAATAACACTAATAAAGATGATGAGGAAGAGTAACTATTATTAGTATTTTACTTACTTAGAAAGTACTTTTAATATTTTATCAAAGAAAATAAATTCTTCTATCCCAAATCATGTAAGGAGAGGAAGGCTGGCCTAATTAATAAAGGGATTGAGCTTGTTATTTGATAAATGATTCCTCATCCTATTATTAAAAGACTTCCTTCACAAAGATGACTGGAATGTTTATATTAGTCCCTTTTGATGATTTAGGCATTGAAAGGCTAGCAAAAGGCAATCATATCTTCTGGAAAGAAACCAACTATCAATGTAGCACAAGTGTGGTATTAGGAATGTCAAGAAAGGTGATGAAGGGATGTGAAACAGGACAGGTGGATTTTGATTTAGAGTAAGATGAAGGTATTTTTTATAGCAGAGAGCCAGCATTTATGTTTGAAATCGTGATCTACCTGTTTTGCCTTGGACCTGGTGAGGGGACAGTCTTATACAAAAGATATATAGAAAGTTTTAGTCTCTATCTCTGATCCTCCACACACAATTTCAAAAAACACTAATACTACCAAACTCCTGAGTCTGTTTTTGTTATTTTTTTAAAGAGAAAACTATGGATTCAAATGGTCATAGTCAGGAAAGTAGGAAAAAAACCCCACTTGAGTGAAGCAGCAATATAAGAAAAATGGCCATCAGCCTTTTAAAAGCATTAGTGGAAAGAATAACTCTTGCCTTAATTTTCCTTCTAATTTATTACAAATTATGGGTCTACTTAGACAAAAAATAAAGAACAGGCTGTCATTTCCATTAAAAACACAAATCAGACAAATTGTTACACAGCAGGATGACACTTGCTAATTTTGACAGCCACTCAGTGTATTCATTTACTAGCTTTTCTCAGACACAATACCTATGTGGCTTTTATTTTTTCAGACTTTCCACTAACACATTTTCACATATTTGGTGTTTTGTCAATGTGTGGCAAGAATACATTAGAATTTTCTTTAAATAAAATACCACATGTTAAAATAGCAATTTTAAATAAAAGGATGTAGATTTTTAAAATACAGATTGTGGACACATTCAAAACACTTGATAGTAAATAAGAGCTCTCAGTTATCTGATCCTCCCTTTACTTTCTAGCCTTCTTTCTCAGCTCCTAGGGCACTCAGTGCCAGCTAAGTTCACTCTTTTCTGCTTAGCATTTGTGTATTTCCCTTACCCCACTAACTGCCTTTTGTTATTGCATTATTCTTTCCTAAAGAAATTTAACTTCAACATTTTTGCTATCTGGAGAAAGTTTTGCTCTCATCATCCAGAGGTGAAACAGGTTTACATTTCTTATTAAAGCTCCAGCTTCAAGTTCTAGGCTTGATATAAATCATGTGTTATTCTGAGAAGTGCTCAGTACCTGTGACTCTGAAGTTACTGGGGTGCGAGCAGGTCACTTATGGATTGGTGGATTGGACAGCTATCAAGCATGTTGCTGAAGTTTCATCTTTAATAATTTGTAGTCACGAAGCAGCTCAGTGGTCACACAGTTAATTCTAATTCTCCTAATAAATTGTTACTGAAATCCTTATGTCCCACTTTTCTCCCTGGACACTTTTTTCTTCTAGGTATTAAGAATGCAATTCTATGGTATTCATAGGCCCTTGTGAGCCCCTTATGGATCTGAGAGGTTGATGTCAGCCTAAAACTCTCTTGAAAAATGCTTCAGAATTTTTACTCAGAACATATTAAAGGAGTGTTATCACTCTATATTGAACTGGAGGGTACCACTGCCTCTTTAAAAATTCACATCCCAAGAAGGTCTTGGAACCTTATTCTCCCTTGCCTTTTCCATCATTCTCTGTTTCTTTCTCAGAAAGAACATGTGAAAGGTTGTATAAATGAAAATTAGAATCCATTTATCTTCATTTAGTCATGATTGAATTCAAATTTTTATGAATTCTTGTAGCAGTTTTTTTGAGCATCTACTATTTGCCAGGTCCCAGATATAAATGGATGAATAAGACAGAATCTTGTCCTATGGATAACATCACCAATGACATGGTATCGTATCCCCAAGAGAGTCTTCCTGACCCCAAGGAAGGGACTGAGGCTCAGTCCTCATGGTGTATTTGACAGGATGCTTTATTTTCAACAGGAATTAAAATATAGAAGGTTGTAGAAATCTCCACATAAAATATTAATCATGATTTTCTAGGAAATTATATCTTATGAAAAAGTAGAAAAATTGGCAATGAATTCAGAGTTGCAAGTGTAAATAAATACATGAACTAAAAATCCAATTATATTTATAAAAAGATGAGGTTTAACCAGTCTCCCAGCATTATGGTTTGTGTTTAGATGTACCCCTAAAGCATCTTGTGGATGAGTTGGGACTTTCTTTTTCAGACGTAGTTGAATCTGGAATGTGTGATGGTGGGGTTAAAGGTGTGTGATTACTAAACCACTACATGTGAATAAGATAAAAGAGGTAGACAGGTGCTGTTAAACTCGCTTGTTGCCTTTGCTACCTTGTGTGCGCCATGTTGTTTCTGCTCTGCCATTCCTGTTTGTCATCCCTGCCTTGGAGTCGGCTGATTATGCACTGAAACCTCTACAAACAGTAAGCCAAATAAACCCTTTCCCCTCTCACTTTGGGTGTTGGGTATTTTGTCTCAGCAATGAGAGAAAGGTAACACACCCAGGTATCCAAGCTTGAGGTAAAGTCCAACACTTTTATCTATCAAGTGGTGTCAACAGATTAATGGATCGGACAACCATCAAGTACATTGCTGAAGTTAAGCCTGATTCTTCAAATAAGCTCTTATTTCTTCCTGAAATTCTCATATCCCACCATTCTCCTCACAATCAACCCACAAATCAAGTTTATATGGGTTAGTAAAAACTAGCCAAATAAGGAAGGGTTTTTGGAAAAACAAGTTTAAAATTTTCATATCTTTGTCATAACCATAATTTGTTTTTAATGTATCCAGTTTTGATACCAAGTATCAGAAAACAGAGATCCAGGGTGTTCTGGAAAAATCAATATTTGAGGCTGTATGACTTCAGTATAATGACTAATCAGAAAGACTAACTGTATAATGACTTCAGTATAATGACTAATCAGAAGGACTAACTCCCCAAAAAGTCTCAAAGGAGATATGATCTAGGTTTATGGAATTATCAAGTGTGTGAACAGGGAAAATATGAACTTGGCCATCACATCCAAGAAAGTGTTTTTACCTTTGAAAAAGGAGTGTTAAATGAAAGGTCACAGGAATTATATTTTATTGATCTTAAGGTTTATGCTATGGGATTCCCTAATATGAAATCACTTTAAACTAAATATTTTTTGCTCTTACAGTAATTAGCCCCTTTGGGTCAATTTCAAAACTGTTCTACCTATTTTTTGAATTTAGTTATGTCAAATGAATCTTTCATAAGATTTTCAGAAGAAGGAAATTCTTTATTTCAGCGAGTGGCACAGATTTATTAAATTGATACCCATTAAGTAGTGGGTGGTAATTCATAGCGGGTTATTAAAGAAATGGGTAATGTTAAGTGTGTTTCATTTAGCATTACAAGTTAATGGGGGGCAACTATATTTTTTCCTTAAAATGTGCTTTGGTATTTCTGCCAGAGAACAAATACCAAGTTGACAATTCTTCTTGCTCAATAAAACATCCATTAGGTTATCTTGAACTAGTAGAGCTGCTGTGGCTTTTTTGTCTAATAAACAGAGAAAATTTTTCTCCTTTCAATGCCTGGAAATGTACCTGGCTGAAATTCTTCTTATTTTCAAGAAAATTGCAAAATACTTGCTGTGTATTTAGTCTTAAGCAGAATGGCAATGAAGACATACTCTTTGGATTTATATACTAATGGGGTGGTTTCACTTTATTAGTTTCATAAATTATGTACTCCAATGGAATTACTTGTTAAATTGTATCATGGGTGAGTGAGGCCTCTGTCTCTAAAACTGTGACATGCCTTTAAAATTTCATCGTATTTTGTTGGAAATATCCATGTCTCAGGCATACTTTATGATTTATTCATATTTCCTTTAGAAATATCCAGTATTTAGTACTAACCAGGTGAAAATAATAATACCAAGATAATTGTATGTATTAGTACATAATATAGGTATTAAATGTCTTTGTATTTTAAAAATTTTCAGCTCAGAACGATTTGTGTAGATCTCTTAAAAGTTGAATGTGATTTCCATGATATTGTACTAAGATGTGATAATGATAAACCATCTTCTCAAAACAAATATTTTATATTTTAGGTGTTTTATCTTTATTCATGTGGTAGTTTGAGCAATTAATGTGATGTCTAATTACCTCTATTTTTCTAATTTATCATCTCAGACTAATTTTTGGACTTGAACAAAAACTTTCTTTCATTGCTTTTTTATAGATTTAGGATCAATTTATCTTACAACTTTAAAAAGAACTGGGAAAAGATGATCAGCAGATAATATGCAGTTACTGGAAATTATTTGATTGTTTTTGAATTTTTAATGAACCCTTAAAAGTACCTATAACCGTAATTTATTTAACAAGAATCTTAAAATCAGATTTCCAATTACTATTTTGACTAAAATCAGTTCCATGTTCTAAATTTTGCATTAGGGCAAACAGGCTTGTTGTTTTTATTTCTACCCTTTAATTTCAGATTTTAAGGACATTGTCTAAGTTTTCATCCAGGTTCACTGCCCCCCACTCCTGTTCCCCATACTGTTATGCTAAAATTTCATTAGGTTATAGGTAAACATCACATTTCTTGGCTTTCTTCCCTCCACTCCTTTTCCCTTATATATTTAAATGTAGAAGAAAATTTGATCCTGAATAAAATATTCTTTTTAGTCAGTATTGCAAACAGACCATTATAAACCTCAAGCCTTTGTTGATGAAGTTCTCAAAAATAGGATTTATTTGTCCCTTTGCTATTTTGCTTAGAAAATAGTGGTAATGTTTTGACAAATGGCTGGTGAAATGCAGCTGACAGGGTGCAGTTGGTGGCGTGCTGTTATTCTAAACAGCTGTGCTGAGAAGAGTCATTTTGGTTTGGAACTTTGTTGATGTCTGAGTTCCATGACAGACTATCGAAGACACTTTAGCGTATTTAACATGTTCTCACAAATCATTAGAGTTCAGGCTAAAATCTAACCCCCTTGACTGCATACTTGATTACATTTTGAGTGTCAAGAAAAAATAAAATTGTTTTTTAAAAGAGCTGGCTGGTCTGTGGAAAGGCTGTGAAAAAACACCCTTTTCATGGAAACTGAGAAGTATGATATAAGCCTCAGGCTGATACCATAGAATGGCTTCTAAGATTGAGGAATTAGAGATGTCCTGTTTTAATCCTGTGTAACTCCACGTTCGTCAAACTGAAACTTCTTAAAACCTGATACTTTTTAAAGGGGTAAAAGATCTGGTTTCTTGGTGTATAAATACAAAAGCGATACCTATTGACTGTCTCTTCCCTTTTCCTGCCCTAGTGATGGGGAAGGAGAGTCCAGGCATTTTTCACCTGGATATGTAGGTAGGTGGCAGCAGATATCACATGGGTAACTTCCAGGACTATGACTTGTTTTCAAGACACGCTGCCAAGACATCAGTGTTAGGGGAGTGAGAGGATTAGGGTTAGGTTTCAGGGCTTCTCTGCACAACATGGCTGTAACATTAATTCAGCAATGTGAGACCATTTATTTAACACTCCTTTCTTCCTGGTCGTCAGAGCAGGACCGACTATTGTACACTGACCTTCTTTGAATGTGTTTTAATAAAAGTATGGGGTTTTTCATTGGCTTATTTCTACCTAAGTCTTATGAGGAATAGGAATAACCTTATTTTTGATGAAATGTTTTATTTTAGTAAAGTGGACAAAGTTTAGTTATACTCAGGAACTGAGATTTTTGTTTTTTCAGTCATGTTTTCACTAGTAGTACAATGTTATCTGTATCTTAAATCAAACACACTCTTTGAATAAAAATATGTTTAATATGACAATTAAGTTCTCTTTTTCCAAAAGAGAATATTGCCATCAAAATTTTAAGAATCTCCTGTGTAGCTGAACACCAACATGTGGTCATGAAACATGGCATCTTGGCCTTATGAGTAATAGTTACTGCTTTGGGTTTAAAACTGCAAGATTTAATGTCTTGTTCTCAGAAGAGCATCTTTTATCTGATTAATTTCTAGAGTGGTGTTTTGACTAGAAGCTGGGAAAGAGCTTTGAAGTTGGAATCTGCACTTTACCATAACAACCCTGCAAACTTGCTTAAATTTCTCAGCTACTCTAATCTTTGCTTTCCTCTTCTGCAGAATAAGATCAAACTTACAGGGTTGTTGAAAGGTTTCTAATAAGATGAGCTATTCTAACAAGAGGTTTGTGAAATTTAGAAGTTTAATGCCAGAGACAGATTCTTTTCCTTTTTCTTTATCCCAAATTAATAAGTGGACTTTTAGGAGCAATAGAGTAGAGGTAGGGCTGTAAGATGATGATGATGGTGATGATGATGATGATGATGATGATGATGATGATGATGATACAAAAATGTCTCCATCTTCTTTTGTAAATTTCCTGTTCCCATCATTTACCAGTTTTTCTGTTGTTTGCTCAGCTTTGGTTTGTTTTATAAAAACTCCTAGTTATCAAGAATATAAACCTTATGTTGAACATGTGGTAGACATGTTTTCAGTTTTGCCTTTTAACACTATATATGGTATTTTCTGCCATTTTGAAATTTCAGATTTCCATGGCATCAGATCTGTTTTTCTCTTTGATTCTAAGTACCGTCAATTGTAGGATTTCAGAGCTGTCAAACCATGAAAAAAGCCTTAGATTTAATGAAATAGAATCATTTATTTAATGAAATATCAATCATTTCTTCTAGTGCTCAAAGTTTTTCTTATAGTTTTCTTATGATTCCTGTCTTTGGTATCATGTTTGAATGTGTACATATGTTTGTATATATGTAAATTGGGCTCATTTTCCATATGCAAAAGAAACTGGGTGTGGTGGCCCATACCTATAATCCCAGCTACTCTGGAGACTGAGGCAAGAGGAGTGAAAGTTCAAGGGCAGCCTGGGCAATGTAGTGAGACTGCTCTCAAAATAAAATTAAAAAGGGATCTGGAGATGTAGCTCAGGGCTAGAGTACTTGCCAAAACAAAACAAAACACACACACAAAACAAAATACACATAAAAACAAAGATGATATTATTGAAAACATGACTGGATATGGCCATGTTTTTCCACCCAAGAAAACTCTAGGAAGAATGTAGTTGCATAGAGTTTAAAAGCCCTGGCATGTACTTCAGGCATTGATATGTGATACTTAGTCTTGGTTTGCCCATTATTGCTATATCACATGCTATCCTGACTGCTGCTCTTGTCAGCTGTCACTGTTACTCAGTCTCTCCTGATATCTATCTCTGTAGTAGCATAATTCAGAATTTGCCTTGAGAATATGTTTAGTATTTCTTGCCAGCATCTGCTACTTTCCCTTTGAGTCCTTTGCTATGGGAAAAAGGTGAAGGGGTTGCCAAATCCTGTAAAGCAAACCACCAAGTAGAAGATAAAGGCTCTGGTAAAGCCTTTCTGGTCAGAAATTCTACAGCTTCTCCTTTTCCACTGTAAGAAAAGTTGTCTGCCTTTGTCTTCCAAAAAAGAGTACGGGTTGGTTTAAGGCCAATAAAGTATTTTCCTAAAGTGCCCTAAGACTATGAGAACATGATACAAGATTATTTATTTGGGAGTGAAGACATCGGAAGTACCCAAGTCAATTTTAATGTATTGTGCATATAAAAATTCAAGCCACTGTTTTAATTAAGACCTACTCACTCTGGTGTAGGGCATAGTAATCAGTAGTAAATCATTAGTCAATTATGTCATAATAATTTAAGACCCGCATGACAGACAAGATGATGGAAGTGTAGTGGACACTCATAGCAACATTGCTATGTCTCCATGGTAAATAATGAAATGGAACAGTTCTTGATCACTACTTTGCTTGGCAGCAGGTAAGGGTGGCTTTACAGCCATTGAATATAAAGTCGTAAAATTGTACTTTGTTTTTCTGAACCTAGTAATTACATGTACAAAGGTATACCCACATAAGACAGATCTTTACACAATTTATGAAAACAGAATAATTAATAGAGAATTCTTTAAATTTCTTTTCTGTAATATTTCATTTAAACAAATGTGGTAGAATAATTTTAGCTCTTGGCAAATCCTGAAATAATAAAAAAGAGTGTGGTGGCTGTGGTAAAGAGTGTTACTTTTAAATCTTGGTAGACAAATGAGACCTCCCCATTCACCTATTGAGCATACTTTTATAATTTCTCAGAAATTAAGTAGTGTGATTGAATCCAAAGCTAGAAATTTAAAGTAATTGGCTTGAAATCCAGTGATCTTTTCTGGGATGCTTAAAATTTTTATTCCCATTTCACTATGTCAAGGCTTCATTTTCAATGTCTGCTGTTAATACTTTTCTAAATTATTTTCTAAGAATTAAGGACCTCAACCATCTAAGCAAGACTAGATTTACCAGTACTTTTATCCTTTTAGAATGACTAGGTTGTAGAATCTTGACTCTTCTCTGCATAGCTTTTAAATGGACATGGCGAAGTTTGTTTCAAGGTTATTTCCAATTCTAAATTCTCTGTAGCTCTTATGTGCTAGTTCTCCAGTCTCCTTCTTTTCGGTAAATACTGAAAAGTATTTTACATTAAGGTGTCATTCAAAAAATTTCATCTTAAAGTATCCCTTTTTACTCTGGTTAGTATTGTATATTCAGATAGCATAACTGGAACATTTTTACTGTGCAGAGAATGTCCACTTTTGTGTTTTAATTAAAGCATCATCTCCCCCATTGTTTATTTTTCCAACAGTCCCTGAACACCACAGCTATATTTATGCAGTACAGATCTTTTCTCATCATACTTACTACAACCCCTTCCAGAGAAATACATCTTTGCTCAAAGTGAGACACTCCTGCTGTGTTGAAAGGTGATATGCACTTTTAGTGTGCATTCAAGCTTACACCCAGCGATCCCTCAGTGGTTTAAGAAGTTTGTGTAGGGCATTTGCTCTCAGTTTTTGGGGGCAAAGAGATGAATTATCTAAATTTTCGAGTAGGATTTTTTAGGAGGATATTTATAGCATCTAACTATTCAGAAAAAAATGAAGAACAATCTTTGGTTATCATTGGTCTAGATATCTTTTCTGAAATAATCCATACTATTTCTTCTCCTTACTATTTTTTTATCCTCTTCATTTTCCATCCCTCTGAAAATTTGACAATAACAACAGTAACTGATATTTGTTGAACTTCTGCCATATGCTTCATATTAAGACTCTGGGGATACAGCAGTGAACCAGACAACTCATAAAGTCTCCAGCCCTCAGGAAAATAACATTTTGTTCATCATTTTATACTCACTTATATGATAGAGTACAAAATCAGAATTAGTGCCTGAGAGGTAACACATTGTAAACATTTTGATTGCATTTATTTTTATTAAGTAACATAAAAAACTATATTCCTCATTTTACACATTCAGAGTTTATGTAAGATATTAGCTTTGGCTGTTTAGGACTTTTTTTTGAAAATTAGTTACTTATGTATCAACATTTGCATTCAAAAGTTTATGAAAATATTTGGGTGAGTTCTTTTACTAAGATGTAGATAATGTCTAGGCCTTAAAAATAATCAATGGGAAATTTCTTTCCATATAAGCAGTTACCTTTTATATGTGCCTTCCCACTATTACAGGTTACTTACTTTCCTGCTCCCAAATAAAGCCAAGGCAAGGAGAGTCTTTCTGTTGGTAAGGCCAAGGAAAGGATGTTCTAGGTCTTAATGAGCACATGGGCATCCTTCCCCTTAAAAACCATGTTTTAAGTACTACTTATATTCTCTAAACAGAATAGCCATTATTGGCTAGTGTTAGCTGCATAAATATTTAGACTAATTTAGATTTTTGTGTTAAACTGGTGAATTAATAATTTAATGGAAAAATTTATTCTAAATCCAAAACAGTTGAAGGTAGATGTTTGAATATTGTTCTTACACTAGGTATATGCACCCTATTTTCCATGAATATCCATAGTGGGATATCCACAGTGTTAAAATTGAACATTGCTCTAGTAGAATTATGATTTAGCTAACATAATAAAAATCACTATGTGGACATGAACTTGCATCATAGACTGAGGATTTGGCCTTTACTCCAGGTTAAAACCTAGTTATTAACCAGGCTATATTATTATCCTTTATTAACAGAAAATGTTATAATCCTTCATGTCAAAATTAGAAGACTATTAGTTTTATGTTTATCAAATATTTGCTTGGCTTTTGGTTTTCTGAATGTCTCTTCTTATTGGGGTGAAATCTTTATTGTATGAGCCTTTGTAGGGAGCAGGAGTCCTTTTCTAGAAGGGTCAGATCTTGCCCTGGAAGCTAGGCCTAAAATATGCTACAGGCTAAGCCAATCAGAATCACTCACTTAGAACTTTGAATCTTGAGGACATGACTCAATGGTACAGAAGTTGTTTACTCTTGTTAGCATTGGTGGCATCAAGAGTCCAGGAACATCATTGTGTAGTCACAGCTGTGGTGATGAGAAAGCTAAATTAATCATATTTGTCTGTGGGTGAGTCTCTTTATTTCTCAGCCTCCCTTAAGCATCTCTCAGTTCTGGCTCATTTCCATGTCAGACTTCCAGCTTTTCTTTTGAGTCTTAGAGTTTTCAGTATTCTTCAGATAAACTTTGTTTCCCATGTAAGTCTGCCAGAACTGGTTTCTGTGGCATGTAACCAAGAACGCTGACTGATACATTGAGTGAAAACTGATAACTGTGGCAGATTATATTTTCCAAAATGGTGCTACCCATAGATATCCTATCTATTCTGTAGGCTCTTCTTGCAGTGTGATTTCACACTCCTCTATTGAGAAGTGGGAGTCTCCGTTAGCATTCCTTAAATCTGGGTAGATCAATAGAATGTGGTAGAGCTGAAAATGATATGAGTTCCTAGGCTAAGCCATAAAAGGCAATACAGCTTCTTCCTGGCCTACTTTCTTTCTTGTAGCATGTGCTATGGTTTTTGTGTATGTCCTCCAAAGGCTTATATGTTAAAGGTTTTGTTGGAAGCCTGTAGAGCTATTGGAAAATAGTAAGAGATGGGACTTAGTGGCAGAGAGTTTGCTCAATGGGGGTGTGGCCATGAAAGGGATGTTGGGACTCCCAGCCCCTTCCTTAATTCATGCTATGAACCATTTTCTCTTCTACTTGTTCCCACTATTATGTACTGCCTCATCATGGGCCCAAGTGAGCCAACCATCCATGGACTGAAACCTCCAGACCTGAACAGAAACAAACTTTTCTCCTTTTAAGTTGACTTATCTCAGGTACTTATTACAGCAATGGAAAGCTAACTAACACCAGAACCCTGAGTCCATGTACTCTGAATCCACCGTGTTGGAGAGATCACATGGAAATACTACATTGCAGGGTTGTGTAGGATGGCTAAGGAATTCCTGCTGTTCCAGCTCCTGTTTAGGTTTTCCAAATTTAGGAGACAGGACATATATTTGAGTGAGGAAGCTGTCAGATGATTTCTCAGTCCCCCAGGCTTTGGCTCAGCTGACAACTGAGTGGAGCAGAAATAAACTATCTTTTGAGTCCTTGTCCAGATTGTGTGTTCATAAGCAAAATAAACATTGCTATTGTTTTAAGCCACTTTTGATTTACTATGTAACCTTATATAACCAGAATGATGACAGTAATAAGTATTCAAACTAGAATACCTAAGTTTTAATCATACCTTCAGATTATTTAATAGACAGGATATTAATATGGAATGGATTTACTGATATAGAGTCCCCCTTTTCTATTTTATAATTCATGGTATTTGGCCTATTATAGAATTACTTGTTGCCAGTGCCATTAGAGAGCTTTATTGTTGGAAATAAAGATATTAAGGTTTTCTTTCATACTGAAATGTTAGAAATACTATTTTTCTGGATATTTACAAAAGCATCATAGCTGACTACATTATGGCCATGCCGAGATGTGGTTTAGCAATCCCTTGTGCAAATATGGCTCTAAATTCAAATCCATTTCTTCTGTGAAGTCTCTAACACATCTTACAAAGAGAAGAATGAAAATGCAGCTTTTCTTTTAGCTTGGATTTTGTATCTATTGGGTTTTAGAGGGAGTTATAGAAATTAAATATAAGTAGCTGAAAGTTATCATGTATTTGCTAAGTGCCAGAAACTTTAAGTGACTGTAGGCCTTCTCATTAAATCATAACAGTATCCTGAGATATATTTTATTACTCTTTTTTTCATAGATAGGGTTGCACATTTAGGTTAATAAAACTTTTTCAGGTCACATACTTTGTAGCTGGGATTTGAATCTAGGACTATATGATTCTCCAGGGTCAGTGTGTTTGTAGCCAGTATGCTATACATCTATAATGGCTCTGAGTGAGGCCTCAAGCATTTTCACTTCTGCCTTCCTCTTACTTCTCCTGGATCTTCTTTATGGATCCTAATTTTCAATGTTGTACACACAAACTCTATTCTTTTTCACAATTTCCATTTCATTTCAGGCAAGGATTCATGTTTTACACCTTATCCTACTTGCTATAAGTCCTGATTTTAAAGTGACTTCAAGGTGTTCTACTTTTCTATTAGGAAAAGTAGGGAAATGTAAGTTTTATAAGGACTTTAATGGCTTTGATGGCACCTTGTTTCTATCAACTATTTTGATAAAATTTCCTTTTTGTGAAAATGTTCAAGTTGCACACAAATGATACAGAATAAGGCTGGGCATGTAGCTCAGTTCTAGAACACTTATCTAGAATGCTCAATGCCCTTGAGTTCAATCCCCAATTCTGCAAAATATTGAAGTTCACAACCTTGGCATTATGCAAAGGATGAGAGCCTACTCAGAGTCCATGTGCAGTTTAACCTTTAAGAAGACCCAGAGGGTCTGCCTTAACCAAGACCCTTCAGCATGAGAGTCTCAGGAAAAAAGACAGCCCCAAACTGAAGCTTCTGTAGATTTTCATTGATAGAACCAGGAAGCAACCATAAAGGACAAAAGGACATCTGTGCAGGAATTCATGTAGAGGATAGGGGAAGGACAGACGAAAGACAGAGTAAGGTCAAGGTGGTGTGTTACTTGATTGACCTGAGGGCCAATCTAAGTAATAAATCTGAGTATGGGGAGGACAAAGGGCTAGAGCATTCATTCCTTAAGGCTATGTGTTTTGATCCTACTGTAACTTGTGGCCCTGTAGGCTATCTTTTAATTCATAACCATATATTCCAGAAGGTTTTGGGCTTGTGGCCCCCAAAAGTCCTTTATCTCTGCATATGCATCTCATAATATCTCTGACCAAATCCTCTCACAGCAAAAATCAAAAACAGGCCTTGCAAGTGCAAAGTCCTGAGTTCTATCCCTGGTACCAAAAAAACACAAAAAACAAAAAAACAAAACAAAACAAAAGACAAATAGTTTATTTTTCATTATAACATCAGTTGTTCTGTGTTTAGTAGATTCCTGCTTCTGATACTTCAAATTTAAATTACTTGTAATAGCAATCCATTTTGTGAGCTTCTGAGGGAAGAACCTGGAGACCATTCTGGTTTTGTGTCTATGTTTGTGTGTTTGCATTTTCCCTGCCACACTTGCTGATGTGGAATGGTACCAAACTGTGCTGCTCCAGGGTTGAAGGAGAACAAAGAAAATTATATGATGTTGAATGAGATCCTGATTACTTTAGTGTTTTATATGTACATCACACCTCACTTCATCAGCATAGATTTATTTATAGGAGAAAATTGACAAACAAGATGTTAGAAGAAATTTATCTCTGTGCTTCTCACCAAAGGCTAAGTCTCTTCTCTGAAAGTGCTCCTGAACATTACTGCAGACACTATGCTGTTAGTATATGCTAGTGCCATGGAATTGTATATTCAGATAAATTGATTTCCTAGTGAACAGTTGGCCCTTGTAAACTTGCCAATCCCATATACTGTGGATCAGATTGCTAGAAGTCCTTTTAGTGCAAAGGGCTTTGTGTAGCACAACTCTGGTGGTTGGAGCATCACACTGGAAAGGTCAGGTCCTATTTTTCCTAATAACATAGAAGGGAATGAAAAAAGACTTCATGTAGTTTTTGAGTATTGCACACAGCAACCTAAGCCTAGCATATGATAAAATAGCATTGTTATTTTTTTGGAATGACTTTTACACCTTAGCAACCAATCTTAGGTTGAGAACCCCTAACTACAGAGGAAAAGGGTAGTTTTACTAATTGACCACGAGAAAGGGACATTACCCCATTTTAGAGAGTCTAGGCTTGCAGCAATTCAGCCAACAAGAAAGCTTTACTTTTTTTCAGTTTGATATTTAGTTTGGTGTTTCACTACAGTCCTAGATTTAATCTGAATATTCCTCCAAAGGCTATTTATTATAAATTTATTATATTTATTATTTGGTTCATGAGTATAAATATGTCTTCATTCTCAGATCTGTAAGAACTATTCACAATAAAAATTTTTTGATAGCTCTATTTCCAGTGGAGAACCTTCACCATTCCCACCAGGCTGAAAAGAAACTTAGCTTTTACTGTCTTTAGAGGTTTTTCTATCCCAATTTCATGGCAAGGTGAAGATGCCATTTGTATGTGAGATGCCTCTTCCATCATTACGCATGTCCTCTTCAGATCTAGTATCTTTTTGCTTTCCAGTTATGCCTAGCTTGATTTTTGAGACTGATTGGACTGTATACAGACAATTCAGTTCATACACGTATTAGCATATGCAAACAAAAGGTTTACTTAGCTTTAGTGAGGATTTGAGTTCAGTGTTCTAGTGAGAGGGCATGGAAGAGAAGCTCAGGTTTGGGACCGGTTTAATCTGCTTGGGCTGCTATAACAAAATACCATAGATTGGGAAGCTTAAGCAGCAAACATTTATTTATTTCTCACAATTCTAGAGGGAAGCCCTACAATCAAGGTGTTGGTTAATCTAGTCCCTGGTATGATCCCTTCTAGCTTGCCAGTCCCCATTTTCTGGATATGTCCTCACATGGCAGGGAAAGGGCTGTGAGAGCAAGCTTTCTCATGTCTTTCCTTATAAGGGCACTAATCCTATTAGCAGGGCACACTTTCATGACTGCATCTAAACCTAATTGATTCCCAGAGGCTCCATTTCCAAATACTATAATGTTTACGATTAGGTTTTCCCCATACGAATTTTGGCTGGATACAAACATTCAGTCTACAACAGTGCCCCTTTTAGATTGGCTTTTAGAACCTACAGATTTATTAATTGGAGAAGAAGAAGAACATAGGAGAAGCCTCTCTCTTAAGCATGCAGTCATTTTTGTCAGGTTCAGGACATGTAAAGCACAGGTGATCCTTTCCATCATAATGGGGAACAACTTTGCACATTCACTTCACTTATACAGTATTAGTGCTCATGGATAACAGAACACATCTGAACCTCTTTATTCAAGATTAAAGAGAGCAAACAGGAGGTGAGCTGCTCCCAGTGCAAAAGAGGAGGCTTCTGAGCCACCGTAGCACCCCCAGCAGCACACAGGAGGTGAGCCACTCCCAGCGCACAAGAAGAGGCTTCTGGGCTGCCGTACCACCCCTGCCAGCACACAGGAAGTGAGCCTCGTGGGTACCAGCAGCAGACCGCCCCCCCTCCACTGTCAAAATGAGAAGACATGTAAACAAGTCTCAAAAACAGACTTCCAGATCACCTAAAGCAACCCCAAAGGGAAACGAGATGGAACACTCTGATACTCAAACCACCTGGATTCCCTGAACAACAAAAGAGGATCTGGAAAAAATGAAATGAGAAATAATTTCTCAGATAACAGCAGAGATTGTGCTCATAGTGCAAGACATGATTAATAAATATAGAGAGGAGCTGAGGAACATGATGGAATCCCAACATAGGAAACAAATGGAATCCATAAAACAGATGCAAACAGATTTCTA
>NW_004624730.1:38804271-38870486 GCF_000247695.1 Heterocephalus glaber
CCCCCCCCCCGCCAAAATACCTAAGATATATTTGGATTTGGTCATTCACAACCCCATCTTTCACTTTGAAAAATTAATCATTTCTATGCATGTGTTTTAATTTATCAAGTTTAATGACAATGCTTAGTACATATGGGGTTTCAGAATCTATTGCAATGATTCCACAGCTCTGGAATTTGGAAACCACATCTATGAATGTATAGCAGAAATAAACTTGGTAGGAATGATTGCCACTTTAGTATCCCTAAAGGGTAGAGTAAAATTCATTTTTCTCTTGAAGAACTCAGTCTTCTTGTTTCACATTTGAAAATCATCTTAGAACATTCCCTCTTAGTATCACAGAAAATTCAGAGGAAGAAGCACAAGTAGAAAAGGGAAGGCAGCTATGCAGAGATGTTAGAAAGTTAACATTCTCCTTAACTTGCTCCATACTACAAAGAAATAGTTGACAAGAGAGCTTGAAACATTCTGTTGCAGCATAGAAGTGGGAGGTGAGCTGTCTTTATGTATGGCACCTATTTTACTTTTCCGTTTTTGTTGTTGTTAAAATAAGACCAATGATCTCCATTGACTAGATGTTTGGAGTCAGTTCTCAAACTATTCTATGATACTAGCATCAAAGTAAATTGTTTTGCATGTTTTATAATCTTTCTGAATGTGGAGTTATCATGTTCTAAAAGTGAAAACATTGTTGCTTATGTATTTCGTTATGTATATATTTAGCTTTTAGATTTAACCATCAGGCACAAAAGACACATCTCTGTAAGCTGCCTTTGCTTTGTTAGTTTTGGATGACCCTTCCTTTCCTACACTCTGGTACGTACACTCAGTAAGATGCTTCAGTGTCTGCACTGGTACTGAATTTTAGAGTCTGAAAAGTTACAGAATTAAGAGGCTTGAGGTAACATCTCATTACACTAAAAGGGAAAGCTAGAGAGAAAGGCATGGATTTTGGAGTTAAGTAAGGTTAGACCCAGACTTGCTCCCTGTGAATTTACTTGTGGGATGTTGGACAATTTAATCAACTTCTCTATGCCTTATGTTTGTGTCTATGAAAAGATACATAATAATGCCCATCTTGGGAAATTCTTGTGCAGACCAGAGACAATGATTGGCAATTCATTGCCCAAATTTAGATGTGAAATAGTAGCTATATCAGTCAAGTTTCTCTGGAGAAGAAATAGAATAACATTATATGTGTGTGTGTGTGTGTGTGTATTAAGAATTTATTTGCCACCTGCCTCACAAGCGCAAGGACACGAGTTTTATCCCTGGTACCACCAAAAAAAAAAAAAGAATTTATTATAAGGAATTGGTGTATGTGAGTCTGGGACCTGAACAAAATCTACAGGACAGGGTAGTAGACTGGGAACTCAAGTAGGATTTTTTCATTGTTGTTGCAGTCTTGAGGAAGATTTTCTTCTTCCTTAGGGAAACTCAATTTTTGCTTTTAATACCTGCAACTGAGTGGATAAGGCCTATCCCTATAATAGAGTAATATCTTTTACTTAAAGTCATGTGATTGTGATGCTGCTTACATCTATAAAACATCTTTACAACACCTACACTTTTGTTTGACCAAATAGCTGATTATTATAGCCTAATCAGGTTGACACATAAAATTGAACTATCATAGTAGGTATTTAATAAATGACATTTATTTTAAAATATTGTATTTTCTGTGACTGATTATAATTTTTTATTCAATAAGCATTTATTTAGGGTATATCATATATCAAGCATTGTGCTAGATATGTGTGTATATGCAAAGAGGAGGGATAAAATTGGATAAGATATACCACTTGTTGTCAAGGTGTTCATATTTTAATGAGAGAGAGAGACAATAAGTCAAAGAGAAATTAGGATATATGAATAGATATATAATACTATAAAATATATTTTTGCTATTGGTATATATTTATACTTATATTTGTCTTCATAAAATTCTGTTCATCCATGCATCCATGCATCCATCCAGCCAGCCATTCATCTTTCTAATCAGGAGCTTATTTATATCTTTGTCTCAAATTGAAGGAAAAAGAAAAATTATCTTGGATGATGCTACTCTGAATAAGCATTGGTTGATATCAGTGGGGGAATAAACTTTTAACACGATTATAGTGAGTTCGGCAGCTTGTGTTGTTTTGAAAAGGCATTGCTAAGACCCTCTAGAAGCAATACATAATAGCTAAATCTTGGAAGTGGCCTGTATGTCCATCAAAAAATGAATTGATAAAGAAAATGTGATATTTATACACAATGGCATACTCTGCCATAAAGAAAGATAAGTTGAGTCTTTTGTAGGAAAATGGGCGTACCTTAAGACCATAATGTTAAGTGAAATAACTCAGACGCGCAAGCTTAAATATTGCATGATGTCTCTTATATGAGAAACCCAAAATATAAATTATAGAGCAAAATAAAAGATAATAGGAAACAGGGAGACAGGTCTCCCCATAAGGGAAGGGGATTAAGGGGGGAGAGGAAGGAGATGAAGAAAAAGAAATAAGATGTGTTGTGTACATGTACCAAATCCTCATGATGAATGTAATCATTATGTACTGCAAATGTGTGCTAACTAAATTAAATTAAAAGAAATAAGCATTGAGTAAAATATTTTCCTGTGTAGACTGAGGCTAAGGCTTGATTCACCCTGTAGGTGTCATGATGCTGCTCTAGATAATATGTACTGGTAAATTATTCCTCATCCATATGAAAATATTATGTAGCTGTTAAGTAACTTTAAAAAATATTTATATTCTTACGATTTGTTAGCTAGGGGAAAATGAATGTAAAATATTACCTAGTATAATCTTTATATGCATTAAAGAAACTGGAAGAAGAAACACCAAAAATTTCAATGTAGCAATTTTTAAGCAAAAGGATTATAGTTGATTTCGATTGATTGCTTTACATGTTTCTGTATTTTTAACTTTTTCTAATATAAATGTTATTTTTATATCAGAAAATATATATATGTGATTGAAGGGGAGCAGTTAAGTTTCTTTATAGCATATGCTTAAGCAAAATATAAAAGTTCAAAAATAATGTGAAGACTACCTATGTTTACTAACTTTCTTCATATTGAAGTGCTGCAGCACTGACATTAGCATATTCAGAAAAGGGAAGGTAGGTGCCATGTATGTATTTTTGTGAGCTGTTTGAATTCATAAAAATTAATAAGAGAGAGGCTGTCTACAAAAAGCTAATCAATTTTATTAAGAAACTTGCCTGGCATATGCCTGCAATTTAGCACTCTGGGAGATTGAGACAGGAGGATCACAAATGTGAGTGCAGCCTAGGGAATTTAGTAAGACCCTATTTCAGAAATAAAAAGTAAAACTAGGACTGTGGATGCAGCTCAGTTGTGAAGGACCTGGGTTCAATCCCCAGTATTGAGAGAAAAACAGCAACAACAAAAAGCAGAAAACAACTTGCTGCTTAGAGTTTGCAGGAAAAACAAATAATGAAAAGATCTAAGAGTTTATAAGAAAGAAGGTAATAAAAGGATTCATCTTTTGCTTTATAAGGAAAAGACTCTGAGGTATTAAGAAATTAATTGAAATAAAGTTAGAGGGAAAATTAAAGTTAGAGGATATTATGTGGATGGACAAGAATTTGTTTGATTGCTGGTATGTACACCACCCTAACCCTTCTTGGTATGAAGGCATTTGGATAATGGATATGGAATGCTGTGGATATTACACAACAGTATTTTCAGTGCCATCTCCTGATTAGTTGCTCCAGCATCAGCCTCACCGGGAAACTTGTTAGAAAGCCATATTTTACTTGGCAGAGGGGAGGACTTCTGTGTTTAGTATGTCCTCCATGTGAAAATAACGGTGAGTCCATCTCCCACAGACCAGGAGTGGAAGGGCCAGTCAGTCTCCTGGTGACTCTGATGCGTGCTAAAATCTGAGGATCACTGCTCTATAGAGGAAGAGGTGCATAACTTACAGCTTAATATATGTACTGTTCCTCTCTTTTCTTTACTCTATTTGAACATCTTTCTAATGAACTTCTCATTCTGTCTGATCTTTGCAATCTGTGGGTAAGATTGCAAAGGAAGCTGAGGCATAGAGAACTTAAATGGATGTTCATGTTCTAAGGTCACTGCTTAAATAAACATTCCACTCCTATGGAGGCTGTGTCAGAAATACAATTAGGTCTTCAAATTCTAGGTTCAGAACTCTATCCTCAGGAACAGTACATACTTAGATTTTCCTGTTGTCAAACTGTAGAAATTAATCGTGGAAAAGTTTTGTTGTTTTTATTCTTTTTTTCTTTTATTCAAAAATTAATCGATGCATTTATTGTTTTTTGTTTGTATTGTTACAGTTTATTGGTATTTATTATTAGTTCAAGTGCTTTAAATTGGCAAAACTTTTAGTGTCCTTGAAATGAATCTAGGAAACCAAGGCCCCCTGGCAATTGCATTTTAACTGAGCCCTCTCTCCCCTTCAGAAAGCTAAGACAAATTAAGATAAGTGCTTGGAGATATTTATTGATTTTTACCTTTATTTTCTTTTGAAATTAAGTTTTATTTTCTATTAGCTATGATAAAGTAAAAGTTAACCAACAAATTATGGATTGACATTTAGAAAAGCATATTATATGGATAAAATATATCAAAATACATGCCACTTAGAGGAAATAGGTAAGATGGGCCAATAGAAAGTGTTCCAGAGTTGAAGTGAATGGAAATCTCATTGGCTAAAGCAGTTTAGCAGCCAAATACATTTATTTTCTTTCACAAAATGAATATATAATATCTTTATATTATGTAAGAACAAGATTTTTCTTGGGTTAGTATCCATTAGAATAGGCTTCAACAACACTGTCATTCATTCTAGTTTCACTGTTATATTTTCCAAGTTTTGAGTGGTTCTGTTTTGGGATAAATTACACTTTGAAGGACATAAGTTAACCAAAAGAAACATACTAATTATGTTTTTTCTTATAATACCTCTTCAAATAATTTATTTTTAATTAACTTATATGGCACATAAATTCTGGTACTTATCCTTGTAACAAAGTTTTAATTCTAGGCTTTTCTTTCTCTAGTCCTTCTTTTACCTTTAAATCTACCTTTAAACTTTATTTTTAAAAATATTTGATGAGGATTGTGATTTTTGTAGTAGGATCTCAGATAGCCTTTTTGACTTTTTCTCATATAAGCAGATGAGCTCAGTTTTAAACAGGCTTTCTATTTCTGTGTAAGCATAGGCCACTGTTGGTAGCTTGTCCTAGACTGTGAAGCCCAGAATAGAAATGATACCTTGGATAGGATTTGATGTAGAATATTTCATGAATTGGTGTGAGGCAGTAATGAAGCATTGGTGTTAGTTTGATATCCTAGGAATCATTTGCTTTCTATTCTTTTGTTCTGAGGGTAAGGCCTGGGGTTTCACCCTAACCAGACAATTAATAAAATTAACGTCATTGTTATCAACAACAGCGTTCATCTAGAGTTTACAATGTCCTAGACATGGTAGCAGTTGATTGCATAAAGGATATTAACATCCTCATTTCAGATGGGAAAAGAGCACAAAAAAGGTTAGAAACTTGTCACAGTGAGAAAATGACAGCTTTGGAATTTGAATCCAGGTCTACTAGACTTCAGAGCCCATTCTGTAATACTTCATAAGAGATTCTTTATAGTACTAGGAAAAAAGAGATTTTAAATCATGATGTAGATGGAAATTGAGACATAATCCAGAGCTGAAAATTACCTTAGAGAGATTGTAATCTATAATAACATGCTTTTATTTTTAAGAAGAGAAAGCTGAGGTCTAGAAAATTTATAGCATGTACTCACATTAACAAACTAGTACAGGGTAAATCTTTTCTGTAGTCTAGTTCTCTTTACTTTTAGAGCAATGATGTTTTCATTCCTTTTGTTATGATTGTTCCTCATAGGAGGTGAGTATTTATTATAATTCCAGTATGGAAGAGAAACAGGTGGCAAGAGTGTGACTATCACTTCAACCTCAGTGTGTAACTACAGCTTTTCCAACATGTTCAATTGCAGTTGCTTATTATCATATGAACATTTTATTATGGAAATGGAGAGAGAAAGGGCTAGAGTGGAATGGGTGGAGGGAGAACATCTTTCATGATTTGAGTGATTCTTTATGCTATTTCTGGAGCAAGCCTGAGATGTGAGATATGAACTTGCTGTTCCTCAGTCATCTCAGTTGCTATGTGCTTCTCTTGTGAGCCTCTTGCCATTCAGGGTGTGACTTTGGTATTGAAAAATATATGGTTTTTTTACATGATCCAACTTATTTATTTGGTTTGCAGTATAAAATAAAGGCCTATTCTAGTGCTATAGAAAAGACTGACAGAATCGAATTCACTGAGAAATATTGCAGTCTTTGATTTCATGAGTCTTTCTATGGGATATTAAGTATAATTTTGACTGTGATTTGCAAATGTAGCTGCATATAAGGTTATTCTTTTGGATTTATTTTTGCATTTCTCCTACCAAGCTAATGTATAACAGTGTCTCTCTGAATAAATCTTCTTCCTATTTTGGCTGTACTTTGATACTGTGTTCTAACTATAAATAGCATGTTCTGCCATTTGGTCATTCTCAATCTCAATATGCTCCAAACAGAATCTTGCTCATCTGGGAACACTACATTCCTATGGATTAACACAGATTCACTGATAAGCTTGTAATATTGACCTTGCAGTTGCTTGCCTGTCCATCTAATAGTTCTGAGGCATATATTTTCTTAAAACTACTTTGTAGGGTACATTCTTTCCATCGTTGAAGTTAAGCTTGCAAATCAGTAGCTTCTAGGACTATCTTTTTTTAGTGGTTATAATTAAAATTATAACTGTAATGTATTTATAGTTTCTATACATTGTAGGTCCTTTGTTTTAAACAATTATAATAAGTAATTGTCAAGAGACAGATTTCTTCTAGTAACAAAAAGCAAGTCATCAAAACCTACAGTTTGAAACCCATCTAACTTTTTATGTTACCTTTCATTATTTTTTCCCTTTCCTTAATCCAATACAGTTTTCTGTTAAGTTCTAGTATTGGCTAGCCCTATTCCTATTTGTTTTGTGACAGGAAAAAAAGAGCTAAGGAAAAAATTTTTTTAAATTTAAAAAATAGCACATCTCTGCCCCCCTGATAATTTCCTCTTCCTACTTGAATGCTTCATATTTTAATTTCTTATTTAAACCTTTAAAAATCTTAACTCTGATTTTCATTTTTTTCCTTTAGCTTCTGATTTCTTTTATTTTCTCCTGAGCTTCTATTCACTGAACAACTGAACAATTTTAGCTAGATTTCTTTCAAATTTTCTGTCCCTTCTTAACATTAATATCTTTTTTGTGTGTGAAGAATGACTAGGTATTTTGATGTTTAAAGTTGTATTTCCTTCTCTTGATACTCTTCTGTTAGTTTTTACAGATTGTATTTCTATAAAAATATCAGTTTTTAAGAAAGGAACTTGATGTCTAGATCAATGTATATATTCGTTATCTATTGTTGCATAACAAACTACCCTAAACATTATCAGCTGAAAACAGCAAACATTATCTCATAGCTTTTGTGGATTAGGCATAACTTACTTGAGTTTCCTGGCTCAAGATATTTCACGAGGTTACAGTCAAGGTTTTGGCTTGACTGAAGGCTCATCTGAAGGGTTGACTGGGGGTAGAGGACACTACTTCAAAGCTCATTTGTGATTGTTGAAAGAATTCAATTCATATGGGCTGTTGGATGGAAAGCCTTAATTCTTAACACTGTGTTAGAAGGAGGGCTCCTTCAGTTTTTTGCTGAATAGACCTCCATAGAGCCACTTACATCATGGTAATTGGCTTCAGAACCTTCAATGTAAAAAAGAAAGCAAGATCAAGTACCCAAGATTAGACTAATAGTCATTTTGTAATTTCAGAGTCATCGTTTCAGTCATATTCCATTTTTTAGAAGCAAGTGATTTGGTGTAGCCCATATTCAAGGGGAGTATTTGTGCAAGGGCGTAATTACCAGGAGCCAGGGAATCACTTTAGGGACTGCCCACCACTCTATGTGTTTTAGGGGCAGAACATAATACATACTTGGAGAGAGTGAAAATAGCATTTCTATGGAATGCAGAGGGCATTAAAAATACGTTTGAGATACTCTCTTAGGTTATAACAACAGGGCTTTGTAAAAATGTAAACAATGAGAAATAAGTAGCTTAGAATGAAGATTAAAGAAAATTTTCTTATCAATATTAATTTCAGGCTATTTACTTTTCTTTAACTTCTCTTTATTAAAGCTACCTAGATTTTTAAAAGCAGTTATAGCAGATCACATTAAAAACTAAGAATAAACAATCTGTGCTCAAGAATTTATTGTAATATTACTTAGAGAAAACTTGTCTGGATGTATTTTTCTTTTTCTCTCAAGTTTATGCTTTTGTTATGTACATCATTTCTTTTAAATGGCAATATATTATTTTCCTTCTTAGGTATGAGTGTGTTACATTTAATTGTTGACATCTCATATTTTCTTCAACATAAATGATCTTGCCAATTTGATTTTCAGTTATTGTCACTATAATGAATGACTGCTTACAAAGGTGTGGCAGAGTAAAAAATAAATAAAAAAGGGATAGTGAAGCACCCTGGCCTATGAACATGCCCAAGCCTGAAAGGCAAAAAGGAGGGAATCAAGCTATTGGAAACCATCAAGAGCTGAAGATAGGAGAGAGGTACTACTTAACTAGAGCAGGAACCCACTCACTGTATGTGGCTTGGTAGAGAGACTCCAAGGAGATAAATATACCAATTTTGCTTTCTGCCTACTTTCTGATCGCTTGCCTCCCATTGGCCAAACCCAATGAGAAGACAGAAGACAAGGGAACTTGATGCAGGCTGTGCAGGTCAGGATCTCAGTGCCTAACCCAGCAGAGAAGACAGAAGTGGAGAATGATTCTGGATGGGCAAAAGAGAAATATTCAGCAAAGAAGGAATTATTTTTGTTTGTATTGCCTGTGATGAATATGAATGTGTTTGCATGTACCCATTTTTGCTATGGTTTGGATCTTAAACATCCCCCTAAACCTTATATCTTAAATGCTTGGTCCTTAGATGATGGTATAGTTGGGAAGTGATAGGACCTTAGGAGGTGTGCCTAGTAGGAAAAAGCTAGATCACTTGAGGCATCCTCTTGAAAGGGATACTGGAACCCCATTCCTTCCTGTTTTTCACTTCCTGGCTTCCATGAAGTCAGCAGCTTTGTTCCACCACACACTCCCTGCCACAATCTTCTTCCTTGCCACAAGCTGAAAAACAATGGAGCCAACTAATCGTGTACTGAAACCTCTGAAACTGTGAGCCAAAATAAACCCTTTCTCAAAATAAACCTTTAACTTACTTATGTTGGGTATTGTGTTATACCAGTAGAAATCTGTCTAACCCAACTATCTAACTTTAACAGTTTTGAGTTTTTGCTAGTCTTTTTGCTTACTTGAATCCATATTGGTAACCATCAATTCTTCAAGAAATGTGGTTGTAGATCTTCTTTTTGAAGGGTTAGATTATATTACATTCTGTTATGATCAAAATATAATAGATTATAGCTTTTACTGTGGTTATTTGACCTTAAAATGTCCAACAAAGAAAGAATTTGTATCACATTTGGAATGGTATGAAATGGAAGCAGTATTGTTCACACAAACAAATCATTTTTGTTGAATACTTACTAATCTATTTTCTTTAACCCTACTTTATAGTCATAAATTTGAATTAAGTCTACACGAGAGTAGACTATATATAATCTGATTATCACTTCTTCCTTTTTAAAAGGAATATTGTATAGAATATTTAAAAGACTATTGTATAGTAATAGAAATCATAGCACAGAAGCAAGGAGGATTGTTGAAATTTATTTGCCAAGTAAATGAAGGCCTGTCTATTTAATGTGAATATACAGAGATAAATGATGTAGGAAATGGTGGTTACCAAGACATAATCCTCGCTCTGAAGCAGTTCACCCCCATGTAGGGAAATTAATACATAAGCAATTAACTAACCAAGGACAGAGTCCCATACAGACTCTGGGAACATAGGCAATAGTGGGAGTGCAGTGAGTGATCTCAGAGGAGCTTGTGTTTGAGCTGAATCTCAAATATTGAGTAAAATATTATGGTTAAGGAGTGTGGAATTTATTTTAGGCTAAGAGCATGGCATGAATAAGGCACAGATGAATAAGAATACAGTCATTAAGGTGAGGAGGAAAATCATTAAAAACAGAATCTACATGTACAAGCAAGGGCAAGATTGAAGTGTTCTTCAAAAGATTTGGTAGATTAGGCTGATGAGCGGAAACTGGGTTGGATTGTTAAGTTCCAGAGCTGAGAGCTAAGAGCTTTAGGTTTTCCACATAGTTTATAAGAACTATTTTTGAAAAGAAGAGATAAGTACTGGTAAAGTAAGTGATCAATTGGAGATGTAAGAGAACGGCACAGAGAGGCTGTTGGCAGTAGTGTAGTAGAGATGAAGAGGATTTGCATAAAGAGGAGAATTTGTGTAAAAGTCATTCCATGGAAATGAAATGGAGCTCACAATGTATGAGACATCATAGGTGATGATAATAGGCTGGCAGAAGGAGAGGAGTTCATTTTTGTTTGGAGTAACTGTTAGAAGGTGATGCTATTAATTAAGAGGCAATAGAAAAGGAAAGTGTGGTTCTGGAAGAAAGTTAAAAAGTATAATTTTAGGCTTATAGAATTTGAGGTATTAGAGTGTTGGTCTAATATAGATGTCTTTATAGAGCCACTAAAAATTTTAGTTTGGAAACCAGGAGTTGTCTGGGCTCTGGATAAAAATCTGGAAATATAAGGTACTTTTTTTGTAGACACGAAGTAGGATTTGTTGGTGGATGTGATTAAGGAAGGGCAACACCATGGAAGTCCTCGTGAATGCAGTGCCCACCTCTTTGGGTGGGTACCACAATTAGAGATTTATTTGACTCTATAGCCATCTGGGATGGGCTGCTTCTCAGCCACCATGACTTCAAATTCATCTGTGTTAAACTTGGTAAAGCCCTACTTTTTTGAGATGTGGATCTGCTGATGCCGAGGTACTTGAATTTGGCTCTGAATAGGGTCTCATTCACCTGCTCTTTGTTCTGCATCTTATTGTGGATAAATGCAATGACTTGGCCATTGTGAGCTCTGCAACCATGCCTGGGGTTTCCCGAAGGCATTCCACATGTTTGTCTGAAGCCTAAATAGGAAACAGCTGACATTAACATCTATTGGTAATGGCCATCTCCAAAATCCCTTAGGGTGATCCATACAAGGAACAGGATGCATATACTACCAAGGAACTGGCAGTTATAGCCATTGTGCAATAGACCAAAGGCAATTATTAAAGCTGCAAGAGTAAATGTGCCTTCTCCCATGAAGGGAATGTAAACTGAAAAGAAGGCCAATGACAGAACCATTTAAGGAGGAGATGGACAAAAAGCCATAAAGAAAGGTGAGAAGGAGAGATCAAAGAGCTAAGAGGAAAATCAGGAGTATGGTTGTCATAGAAGCCAAAAGGAAGGAGAATTTTTAGAAGTTAACATTGGGACTGTTTTTAAACAACTTAAGAACTATGTTAACTTGTAAATTAGCCCCCCATTAAGAACTTTAAATTCTGTTTGTAGGTGGGCCGAGGGAGTCTTCAGCATTTGTGGGAGTCTACAAATTGTTTAGAGACTCTAGGTCTCTAAAAATGTGAAGGGGACCCCTTCTGCTGAGGTGATGCTCTGACCTGGTTGATATCCTTAATCCTGAGAGGAAGGAAGGCACTACAACTGAAGAATTTATTTCTTGTCATGGTAGATCTTGTCATGTTGTGTCAAATCTTGTCAGGAATAGTGATCATCTCAATCTTGAAATACATTCAAAACATTTCACTTGCCCATTTTTTTTGGTTGGGTCTTTTATTTTGGGGACTAATTTTTTTTTTTTCTTTTGGTACCGGGGATCGAACTTGGGTCCTTGAGCTTGAACAGCAGGCAGCGAAACCACTGAGCTAAATCCCCAGCCCAGGGGACTCTAATTTTTGTTGAGTTTTTAATATATATTCTAGATATTAGTCCTCTGTGAAATGAATAGCTAGCAAAAAATTTTCCCATTCTGTAAGTTGTCTCTTCACTTTGTTGGTTGTTTCCTTTGCTTGGCAAAGCTTTTTAATTTGTTACAATCCCATTTGTTGATTCTCAATATTATTTCCTGTGCCACTGGTGTTCTGTTCTGAAAGTCCTTGCCTATGACCATCTCTTCAAGAGTTCTACCCATTTTATCTTCCAGCCATTGTTATTCTCAAATTATTTTGTAATGAAATTTTATTTTATGTTTTCATAAAAGTAAGAAGTGTTTTTAGTATTTTCTTTATTAATATCTACTTATATAACATTAAAATAGTTTTTTAAACTTAAAACAATCTTCAATTTAATTCTAACATTTTTCTTTAAAAAAATTCAGCTATTTCCTAAATTTTATTTGTTTTTGTGTATATGTATATAATATGTTTCTTAATAACTAAATGTGCTAAGTAAGCTCTTATAAAGTATTTTTTTGTGTGCTTCTGTTTTTCAGAAAAATGAAATAACTTTTTAAATGTGATACCTTAGTTGCAGGCTATAGCAGGTACCAAAGATGATGTGCAGTGTGGCAAAAACATTTCTTGAACTCAGAGCTTCAGGAACTGAAATTTGAACTATTTTATCCAATAAACTCCTTCAACATTATGGTTTTAAAAAATACCTGTTTGAAGATGAAGGAGTATGACAAAACAGGATAGGTTAGTACCTAGTCACCTGTAATGAGGAAAAATTAGTCTTCATGTGTGATTAGCAGGAACATGCTTCATGGACAACTAGGATTTTAATTGATATTCTCCTACCACAGCTGTACTATTTTGATACTAATAGCATCATCTTTTGTATCAGTTCAGTTTGGCAGAATATAAGTAAGACATCTAACTAAAGATCAATGCTGTTGAATGTATTCTTGGTAGGAATACATTACTGTCAGGGTGAGGATATTTGTGTGTCCCTGATGGAGAGTTTAATGGGGCTGTGAGGCAGGATCCCAGTACTCAACCACAGCCTTTTAGTTTTGCCATAGGTTCTGTAGATAGTTGCACCTGGCAGATCTTCTTACCAAATGCGCACTCTTCATTGTTGTGGGAGTTTGACCTTACAGCCCCCTGCAGAAGCCCTAATTCTAGCATGCTGACTTAAACTATTTTAGTGCTGGCCTCAACCACTTGTGAGTGGGTATTCCTTTTATCTTTCTGATATATGACTTAGACTAAAAGATGTGTCTATGGGTCCCTTTCACTGGATCCAACCTTCTAATTTTTATCCTTACTGTCCTGCAACAGAGAAGGGGGAAATGCATTAGCCTTGCTCTCTAGGCTAGACCCCCATAGGGCAATGGTTCTTTCAAGTAAGTTATCCTTATCGCATATTGGAAGCAGTATTTCAAAGGAGGACCTGTTACTCCTATTGATTGCAATAGAAGAATCCAAAAGTGCAGTGTAGAGTGAACCCAAGAACTTTAACAATCATCCCATTTCCTAACATACGGACCATTTGGCATTGATTCCCTACCAGTACTAATTCTCTGCTTCTTGGAATGTTGGAAAAGGAGTCGTGAAACCCTAAGTGTAGGTTGGAGCTCTGCACTTAAGAGAGAAAGCGGAGAGGCTGGTAGAAAAGGCTTTTGAATTTACAAGATTAATCTTTGTTCAAACAAGAGCAGTAGTGAGAAAGGAGAGTTAGAATTTAAAAGGCTTGGGAAGCAAAGCCATAAGATATGTGGTTTTGATAAAGCTAGAACCACAAATCCTGAAACTTGAATGGGAATTTAGAGATCATCTGGAATACTCAGTCTGTAAACCTCTTCATCGGCCCAGGCTTAACCTTTTTCTCAGGCTTTTAGTTCAAGCAAATTATTATGCAAGGCAGTATCTATTTGCCATTTCTGAGCAAATCCATGGCTCTCCACCTCTTACAGGCTAGGAAATAATCCTTTGTATCTGTTGGTGTTGCATTTACAAAGGGCTTCCATACACAACTTTTAATTCTACCCACTAATCAAAGGGAAAAAACACATTCCTTGACTAAAGTCTCTCTGTCCAGGGTTAAGTACTCTATGCAAGCACCGAGCTACTTTCCATTAAAATAATTCTGTGTTGGAGAGAACAAACCTTTTAAAGTAAGGGCAAAAATACCATGAGTCAGTTCTCTGAAGACATTCCCTTTCCTCTAGTAAGGCTTCAAATCCCACGAGTTCTAGCAATTCATTTCTTTATGTCTCCTAGGATCTTCTGTGAGAATGTAAATATCTGTGTCAGTTATTTGCTCATATTGAAATATGTCACTTAGAAATTGATGAAGAAGTAGTAATTACAGCAGATTGGTTGATAGTTTTATGAAGTGATTCATTTGGCAAATAGTTATTAAAATTTGTGAAGTTTAGAACACTGCTATAGTTACTGTGAAGAATAAAATGCTTAATAATAAATATATACTAGAAAAATAAACATTAAAATATTTCTTTTATCTTTAATTATCATAATCTCAAAATTTGATGATGAAGCCTGCTACATCTCTCGCTTCTCAGTACACTCTACAACATGCTTAAATTTTTTTTTTAGACAGCTGCCAGTTGAGTGCCAGTTTTAGATTTCATTTTTTTTCTGGCAGCTCCTTTGAGAAACATATGCTTCTAATTTCAGCTACTGCTTTTTCCTCCATATGCTTCTTATTACATTTCTAGGTATCTGAAAGGCATTTGGGTTGAATATGTGCATGATTAAGATCATGGAGCTTTTTGGTAGGGCAGAGTCAGATCTTCCAAGTAGGAAAAAGAAAAAAACCAGACCGCTAGCAAGTTAAAATTGACTTAGAAACCTGTAACACGAACCCTTTTTCTTCCAGTGCCTTTAGTTTTTAAGCTATATAAAATAAACACTTGCTATTCTGCTATTTTTATGCTATCTTTGTACCTTATTTCAAGCTAAACTTCATGGAGAAGAATACAGGCATAACAGTTTAGAGAACAAGTGCTGAGGTCAAGAGGAAATTAGATTCTTGAATGTTTCTAATGGCATTTGTTTCTGGTCTTCTAATTTTATATAATATATCATGAGCTCTCATTGACTTTTTTTTTCAGAGTCAATAACTTTATTAGAAAAAGATTAATACTAAAACTTTTAATGACACAATCAATTCTGTAACAGAAAGTCAGAGATACTTTATTTTCACTTCTAAATCCAAAGGCTAAGTTTAGCAGAGTTGTAAAAATGGAATCCCACTTAGTCTGATTCACAAGAATACTAACGTTTAATCCTGTTTTTAAAGTCCAAGAATGAAAACTTGCAATTAAACACTGAGCAAGCCACATGTTTAGGTAATATTTCTTAAAAAGTCTTAAAGAAAAAATATGATACAAGACCTAAGTTTTTCAGTGGCATATATGCTATTAACACATGTTCTGAGATCTGGCAGGTCACATCAGTCCTGAATTAATTTTTAATTAAAAAATAAATACAAAAAACAACTAACTGAGCTTTATACTTTTTCCACTATAGCTTTCTTTCACCTCATTTTAATGTCACTCTTCACTTTATTCTGTTTTCAGTATTTTTCAAGAAATCTTCGAACAGTAGTCCTCTGTCTGATCTGAGGTCTTATCAGATCAGTTTTAATTGGACTGAGTGACACCTTCAGATTTAATGTCTTCACTGGTCCCATTGACCTCATTCTTAGTATCACTTTCCTTCGATTCAGGGTTTGTTTCTTCACTCTGTTTCTCTCGACTACTGGACTTCACATTACTTTTTTTTTTTTATCATCAGATGCCCTTTTTTTCTGCTTTCTCCTTGGATTTTCTGTCTTGTTCTCTGTCCCGACTTTTGTTCCTGTGCTTATAGGACTTTCGTTCCCGGCCTTTTGACCTTCTTCTATCCCGACTTCGAGATCTATGTTTTCTTTCTGATCTGTCATGGCTTCTGCTTCTCCATCAATCTCTACTTCTGCTTCGCCTTCTTTCCCTGCTTCGTGATCTTTTGTGGTCCCGAGACCTGCTGCATCTCCGGTCAGAAGTTCGGCTTGAGTGTCTACTTCGTGAACTATACTTCTCTTCTTTCTCTATCTCGGAGCTCTCACTGACTTACAGGCTTACATGGTGCTGTTTGGCTCAGTTATATCAAGTAGGCACTCTACAGATGAATTAGTAGGACAAATTTTATTTAAAAATTCCACTATTGCTTAAAAGTAAAGTATTAAAAATTTTCTCAATCTATTAGCATTATAAATAGATAGCTCTAGCTATTTGTATGGATTCATCTAAACCTACACTGTTATATAACAAATAGAGTCATAGGTCAGTGAAAATAATTCCTCTTTTGATTTTAATCGTTTTAATCCTTAATTACACTTTCAGTTTCTCACACTAGAGAAACTCTTCGGTATTTGAAATAGGAAGAAAAGGTCTAAAGGGGTAGGGGAAGTGGGAGGGGAAGGGGAAAGGAAAGAAGGGAAAGAAAAATTATGAGAAAAGAAAAAAATGGAAACAAAGTCTATGTAAATAGGGAAGGGTGGAGGGGGTGAAGGGCACATGGGTAATGGGGAAAAAATAGGAACCAAGATCACATCATGTACAGGTACAAGCACCCAATGATAAATGCAAACGTATTGTATACCTAAAATGTACCAATAAAAGAATATAAGCAAAAAAAAAAAATTCCACTTTCAGTATTGTTGACCTTTTTAGATCTTGTGTTTTGGGCCTTGATTACTTTGATATAATAAATCAATTGACAGTAAACAGAGTGACCTCTAAGTAGTTAACACTGATAATCATATGATCCTTCCTTCCTCTCTCACAGTGCTTTAGGAACAGAATTCCTTTAGTCTCACTCAGAGCTTAATATATTCTTATTTTAGACATGATTTTTAAAGTCTGGTTGTCTGTCTTTCATGTTCACAGCACTAAAAGCAAAAAGGCAGGTGGAGAGGGATTCCTACACAGAAACATTGATAAAAAGTTAAGGGACAAGACTACAAATGACAAAGACATGATTTTAAAGGTAGCCCAACATGGGACCATTTAATATAGGGGTAGTAAATCCCAGTGGAACTGAGGGCATCCCTATGCGATGTGAGGGTCCTGTCTTATAAAGAAGATACTAACTTGTGATCATTGTTCCTTTTGTTCTTTGTAATGAAATTCTGCATATATTTCAACCAAAATTATTAAATAAACAAAAGTTATTATGCATCAAGATTTAAGGCCTTTGGATTATCTGGTGAAATTTTTAAAAACTTATTACAGTAAAACTCATGTTGCCAAGAATGATGGAATGAGTGTGTTTAACAAGAGTATTTTGAGTTTTTGAGATTATGGCAATAATGTCTTTTACTGTAATACATTTTTTAATTTAAACATTCACTATGTTTTGTGATCACCCCTCATTGCTTGAATTGCAAACTTCTGGCTCTTCTTCAAAGTCAAAATGACCATTAAAGATAAATATTTTGCATTGATTCAGGACATCGAGGCAGCCACGACAGCACAACTAAGACACTCACAAAAGGACTACCAGAACTGCTTCAGAAAGTGGCAAGAATGATGGGATAATTGTGTTTGAAGTGAAGGGGAGTATTTTGAAGGGGATTAGTGGCAATATGTTTTTTGCTGTAATAAATTTTTAAAATTTATTATATATTTTTTGTCATAGTTTATAGAACTAATAGAAAGTTCTTAAGTAAATGAATGGCTGAATGAATCCAGAATAACTTTTGGGCATTCCATAATTTGTCAGTACAGTACTTTGGAAAAGCAACATGCCAAACCTTTTGCAAATTTATTCTCTGATCTGCTTGGAAATTTATGTTACAAGCATCATGGTGAATAAGAATAAAGAGTAGGACTAGAGATGTCTTTAAGATGTGGAAAAAAAACTATAAAAAGTGAAACTGCATAAATATTCCAACTTGATAGAGATGTAATGGGTTAAATGTATTTTTCCTTAAGAGTTCTTGTTTTCTTGTTTGACATAAAAATATTCATAGTAAATTAAAAATTTTATAGATCATATTCCTATAATTTAAAAAATTCTTCTGGAAAAATAATACATTAAGAACCTTCAATAGTCTATCATTTATTTGACTAAAATATAATAATAAGAAACATTATTACATGGATCTAGTAACTAATAAGATAGTTTTCCTAGGAATTATTTTAATCCAGCAAAGAGAAAAACCTCCTTATTGACAGGTTTGCTAATGATTTTTTTTTTCCTTTTAAAATTTTTATTTTTTTTTAAGCAAAACATTTATTGGTACATTTTATACATATATGATAACACTTATCATAGGAAATTTGAACCTGTACATGACACACCCTCCCCCCTCCTTTCCTCACATTTCCCCCTCCCCTCAACCACCCTCTACTTCCTATATATATAGTTCACTAATGATTAAAAATTAGGTGGTAGTAAATAATATTACTCATTAAATTTCAAAATGCGAAGCTCAAGTCATTAGAATTGGAAGTACACTGATACATACAAGTGAAAAGGAGACCAAGGTTAGAGTACAGTACCAGGAATAAAACAGATTAAAGAGAAGAGTTAATTAAATACTGGGATGGTTAATGAAAAAGATTGTGAAATCTTCTTAGACTAAGATAATGGCTTTGAATGCCTTTATTTGTTCATCCATGAATACTATTCAGTTTAGACTAAAATTGGTGAAACCTACTAAATACTCTGCAAATAGTTGAGATAGATTATATTTTTAGCTCTGTGAACCCTTTGCCCTACAAACCTTTTCTGAGGGAAATTTTTCCCTTCCTTTTTCCTTCCATCTGCACTCAGTGTCCGCTGTGTTCGTCTGCTTTTTAGTTTATTTGAGGTCCTAGTTGGGTCACTTAAGAACTGGGCTTTCTTCCAAAATGGGTTATTGCATTTTGGCGATTTTGACAGTGTTGTCTTAAAAGATAAAAAGTCACACTTTAAAAAGTCTGCGTTAGGGCCAGGGATTTAAACTCAGTGGGACCATGCCTACTTTGGAAGTGTAACATCCTGAGTTAAATCCCTAGTACTAAAAAATAAAAATAAAAATGTCTGCCTTGACCCCAGCCTCATGCTAGTCTCCTAGGTTTATGGAAAGAGGACAGTTCATAGAAAGGGAAAAGATATCTGATGTACATATTGTACTGTTTGTTATACAAAATTTTAAAGTTCAATAGTTTGATTTGAGACTGACAAAAAATATACTGTCAGAATAACTGCATCAAAATATCATGTACCGGGGCCAGGGATTTAGCTCAGTGGCACTGTGCCTGCCTCTCATGCGCAAGGTTTGATCCCTGGCACCAAAAAAAAAAAAAAAGGTCATGTACCTGCTTTTTCCTGTTTTGCATTAGAAAATTAGCATACAAGTAGCTGGTCTGAATTACTTTATGAGACTTGAACTTAAGAGAACATTACTTGTCTTTATTTTATCACTCAAACCAATTTTGATCTCTTCTTCTTGGTGAGGAATCTGTTAGTCATTATTGAGATTTCCCTTCTACCCCAACACAATGGATTGTCCTGACCTCCCAGGGCTTAAGTGGATCCTGGAAACAAGGAGGAGAAGCCTAGGCCTGAACCATCATCATGGTTACTATAGCTTCTTCTGTATGCTTTGGGAAGGCTCTAATGACCTTCCACTCCTGAAGTGGGCAGCGCTCAAAAGTTCCCATCCCACAGTCCTTGTCCCTGCAGGCAAGTTTCACAGTGCCAACTGCAGGCATCTTGCCTCAGAGACAGCAACATCGTCCCGTGGGCACTCTGCTATTTCTGGGAGTTCTATGGCAATAAGAGCCAGCTCCCAAGACTGAAGGAACCTACTGCACTCCTTGTACCATGTACCTCCCACTTTCTAGACTCCCACTGTCTCAATCCTGTATGGAAGGACCTTTCTTAGTTTTTTCTTTCACAGTGGGGTTAATGACCAAACTGGAAGCTCTCACTGGATAAAACCAGAGAACTACAAAAGCCTGTTTACTTTTCCTGCACATAAGAAGTATTTAGCTTTTAGAAATGTAGTGTATAATCTCTCATCCCCCAAGGATGAATTACATTTTCATGAGACAACAAAACCCAGCAATTGCATTTATGCATTTAATTTCCATATCCTGCCACATTAAATTTGCAGTCACCTGCTTTATTTATTTAATTTGGGGGAGGGGAAGGGCCAAATTTTTGCAAGGCTGTCATGCTATGCTGCACAGCTTAAGGGTTTAAAAACCTATATGCCTTGCAAATGTGTAACTGTCACAGTCTTAACAAAAGACTGTTCTTTCTCTTCCTGCACGCCTCAGTCTCTGCCACACACACACACACACACACACACACACACACACACACACACACATTTTATAAAGGTGCTAGAATATTTGTTTTGGACAATCCCTTTTGGCAGTAGCAGGGTATGGTGGTGAGGGAATCTCTATCCCAAAATGCTAATGTTATAAAGTTATTTTACTCATACCCCAGGCTTTCTTCCTGTAGTAGAAAATGACTATTGCATGATCCAATTACAGTATAAGAATTTGCATTCCTGGCTCCCTTCTGACAGCCAAGAAAATATGGTTAGGATGCCTGCATTTTAAGATGGCCACACCTATGAGACCACAGTACAGTAGTGCTATGAAAGTATTACCTTATTTTTTATTCAGCTTTCCAGGCCTATCTTGCTTAGCCAAAAATGAGAAATTTACAAAACACTTTTTTCATACCGGTTTTGCTAAGACACAAAAATCTGATCAGATTTCACCAGTCAAAACTCATTGAAACTCTTGAAATTTAAATCATTCCTGTTTTTCCACGGTAGTATGAGTCTATAAAGAATGTTACCTGTAAAACAAAAACAGCAGAAATTAATATTTGACCTTCTTTCCTCCATAATTGTGGTAGAGCTTGTAATTACTCTTTTAAATCACTAGATGACACTTCTGCAGTAAGCCAGCTGTGGTGACTAGCCAATCAGCAGACAGAGTACCAGGATGATGGAGACCAAAGTAGCAGAGGATGTGAAATTTTGGATGTTATTGAGGGTGGTTTTGTGTGTGTGTGTGACAGAAATATTATTCTGAAAGTTCTCTTCTTTAGGCTTTTTTAACATTCAACTTCCAATTTTAGTTTCTTCTCTTTTATGTAAACTAGATAAAGTTTAGTATTAATTTTAGTGGTCTTGGGGTAATGTTTGGTCTCATTTATAAAATTAGTAGAACATTTAAACTGTGCTTATAAATTTCATATATTCTTTTTTCTTTAAGCATTAAATTGTCTGAATTAAAATCTCAGTGAGTAGTAAATAATGCTTTTACATCTAGTAAATCAAGCCTATAAATACAGTGACCCTCAAGGATTTTTTGTTTGTTGTTTATTTGATGTTGTTTTGTTTTTGTCTCTTTTTTGGGGACAGTATCTCACTGTGTAGTCCAAGCTGGCCTCAAACTTAATGATCTTCCTGCCTCAGTCTCTTCATTGCTGGAATTACAAGTGTACATAAACATCAAATTATCTTAAGTGTTCAAATGCATAAAATTCTAAAATTTATGATTTAAATTTTTATAGATTCCTGAACAAGAAATTATTTAAAACAAAGTTAGCATACTTGTACTTAACATTTTGAGCTTTAGATGCATAAAAACACAATTCCTCTTAAGGAAGGCCGTTAATATCTTAGTTATTAAGGATGCTTATGACTGGAGTTCAGTTAGTCCAAGTTTTAGACTTACACAAACCCAGAACACTTCTCACCAGCAATTATGAAAAACAACAAATGCCATTAAATTTAGGGCTATTTCTCAGTTTCTGGAAGTTGCCAATGACCAGAGATTTCTATCTGATGGTGATTAGATTTCAGACTCCATGGATGGTGCTTATAGAATTTTACAGTAGCTGTCTCAGGGACTTTGAAACAAGAATCTAGTCTTGTGTGTCCTGTGCCTGTGGACTGACATTATTTACAGTAAAATTATTTATTGGCAGTAAGCAAACATTATGTAATGACTTCTTTTTTTGAAAACAATCTATAGGTCAGGTACTGTGCTAAGCAAAGGAAATACAATCATAGCTAAGACAGAGCATATGATAAAGTGAGGTTGATCATATCCTAGTAGTGAAAATTTGAGAATATAAGGGCAGATACCTAAATATTGGGCTTGAGGTCTACCAGTGAAAAACCTACTAAAGGTATTAATTTTTCTTTTTTATTTTCTGAAGTGAAATTAATGACTATCTTGGAGTTGCTGTAGAAAAAAATTAGAGATATTATTAGCAAGGTAACTAGAACTTGTGGCAAGATGCATCGAATGACTTCATGAAACAAAGGAAATAATTCATTTCTCAAAGCAGTTTATTCTGCATTCACTAATGATGCATTTAAAAATGAAGTTACTTTGACATTTAGGACCTCACAATAGGTATCACAGTAAAGCTTGATTATTAGAGTTTGGGCAGCTCCCCTTAACACCAGTCAAGAAACTGGACTGAGTCACACATTGTAGAAACCAGGTAGGCTCATTCCTGCTTTATTTCCGTTTAAAGATATTTTCTGAAGGAATGTTTTATCATTCTGAAAGGGTTCATAAAAACATAGATATTTTACTTCCTGTTTCTCTAGCAAGGGATTTAGAAGTAGTTTTGGTCAGTTAAGATGACTTAGAAAATTTGACTTTCTTTTAGCAAATTTTAGTTTATTGAATAGTATATATAATTAGTTTTTTAAATGGTCTCAACTTAAAGGCAATACTTTGGTTTTTGGGAGTGTTTTGTTTTGTCTTGAGACAGGGTCTTGCTATATAGCTCAGACTGGCCTTGAACTCACTATGTAGCCCAGGCTGGCCTTGAACTCATGGCAAAACTCCTGCCTCAGCCTCCCAAGTGCTGGGATTACAGGTGTGTGCCACACCTGGCTACCAGTTTTGAAATACCTTTATTCTTCTCTCAACACTGCTCTCAAATTGTATCACATCAAAGAATATTGAAATTGGTGCTAGAACATGACTCTTGAGACCTTCACAAGTATTTTATTTTCCTTCTTCCTTCTTCCCAACAGAAGCAGATGGAATTAAAAGCCTTTCAGTTATCTGCTATTCTTAGACAAGTTAAACCATGATCTATGTGCCTCTTTCCAAGAAGATGAGCTACTCTAGAAAAAAAAATATAAATTTGTCTACAGATGTCCTGTTAAAAGTCTCTCTTCAGCCAGGCATAGTATCTTGTGCTTGTAATCCCAGCACCCTACAAGGCCGAGGCAGGAGGGTCACATGTTTGAGCCCAGCCTGAGCAGCTTAGCAAGACCCTGCCCCCCCCCCCGCCCGAAAAAAAAGGAGAAAAAGAAAAAAAACCACTGGGGAGGCAGCTCAGTGCAAAAGCCCTGGGTTCAATCTCGAGGGCCCCCCCACCATCTCTATTCATTTGGAATTGTGTTCATTTTTTCATGCTCTTTCAGGTAAGAGGTGAGCTTTACTCTTTTTTTCCAAATGATGAAAAATGGTATGATTAGATGTAACCATTAAACCATGATTTCTGGCCCAGGGATAATTATCCTGTTTGGAATCATCAATTGGTTGGTCTCACAGAGACTGGCTGTGACCTATGAGCAAAACCCAGCTATATCATTTTGAAGCCTAGAAATTTTGGATATATTGAAGAATTCAATTTTCTGTAAAGACTATGTAGGCAGTAGCTAAATATTATACTTAATAGAGCCATTAAAGACATTTGGCCATGCACTATATTATGAAAATCCCAGAATCAAAAGAAAGTTTAACCCAGAAAGAAAATTATCCCTAATTTTGGGAGATTCTGTAATAAGGAGAGAGAATCAGATCTAGCCAGCCACATCTAGCCTGATAACACATAGAACAACTTCCAGTCAGTGCCTACTGCCATTATTATTGTTCTTTAGGACAATATGAAATAGTTTAATAAACTATAGAGCCAGAGCTTAAGTGTTAGGAAAATGCAGCATTTCTTTAGAGTTGGTTTTTGGAAAACACTTGCTGTTTCAAGGCTTGATAGAGGTACTGGCATATGCCTTCTTCAATCTAAATCAAATATATAACACCTTATGGCTTATCATAAAGAAAAATCTCCAGGGCAAGGGGAGCACTTATATAATGGTTATTGTAACTTCTCTGTAGGGGACAGAAATAGATCAAGTATGTACTTTTGCAAAGTGACTCTAAAATTATAAGCAGAATTCTGACATATATAGCAAATAATTCACATTTAGATTTTTTTCAGATATGTTGTCCATCAGGTCTTCATTAACATAAAAGCTTACTATAGAAGCGCTGGAGATTCATTTTACCTAGCTCGGCAAAAATTTGCAAACTGAATATTCTCTCCTGTTTGTTTTATATTCCCCTTCAGAGTAAACTGGATCTGTCCAAACAAACTCAATTTATACGAAGCAGAAAATCAAGAAGCTATTCTTGCCCATTGAAATCAGCTCTTAGAATTCTGAATATGGAAACTCTGTTATTATCAAATGAGAAATGGTCATGACCATTTGCAACAAGCCACTGTTCTGCAAATCTGACTTAATAGTAACTAAAACCTCTATTCATAAGTGTCACATTTGCATGCACAAAATTCCATTTCATACTGCCAGTGAGTTTTGGAAGCAGGAGTCACGAAATTTTTGAGAGGTTTTTTGTTTTTTTTTTAAATCTATGTAGTATTGGTATGTTACTGAGTAAATAGATGGAAATAAAACATAGTTTTACTTTAAGTTAGTCATTTGGGTGATCAAGACAATAATTTCATTGAGTTTGATATATTATTTTAATTTATTATTTATTAACAAAATTTATGATCTTAAATTTTTATACTAGCTATAAAACATTTAGTGAGTGAGTCCTTGTCTACTTAGAGGCTATTTGTTTTGCTGTAGACTAGTCTATACTACTGGGGGCAGAATATCAAACTCTTATCTAAATAAATCATCATACTGGTATCACTGATAATAAAAATTAAAAATAACTCATGGTTTTAGGGAACTTTAAGGTTTAATTATAACCGTTATGTGGTTTCCCCAATTGATATTATGATATAGATATTTTAAAGGAAGAAAATGAAATTATACACGTACCAACTCCTCACAAAGAATGTAATCATTATGTACTGCAAACATGTACTAATAAAAAACAAAAATTGAAAAAATAAAAGAAAATGAAGTCTCAAGAAGTAAAATGACTACTCCAGTTAAAGATCTAGTTAGGGGTAGAGCCAGAGAGCTATAGAACAATAACCTTCTAGTTCTACTCATGGAATTCCTGCAGGCATTCCATTAAGAAGATTTTAAAAGATCTTCTTGAGAAGGTTGATGATGATTAAGTCTATTTTAGCTGTAAACAAGCTAATCTCACAGCCACAGCCTTTAGATTGAGAATTCTAGTACCAGGGAATATTGTTGATAGCTAGAATGCAGGTAGAAGGGAGGGAAGCAGGATGAATATCTATCAAGACACTTTGCTCTGACGGAGGATCTCCTTCAATGACCTAATGTAGATACAGTCAAAAGGACTGGCCCTGTACCTACCTGCTCTTTTGCCTCTTTCCTCTGATTTCTTTTCTTCTGCTGATTCATATCATAATGCATTTGAATCCCTTCTATTCTGTAGAGCTTTGGCTGTATTCTTTCTTCATGATTTTTGAACCTTAGTAAGTTTCACTATGCAGTTTATGACTGGATAAGAATCTAGAATTTGGGGAATGATGTTTATAGGCATCTAGCCAGGCCCTTGTTTGAAAATGACAGGAGCAAGAAGACTGTTAATAAGTAGTAGGACTGAACAACCAGGAAGGAGGGACTTCAAAAATAAACTTTTAGGGGTGATGGATATGTGCGTTCTCTTGATTTTGATGATGGTTTTACAGGTTTAAATGTCAAAACTTATGAAATTGTACAGTTTTTTAAAGTTGATTATATGTCAGTTATATCACAACTATGTGATAAAAAAGAAACAGAAGCTATGAAAGAAAAAGCACTAAAAAAGGAGATCTTTTTGTCAAAAGACACTACAAATGAAATGAGCAGCAAGTCAACTGAGAAAGAATATATTATCAATAAAAGATCAATGTTAATTAAAAATAATAATAGATCTGGAACCAGAACTTGTTCAGATCTCTTTCCACTTTACAATCACTTTCTCTAGTTAATATTAACAAACACTTTGTGTGGAGACCTTTGAAGACATATACCTCCTAGATTTCCCCACAACACCTACACAGTGGTGAATATATACTAGGGTCACAAAAGTACATATTGAGTTGACGTTGGAACAAAAGAATTCTGCTAGCTGTGCTCTACCAGTGGTGGTTGTGAGTGGTGGGTACAAAGTCAAGGCAATAAGGTCACAGGACTGCATTCTGACCCAAATAGACAGTCATCATGACTGCATTCTCTTGAGACCTCCTGATGTGCTTGGATTTTTGCATATGTAGAGCATAAGTTGATAGAGGGAGTTACTTGAGAATCAAGGCACTTGTGCTTGTTTTATTTCAAGTATATTCCATGGAGTTAGTTATAGTCCTATAAATAATCATCGATCCTCACAGGATGCCTCACAGCTCATATTGTTTCTGTTTTTAAGATGAATCAAGGAAGCAGAGCTGTTGGATTTTCTACCTGAGGCAAATGGATTGATAATGTACAAATAGATGCTCTAAAGAATGATGGGCTAGGAGGCCTTTTTCTGCATCTTTGCCCTTGCCAGATGTGTGTAGAAGGAACATCCTATGACTGAGAGTAAAGATAAAAACCCCTAACCTATGTTACTTTAATACATGAACATCAGCAAAGGCCCATAATCAAAGCTGGGCTGTGTTATCTTTTCTAACCAGAAGCTCTCTCAGGAAAGTACAGTTGGAAAAGCAAAGTAATTTCCAGTTGTGTCTTTGAAGTTGTCTGGTGTGATATAATAGGTGTTTAATACATGCTTTTTAAAGTAGGGAGCAATCATAAAGTGATAATGTAAAAGAACTGTTTGAGCAACTACATTTAAGGTTTTAAAAATGACAAAATTTTTGCTTTCCTCTTTCACTTTATAGTTGTGTCTGTACTCTGATGCTGAGTTTTCTTGTTAAATTAGAGACATATGTTGGTAAAACTGTTATATGTTACATGGTTTTTATAGCATGAAATTTCTGTTTTTCACAAGATCTGTCATTTCCATTGAGTATGTGTATTAGTAATAGCATGTCTATAAGCAAAGGTATTTGGCTCTGTTTTTCTCTATAGCTGGTCAAATAGAACTTGTCACTAATAGCTAGATTTAATTGGTGACTATATTAATTAACTCTACTAATTTTTCCAGTGTTTTGGTCAGGTACTTGCTAGATGGTTTAGTGGATTTATTTGGAATTTAGGCTCTTAGATGAGCGATACTGCAAAAAAAAAAAAAAAAAAGAACCTGGCACACAATAGGTAGTATGCACTCAGTAAATCTATATTGCAGGGATTACATAAATAGAGGAATGAATGACTCCAGATCGTACCATAAAACCTGGAATAAACCAATTATTGACCTATTTTAGAATCATAGACTGTTAGAGGTAAGAGCCACATTAGAGGTCAATCACTTAATCTAGTTTCCTGCTGGGAGGTATCAAATGAATTAGTTCTATTTGCTCTAGAAAATCTTTAAAAAGAGAGATTTTGAGTATTGGAAAAGATCCCAGGTTTCAGTGAGATAATCTGGGGCTCCTTTGCCAGTTATCACTTGCTTTTTGTATGATCTAGGGATAAAATGAGACAAATGTAAAATTGTGGGGTTCACATTAGAAAAATCTGTCTTGTATCCTTCTTCACCTTTAGCAAAGGCCATATACCACATGGCATATGGCCTAGTACCATACCCCATATGAACACAGTCATTAGTCCAGGAATAGGAACATGATTGAATTAGGGACAATTATGGTCTTTTTGTAGGGTTCTTCAAACAAAGTCTGACAAGGCCTTTTCTTTAGTATGGTTCTGCCTTTAGGATCCGAGCTTAGACCTGTTAAGGTAGTAGCCAGTCTCTACCTTCCTATTGCACTGTTAGAGAGAATACAATGACATACAGAGTAATAATAGTATATTTGCATGTTTTTGACTTCTCCAAAATTCATGCTAAATTCACTGCCCAATGCATTAGTAATAAGAGGTAGAGCCATTAGGAAGTAAACGAGACAGAGGGCAAAGTGAAACTGGTGACCTCATTGAAGGGCAGGAAGTAACTACCTAGATTCCTTTTGCCCTTCTGTCACCACCATCATGTGAAGACACCTAGATAGTGCCATCTATGAGGAACAAACTTTGATCTTAGAATTCTTCTTCTCTACAACTGTGAGAACATAAGTTTATCTTGTTTATAAACTATCTAGTCTGGGTATTTTATTATAGCAGCACAAATAGACTGTAAGGTGGAGATCCAAAGCAGATGGAGCTAAATTTCTGGTTCTTTTTAGCCATAAGCAAATTTAACTCCTTTCTTTCATTAAGTTTATTGATACATTTTAGGCATACAATGTGATGACATTCGTCATTGGGAATTTGTACCTTTACATGATATATCTTGGTTCTTATTTTTTCCCCATTTCCCTGCCCTCCCTTCAACACCTCCACACCTCCTTATTTACAGTAACTTTGTTTCCATTTTTTCCTTTTCTCATATTAATTCCATTCCCTTCTTTCCTTTCCCCTACCCTTCCCACTTCCCCTTCCCCTTCAGATCTTTTCTTCCTCTTTCACATTATCAGTTATACATTTTGATCCTTATTTACACTTTCAGTTTCTCACATCAGAGAAACTATTCGGTATTTACACATGTGTGTCCTATTTTACTTAATAGTATGGCCTCAATGTGCATCCATTTAACTATAAATGTCTCTAGTTTCTCATTCTTTATGGCGAGTAGTACTCCATTTTATGGAAAAAAACACATCTTCTTTATCTAGTGTCTAGTTGATGGGCAATTGGGCTGTTTCCAAGTTTTAGCTTTACACATTGTGCTGCTATGATCATGGGTGCACATATATCACTGTGGTATGATTCTTTTAATTCTTTTGAGAAGATAACCAACAGGGGAATAGCTGGGTCGAATGGGACCTCTAATCCTAATTTTTTGTTAACTCCTTTCTTAATAGCAGTTTTCTTTGTTTTAACCTCAAAGTTCCCTGTTAGGGGCTAAGGAAGTTTGTAGGGGTCTATGATTTGGTTACTGAGTTTTAATTAATCTAGTAAGCAATACAGTAAACCAAAAAAACTCATGAGATCTAATCAGAAAACATCTTTATTTTTGCTTCCAACTACCCAATTAGAATGTATTTAGGGCAGGAAGTTCTTCCATAGTCCAGAATGAACACTTGGCAATCCTATGACTTTTCTGATAATTGTAATATGATTTACTACAGCGACTTTTAAGTTATAAATAGAGTAGTGTAGTCCTGAGGTCATCAAAACTTCAAACTTCCCTCCTAGCTAAGGCCTTTGCCAGTTAGAAACCCTACCTTAAGCTTTTACTGGATAGCCATAGTTTCAAATCCTGTCAGGGTCTACACTGGAGATGAAAGGAATAGAGGAAGGGGAAAAGAAGGGCAGGAAAGTGATGGCTTGACTAGTAGGGACACACAAAGGCTTCGTGCTCTCAGTACCTCTTTAAAGCTGCCTTTTCCTACTGGTGACTTTTATGAGTTTTTTATTCATATCTGTCTTCTTCACTCTATTTACTTGTAGTGTGAGAAGTATACTACACTGTCCTCAGCTCCTGGTTTTTAGCTGTTTGTTCCATAAAGACTCTGTAGTTGGGTCTGTTCACCATGCTAGGCAGCCCTCCTGGAGAGGTGTAAGATCACTTCTGTCCCCCGTGTAGCCTCCATCTATCCACTGGAAGTACTCAAGATCCTTGGACAGACAAGTGCAGGCCAGTCTAGCACAGTCTCTTCACCTTCAGCTCTTGCTGTTTGAGTTTTTCCAGGCAAAGGTTAAGACCCATCCATTGTGTTCCCCTAACCTCAGGGGTCATATCCCAGGCTTCCTGAGTGATTCTGTTGAAGCTCCCCTCCTGACTTGCCTCACACATCTTCTCCTTTCCCTCTGTGTTATGTTGGAGAAGGGATACAAAACACACTGTACTTTCCTAAAACCATGCTCAGTAACTCTCCCTTAATTTCTATACTTTTGATTCTTTCATTTTGAATGTGGGATGGGGCTTTTTAGAATCACATGGTAATGTTTCTTTTACAAATTGACAAGTGGGCCTGGAACTTCAAGTTGAATTTCATGACTATATCTTGGTACTTCAGTTGAAATTTCCACTTTAGCAGCCCTTTTAAAAAAGTACATTGTAATTGTAAAGTGCTATACAAATGTAGGGAATTAAGTTCCTTTGCTCTGAAGAGGTACAAGGATGAATGAGACAGAAGAGTATAAAATGTAGCTGTACTTCTTGAAGCAGAAAGAGAGAGATTGCAGATGTATGTAGGCTAGTCTGGGTGACTTTGTTTTGTGTCTAGTTAATACATACATTATTATTTAGTTAAGGTAGAATTGTTGATAATACACAGATTCTAATTTGTTCTGCTCTCCTAATTAAATGAGTAAATGGCCATAATTGAGACAGTAGGGGACAAACATTTGAAATGAAAAATGAGAGTTGCCTATGGAGCCAGTATTCCCCTCTCTTTTAGTACAGGCAGCCTGCAGTCTGTACAAACACACATGTCCATACATTCAAAGTAGGTTTTTGTGATTTTTTTATTTGGCAGTGTGTACAGACTGACTGCTCATCTTGTACCTCACTCAAAGAAATACTTTTTTCACTCTCAGATTGGAGAAATTGATAGAAAAAAGGGAAATCAAATTGGACACTGCACTCATCACCTGGAATCTATAAATCCTCATTCATCTATTTAGTTCATTCATCAGTTATCTTATGAACATCTAGTATATAGTCTAGACACTATGCTGGCCACTAAACAAATTAACAGAGCTTGCAATTTTATAGAGGGAACAAACATTAAGCATTTAAATGCCCAGTTGTAAATTATGTAAAGTGGCAAGAGGAAGAACAAGATGGGGGGCCGGGGATTTAGCTCAGCGCAAGGTCCTGAGTTCGATCCCCGGTACCAAAACAAAACAAACAAACAAAAAAAACAACACACACACAAGATGGGGCTCTTTTTACTTAGTTTGCTACATGGAAGGAAGCATTCTTAGCAGAGGGAATAAAAAGTACAAGTCCCATCATTTGTCCAAGTTTGCAATTCACATGTATTCTTTATTAAATATTTATTTGTCAATAACAAAATGAAATATTACCTTTGATTAGGACATAGCATTTTCCAGGACTATATAGACCTATTCTTCCAAAATGTTATCTCCTTCATATGTGCTTGACTTTTTCTCAAGTAGAGCTTAAAATTTGTTAAAAAAAAAGGACTACTTGAGGAAACATTGTTTATTAGAATAAAAATTTGCATGTAGTATTTTCTCTCAGGGGTCAGTTCTGCCTTCTGAAGTTTTTTTTTCTTCCAAACCCTCAGAGCTCTTGCAGAGAAGTCAGTGTTTTGTTTATTGCTCTTGCTCTTTCTCATTTTCTCTAGTCAATCCCTTTGTTTATTTATTCTGCTTCACAACAGAGGTCCAGTAGGATGAATCAGGAAAGCCTTTTTGGCTAGGAATAGTTCACTAATAAGAATGTTTTCGCCAAATCAAATTATCTCAGGTTTTCTTTAATAAAATAAGGAAATGACAATGGTTATGAGCATATTGTGAACAGAACAATTCGGCTTAACTGCAAAGGGATGGGTTGAGAAAAGCCTGTTTTCCACTGTAATGTAATACTTACCTGCTTAAAGTATAGGGTACAAGGAATATTTGCATTCCAGCCATCAGTTTTAAGTTTTATTTTGATAAAAATGAGTCCCCATATGCTGCATGAAATAGGAGAATAGTGCTAGACAGTGCATTAAGAAGCTTTGTTTCTGATTTCTTTTTGACACCAGTGGTCATCCTTGGGTGAGTCATTTTATGCCACAGTTTCAGTGTTTTGTGTGTGTTTGTGTGTGTGTGTATGACTGGTGATTGAACCTGCAGTGTTTTCACTGAGCTACATCCCAAACCCTTTTTATTTTTAATTTTGAGACAGGGTCTTGCTAAGTAACTAAATTGCCCCAGCTAGGCTTGAACTTGGGATCCTCCTGTTTCTACCACCCAAGTAGCTAGGGTTTCAGTCATGTGCCACCACACCTGGCATGCCTCAATTTCCTTAATAGAGGATGAGGATGGTGATAAAGTCTGCCTTACTAATTCTGAGGATTGTTGGGATAAATGAAGTAATCTTATAATATTAAGGCACTTTTAAAGGATAAAACTTTCATGTTTGAGAATGATTACTGAGTAAATAATCTTAGCCTATCAATCCATTCTCCTCAAGTTCATTTATCCTTAGGCCATTGTTCATGGCATCTTAACCTGTGTATCTGGCTGAGTAAACATTTTATGGCATAGCTTCTATTAATGTAGATATTCTAGGCAGTTATAAATATTAGTAAAATATGTATTTTGAAGCAGAAAGAACTGGATTTGAATTTTGACCCTATTATTCACTGCTAAATGAATCTAAAGGAATTTAAAGTTTTTGTTCTTTAGTTCATCTGTAAAGTAGCTGTGAGAATTACATGATAAAAATTATGAAAATGAACATACTGCCCATATTGTGGCTTTCAATAAATGCTAGTTCTCTTACCCTATAAAGCAAACAGAATGGAACCCAGTATTTGCAAAACAGATTATATGCTTTGTAAAAGATCCAGATGGGCTCATGATTAACACAAATTCAGATTCTATTCAAGTTTTGCTACAATTGCAAAAGTAAACCACATTTGTTTGTACTTGTTTTCTAATAAAATTGTATTTTAAAATATTTTAGCCTTCATATCATATACCATTTTTTACAGAGAACTGAATACAGCTGTTTCATAGAAATATCACAGGAAACAATTTATTGTTATTTTGAATGCTATAATGAATAATTTTTTATATTATGTGGAATTTATGTGGACCTATTTCTAGAAAAGTTTTAAATTGTTTATAAACTTAAGCCCAATAGAAAACAATACAATTGAAAATGAATTTGAAACACAGTAAAGTAAGCAGATATATTTCTTCAGACACTTGACAATAAATGATGTAAAATATCTCTGAGAGTATTGTTTGCTGCATTTCTTGTGGTTCCACTATGGTTTTTCATTATCCTTCTTTGAGAGTGTTCTCTCTGTTTCCCCTCCTTCCCTCCCTCTCCTTCCCTCCCTCTCCTTCCCTCCTTCATTATTTAGAGGCTTGAGAGACAAGGGAGCTTGGGAGGTTGGTGGGAATTGAGTGACCAAGAATTTACAGCATACAAATAAGAAACATACATTGTTTTAGTTGCCTTGACAGTTTTTTCTGAATTGAAAGCATCAAACATAGGATCTACAAATGTGTTGTCTTTTGCCTGGCATATAACCTAATGTTCTTTATCTCTTTCTCTGAAATGTTTTTAGAAAAGGAATGGTCAAACAAATGACTTCAGATTATCTGATTACATGAAAGAAAAAAAAAGCATTTTGATACATAGCTTTTTGTTTATCACTTTAAAATGACTAAATTTCTCTTTAATAGAAGTGTCTCTTGAGAAATGTGTTTAAGGAGGTTTATGGTATTATGGATCATTCAACCTAATAGTGTAATTACCATATGTCATTAATCCTGTTCCTACAGGGAATTTGTCATTTTTTCCTTTTAAAGCCTGAGGGTAATAAGAGCAAATGTTTTTTGACTTTAGCACATTATTCATTTTAAATATAAGTTGACAAGTTGAGAATGTGAAAAATAAGAAATGCAGATGACCAGTTGTTTTAAAAAGTGGAAACCATTAAGCTATTTTCAGAAAGAATGCCCCAACACATCCCTCCCCTGTGCTGGTATTTGTGTAAAATAACTTCTTGCTGCATCTTTTATTCTTAGACTTTGATTTTCTGTGGCTTACATCTTTGCCTGCTTTGCCGCTCCCTATGCCAGATACTTTTTTGGTAGGTTTCCCGCTGCTACCAAAGTCAAAGACTTGAAAAGGAGGGAAGGTTAACATTTAAGTAGCTAATTTAGGAGGAAATTACACATTCATTATTCTCTTGCTCCTTGTTCCTCTCTGAGAAAAAGAGGTGTCATGATCTATTGTTCTTTCTTTCTCTTCCCTTCTTCACATCCTTTCCATTCCAACATTATGCTATTACAGAAGTAACAGGTATTTATTAAAGAATTTCTTTTTTAAAAAAAACTACAAAAAACTTAGAGAAGAAAAAAGTTTTTCATGTACTTCTCCCGGGAGAGAACCACTGTTGACAGTGTTTCTGCATCATGGTACACATCCTTGTTTCATGTTCACGTGGGTTCACACTATGGGACAGTTTGAGACCTGGTTTTTCAGTTATCAGTATACTGTAAATATTTCGCAGCATTAAAACTTCTCTTACACCATCCCTTTAAATGGATCTGTGGTATTCTCCCCACCAAATAAATGTTTCTAGATAGAGATAGAATATAGTTACCTGAAAGCAAAAGCCTTCATGCTCCCAATCCCTGAAGGTGAGTTACAGGCCGCAGAACCCAGGCACAAGTGAGAACTGTGTGTTGCTCATTGAAGGACCAGCTGGGAGGATCAAGCAGAGAACTTGCAGAACCTTGGGGAGTATCTGGACTGCTTCCCTTCTTGCTTTTTCACATCTGGTGCCTCACTCCCATTCGTGACTGAGAAAAACCTTGGGAGAGGCTTTCGCATATCTTACTGCTTCAACAACAACATAGAGATGCAGTTTTTTCTTTTTTCTCTATAGTCATAAGAACAGTAGTCTTCAAGGACTGTTCAACTTTTTTTAGTTATAAATAATGACTCCTGCAAACTTTATAGTATGGGCAATCATTTAATTCTCTCATCCTGCAGGATATGTTTTACATTCCGATCTATTAAATCTCCACTCCAGCTCCATATTCTTTATAGAATGGTATATTTTTCTATAATGATGTTAATCATTCTAGAGGGAGGGAGGCTAAGAGAGTAACTGGTGCACACATCTATATGTGTCTGTGTATATAAATGTTTCTTTCTTGTGTTTGATTTAGTGTAGTCAAAAAGTAATCTGCCATTAGAGTTTTCTGGGCCAGAAATGCTGCAGTGCAGCAGAAACATTGGAAAATGCAAAGATAGTGCATGTTTAGGCGACACGGAACTAGCATTGCATAAATAGTGGATGCTGCAGCTTCCCTGTTTGTTTTCCCCAGCTGACTTGTTCTCGTGCCTGAAGCTGGGCACCTCAGAAACCTGAGAGGAAATGAGCTTTAGTGATGGAGTCCTAATTGCACCAAATCAAAGCTCATTGAGTCAGGAGGTCATTAACTCCTTGTATTTAATTACTAGCTGCTTCATTGACAGAAAATGTCATCAGGCCCTTGTAATAAATCTGCTCCTAAAGAATACATTTTCCCTCTGAATGGTTCTTGTTCTATTATGTGTAGAAAAATCAGAAAAACATTTGGACAATCTAGTAAAACTGGAGGTACCAGCTACTGTGTCCTCAGCTAGCCCTACTATCCCGGGCCTGCATCCAACTCTGGGGCCAGGCCCTGTAGAGGAAACACATTTAATGATTTGTCAGTGAAGTGAGACCCACCTGGGTCAAATCTGTGCTAGGGCTTTGAAGGGGGTTCTTGGTCTAAGTGTTTGTTTGACTGAGTCCCTACCATTCACCCTTGACTCCTCTAACTAAGAGAATTGTATGGGAAATTTAAGAATTTTTAATTGAATCTCCTAACATTATTTTATAGCCCAAGATTTACTTAAGCGCAAGTATCAGTCTAATGGGACACGAAGAACTTACGCAGTATGTTTTCCAAAGAGTGAAATGAATAGACCTTCTGGGATGCTCAGTATTCCTTCAGTTTCCCAAGGCTGTCTTATGAACAATGGAAGAGAAATCTGACACAATGGGAATCAGATGCCTATTGTCTGATTAAAGCATTTTTACATGTCATAATGTTTTTAAAATTCTGTATTCATCTAAGGTCCCAAATGTTTTGTGCCACAAAGTGCAATGAATTGACATAAAGTTTCCCTGACTGATATGAAGTGTTATGCTACAAGTTCAGGATACTTTCTAAGTGTGTATATTTCAGTGTTTAAATTATTACTTAACACTATTTTTCATAGGTATGATCTGTGTAAAATTAAGAGTTTGTGGTTTAATTTCTTTAATTTTTTTCAGAAAGACTGAGATCAAGACAGCTTGCCCTAAAATATTGCTTGTAAATTCTTGACAAGAATTCCATACAGGGCCAGGGATGTAGCTCAGTGGCGCTGCGCCTGCCTGGCAAGCACAAGGTCCTGAGTTTGATCCCTGGTACCTCGGCACTGGAAAAAAAAAGAATTCCATACAAGAATTTTTCCTGCTTCATTCCTTTCTTATGACCGCTCATTATCGGTATAGCCTTGCAATGTTGAAAATCAGTCACACTAGGTCTCACTTTGTGCTGCTTTACTTAAGGCTCAGCAAGAGAATTGCTGTTATTTAATAACTGGATTTGTTCATTGTCACTAATGTGATAGCAGGAATTTGAAGCCATCTGATTTCTTAGATGGTTCTGTTAATTCAGTAATGGCTTCATACTGCCAACTGATGGCTGCTAAGCCGCTAATATGAATGTAGAGGTTTTGGAGAAACTTTTGTTCCAATGATACATGAAAATATGAGCATATTTTTAATCTTCTGGATAATCAGTATGTCTTCTGTTTGTTGGGCTTATGGAATTTAACTTTGAGAGGTTACCACTTAATATGATAGATGCAAATCATATCAGGACCTGTGAACTATTATTTTTCCTCTGCAATTCATTTGTCAGTGATACGATTAAATCTCAAAATTCCTCCAAGATCAGGTAGTGTATTGGAAGAAAGTAAGTAAACAGATTTCATGGAATAAAGTTTAAAACAGAAGAGAATTTAAAAGATCTTTGAATCCAGTATTTTCCCTTCAGCCCACTCCCCTGTTTGAAGGGATTGAAGGCTGCAAGGTTAAAGAATATGTTCTAGAGTACCTGGTCATAGAGCTAGCCAATTGTAGTGTAACTGGGAACCCAGGTTTTCCTAGTCTTGTTCAAGACTCCTTCTAGAAGCTAGAACAATGGAGAACTTCCTTATCCCACAGTTTGCTATGAAATAGAGCTGACCCCCAAGGAAAGCATGCTTAGGCTACTTCCAAAGTTCATGAAGCAGGTGGGTGATGAGAGGAGACCGCTGTTACAGCAGGTCCAAGGTGGGAGACCAAGGACACAGCATTGGTGGGGCTCAGAAGAATTGGTGTAAATATAGTAGACATTTTTGAAAGTCATGATGAAGAATAAATAATGAATTTAAGTACTTAGCCTAGTGTTCAACATATAGAAAATTTTCAATAAATATCAGCTATTGCTAATTATTATCATAGAATTAAAATTCCAAATTATCCTTATGTGGTTCCAGACTATTATTTCCTCATCTTTTGCCACCCCCTCCCAAACACACACCACGACTCCAGTCCTGTAGCCTTCTTACCTTCAAGTACAGCTTGGTTTTTGCCTGCCTTTATGTGGACTGTGGTCTCTGCATTGCTTGCTACCCAGCCCATTGTTCTGCTCAGCAAGCTTCTTCCATCCCTCAAGATTTGGCTCACATGTCCTTTCTGACATGGTGTTTCCAAAGATTCTCAGTTAGAGAATTTATTGTACTGTTTTGTAGTTTTCTGTTTACAAGCTGTCTGCTTCTTTGAGTCACACAAGCTCTTTGAGGGCAAGACTCTTTAAACTCTATATTCTGCGTAATGTCTGGAGAATCATAAACAATAAATGTTTAAGAAATGAGTTATGAGGCCTGCTTTGTAACCCAGCTCAGTCAGCCCTCTGCTTTTCGTAGTTGTGGATTTCAACAATCTGCTGGCCCAGCCTACAAGAGGACAGCCATCCTTTACCACATTTATTCAGTTTCCCCTCTTGCATAGCAAAGAAGTTAGACATTTCACTTGATTCATGAGTGCCATCTGGTGGACACAGAGATAAGTACAGGTGGATGCTTAACTAACCATATGGAAATTAAGATTGTTGCCGTTCATTTTTGTGGAAGTTTCCACTGTTTCTGTGTACATCCCAGAAGTGTACTCAGGAAAAATTTCCTGGTAATTCTTACTTTGTTCTTTTGCGCCAGCTTCTTAATATGTTAAGAAGTTGGTCAATTATGAATAATGTTTGAAAACAATTTGGCTAATAAAATGCAAGCTATTAAATATTGTTTACTTGCTACTGTATAGTAATCTATTTGATTTAAGTTAAATTGATTAAAGTTTTTGAAATTGAATTTTTAAAATGTTCTTGTGACACTGAAGTCTTTTGATTCATTCATTCACCAAGCATTTATTGAGCACCTACCAAATGCTGACATTTGTACAAAATGCTAAAAAATCAGAGAGAAAGTTACAGTATCAGTCTTGTTACAAATAATGTAGAATTGGGTAAGAGAAAAAAAATACAAAATCCATTTAGGTTTTTATAAGAATTCTTTATATTTGCTGACCCATTCATTGAGCATTATAAACATAAACACCAAGTTACCAATTTTATTCATGCCATTTTGGCATGTGGATCTAAAGTGAAATTATTAATGATTTTTTGCTAAAAAATAGAAAAAACATTCAGAATTCACTTTCTGTAGTTCTTATGCCCCATTTATCTGAAGGGTAGATTAAAAAAATATATATAGAACACTGTAATGAACCAGGACATAAACAAAAAAGGGCTAAGGGGAGAAGAACAATCATGAAGTCCATACATTTTTGTTTATAAAAAGGTTAAACATTTTCCAAATCTAGAGAGTAGACATTGTGCAAAATAGCTTTTTGGAAGGAAAATATTGAGCTTCTCAAAGGAATCAGGGTGATTTGGTGTCAGAACCAAACTCTTGAGAGAGGCATGAATGTTACAACCCTCCCTTCATGTTCCAATAATGGCTTTAAGTCAAGAAAATGCTTATTTTCTTTAAAACAAAAACAAAGTGTGAAAGTTTGAGTTTTACTTCAGGAAAATTTCCATCAAATTCTTTTTCATTATATAAAGCAGTAAAATTGAGTTAAATGAGACATTCACTTATATAGCACTCTTTGTTCTTTGATGGTACCTGTTAAATGGGGTATTATGCAATTGAGCTTTCATTCATAGAGTTTTCATTTGAAACATTACTTAGGATATATGTTTGTGTGTGTGTGTGTGTGTGTGTGTATGTACAAACTTAAATATCTCTTTAACTGAAGAAATAGAAAAGACCCTGAGAACTTACCTAGTTCTTGGGAAGGATGCCATTAAAGATATATATAAAGATAAAGATATATAGATATATAGAGATATATATAGATATAGATATATTTGAAGGAAAGATTTCAAATTGAGTTGGCAACTTAATTTATAAATAGCTATTCAAGGGAAAAATGGCTAGCTACTTATCTTCTAAAGTTCTATTAATTTTCACTGTTTAATTGTCTGGATGTGAATATACAATTTGTGCTGGAAAAGAAACTTCTTGTGTGTTTTATGTCATATTGGTATATTTAATGATGTCTTGACTATGGGGCACCTAAATCCTCACAGTTTGTTTTGAAGAAGAATCACAGGTACTACCTTGGAGAATAAAAGGAGATTTATAATTGAGTATTATAGATGACAAAGCTTATGTTTTTTTCTAGTCTGACCATTTCCATGATGATTTATAGCTTTTAAAAGTTGCTCGTCGCAACAAGTCTTTAGGATATAGATTATCTGGGTATGTGATTTAGGATACTGCTCCATAGCATATGTGGGTTTTGGGGGTTTTGTTGTTTTTTGTTTGGGCCATTTTTGAAACACTAGCTCTCACTAAGCAATTCGTTATTTTCTAGGGTTGGAGCAGCTGTGGATTACTATAATTATGAATTTATTATGTCCCTGCTGATCTACTGTGAATCCTAAGTCAAACTTTAGATGTCTCTTTGGAACCTTGTTAATTTTCTCATGATCATATGGTGTCTGACAAACTGCAGTCTTGAGTATACAGAGTTACTTAAGTTATACTGTATTTTTTATGTGATATCACCAATTGCTCATTGTTTTTAGAATACTTAGCAACCTTTTTATTTTTAATCTTACATCACGTAAAGCAGTTGCCTCTTATCTGGCTGCATTTTTATCCATCCACCTCTTCTGAGGATTGCTACCAGGTATAATTTCTAAAATTCCCTCTAACATTTTAGGTTGTAGGGCCAAGTGGCAAGCAATAGAACGCTTAAGAAAAATCTCTGGAGGGCTGGGGATTTAGCTCAGTGGTTCTGCCGCCTGCCTTGCAAGTATAAGGTCCGGAGTTCGATCCCTTCATACCAAAAAGAAAAAAGAGAAAGAAAATTAAAAAAAAAAAAAGAAAAATCTCTGAGGTAAAGCACTTTGTTCTGTTCATATAATAAGTTGTACATACTTAAGTTTTATAATTAAGTTACTTTGTAATACCTTTTTAAATAGTCATCTTTGTAACTATATTGTGAACTATTTCAAAGTCAGGACTATGTAGAACTTATTTTTGTTCACTTGAAACCTAACAGTGCCCCATATATGACAGCACATTGTAAATTCAATATAAACAATATCAATAATATGCACATACATATCTACTAATTTTGCTTTAGTTTGGCCATTTATCTATACCAGGGTTTGTCAGTTTTTCTCTGTGAAAAGCCTTATAGTAAATATCTTGGCTTTGTGTACCATACAGTCTCTATATTAGCTTTCAACTCAGTCCCTCTAGTACAAAAGCACCCATAGATACCATGTAAACAAGTGGGCAGGGCTGTGTTCCAATAAAACTTTATTTATAAAAACAGGTTTGGGCTCTAGTTTGCCACTCTGGGTTTTGCCTTGGCATACTGTATTGAGAAAGATTCTGAGAGTGGATCTAAGCTCAGTGGCAAATAATTTTTTGACAAAAAATGTCACAGGAATTGTTTTTATCCTTTCTATAATTATTTTAAGGATATTGTGACTTGTGCAGATGGTTGACTCTCTTTCTTTGCATTGGGTCCCAAGAAACTCAAAGGCAGTTTTTTGTTTGTTTGTTTGTTTGGTACCAGGGATCGAACTTGGGTCCTTGCACTTGTGAGGCAAGCGGCGGAACCACTGAGCTAAATCCCTGGCCCTCAAAGGCACTTTTTAATTCATCTCTAACAAATAAAAGGAATCTTGAAGTATAATTTTTTTATCTCAACTTTACTTCTAGCTTCATCTCAATTTTAGTATCTTATTTTTCTTAGCCTTGATTTCCTAAGATTTGACTATATAAAATATTTATTAAACTATGAATTTTGCCAAAGAGAAAAAGATTAGTGGAAGATTTTAAGTACACATCTGCAAAACACTGATAATCATATGTACCTTCAGAATTGTAGGGAGGATTAAATGAAATAATTTATATAAAGGAACAAGCATTAGTATCTGGCACATAAGAGGCACTTAATAAATGGCTGCTGTTCTAGACAGTCTGGCCAGCCTACCAAAAAGAGTGAAGCATATTACTTCTGATATTTCCAGCCATCCTCTTAGGTAGGTGGGAAAACCTCTGCCGACTTATATGCTCTCTCTGGATTCCCTGGATTTTATCTTTTAGAACTGAGTCTGTCCTCTTAGGAACTAGTAGACTACACTATATTTGAGGGGTTTTTCCCTCCTTTTCTGTTATGGGAAACTTTCTTCATGGAATAGGACCACATATTCACCCAGAAAGATAATGAGGTAGGATTTGGAGTGTGGGAACAATTGGGTTTCTTTCCTATACAACTGAAAATGCCACTTTCTAGCCACATAGGGGGATCTCCCATATATTTCTTAAAAGAAAAAAACCCATTTTAGTTTTATTCTGCTGACTTTTGGACAAAAATTTAAAAGCTGAGATGAAGGATTTCAGTCTAGTTAGTGCCTATCAGTTGATGCTATTTTTATCCATAGTTCCTTTTATTTAAAAAAAAATCACAACTTTTCTGACTTAAAAGACACCAGACATGTTACAACTGTGCATGTCACAGCAAAAAGGTCAAAATGGTGTAAATTCAACATTTGAGAGAAATATAAAAGGAGCCGTAAAGCTTTACCACTTGCCTATACTGAAGAAAGGTAACAGTGTAGTGGGTGAAACAGAGAAAAAATAACCAATACATAGGTGTTATAAAAGTCAAGAGCTTGTTGAGGTCTAACGTTGTTCTTAGCTAAAACTCTGTATAATAAACACATTGTAATGAAAACTTTTTTTTCCCAGCAACAAATAGAAAGTTATTATTTTTAATCTCATCTGGGCAAATGTAGTGGGTCCCTTTTTGTTTATGTTCCACAACAAACCTAATGGCTGATATCCAGAACCTCAGAGCACAAATTGATATTGAGACCTTTTCATCTATAAATCAACAAATTTTATTCACCCATAGCTCTAACCTAGTCACATTTTTTGAAAATTCATGTCAGTGCAGTATTCTGTCTTTCCTTCTTATATTACCACTTCTTATTCCTTCCTTTTACTTCTTTGCCTGTGAACCTCTGAATCATTTTTCAGATCTTGGCTCACACATCAATCTCTTAGGGAAGCCTCACCCACCATTCCCTGTAAAGGGCTCTTTGAGTCTTTTTGTTATGACTCCTCAAAATTTATAACTTATTATTTGGCAAACTTTAGTCTCCCCATTAGACCATAAGCATCGAGAGCAGGCATGGTTTTTGCCCACTGTTCAATTTTTGAATTCAGAATTCAATTTTTGCCCACTATTTCTCTCTAGCACTTAGCACAGTGCCTGGCACATGGAAGACACTCCATAAATATTAGTTAAAAGGATATAGTTCTAGCCCATGACTGTGTGCCTTGTCATCCAGCTGTTGTCTTGGAGTTGGAGTTGGGAAAAGATGTATTTTTCTTTGTAAGGTCCATGAACTATTTGCCCATTCAAATTTTAAAATGTGTCACTTTATATTTATATGAGCAGGTGCATTCACTGCTGAAATTATAGCTTTTCCACACAATTAAGTATCCCATTTTTCTCTTGCTAAAATAAGATACCTTTTCAAACCCTGTATGCAAAGTTACACAACACTGCTGGCAATGATGATTTCCTTTCTCTTCTGCTGTGCAGTTTGTCACAGCTCTCCAGGATTCAAAATTTTTCCAGCAGTCCTCAGTAAAGGTCAGGTCAATGTTATGACCCTCCCTGGGCATGGTGAAGAGAAAATCACTGTGCTGTCAAGGTGCTTTGCCACAGGTCATTTTGTGGCCTGTTTTATTACAGCTTGCTGAGTTGTCTGATTGCCCACAAGCTGCTGGGTAAGGGTTCCAAGTGCTCCCTGGCATCATTAGTGCTCAAGTTTCATTAGGTTGCTTCAGGGGAAGGCTCAGATCCTGAAGCATTGGTAATTTAACATGATACCAAGGCCATGTAGCAATGTCAGTGCATACAGTCAAGGTTTTTACAAGAATTAAAGATATTTATTTGCCAAACTGAGTCCTAGGAGGTGCAGAAGGACTGTTACTATGAAGCATCTATACCAGAATTTGTTCTGAACCTTTGTAAAAATACACATATCTAGATCTTGTGAAATAACTTCTAAAGTATAGAGTCTGGTGATTCATCTTTTAGCAAACATGTTAGAATATAGCAAAAGTTTTTTAAAAAGCAGATTCTAGAATCCCACCATAAAACATCTTGATTTATTAATATGGAACAGGTCCCATGAATCTGTATTTTTTAAAAGAATTTATGCCTCTCTCCCTACTCCAGGTAACTTATAAGCAGTTAATTAGAGTATTGGTCCTAGAGAAACACTAATCAAGTTTATCCACCTAATTTTATAGAGAAAACTGAAGTCCTGTCTTAGTACCCCTTCCCTTGCGTAGAGCTAAAAAGGTTTCACCATAATCCTGTTCATGAACCTTATACCTGGGTTCAAAAATGGGGCATTAGATGCTGTGTATGTGTGTATGTGCTTTCCTGAGAAAATGGTGTATTACTTACAAAAATTTTTAGTAAAGTTCAAAATGATACAAAAATCATTCAAAAAATTAGGAAATACATTCTCATTTGAGATATAATAGGCTCTGGCTCTGTCCAAACTGGCAGTCCCTACTATTGGTTTCCTACGGCATTAAATAAGATGTGTGCAAAGGAAGTATAAAATAGTATGACATTTACATATTTTATGGCAAAGGAGAGGCAAATATCTGAGTAATGAGAAGAAATACTGGGCTCGATTCTGCTACCTTTCTTTGTGTCATGTAGAATTATCTCTCATAAAATATTAAGCCTGCTTTTAAAACACCCATTCCCCATTTTTTTTTCTTCTGGGCATGCCTACATAGGATCAATGTTAGGCAAACTCACATATGTGAAAAGGATTTGATTCTACTTGCTGGTTGCTCATAAACTGGTGGGGAGGAAAATAGGTGGGTGCATGGAGACACTGTGAAGTGGTCAAGAGCTGAACTAGAGGTCAGATTGAAGGACAGTGCTATGGAAGCACTGGTGAGGAAGCAGTAAGTTTTATTCCGAAAAACTACTTTTGCAGCCCAACAAACTTTCCAACTATTTGATAGCAACATTTGCTAGTGAGTGTAATCTTTCTTTGCCTGTGGGTGAGATATAGCAAACTAAGTTTGCTTTGTTATTAGCCCAAATTGGCTTTGACGGTGGCTGGGAAAACCAGAGCTGAAGAATAATTTAAACCTTCAAGCAGTATAGATATTGGTGTTTTCCTTCACACCAAGTTAAATTCTAGAGTAGCTAATGTTTGTCTTTCCTGATCTTCACTTCCCTGCCTTACCTCTTGTTCCCAGGAGTTTTCCTAGGTACCTGTTTTTCAGTCTACCTCCTTCTGGGTAAAAATCTGATCAAATTGTCCACACTGAGACTGAACATTCTTTATTGCATACTTAAAATATTTGCCTTTTGAGAAGGGAAAAGCTAACATTAGCCAAAAATTGAAGCTGTACTGATAGAACGTCAGACATCAAAGAAAGCTACAAGGGAGAATGATTTAGGAGTGAGGATTCTCTTTGAGCTACTTACATCACACTAAATAAGGCAGTTGCCAGCTCCCTGCACAGAAAGACAAACCTTTCTCCATACCCCCACTGCACATACAAGGAGCCTAAATCTAATACTGGTTTTCAAGGCACTTCCTAAAGCCATGTCAGCTTAGGGACATCAACCCAGCTAGCTTCCCTACCACCCTGGCCTCTCTTCTGCTTTCTGGAGGTACACCCTAGATAGCTTGACAGAAGGCTATGGGGCAGAAGCCAAGTGAGGCCCAGCAGAGTTTCCTGGCACTGCTCCTGTATAAATAGTTCTTGCCAGCCAAGGAACACTTTATCTATGTTTTGGTTACCTCCGTGAGGGGCTGCTCTACTGTTTTAGCTACAGAATTCAACCTTTTGATTAATAACTTATGAGTATTGTATAATTTTTTTGTAACAGTCCCATTGGCTTCCTGAATTCCCAAGGGCATTTTCAGTATTATGCGTGGGACTTTCTAGAATACATTTGAATAATACTTTGTGGAAGTTAATATTTCCCTAGGCTCTCTAGCCCAACAGTCAGAAATGGAAGGGAAATTTATTATCAGTAATTGACCATATTTTCTTTTGAAATGTGAAGCATAGCTCTATAAATGAATATTATTTTGCACTTTTCTTCTATAAATCTCAAGTGTTTAGAATGCAAAACAATTTCTTCTTTCTATAACTGCTGAAAAGATAGGAACTCTCCCATCACAAAAATTTAGCCAGACTGTTTTGGTCAAGTGCTGCTTGTTTGCTCAACAGACTTATGAAAATATCTGCTGGTAGACTTTTTCTGTCCTGCCATCACTCAGGAGAACTTAAATGTGTGTGTATGCGTGCCATGGAACTAGGACCAAGGAACTAGTGTTTTCTGAATTCCTAATTTTTTCCCACAATATGTGTGGTAATTGGGGGTGAAGAATTCATTTGTCACCACTTTGAAAGTACGTAAATATCTTCAACTTTTCTTCAGACTGTCAACAGCTAAAACTTTAAAGTCTTTATAGTTTAAGTGTAGATTTTGACCAAAATAATAAGAAGAAAAAGAGATCATATGGCTGAACAATATGATACCTTGGATAATTATATCTTACTGCAATTCGTAGGGATCTAGAAAAGAGAGGTAATTTAGGTTTTTTTTATGTAAAAGCAGCCCTCTGCAATTAGGAAGCCATGTTATAGCAAGTGGGATTTGAGTTTCATTTTCATACTCTGACAGGCTTGGCGCTACCACATGAATATAATCCCAGGTAAATATGAATTCTATGACTTATAAACTTACTAAAATTTTGTCACATGAGGAATCCCAGGGAATTGTCTTGAATAATATATAACTTAATGGTCATCACTTTGATATTTAAGCTAATTAAAACTTCCTTCCCCCTTTTAAGTAGGTTATATGATCTTTGGGCCCTTCACATACTGAATGTCATGCCCTCTGGAATGATCACTTTGCACACTACCTAGCATTTGCGTGTCTGCAGCTTTGGTTCTCCATAGCAACCTTAAATCTGCTTAATAGCCATAAAATTTCATTTATATGCTTCTAGTTAATGCCTGAACTTTTTCCTAGTGCGGTTTCTTAGAGGAATCATATTTGTCTTCTTGAGACAGAGTTATGAATTCAGGAGCAGGAGATGGTCTCTCAAAGATGCTTTTCTTATTTAAATAACTTCTCCAGGTTAGAAGTGGCAAAGACTAAAAATGGCAAGAAATGACACACTTGGCAGGCACAGGAGAGAAATAACTCTTGCTTCATGTCCTTGGCTGGTGGGCAAGGGCGCTCACTCTGACTTTGTTTTAAAGTGCCCGGAGCCAAAGAACAGCTGTCAAAAGTTAATGATATGTTACCAAAAGAAAGATGGATTCCACAGTGGACCTAAGTAAATTTATGTGTGGTCTGTATGCTGGCTGCTGCCAAATCAGTACACACACTTACCTCCAAGGGCAAGGAAACCTTGCATGCAATGAAATATTACTCCCCCTCTTTTCTGTCTTGCTCTGGCATAAATTCTGAAGGATTGCCATGTTGGTCACTGCTTTATCTTGTGAAAACCTAGCTATCATTCCCTTAGTTACAATTTCCCCAAATTTAGCCCTCTTCTATTTAATATCTGCAGAATTGGTTTCCCGTCATACATCCTGTATGCTTTCCTTTTGCCACAGTTTCCTCACCAAGAGGGTCATTGATTAGGTGCCCTAAGAGCCAGAGCTAACATCTTATTATGTGTGACAGCAGTGTTAAATTTACCTTTTACAGGTGCACAAATCAGCCCCCTTTGATTTAGTCTCCTTTTGATCTAGGCCTAGAAGATTGTGTCCATTTATAATCAACACAGACATTGAAAACTGTAGCACGGAGTTCCAAGTTAGGCAGGTATGACACGCACTGATATTATTTATATGGTTGAATGGAGTTCGAGGAAATCTCTCTGCTCAAATTGTGTGTGTGTGTGTGTGTGTGTGTGTGTGTGTGTGTGTGTAGAAGGGTAACATAAAATCGTACTATTTGAAAGATCATAAAATTCTGAAACTTTTGTCTTGGTAAGGCACTGTAGACTATCCTTGAGGTAAAAGTAGGTATTTTTTCTTCAGATACTTTCCCCAGGTTTTGAAATCTTACAATCTCATCTATTAGTTTTTAAAAGTTACTTTGAAATTGGATCTTATATGAGGACCAACATTTACAATACAACTTATTACAAACTTTATGATAAAATCCATTTCCTGGTTTTATAAATATCTTCCAAATAAGAATTTATTAGAGTATAAAGTAGCTTACTTTCTTTTGAATACCATACCTAAAACTTTATAAGAATTATGTACTATATACTAAATTTTAGACTTAGTAATAAAATAGGACATTTATTTAAAAAGTAAGTAGCACAGAATTTTTAAAATCCCACAACTATGACATATGAAGTATTAAATAAAAATTACAGTAAGATGGGACATACTTTCACAGTTTAAAGACATCACAAGCCTATTTTATTTTAGTCCACAAGAGGCCAAAAGAGGTAGTAATTTTACCTTTGCAAATTTCCAGAGAAAAATACTAAAAGTAATTTAAACATATGTCTAATTTACTTGTGATGTTTTTCAGTTGGATGTTGTATTTAATATCTGTTCTTGAAACTGACTTTTTCCTTCTTGGAAACTTGCAACCAAAATAATCTGTCTGATATTTTTCTTCCAAGTACTGTAGATTAAGTATAACAGCATTTCCTTGTGGAGCCATTTTTGGGATGGTGAATATTCTCTAAAATATGCAGAGATGGGTAGATTTCAGGCTTATTATTAAATATTCAAAAGTCAATTTAATATATTTTTTCAGTTTATTTAGTTTTTCCATTGCTCTCAATGGACCCGCAGTAATCTTTAACTTCCAGTTTTGTAAAGCTGAATCCAGTTTACATATTTTTCTTCTCCATCTGTCACCAAGTTCTGCTTAAGTGTTTATTTGTTCACTTCTCCTGGGCTTTGTTCTACCTGGGGCTGCTTTACCTTATAATCCAATAACCACAGCTCTCTCTCTCTTTTTAAAAAACTTAATATTTCTCTTTTTCTGTTTCAAAAGCAGCTGGTATTTACTGTCCCATTACTCATTGCATAGGCAGGGTTAAGTTATTTAACCTAAGTCTTATCATATCTGTAAAAAACACTGTTGGGGTTGTTGCAAGGATTAAACAAGTTAGTACGTGTGAAATATTTGGTACAGTGCTAGCAGAGAGAAGCATTCTTTTTATTTTATAAAATCTGAAAAATACCGAAAATTATATTTAAAAATCACTGAACATACTACTAAGATCACCGATACATGGTAATATAATTCAACCAATTTTTCCTTATACATAATTATACTACTTTTAATCAGTTTTTTATGTGAATATTTTCCCATATAATTTACTCTTCTTCATAACTTTTCTCTTCTCTCTCTGAATTTTTGTTTTGTTTTTTCAGTGCTGGGGATCAAACCCAGGGTCTCATTCATGCTGCACAAAAGTGCTCTACCACCTAGCTCCACTGCCAGCCCCCCCAAAATGATTTTTAATAGCTGCATTTTATCCATTGCATAATATTCAATAATTTCATTAACCAATTTCTCTGAAAGGCTTTTATTATGAATAATACTTTGATAAACATGTTTGCACACAAGTGTTTGTGCAAACATTCATATAATTTACATACATATAATTTTCCTTATAGGCTGGCCATGGTGACACACATCTGTAATTCTGAGATTACTGTAATCAATCAGTCTTGAGAGGCTGAGGTAGGAGGGTCTCTGTCAGTTCCAGGCCACTAGTCTGAACTATACATATCAGGAGATCCCGTCTCAAAAATAAATAAATAAGTAAATAAATAAATAAATAAATTTTCCTTTAAAAATTCCTAGAAAGACAATTGCTGTGTAAAAGGTGTAAGTTATTTTAAGGTTTTTGTTGCAGCTTTTCATTTTCTATCCAAAAGGATTGTATGATTTATTCTCGAGCCACAGTATAAGCCAGTAGTATTCCTGTCCTTCAGACTTTTCACTTGTCTTGACTTAATCTCATTCTGTTTCAGTGCATCTTAAATTCAGCTTCATATTTTTATCATTCTTTCCTATGAACTCATAGTCACAACTTCCTAGATTGCTTTTCTGATCTTTGGTAAGTACCTCTTACCTCAGAATTGATCTTTTAAATTCCACCAGACTAATTTCCTGATTCTTTTTCTGATCTCTCTTAATTCATCTCCCTAGGGCTGCTTTAGCACATACCATGACTCATGTATTAAGTAAATATATTCATTCATCTGAAGATTCCTATTATTGTATTAGTTTTGTTTGCACATCAAAATTTCATGTTCCTTTATGGTAGAAGCTTGTTCTCCTAACAGTGTCAAATTTAATGTGCTTTACTCAGCAGACAGTTAATAAATTAAAGCTGGGTGGCTGACAGGGTGTTTTTAAAAGATGAATTGTGAAGGCTTCAGCAGCTCTTAGAATACACTTTTGCATCCCTTTAAAATCTTTAATATATGCCAGTTATTTCTTAACATGTCACTATAATAATAAATAGGTTTCTTTTAGCATAATGACCAGTATCAACATTCTACTTACTAAGTTATCATTCTACTTTTTAATTTTTTTCTTCTTGAGTTCTTTTTACGGGGTCTGTTCTAGCTATTTGCTATTTTCTAGACTGAAGGTGGCATGTATTATATAAATGTATGGAAATTCTGTAAGTGCATTGGACATCTTTTGTGCCTTGTCTCATAATAGTTTTTTTACTACAGAGTTAGAGAGACAACATTTTTCAGTTCTAACTGTGACCTTTCTTTCACTTTTTGCCTTAAGGCTTCTCAGCAGTTCGGATAAGTAGAAGTTCCCTGCATGTCCAGGAAAATTAACTCCCCACTACACAATCTTCAATTGAAGTATACAGTTCTAAGGTACAGTCTACAGGACTCCTCAAAGGGTCCCTAGCAGAATTGAGCCCATTGCCAAATTGTGGGAGATTGTAATATTGATTTGACCTTTGGGCAGGCAAGTGATGATTTAGGTTTGAGCTGATTACTTTCTAATAACAGCATGAATGATAACTAAAGATTAAGTGTAGTTCCAATTGCTAGTGGAAAACCATATTTTTATTCTCTGGAATCATGGAAGGAAGTTTTGTTTGGAGGTAAAGAATTAAAAACTGTCAAAAAGTTTTCTCCAAAGGCTACTTAAAAGTACCTGATTCTTGTTTATTGTCATGATATTATACATCTATGGCACAAATTACTGAAGCAGATGGTGGCAGAACACAATGATGAGTAAGATACAGTCCTTATTTCCATCAAACTGAAGAGCTAAAATACCTATACTTACACAAATTTTTGAAAGTCTGTTGGATACTCTCAAGTGTTTGTAAAAGTTAGATTAGACAACATTCACAGAATATATAGCATTTCAGCCAAACACTGAAGGATATGAAGAATTGGCCAAAACCAGTAATTTGTATACTTTCACTCAAAATTACTATGAAGAGATAGAATGATGAGAACATAAAATGCTTGGGAAAATATAAAGTAATACATATATACAGGATACTGATGATGTTAGCAACAATGTTGTTTTTGGAATGGTTAATTTATAAGAATATAAAAATTAGGATTTAAACTTCCAGTAGCAATTATCATTGATTAAGGACTAGGTAAGTAACCCCATATTTTAATTTTGTTTTTCACGACATTTTTACAATCTCAGTAAAATTTTGAAATTTAAATTGTTCTTTGTATTTTCTTTTAACTTGTGGAATAATTCCAGTCTCAGCTAAAAATATGTTTTTGAACATAAGCTCATGCTTGAACATAAGGTAAAACTGCCATTTGAGTATATTTAGATGTCATCTCAGTATCAAAGGGATTTCTTGAAATATCTTGACAAAATCTAATATTTTACCTAGAGTTATTTCCTTCTGTTCCTCCTAAGAATCTTTTCCAATGGAAAGAATTCTACATACGGAGTTATTCTGTTTTAGAAATGAAATCCCAAAATATAGCCCTAATATAGTCAAAGATACAGGCACCATTCCAGGACCTATATCATGATTTTAATTTAGTGTGCTTTCAATAATAAAGAGTACATCAGTATTTATAAAATGTTATAAATTGTAGAACCATTTTCTCTACTTTGTAGGTATCCCAAAGGAAAAAATTATTAAAAACAGATGTTACACTGAATAGCTAGGTAGTGTGAGTTAAAAATAGTTATTCAGCAGTGTCAGAATATTGTTTTCCAGTGCCAGTAGAAAATTGTTATGCTAATATGCTGAGTTCATTTACATTTTGTGGAATAACTTTATTTGTTCTACACTAGCTGGCTGGCAGAGAAATCAAACAATATTTGGTAATATTTTAAAGTGGTAATTTCATAAGCATCTAACTTATGAAGTCTAAATATAAATCTGGAAATAAATAGTGTATGCTATCTTTAGCTATTCTAAGGACTGAAATGTAACTTTTCCGCACCACTCTCCTGCATAATTTTTCCTGAGAAGTCAGTTGTCATTGCTCTGGTAAGTTTTTTTCCAGCCTAAATTGTCCTAAAATTTAAAGGGAAATCTGTGAAGGTTACAAATATATTTTAAAGGCAATTTAAAAAAATTACAATAGTTAAGGGCCAGGGATTTAGCTCAGTAGTTCTGGCGTCTGCCTCGCAAGCGCAAGGTCCCGAGTTTGATTCCCGGTACCAAAAAAAAAAAAAATTACAACAGTTAAGAAAATGGAAACAATACTGAACTTTAGAAAGTAAAATGTGTCTTCCACAACTGGAGTATGAATCCTTCCACATCTCTTCCTATGCATAGTATATGATAATGCTAAATACAATACATAAAAATATATGCTTTACATAAAAAGGATATGCTATCACTGGTACTTTGTTGCTTTGTTTTTTAACTTCATCAGTAATACATCATGATGTTCTTCCTGTCAGTACATATAATCATATCTCATATTTTCCAAAGAACATAGATACTGTAGATACATAGATATACTAGTCTATAAATGAAAAAACTGAACCCTGTTGATCAGCATGTATCAGATTTTATACATATGTATATATAAATATCTGTATGTTTAATTCACATGAATTTTATATCATTTTTACTTTTTTTTTTGTACTAGGGATCAAACACAAGACCTTGCACTTGCAAGGCAGGCACCAGAACCACTGAGCTAAATCCCCGGCCCCATTTTTACTTATTTTTAAAATTGACAGCATTATTTATTTTCATCTTGCACAGCAGGTTTTGAAGCATATATACATTGTAAAATTGTTAAATCTGGCTAATTACCAAATATATTACCTCACATAGTTACAGATTTTGTGGTGATAGGATATAACATCCACTATCTTTACATTTTTCAGGAACACAATATATCATCATTAACTATAGTTACCTGGCTAGAGAATAGCTCTCTTGAAACTTAGATCATGAAATATATATATTTTTGTTTCTGGCTTATTTCATTTAACACATTATTCTTCTGGTCCATCCATGTTGTTCAAATGGCAAGATTTCATTCATTTTTATGGTTACATAGTATTTCATGGGGTATATGTGCCACATTTTCTTTACCAGCTCATCCATTGGTTGACATTTAGTTTGATTCCAAATCTTGGCTGTTTTGAATATTGCTACAATAAACATGGGAGTACAGCTATCTCTTCGACATGCTGATTTCATTTCCTTTGGATTATATACCTAGTAGTGGGATTACTGGAACATATGGTAGTTCTATTTTTAATTTTTTGAGGAACCTCTATACTGTTTTCCATAACGGCTGTACTAATTTGCTTTCCCACAAATGGTGTACAAAGATTCCCCTTTTCTCTACTTCCTCACCAACATTTGTTATCTTTTGTGTTTTATATAATAGCCATTCTTACTGGAGCAAGGTGATATGGTGGTTTTGATTTACATTTCCTTGAAGATTAGAGATGTTGAGCATTTTTTCATATGCCTATTGGCCATTTCTTTGTATTTTTTTGAAAAGTGTCTATTCAGGTCTTTTGCTCATTTTTAAATTGGATTATTTATGTGGCCTTTTGTTTGTTGGTTTGTTTGTATTTTGCTACTGAGTTGTTTTGAGTTCCTTATATATTTTAGATATTTATCTCTTGTCAGATGTACAGTTTGCAAATATTTTTCTCATTCTGTAAATTTTCTCTTCACTTTGTTTCCTTTACTGTGCAGAAGCTTTTTAGTTAGGTGTAATGCTGTTTCTCTGTTTTTGCTTGTATTATCTCTTCTTTGAGATTTTATCCAAAAAGTCCTTGCCCAGGCCAATGCTATGTAGTGTTTTCCCTATTTTTCTTCTAGTAGTTGCATAGTTCCAAGTCCTACAGGTTTTATGTCTGGTGAGAGACAGAGTCTAATTATTCTTTTACATGTGGATATTAAGTTTCTCCAACACTTTTTAGAAGAGACTATTCTTTTCCTAATGTGTATTCTTCGAAGCGTCACTAAAAATTTGTCAAATATAGATATTTATTTCTGGACTCTCTATTTTGTTGTATTGTTTTGTGTCTGTTTTTGTGCCATCACCATGCTGTTTTGGTTACTGTAACTTTATAGTGTATTTTGATTTCAGATGTAATGTGTTGCCCTAGCTTTTCCTTTTCCTCAAGATTGTTTTGGCTATATGAGGTCTTTAGTGATTCTATGTGAATGTTAGAATTTTTTTCTATTTCTGTGAAAATTTTCATTTATACTCTGGAAGAGATGTATTGAATCTACCAGTCAATTTGGGTAGTATGGATATTTTAACAATATTAATTCTTCCAATCTATGAACATGAGATATCTTTTCATTAATTTGTAACTCACAATATTTTAATTAACACAAGTCATAGCCCTACAGTATTTTAAAAATTAAACTATGTAGCTGGGTCTTTGTTTTATTCTACACCCATACCCCATAGGTAATTCTTTAGCAGTTTATTGGAGAAATGTTTTAATGTTTATGAATATAAATTTAGACTATATATATATATATATGCCTTCATTTATTGGCTTATCAACTTTAAACAGTTTGCAAGTGGAACAGGACTGTACTGCAATGACATGCCAAAACCTTGACAATCTCAAGAGATATGTTTTAAGAATTTCAGAACTCACCTGATTGGTTCATTCATTCATTCATAAATTATCATTTAATTTTTTCCATAAAGTGTGATTTAACTATTACTCTGATTCTCAACTAGGAGGGAGAACCATATGCTTAGCCCACCAGAAGAATGTATCAGAGTCTTTCGTAAGGCCTTTTTCAAAATACACATGACTTCCTTCCAACCCTCAAGTAGAACATGCTTACCTGATTGAAAAGTCATTGTGTAGATTTCTGATGTGCCTGAATGTATGTGCAAGTAGTCTAGAAGCAAATAAGCAATTGAATAAAAATCAAAACAAATTAGAATAATATATGTACATATTATATGTATATTATATATAAAATGATAAAGACTTATTTTCAAATTAACAGGTATCATTGTCGTAGATCTAATTTTTTTACTTGTCTCATTACTCCATTATTAACCCTAGCAGAAAGCTCTCCTTCCTATTTCATAAGAGTTCCTATGTGAGTATTAATGAATGTAGAACAGCAAAGCAAAGTAGGGATGTGTATAGCATAGGTGAGCTCATTGCTCAGATGAGTGACTATCTTGTGCAAGTCATGTTTGTATCTAGCAAAATTATTATCAGGGGGCTTTCAGAGTTCTATGGAATAGTTGAAAGTTTGAGTATTACTAACTTTGTGAATAACAAACCAAATCTATCTTTTATACCTTTAAACTTGGTAGAAAAAACTTAGAGGTGTGTGACTCTCTATATTTGAAGATCCATCTTACTGGGTGCAGTGGAGTTTAAAAATCACAATGACAAGGACACAGTTGTCTGGAGGGTTGATGACACAGTGTTTTGAGTTCTCTCTACAGCACCTCAGGGTAAGTGAAAAGCCTCAGATTAAGAAATACTAATGGAGTTCTCTGTTTTATTTGCAGACTGCAGCTGAATATGTAAAATCTCGACTCCCAGAGGCCCTTAAACAGCATCTTCAGGACTATGAAAAAGACAAAGAAAATAGTGTATTGTCTTACCAGACCATCCTTGAACAGCAGATTCTGTCAATTGACCGAGAAATGTTAGAGAAATTGACTGTATCCTATGATGAAGCAGGTATGTTTGTTTTAACATACACACAAAATTTTTTTCCAGGCAAAATTTCTTTATAGACCTTGTTTAAATTTAGACCTTTTGCCAAGCATGGTGGCACACACCTGTGATCCCAGCCTCTGGGAGGTGGAGGCAGGAGGATCACCTCGAATTAGAGGCCAGCATGGGCTACATTGTGAGTTGAAGATCAGCCTGAACACATAGTGAGACCTTGTCTCAAAAAACTAAATAGATACATACATACATACATACATACATACATACATACATAGTCTTTTTCTGAGCTAGAAGTTTAAGGGAAAGCTAGATTCAAAATTATATAATATGGGTTAATAGTAAATTTCTGTACATTTTTAGTGTCAAAACTTTTTCAGGACATTGCTAAAAATGGCTCTTAAATTTCAATTATCTTTACAATTTTGCCTTTTTTTAAAAAAAAATTGAATTTTCTTAACCTTTTATCAACGATGTACACTATTGATCTAATATTTTAAAGTGTTACTTTAGTTTTGAATGCTAGCTGAAAACTTACATTTGATAATCTGAAAGCTATTATTTGATTCAAGTATTTTCTTTTTTAACTACATTTTCTTTTCTAAAGAAGCATTTAAAAAAAAACACTTGAAATTTTAAGCTGAACTTGGCTTTCTTTTCCACAGCAACTAAGATGAAACCAGTCCCCTAATACCATACCAGAGATTTTGGTTTCCTGCATGCCTTAAGTTAATAAGGGAACTTAGTAATGAAATTGTGGACAGACGTCCTTTCAATGCTATTTTTATTATTTATCTGTTACCTAAAGCCCAATTTTAGTGAAACTTAACTTTGTACAATATTACTTACAATTATTGAAGTCTTTAATAGAAGTAAATTTGTGCAGCAGAAATATCCTGATTAAATTTACCATATCTCTCTCTCACAATAAAAGAAGGATAAAGTATAGAAAAACGGATTTCTAATGTTGATAGTATTTATCTTTATTTTAATATTAGGAACTTCTGGATTCTTTTCCACAAGAATGTTTTTAGGATACATTATAATATAAACAGTCTCAATGCAACCCTTGATTTCAAGCTAAGATAGGACACAGAAGAACAGATTTTCAAAAAACCCATAATATAATACTACATTTGCTTAACCACCAATGCCAGTGTTTTAGTTATTATATTGTCTTCACTTTTATTCCACTGTATAAAGCCTTGACATCTCTCAGGCAGGATCCACATTTCTGTCCTTGCCCAATACTTCTCTGTTTCTCTTTTATTATTTTTCTAGACACATTGGGTTTCTTCTGCCTGTTAATTGATTAGTCATTTGGTTGCTTATACATTAGATATTTGTCTTGTTCTTAATAGTCTTCTCTTTAGAAATATTATTCATCTTCTCTCTTATCCTTAATGGAATAAAGTACAGATATGATCAACCTCAATCAGAATTATATCTAAAATATTCATAGCTTCTTTGAGATTATAGAATGTATATGTTTAACCACTTCCTACCCCCATACCCATTTTATAGTGAGAAAACTGAGACCTTACAGACTTGCCTAAAATAACACAATTGCTTAGTTGTAGAACTGAGATGTTAATGTTTTAATTACTAAACAAGCTGTGCTTTCACCTTGTAACATCACAGCGGGGATCTGGAGATCTAGGGATTTCTTGTGGCAGGATACTCCCATTCCTGAGTTCTTGCTCTCACCCTAGTAAGGAATGCAAGGGTGGAGCAAAGCTGACTCAAAGTTACAGATTCTCTAGGTCATCCAGTGCAGAATGTGGAAGGAACTCAGAAAATGGAAGCAGTGTGAAGCAGAGGTTTACTTATAATACTGCAAAGAAGGTGGGGACAAAGCTTTCCAACAAGTTTGCTCAGCAGGGAGAGCTCAAAAGTGAGCGCCTCCAAATGGTGTCCTTGCTCTGCCTATTTTTACAGGGGTTTTAAGCCAATCAGGGTCTTGGCCTTTGTTGCAGGGGCTGAGCTTGTTGCTCAGGTGGGCTAAGGTTTATGGAGTTTTAGGGATTTCCAGTGTATAAAAGTAGGTCTCTAAGAATAACTGTCCTATAACTATGTTTCACAAGAGACAGTTTCCAGTAACCAGGTGGTCATTTTTATAGCTGTCAGCCATGTCACATTAGCCACACCCTACATTTCTGCCTATCTCCCCTTCTTACTGTCCCTACATTCCCCCTCAGATCCTACTGCCATAGGATGAGGAATAGGTAGGAGTCTTGTCTTTATCCCTTTGAGGATCAATACTTGGTTGATTGGATATTGGGTTTGTTGCTAGGGGTTTGGTCTTGTGGGATAATAGGGGAATTTGGGTAGTGTCTTAGTTAATTTCCTCTTGTTACTGAGACAAAACACCTGACGCTCAAAGTTAAGGGAGGAAAGGTTTATTTGGCTCACAGTTTGTAGAGGTTTCAGTCCATAGTTGGCTGGCTTTAAGGCAGGGTGGCATGGCAGACAAGCATCACAGAGGAGAAAGTTCATGGCGGGCAGAAAATAGCAAAGCAAGCAAGAGACCTTAGCAGCGTCTTTCTGCCCCTTTAATATTTTATCTAGGCTACTGGGATTAGGGCAGGTGCTAAACCAATCAGTGGACTGATTTAGTAATCACTCACCCTTAATCCTAGCATTGCACCATGAATCAGTCACATACTCTAGATCCAGCCACCTCTGAAAAAGCCCCACCTATGACCACATGAGGCTTTGGGGGGACATCTAGATAGAATCCATAACAGGTAGGCATGGCAGCCTGTATTAGGAGGGCCAGTGTTGCCCACACAGAGGCAGGTGTCAAAACCAGACTATCAGCTCTAAACCACAAAGCTGCTTGAAAACTGCTTGTTGCTCATAGCCACACAGAGCCTACATTTTCTACCCTCTAAAAAGGGCTTGGGTCTTTTAACCTTCCCCAGGGTTCCCTTATGACCCTACAACCACACTAATGCAAGTTCATTTACATAGTATTTGTTAAATATGTAGCAATGTACTGTACTAAGTAGTTAGAAGAAAGAGGGGAGAGCATTGAAAAGATGGGCTGGAATCTGAGATGCAGAAAACAAATCTTTAATGTCTAGTGAGGAAGCTAAAATATACTTGTATGACCTCTAGGGAAAAATTCCCTAGGAATTTGAGATGAAATAAAATCTGTAATATTCATTCACTGTTAAAATTAAACTGAGATGTGGGGTCAAGTGATAGTGAAAATGACTCAGATTTTCCATGTACTTCTTTAGGAGAGGACATTAGTATAAACGATAAAAAAGAAATGCTGAGAGCGGTTTTGTGAAGAAGAGGAATGCATTTTAATTGATAAAAGGATACAATTAGAGGGCTGGGGATTTAGCTCAGTGGTTCTGCTGCCTGCCTCGAAAGGGCAAAGACCGGAATTCGATCCCTGATACCAAAGAAAAAAAAAAGGGATACAATTAGATACCAAGATGGTAATGGATTCACTCATAACCTTCTACCCCCAATTTTTCCTTCTGTAGGAATAATTTTACAATTTCCTGCATTGTTGTTGAGCAGCTACTGATCTTCAGAGGTACACATGTGCTTTGCATGGCCTTTAAGGGCAAATACTTGGACACAGAATTAGCCTATCAGTAAACTCTGCAACATGAAGCACTGGAAATAAACAGAGGATTGAGAATTAGATTAAAGAATCTAAGTTCCAGGATTTCTCTGTAGCTTAACTAATGTCATCTTTAGCAAATTAATCTCTTACAATCTCTGTTTCTCCATCTATAATGAGCTAATAGTATTTTCTGAGGGTATTATAATAACAATATGTCATGTTTGGGATCATGATAGAAATCAGATTGCAAATGCTGAATTATGCCACTGATGTTGAATGAGAACAGATTAGGATCTTGTGTTTTCCTCAAACCACTATAAAATATTTTTAGTCTTTTCTTAGCATGTAATGTTTGTAGAGGTAGAGAGAATTTTTAAAAAAATGATCTTCAGGGCCGGGGATTTAGCTCAGTGGTTGCGCAGCCTGCCTTGCAAGCACAAGGTCCCGAGTTTGATCCCCGGTACCAAAAAAAGAAAAATGATCTTCAGAAGCTTTGAGAAGTAAAGCAGCATGTATTTGTTAAACCACCCACTCTGAGCTTAGTTTGCCTTTGGTCATTCCTTCACAAGATGATGCAGATTTGGTGGGGGCTGTGTATATATGGATGAATGAGCCTCATTGTATGTTGTAAAATCAAAAGTTTACTGCCTTCTCCTCCATAACTTACATAGTAATGATTTCAATCAAAGTAAGAGGCAAAAATAAGGAAAAAAAATCCTATTTAACAGAAAGATCTTTCATCATAATACAAAGGAATTAGGATAGAAATTTGGTAACAGTGTCTAATACCAGGAGATATAACCTTCCTATACCAAGATACTCATTTGGTTCAACTGCTTAGCTTCTTTCCATGCTATCCCAGTTGCTTTCACTTTCTCACACTCTTAGTTCAGCTTTCCCAGTTTTAGGAAAGATTTAATTGTTAGTTTAAAAATATCCTGGTCTCTAGAGAGGTTAATTTTTCTTTAATGCTCATCCACTGATAAATCAGCCTGAGTGATTTAATGACAGTTATCACCATCTGTGGCTTCTAAACTTCTAAGACCTAATTAATGAAATAGAAATCCTTAGACATTGTTTAAAAGCATTGGCTTAGAACCACCGCCCCTTTTCTGTTTTCCTTCTGTCTGTAAATAATGTGTCCCATCCACAAGTTCACTATCTAGCAATCTGAAATTCAGCAAAGAAATGAGGAGTAAGTGAAAGCCACAAACTGCATCACAGAATTAATGGACAATTCCATACAGTAGAGGATGTATGTATTTTTATTTTATGTAGTTCTGACTAGTTGAGTTATATTCTCCAATGTTATATTTTTTAAAGTTTTTTTTTTTGTCTGATGCTAAGTGTTATACTTTTTGGGAGTATAGGATGCTGGGGAGTGAACCCAGGACTTCATGGATACTAAGCAAAGTGCTATACTTTAATTGTAGAAATAAGTAAAAGATGTAGAATAATATAATTAGAGAACAGTAATTATTAGTAATCTTACCTTTATAAACATTTTGGTATATTTCCCTTGTACTATGAATTTTAAAACTGTGGTTGGTATCTTGTAGTTTTATGTTTTGCTGTTTTCTCTTAATGTTATTACATAAGTACTTCCTCATTTCTTTCTTTGTTTTTTTTTTTTTTTGGAAGGAAAAACAAGACATGTCCTTTTATTAATGGAACATCCAAGGTCTAATTAGACATATAAATGTTTTAGTACATACGAATAGGATACTGGGATTGTTGAGGTTGATACAAACAAAAGCAATAGACCACTGCTGCACGACATGGTGACTATAGTAACAGTGGACTACATTCTTAAAAATCACTAGAAGTTTTCTCACCACAAAAACTGGCAAGTATATCGAAAATGAATACATTTATTTAGCATCCCATAATGTACACACATTTCAAAACATCATGTCACAACACATATATACACTTTGTATTTGTCCATTAAAATATTTTTAAATAAAAGCAACAGAATTGAACAAGCTCACGATATTTTTTCACAGCTACTATTTAAAGAAACCTTTTGTTTCCCAATGAAAAGGTACTTAAACACAAAGTAATGAAATGTTAGTTACATTGATTTGATAAGTATATGTTGCATACATACGTTGAAATATCATCCTGTAATCCCCAAAATGTATAATTATTATATGTTAATCAAAAAATTTTTAAATGTTTGAAGAAATATAAATGTTAACTACCCTGATTAGATCATTACACACTATATTTGTGCATCAAATTATCATACTCTACCTTACAAATTTATATAACTTAAAAATCTCTTTAATGGATAACTTTTTAAGATTTTTAAAAATTTTTTATTAGTACACATTAGTAACACAGAACACTGTGGTTTATTTGGGGAAAGTGGTATGTGCATATAACATACCTTGATTATTTTCAATCTCATCACCTCTCTCTCCTTTCCTTCCCCCTCTCCCTGATGACTCCTTTCCCCATCTCCAAAAGTTTACCTTCTAGTTTTGTCATTTCTCAACAGATAACTTTTTTTTTCTTTTGTGGTAGTGGGGATTGAACCCAGGGCCTTCACACTAAACTGCATCCTTGATCCTTTAAAAAATTTTGTTTTGTTTTTTGAGACAGTCTTGCTAAATTGCCCAAGCTGGGTTCCAACTTATGATCCTCCTGCCTCAATCTCCTAGCGTGCTGGGATTGTAGGCATGCACCACCATGCTGGGCTTTTAACAGATATGTTTTTTTTTTTAACATTTTCATATTTTATTCGTACATTGTAGGAATACAGTATAATGACATTCATCATTGGAAATTTGCACCTTTACATAATCTCTCTTGGTTCTTATTTTTTCCTCCTTCCCCTGCCCTTCCTTCAACCCCTCCATCCCTCCCTATTTACAATGGAAACAAAGTCTTTGTAAGTACTTCCTCATTTCATTAAAATTTATTTATATAAAAATAATTTAATAGCTATATAGTATTTTATTTGAAGTAACCATTCACTAAATATTCACTATGTTGGACATTTATGTTTTTTTATTTTTGCTTTGCTATTGTCCATGATATTGTAAGAAATATGGTGTGTATTTGTGTACATTTTGTATTACTCCAGAGAATAGATCTCAGAAAATGTAAGTTTAGAATTAGAATTAAGTGGAGAAAGGGGATGATACTTGGAGCAGTGACACTTAGAACGGCAAAGAATGAGCACAGAGTAAATCCATAAAAAGCTTTTATCAAGTCCCCAACATTGTACCACATTCAAAGTCTTATCAGCATTCACAGACTCTATACTATAGAGCTCAAATCATTGAAGTTTATAATGGTGACCTTGATTTACAAGAAAAGGTTCAATAACGTTTATTATATTCTGTATAGAAAAACAGGAATTGTGTAAACCAGTGCCTTAGTCCATTCAGGCTGTTATGAGAAAATACCACAGACTTGGTGGTTTATACACAATAGAAATTAATTTTAGACAGTACTAGAGTTTAGCAAGTTCAAGACTGGAGGTCAACAGTTTCAGTGCCTAGAAGGGCCTGCTCCTTTGTAGATAGCCATCTTTTCCCTCTAAGATGGCAAAAAGGATGAGGGATTTCTGGGGCCTCTTTTCTGAGAGCACTATGGAGCTCTCATGACCTAATCACCTTCCAAAGATCCACCAGCCAGTATCATCACTGTGGTGATTAAGTGTCACCATATGAATTTGGTGGGGGTGGGACACAAACAAACATTTAGACAATAGTAACAATGTAGAAAAATTTTTATTCAAATGGTTTGTTTTGATGATTATAGTAATAAAGATGTTTTGTGGTATAACTGGAAGAGGATCTGGAAACCAAAGACCCAGATTATATTCCTAACTCTGCTGCCAACTAGCTATGTGACTGTTAATAAGTCTCCAAGCCTTCCTAAAGGGCATTTTCCTATAAATTGACAGCATGAGCAGGATCTCATAGATGTCTTCCAGTTCTGAAACTGTTTCTAGTCTCTTGATAATCGAAAATTGAGGTAGCTATTGTTTCTGCTGTTGATTTTGTTTGCTTTATTGCTGTTCTTTCTCCTCACACAATCCATGTAATTTGTACCTAATAAGTGATTTTAAAAAGACCATCACTAGGCTTTTTAGAGTATTTGCATATGAATAGACCTGGGCATACTTATGTTGGTGGGATGAAGATTGACATAGCAAAACTAGGTTTGGGGTTGAACCCCTGGCCTCATGCTCTACCACTGAGGCAAGTGTTATATCACTAAGCTACATTCCTAGCCTTAGATTCTTTTATTATTGTTTATTAATGGTTAGCAAAATCAAGAGTAACATGTGAGGTGTGCTTTGTATTTGACGTATTAATGTTTTTATTTGAAGTAAAGTATAAGTTAATATATATTTTAATAGATTGGGCTTAGCACAGAGAAATTTCCAAGGAAAGTAGTGACATGATTTAAGAAAAAATTAAAACAACGTTTCTCCTATCTCAAGAGAGTAACATTAACCTAAATACTTACTATTGTTATACTGATGAAAGTTGAAGGGTTGAAATACCAAAAGAGGGGATTTTTCTGCATGTTCTTTATTTTTATGCTAGTATATTATTATGTTTCTTTAATCTCAGATTCTATCTTTGTTTTCTATGTTTAAGCATAAATAACTTTAAATTTAAAGTAACTTTAATATTCTCTTGTTAAGGATAAAATGATGGTACACACATAATCCCAGAATTCTGGGAAACTGAGGCAGGAGGATTGAAGATTCAAGCCCTGCCTGGGTAATTTAGTTATTTAGCGAGACACTGTCTCAAAATTAAAAATTAAAAAGAAGGTGGAGGTAAGGACTGGGGCTTTAACTCAATGTAAAGGCCCTAGATTCCTTTCCCACTACTGAAAAAAACCAAAAAAACAGGATCAAGTAGTATGGTTTGTAATGCCTTGTGTTGGAGGGAATTGTGGAGAGAGTAGCCCCATTTACTTGAGAATGATATTCTGTGTTGCAGACTCAAGGGCCATAAACCCTGGGAGCAGGAGTCTGGAAGTAGGAATAAGGGCTGTGTACTTTTCCCTCTAGAAAGCTGAGTGTACCACCTATAGTGTGTGGAATGCTCAATGGTAGCATCTTGCTGCAAACGTTGAGAAAGTTGCCTGAGTTGCTGTTTAGATCTCCTGCTTCTCAGAGCTCATCTCAAACCAGCAAGGGCTCTATTTACATTCTTACAGTTCACTAGAAACCTGTGTTCTTTTCCAATGAGCACATGGTTTAACCATGTAGAAAGAGCACTTACAAGTAGACCATGAACCAGATAGTGCAGATGACGAAAGGAGAGAATTCAGCTGGCTGTTTATTGTGTTCATTTGAGCCTCAGTTGAAGATAGGGACCTGCAGAACCATTTGCAAGTGTCAGGCAGTCACATACACTGCCAGAGGAGGAAAGAAAAAAGGGTGCAGCATTCATTTTTTAGCCTGTGCTTTGTGATTCCCTGACATAGCTCTATGCTAGAATTCCTGAGAACTGAGCCTGAGCAAAGCTCTCTGCTGTGATGTGCTCGTTTTGGCAGCACATATACTAAAGCTCTCTGCTGTGAAGACATACCCAGCACTGTAATGTGGTTTTTGAAAAAATAGCTTTTAAAAAGAGTAGGCAAATGTGCTATTAGCAATTAAGGACATAGCTGAAGGGTTACCTCACATTGAACTTATTTTAGTCTTAAAATAGATGATACCTGAAAGTTACATTTGTGTTTTAATTGAGCCATTAGTGTCATAGTAATCAGTGATCTCAAAAGAAAAGCCATTTACTGTCATGGGGAAAAAATTGTATGTACATCCAAAAACCAAACCCAGGAAAGAAAGTGGGACTTATTCAGGGCCCTTCTGGATTTCCTGAGCACACAAAAGAAATTCAGTAAAAAACATTTGTAGGGAATTCTTTACTCTAACAAGTAGTTAATTTCTCACTATATTTCTCAAATGGGTCCTAGGGGAAGAGGTGACGCTAAGGTTTCCTTACTTCGTATCTTCAATCAGGGCCCCAATTCTGAGTTCAAAAGATATCCCCCAGTGACTTGCTGACAGGAAATGGAAGATTTGGGTGGAAGGTAAAAACAGGAACCCCTTCAAAAAACTTAAAAGTTTAGTATTGACTGTGCAACATCTGACACTAGCTTTCAATTAATAAATTGTTTTATTTTTCTAATCGAGTAATATAAATATATATTAGAGCACTTTTAAAATATGGAAAAAAAGAAAGAGTAAAGAATAATCTCTAATCTTATCACCTACACATATCTGCCATCTTTGGAACATTTGCTTCTGTCACTTTTCTCTGCTGGGTTTTAATTATTTATGCCCAACTTTGTATCATTTAAAAAAACTTAACACTGAAATATTTCTTCATGTATTTATAAATTATAATTTGTAATGGCTGTAGTATCCTATTGAATAATATGCTATAGTTACCATTTCTGTAACCTTTTAACATTTTTAGTATGGTCCATTTCTTTTGTTCACTTTTGAGCACCATTCACTGTATAGAATTTCTGAAATTGGGGGGTATTTTTTATCCATTAAAAAATGAGAATAGGTTGATGAACAAAAATATTTGGAGACTTTTTAATGCAACCAAGTTTTAAAATTAATTTTATTGGTACATTTTAGGTATACAAGATAATGACATTCATCATTGGAAATTTGCACCTTTACATAATCTCTCTTGGTTCT
>NW_004624730.1:38892601-38924548 GCF_000247695.1 Heterocephalus glaber
AGCAGGGGAAAAGAACTTGACATACAGATAAGTGAGGCATATGGGACTCCAACTAGCCGTGATTAAGAAAATCTACACATAGACTTTTAATTGTTAAGATTCTAGAAACCCTACAGAAGAACAAAGTTCTACAAGCAGTTAGAGAAAAGAAACAAATCACATAGAAAGGAAAGCCCATCAGAATCACAGCAGACTTCTCAATGCAAACCCTCAAGGCAAGAAGACCTTGGAGTGATGTATTTCAAGCCCTAAAGGAAAACAGTCTCCAACCCAGATTGATGAACCCTGAAAAACCATCTTTCAAATTGATGGAGAAATCAGATACTTTCATGACAGAGAACACCTTAGGAATTTCATGAATACCAAACCAGTTCTCCAAAAAATTTTAGACAATATCCTAGGAAAAGACAATGAGGATCACAACCCCAGGAAGCACAGTAGAATGAATCCTTCAGGCACAATAAGAAATTAAACGCAAAGGGGGAGAATCCAACAAAAAGAAAAAGTCATGACAATGATAAGTCAATAAGTATCACTTATAACCATCAATGTTAATTGTCTCAATTCACCAATCAAAAGAAATAGACTGGCAGAATGGGTCAAGAAGTAAGATCCAACAATGTGCTGCATACAAGAAACACATTTGATTCAAAAAGAAACTCATAGACTGAAAGTTAAAGGGTGGAAAACAATACTCCATGCTACAGGACCCCCCAAAAAAGCAGGAGTAGCTATCCTCTTTGCAGACCAAGTAGATTTCAAGTCAACACTGATTGGGAGACAAAGAAGAACACTACATCCTTGTAAAGGGACCAATCCAAGAGGAAGAGATGACAATCATAAATATATATGCACCAAATGCTAGTGCACCCAACTATAGAAAACAAATACTAACGGACCTGAAAAGTCATATATGCACGAATACAATAGTAGTGGGGGACCTTAATACTCCACTGTCACAGATAGATGAACTAGACAAAAAATAAGCAATGAAATACTAGAACTCAATCAAACAAACTTAACAGATGTTTACAGAGTGTTCCACCCTACAAAATCAGATTCTTTTCAGCTGCACATGGTCCTTCTCCAAAATACCACATACTTGCTCATAAAACATGTTTAAATAAGTGCAAAGGAACTGAAGTTATCCCCTGTATATTATCAGACCATAGTGTGATGAAATTGGAGATCAACAGCAAAAAACCTGCAAAAATTTCATAAACATGTGGAAATTGAACAGCACACTTCTGAAAACCAATGGGTCACAGAGGAAATTAAAGAACAAATCAGAAAGTTCCTACAATTAATGACAATGACAATGCAACATACAGGAATCTATGGGCCACAATGAAAGCAGTCTTATGAGGGAAGTTCAGAGCAGTGAATACTCATATTAGGAAAACAGAGCAAGCTCAATTAAACAACCTGATGCTGAACCTCCAGCTTCTAGAAAAAGAAGAGCGGGACAACCCCAAAGCTCATACAAGTGAGGAAATTATAAAAATCAGAGGAGAAATCAATTCAATGGAGACTAAGAGAATGATACAAAAAATCAATGAAGCCAAGATTTGGTTCTTTGAAAGAATAAACAAAATTGACAAACCCTTAGCCAGGCTTATCAGAAAAAGGAAGGAAAAGGCCCATATCCATGCAATTAGGAATAAAAAGGGTCAAATTACAATGGACCCAGCAGAAATCCAGAGGATCATCAATACCTACTTCCAGAACCTATAAGCCAATAAGATGGAAAACACCAAACAAATGGACAGATTCCTGATACATATGAATTACCAAAGTTGAATGAAGAAGACCTAAAAATTCTAAACAACCCAGTATCAATCAATGGAACTGAAAACGTAATTAACAACTTACCAAGTAAGAAAAGCCCAGGTCCTGATGGTTTCACTGCTTAATTCTACAAGACATTTAGAGAGGAACTACTGCCACTACTGTTTAAACTCTTCAAGGAAATTGAAAAGGAAGCAATACTCCCAAATTCATTCCTGGAAGCAAGCATCACCTTGATCTCCAAAGCAGAGAAAGACCCAATCAAAAAGGCGAACTATAGGCCAATCTCACTAATGAACATAGATGCAAAAATCCTTGATAAGATACTGGCAAATAGAATGCAGAAGATCATCAAGAAGATCATACACCCTGACCAAGTGGAATTCATCCCAGGGATGCTGGGATGGTTCAACATACGCAAATCAATCAATGTAATACACTGTATCAATAGAGCCAAGGACAAAAACCCTGATTTTCCTGTATTTCTTGGAGACACTGGATTACATTCCATGGGTTGGTGATCAAAGCATTGTTTGTAGGTGCCCATTGGATCATAATTATTAGAGTCTCAAGTGAGGTTTTGTTTTGCCCTGTTTTTATTTGTAAGGAATTATGTTCTAACCACCAAAAATAATAGAATTGTTTTACTATAATCCTGTTCTTTATAGCAGTGGTTCTCTTCTCCAATGGATGTTTGACAATGTCTGGAGGCATTGGGGTTGCCATAACAAAAGGGGAAGCACGAAGGAGGTCTGGTGATATCTAATGGGTAGAACCTAATGATGTTTCTAAACACTCCATAATTTTTCCCCACAACACAATTTATCTGGTCCAAAGTATGAATAGTGCCAAACTTGAGAACCTACTTTAGAACAGTAGTTCTCAACATTTGTTGCATATGAGAATCACCTTGAGGGGCTGATGCCCCGGTTGTATACCAATGGATTAAATCAGCATCTCTGAGCAGTGGGGCTCATGCAAAAGTATTTGTTAATCTTCCCAAGTAATTGTAGTACACAGACAAGATTGAGAAATGCTACGTTAAAGCAAAAATTTTGAGAAAGCAAGCCTAGTTTCAACATCATCCTAAGTAGTGTTTTATGAAAGTACATAAAAAGATCTCATTAAATGAGCTTTGACATATTAGGCAGTGTCCCATCACATTATTATAGTGAAGCTCAAATGAATTTTTTTTCTATTCTCTAAATCAAATGCTTAAAACTTGAAAAACTGCTATTCTCATTGGCATATTGTAAGTTTGTTTTCCTCTGGCTCTTTCTGTCTAATAAAGTATGTTCTTTCTTCATCTAGCAAGTGGAGATAATAAGTGTTTATTGCTTCAGTCAGTGGAGTTCTCAATAACCTTTAAGGTATTTATCATGGGTCATTTGTTTTCTTTCAAGCTTTTTTTTTCCTTTTTTTTTGGGTACCAGGGATCGAACTCAGGTCCTTGCGTTCTGAGGCAGGCGCTGGAACCACTGAGCTAAATCCCCGGCCCTCTTTCAAGCTTTTAAAAAAAGTATCTTTATTATTTGATGAATGAATATTATCATGTTTATCTACCTGGATTGATATGCTTTGCCAAGGAGCTAAAATATTATTACAGTGTTTTATTGATAACTTGGCCCTTCATTCCCTATTTTCTCTCACCAAACTCTTAAAATTCACGGATAGTCATTCTAAGCTTTAAACAGATAAATATTCTCTAAATATTATTAATGTATAATTTTTATTTTATTTTAGATGCCTGCATTGATGGCATAGGTTCTCAGGAACATCCCTCCAGCCTGAATAAATGTATCTCATAGCTTTTGACAGTTATGATAGATTGAACAGTGTTTGGTGATGTATTGTACAGTAAAAACTATACAACTTAAACAGCAGATGCTTGTCTAGTATACCATAAAACAATCCTCTTCCATGTTTGTATCAGAGTCTCTATGGAGTCTAGCTCTGGGTACCCAGTAATACCCAGAATGAGGTACTACTCTAGATCACCATGGGACATGTGAATTTTTAACCTGCTTTTGTTACCTAGGTAGGCCCTGTAAACCTGTCAGGGCCTTATAGAAGGCAATTAAGTCCTTTATCTTTACTGACTGTCATATTATCTATAAGAATCTGTTGAAATGTAACAGTGAGGCTGTTTTGGGTCAATGGAGAACAAGAGTGTGATTCTGCAAAGGCATGGTGTCTAGTTTGGATGGATGTTGTGTTAGAAATAGAGGAGTAGTAGGCAACAGAACTAGGAAGTGTCCTGGAGCCAGGTAGGTAGATAGAAAAATGTCAAAAGTTGGTAGGTGGTTAAGGATAGACTGTTTTAGGTTACGAAGCCTAATTCCATTTGTGAACTGCCAATAATATTAACATTATTTGTCTTAGAATCAGCCAGACTCTTAACTAGCTTTTCCCCATTGACAAGCCTGAGAAATCTTGCTAGCAAGAATTTAACTGTATATAAAAGTGATGGCAAACTACATAAACATATTTCATTATAACCAAATTTGATATATACTTAATTCAAGTTATTCTTAGTTGGTTCGTAGCAGGAGGCCAATCTAGCAACAGTCTTTATAAAAGGAAATATATCATGAGGATGTCAGAGTGAAGAGAGGCGTCTCACTTGTCTACATCTTATTTTCTCAGTATCATCTTCAAAATTTTCAAAAACATATGATTCAGGCCTTGGAGAGAGTGTGTACAAGGGAGAGTCTTTCACGGGTAAGTTTCTTTAGCTTCAAATAAGTCTGGCTCTGATCTGGGGCTTTTTCTTTTTCTTCTATAAAATTTCAGAATCAGACAAGTGAGTTTTAGTAAAATTACTTAGACAGTTACTGTCATTTCTCATAGTTATATAGGAAGTATATACTCTGGTTACATTTTAGACTAGGTCATAATACCCAAGCAAAGACATAAATGACTGATTTCAAGATTGAATTGAAGCCAGGATAATTATTCATAGAAGCCTACAACAGACAAGTACCTAGTACCAATTGCTGGCTATCTTCTCCAATCCAAAAGTGAGAATTGATGACAAGCAAGAGTCTAAATTGTACAGCAGCAATTAATCCTGAGGTTTTTTGAAGACAGCAGATTTCTAGGCGTAGGAAACCCATAGTAACCAGAAATCTGGGCAGTAAGGGTCTGTCTTGTAAGCCTGGTCTAACTGGACTTGGCCCAGCCAGCCAGCTGGAGTATCACAAAGGAGCTCTGCTACTGAGGAGGGAGATGGCCTGAGCAAGACAGGGAGTAGGTCCAAAAGTTGGGCCCAGACCCAAATTTGGGGACACAGCTGGACTCTGAGGAAATGTTGGAGCCTTGTAATCAGTGCCATGTTTCTTGGATGGTGAGTAGCAGTTCTTCACATAGGCTCAGGATCCAAGCTTAGATTGGGCCTGTGAGCGTGGCACTCAGTAGGATCAGCTGTGGGAAGCAGAAGCTAGGACAGGACTAATAAGTGCTTTACAACAGTGGTCTTCAGAACAGTGTCCGTGTATCTCCTAAAAGAATTTTGAAAACAGGATACTCTTCTGAAATATTCATAAATTTTCCTATAAATTCTTAAGTTTAGATAGTTACAAAGAATGTACTTTCTGACATATTTTATGTTATATATGGGATTTAATTTTTTTTTTTTTCTTTTTTTTGTGCCGGGGATCAAACTCAGGACCTTGCGCTTTCGAGGCAAGCAGTGGAACCACTGAGCTAAATCCCCTGCCCGGGATTTAAATATTTTAATCAAAATCTTAGAGCTGCAAATTTATGTCAGGTTTTGGGGAAATGACCACTACTTAGCCTAGTTGTCAAAGACAGTCCTTACTATCAAATAAAAGGGCCAAAATATTTACTTTCTATTTTTAAAAATTCTTCATTTTAAAACTGTAAGTAGAGATATTAAAACAATTCTCTGTAAAAATTATCTTTCCCCTGACTTCTAATTCTACAATAGAGAGATGAATGAATGGGTGAATAGGTAAAGGGATAAATAGAATAAAGAAAGGAAGGAGGGAGGGAAAGAGGGAAGGAGAGAGGGAGAAAGGAAAGAAGAAAGGAAGGAAACCAGATGGATCAACATCTAACACCTTTCTGTAAAGTGTGTCAGCTAGATGAAAGAATGCACTTTGGCCTCCAGTAAGTTTTTACACCCTAAGAAATGCTACATAGTAAAATTTTTGACAGGTATGAGGGATGTTGTTCTTTTGTAATGTAGGAGGAAGGCAATTATGAAAGGAACAGTATGGAGGAACCAACAGAGATGTCAGCTTAAACAGAACCAAGTTACAGAAGAAAGATCCAGGGAATGGGATTTGGAAATTGATTTTATTAAAAATTAATGTTATTCTGCCTTCTGGGAAGTCTTTTGGTATCCCTAGGGGTAAAGATAAAGAAGGCAATGCTAAAATTAATCATTCTTTACATAGCTGAACATTAGAGTTATGGCATTTAGGGGAAGATTATCTAGATAAATTTGTTTTGATACATTTTTCAATATAGGGAGACATATGTGGAAATCTTATAATGGTGGCTAGGCTCTCATATTATAATGTGTTCAATAATATTTCTAAGTCTAGTTAGACTGCTGGAATAAGTGTTTCTAGTGTAACCCAAACTGGCTTTAAGCCCTAGTTTTTAACTATATAACCTTGAAGTTACCATAATTAATTAACTTCTCCAGTTCAGAGTTTCCTCTGTAAAATTGGGTTCATAAAGCATGCATGGTGCCTAGAGTGTATGATTGCCTTAAGATTAAATTACATAAGATATGTGAAAAAGTAGTATATAGGGATTATATACACAGACTTTTCTTTTTGACTTATTATTTTTGGGTAAGGGAAGGAATGGAGTTGCAACTGAGGACATGGAAAAGATGTGATAAAGTCATGCCAGGAATGCCTTCTGAGTCACCTCCTGGCATTTCTCAGAATTTGGGACAAGTTTCTCAGTATTACAAAGCATAGGATAATAATGAGGCTTTATTAGGGAGAAGGAAACGTTACAGGACTAAAGTCAGCAAGGGAAGATCTAGGTTCCCAATATTCCAGCAGTGTGAGTGTCCATGGCTGGAGCACTATTTTGAACACATCATGGTGTCTGTATACTGCAGAGAAAGTATTCCTTCATATTTCACATTATTTTTCATTTTTATAAAGCAAGCATCAAGAGTGTCCTTCTCAGTGAAGGGAAACGTAAACTGTTTAGGCTCCAAGCAGTATAGATTTAGGCACCAGCTTTTTATAGTTGTTATACATGAATACCAGCTTCCCAGCCACTGGTGACCTTGGGATTTGTGAAGTTGTTGCCCTCCTGTGGGAAGGAGGAAAGTCCAGTACTGTAGGAAGCTGAGTTTGGTTGCTCTTTTGTAGGAAACTTTGCAAGACTCTGGACGTATCTGGTGCTGCTTTAGTACTAAGGAGTCAAGATATAGTAGAGGAGAGAAGAGGACCAATTTCACATCACTACATAGGGCTGTCCTGATATTCCTTAGGCACATAGAGAATTGGCACATTGCTTGACAAGGATATAATGAGAGCAACTCTGAAAACTCTCATAAAAATATATGGATCTTCATTCAGGGGTATTGTTATTCATGTGATTTGCTGTCTCAGTTACTGTTGCTGTGTAACAAACCACCTCAAATTTGGGAGCTAAAAAAAGATGGTCATTTTCTTATGCTCATTGGTCAAGGCATAAGGCTTGTCTTTTTTCCTCCATTTGTGGGGCCTCAGCTGGGAATACTCAATTGGGTAGGATGGGGGAATCTATTTCCAACTTAGCTTCTTCATTCGTATTTCTAGCACTTTGGCAGGAAGGGCTAAAATGTTGGGCTTTGGTGGGTCTGTTGGACAAAGTGCCTATACTTGGACCTGTTAGCATGAATAACAAGCAATAGTCAGATTTTTTTTTTTTAACATTGTAGTGCAGTGGGAGTGTCCTAAGAGGTAATGTCCAGAGAATGGTCATTCCTGGAGAGCCAGGTGGAAGTTGTATGGCCTTGAATGGGAAGTAACTTCTATCAAATTCTGTTGTAGAATTAATAAAACTGCCTAGATTCAAGGGAAACAGACAGAGACATGATTCACCTCTTTCAGGGAGGAGTATCAAAGCATTTGTAGTCATTTAAAAAAAATTTGTCACCCTAGGATATCAACTTCACTTTGTTTCTTGGTTTAAATTCTGAAACTAAAAAATCTAATTGGCTTAGGTCAGTCTTTGGATTGAATTCCCTGGTCCTGTCATTGTGGCATTAGGGACAGGCTCATACATTTAGTAGAATTGCCCTTTCTGCAGCCTGGGAGAAGCAGATCTTCTAAAAAGAGATTCATCCTTCAAAGCTGTGCTCCCAGTGACACACATCCTCTAACCAGCCCTGCCTTCTAACAGCACATTTAGCTGTGAACTCATCAATAGATTGATTCACTGATAGGTATTGCACCTCCGTGATTCAAACACCCTTTCAAAATCTCCACCTCTGAACACATGAGGCTGAGGGAACATTTTAGAAGCAATGTGGTGAAAAAGGAGAACCTGGATAAGAAAAAATGAAGAGGGAACGCCATGGGGTGACTGAAGCTCAAGGTAGGCACCCTAACCAGCTTGCAGAAACACTGAAAGGAGATTCTACAAGCACAAGTTCTATTAAAAACATAACATTTGAGTGATTGATATTTATATGTCATCCATAGAAAGACAAGGCTTGGAAACATTAAGTTTAAGGAGTGAATGATATCAGAAAATCAACCATCTTCTAGAAATTAAATTTGACCTTGATCAAAATCAAAGAACGATGGAAACATTTCACAGCTGCTATAGATTTCCATCTTGTAGAAGCAGATGTTAAAAATCAGATTTTCTTGGCCTTTAGTTTGTCTGTCCCATAATAATAATAACTAACCACACTGAACTCTTTCCTCTGAGCATCTGCGGGTAGTAAGCAACGGGGAAATATAGTTTTAATTTTGTTTACAGCTACTATAACAGGCACTAAAAAATATGTCATGTTTTTTAATCTTCTTTTCTGCTTGAGGAAACTACTTCATGGGGAAATTAAGTGACTTTATCAGGGTCTCAGGACAGCTTATGAGATTAGAATATCCTATCTTTGGCTACCAAAGCTTTTTGAGGAGCCACCATTTATGCTCTACTAACCCGCTTCCTCTGCTTTTATAGAATTTATAGTGGTAGTATAGTTAGCCAAAGATCTATAAGATTCTTTATGCATGAGAAGAGACTAGGGAATATCTGATTTCACAAGCTAGTTTTGTGTATCGCGGTTCTTTTAAGTTCACTGTAATACTCCAGTAATCAAAACTTTAACTAGAAAAAAAATTGCTATAAAAGGGGAAAGACGCTATTCTTTTGTAGAAAAGTTCAAACTGTAACCAACCAATTCAAAACCCAATAATACTGATTAAAGTGAATGTTATTCACATCTCATGGCAAGAGGAGAGGAAAAATAGACCGAAACTGAACAATCCATCAGGAAAATCTGACAACCTTAGTATAAAGGACTTCAGTGCTTCATATTGAAGTCCCATCTTTTTTATCAGTACCTATAAATTTTCCTTTCATCTTCTTTGGTGCTGTAAATATAATATGATAATTGCCTCCAATAAATTTCTCTGTAGTGAGAAGTCTTAGGGAAAATAATTTGTGTATTTCTTATCTATTAATATTCTAAAGTAATAATTTTCACACTTATAGAACCAATAATTTCATTTTATACAAAATATTTTTATTATTGATTTACCATTCTGAAATGAAAATCATAGACAATATAATCTACCACTATGTATAATGTTTTAAAATTCAATGAGGTGCCTTAACAATATAAAGGGGGAAACAAAGGGAAAGTAATACACAATAATATTAAATATAATATAAAATATTCAGGTATTAGAAGTCATCCTGAATTTTAGATTCTTGCACTTAGATGCTGATAGTATGTATCTTCATAAGTACAACAGCTACAAATGCAGATTGACAGTTGGATGACTTTGGCAACTCAAAGTAAGTGAAAGTACCATTGAAGTGATTTTTCCAAGTGCAAATAAGCCTGTAAAGTTCTAAGCAAAACAAAAGTCCAAACCCCCCTTAATTTATACAATAGTTTTTATTCCTGAAAAATACAGTGTATAATAAAGCCATTCCAAAAGTACTCTTTGTTTACATATGAAACAGAAGGCTCCATGTGATTATAAACAGGTTTTTTTCACCTCTGTTATTTGAAAATTGTGTGGGATGTGGTAATGTCGCTGTTTTATAGGACTGTGCCTCACATTGCAGAATCTCTTAATATCCTAACCCCTGCCAAATAAACCCCAGGTGGCACCCCCAGTTATTGTGGCAACCAAAAATGCACCCATAAATATTCAAAACGCCCCCATTCAGACTATTGCTCTAGAGTCTAAAAAAAAAGTGAAGGATTAAGTTTAGGTAAGAGATGTGACTCTTTCTGAATCCATTTTGAATGGTTTTTAGTCACAATATTCAGAGCCACTCATCTCATTTTTAAATGGGAGATATAAAAACATAGAATCTTTTTAGGAAAAAGAAAGATGGTGATGGTGTAGATATAGCACATTAAATTTACTGCTTTCACAAAACCACTTGAGTTTTCTCAAGAATCTTTAAGAAGAGTTTCTGTGGGTATTTTGATTTAGATCTAAAATGTCCCCTGAATGTCTAATGTGTGCAGAGATGGAGCTTTTGGAAGGCGATTGGCTCAAGGGGGTGCTCTTCTTATCAGTGGGTTAATCCACTGATGAGTTCATAGCTGAATATGCTGTTAGAAGGTGGAGACTTGGTGGGACTGGGGATGTGACCAGGAAGGGTGTATTCTTGTTCCCAGCTGACATTTATTGAATTAATGACTGAATGATCCGTAAGGAAAAATACTTGAACATCTAGACAGCTTCTGCTCACAGGTTGCTTCTGCATTATTCAGAACATTTTGCTCTGTCTTGATGAACCTGACACTGGACATGAGACCAGTGATTCTCAAATCAGCATGCATAGAATCACCTAAAGGCCTGAAACCCAGATTGGAGTGTCTGACTTAGTAAGTGTAGGGTGAGCTCTGAAATTTTGTCTTTCTAACAAGTTGTCAAGCAATATTTTTTTATTTAGTACCAGGGATCAAACTTGGGACCTTGCACTTGCGAGGCAGGCGACAACACCACTGAGGTAAATCCCCAGCCCCTTGTCAAGCAATATTGATGCTACTAGTCTGGGGTACAAACTTTCAGAAGCACTGTCCCAGATAATACCTGATGGGTGTGGTTTGTACAAAAAGACAGTCATGGACTTTGGTATCGGATACACTACCAATCCAAATGTGCTGCTGAGGGAATTTCAATTATACTGTGATCAGGTGTGGGAGATAGTGTCAATGAAGAGAGCCACAGATAATAGTTTGGAATTACTTTTTGTTTCTTTGTTCCAAACAACAGAAATACTCTTTAGTTAATTTAAGCAGAAAAGAAATTTGTTGGAAGGCAATTGCATAGATCAAAATTTTTCTAGAGATCCTAGAGAACCAGGTTTGAAAAAAACATGCAAGAATAGAGTCTGCATACCAGAATAACAATTAAAAAGTCACCCCAAATAGTCCAGTAGAATACTGCTTCTGCAGTCTAAATCACCAACATTGGGTGCCATACACTATTACTCCTTCTACTAGCTGATACAACCACTGTTTTTAAAAATTCTTTCCCATCCCTGAAACTTTTCACCTTTAGTTCTAAATTCACAGGTTAGGGTGAGGCAACCCATCCTATCTGGCAAGGGAGGCTCATAGAGTGAGTATCTAGACTTTTCAATTTCTGTATCAGGAGGTAGATTTTACCTCCACAGGTTATTAAAATAATAAGAATATACCAAAGTATGACACCATCCATTGGAAATGACTTTTCAATTTTTGACCTGGTATGAAAGGGAGAATGAAAATCCTGTTAGCAGAAATGTAGATGGTGACATAGGAAACTAGATTAGAAAACCATTTTTCTGTGAATGTCAGTTGTGGCTATCAAACTGCAGATTGGTTTTGATAATAACTCATTTTCATCTTTTTTGGGTTTTTTCTTTTTTTGGTAGCAGGGATAGAACTTGGGACCTCACACTTGTGAGGCAGGCGATGGAACCACTGAGCTCAATCCCAAGCCCAACTCATTTTCATCTTAAGGAAAACTTTAATATAGTCCTGAGCAAGACAGAAAATTCCAGGTCTTGGTGGCTAGCCTAACTCTGGCTTTAAAATTCTCTTGATGAGATGTTGGCATGTGTGTTGGAGGTGGGAAGGATGTCAGTTGGATAAACAAGAAGCAAAGAAATGGGTATATTTTGCAGTTTTCTTTTTCCTCTGTTATAAAATGCTTCCTTTCTTCTAGATTAAATAAGGACAGTTTGCTTTAATTATCTCAAAATCATATGGGGCCTGAAGAACCTCCTGGATTTTAGAACAGCTGAGAATCATGCCAAAAAGAATCCAAGTCTCATACACAAGGAAATACGTTTGATGAAAAAACCTCAGAAGAGAATATCACACATCCTATTTGGAAAATATAATAGAAGGAAAGTAATATGTAGCTAAAAGCTCCAGTTACACAAGTTACTTTGAATATACAAGTAACTTTTTTTTTTTGGTATTGGAGATCAAACCCAGGCCCTTGCGCTTACGAGGCAGATGGCAGCACCACTGAGCTAAATCCCCGGCCCTACAAGTAACTTTTACATTCAAAACAAATAACTTACTGGAAAACTTTCTCTTTGTTAGAAGACATTTCCACATTCCAATTTCTACATTAAAAACAACATAATGAAAGTGTCCAAACTTGTATTGAAATGACCATAACCACCATGCTTATGCATAACAGGATTGATTTTTACCTGAGACTCACTGTTGCAGTTGTTTACAGCCAAAATCTGTTCTAATTATTTAGCATCTGTCCCTTGCTGGTTGATAATGTATATATTATCACCTCTGTTAAAGTATGTATTTACTTTCCAACTAGCAAAAGTATATATAAATTAATAGAACAAGGACAAAAAAAGTACAAAATTATTTAATCTCATGTGGTTCTTAGCATTGTCATTCTTATACCTCTCTCCCCTTGTGCTCCTTTTTTTACTTTCTGCAGCAAATCATAAAAGTTACCTTTGCATGACCTTCATCAGGGTCACAGAATTCCAAAGGACTTTCTTGAGGAAGATTTTTGATAGGCACTTTTCAGAGCTATCTGGGTAGACTTGGAGCCACTGGGTGACATTTTAGCAAACTGAGCAAAAATAAATAAATTTAGTGGAAGGAGAAGAAAGTCTGTTAAGCATTTCTTTGGTGTAAATTTTTGTGAAATAAGAATAAATACTGACCAATGGCAAGGCATGGTGGTGTACACCTGTAATCCCAGCACTTGGGAGGCTGATGCAGGGGGATCACTGTGACTTTGAGACCAGCCTTGTCTATATAGTGAGTTCAAGGACAGGCTGAGCTACATAGCAAGATCCTGTCTCAAAAAAAGGGGGAGGGATTAAATGTTGACCATTAGGGTATATCACTTTAACACAGTGATCATCTATCAAGGGTAGAAATTGATATGATCTTTGTAAGCCTAGAACTGTTGGACTAACTTAAAGATTACTTCATAATTGTATTTATTAATAGTGAATTACAAAGATACATAGCAAGTTTAAGAAAAAATAAATGCTGGTTGCAGAAACAACCATGTTTTTTTAATGGAGGCCACTCAAAGTTTGACATAGTTACTACCTCCTTAAGCAAAAACAAATGAGAGTTTGGTATAACGTGCAGTAAAGTGTAGAAAAACTAATAGTAAATTACATATTTAAGGACATTTTATGTGCCTATACTTTTTTTGTGCATTTTGCCTATAGTAACTCATTGCATTCTCATTGCATTTCTCCTATGAGGAAAAAACATGTTCATTTTTATAGATGAAGAGACTGAAACATAGAAAGATTAAGTAACTTGCTCAAGGTTCCCCTACTTCAAATGACCAACCCACTTATAGACAGTTTGATTCCAGAGCCAATAGTCTAAGAAAGCATAAGAATCATATTCTGATTGCACTTAATAAGCCATATTTCACCACTCTAACTTGCCTACTGATTGTAACATACATTTGTGAATCCAGATAATTGTACCATAAGCCCCTACCTCAGGGAAATATGAACCTTTTAAACCTAGCAGTTGTTTCCCAGAGTGCTGTTTCCTAGGGTATTGCTTCACCTATGCCTATTGTTTTCCTTTAGGCCTTCTTATTTTGTTCCTGTGATTACTGCTGCCACGCCCTCTTGAGAGATTGCTGCTATGGCAGTCATAATTTTTTTTAAATGCAGCTACCTTAATGCTCCTATTGTGACTCTAGAAAAAATATAACTTTGTATAATTCCTAAGAGTTCAATTGAGATCACTTAATGACTCTCAGTAGTTGTGCTCACATGTGTGGTTTATGATGGTGGTATCTCAGAGGCATCTATAATTTGGGTCATTTTCCTGTGTTCAGAACTTTACCAAGAACAAAGCAGAAGTACTTTCTTTGGCTCACCAGAGGTGTACTTCCCAGAATTCAGAGAGAATGTACAGCTTAATGCTACCCTAAAAAGATAAACTGAACCATACCTCTCACCATACACTAAACTAAAATCAAAATGGATCAAAGATTTCAACATTAGAACAGAAACACTTAATCTACAGGAAAATAAAATAGTTAAAATTCTTTAAAATATAGGTGTAGGCAGACTTTCTGAATAAAACACCAGTTGCACAAGAAATAATATCAAGAATCAACAAGTGGGATCACATTAAATTAAAAAGCTTTGGCACAGCAAAGGCAACCAGCAAAGGCAATGAAGTAAAGAGACAACCTACAGAATGGGAAAAATTTTTTCCAGGTACTCAACAAAGGACTAACATCTAGAATATACAAAGAATTCAAAAAATTAGATGCCTCAAATTTAAAGACAATCAAAAATGGGCATCTGAAATGAGTAGACACTTCTCAGATGAGGAAATACAGTTGGCCAGTAAATACATGAAAAAATGTTCAACACCACTAGCCATTCAAAAAATGCAAAGTAAAACCACTTTAGGATTCCATCTCAAAAAAAAAAGTAGATTGCATCTCACCCCAAAAAGAATGGCTGCCATCAAGAAATCAACCAATAGCAAATCCTGGTGAGGCTGTGGGGAGAAAGGAGCCCTTTTCGTTGTTGGTGAAGGTGTAAACTGATTTCACCAGTATGGAAATCAGTATGGAGATTTCTCAAAAAACTAAGAAATAGAATTTCCATTTGACCCAACTATTCCCCTTTTAGGTGTCTTCCCAAAAGAGTTAAAAACATCATAATACAGCAATTTATATGTACCTATGTTTATATAGGTACATATATTTATAGGTACCTAAACATAGGTACCTATGTTTATATATTTATATGTACCTATGTTTATGTAGCACAATTCATAATAGCTAAACTTTGGAATCAGCCTATATGCCTATCAACAGATGAATGGATAAAGAAAGTGTGGTATTTACACACAATGGAGTACTACTCTACCATTAAGAAAGATAAACTTGAGGCGTTGTCAGTCAAAGCCAAGCCTCCCCAGAAGGCAGCTGAAGAGGGGTCCATTTAGTTCATATAGTCCTTTGTGAGTGAATTAATTAATTCCCCAATAAGAATAAGATGCAGAGACAGTCATCAGTGTCACAGCAGCATCAGAGCAGGAGAGTTGGAACCAGAGCTTCAGAGCTCAAGAGCTTCTTGTCCTCTATTCCTTCAGCAAAAACAGCAAAACAGCTACTAAAAGGTTACAATGTTCTTTAGTTCACAGGAGTTATAGTGTCTTATCAGCTTGCTAAGGCATAGTGAGACTAAACACCTGCTATACGACCTTGGTCATCCCTCACATGTGTAGCTAAATGTGTTAAGTCATTCCTAGATAACTGTGGTCCATTATTCGCATGTCTCTGAGAGTGGAATTGTGTCATTAAGTGTGCTCAGATGCCCTCAGACACCTGGGCTTTGAGTATAATGAGAAGTGGTGCCCCACAGGCATTTATAGGAAAATAGATGTACCTTGAGATCATAATGTTAAAAGAAGTAAATCAAACACACAAGCTTGTAGCATATCATATTGTTTGTCATATATGAAAAATTTAATAGGAAAGAGAGAAAGAAAAAAGGTAATTATATCCTAGGTATGTTTTTGTTGTCTCTGGCTTCACTGTAATATGGTGTGAGAGCTCATTTTGCAGGATTTACATTTCTTTGGATATGTTTGGGCCTTTGTTGTTGGTTTGAGCATGGTCTGCTCTGAAGAAAAGAAAATAAGTTCCTAGAGTGGGAAAGACTATGAAGATGGAGAGTGGCTCAGTGGTGGCCTACATTTTGGGGGGAGGGATTAGAACATGATGTCTAGTGGGCAGAATGTTTTGATTTGGGATAACAAAAATGACCTAAGTTTGATTGTGACTATAGTTGTACAATTCTGTTAATGTGCTGAAATCTATTGAATCTTGTGTTTTAAGTTTGTGGATTGTGTGGTATGCAAGTTTTTAGTTCAATAAAGTTATTTTATTAATTTTAAAAATATATCCTCAGTGGAGTAATTTTTAAAGATATACCAGAGGAATACACCAATTAGATAGAATAATTTGGATTGATTTCAGGATCACTGGAATCATTTTTAGAAACTTTTTCCCAGTAGCACTGTGTAAAAAGTACATTCTTTAATAGATCATTGGATTTTTTCCCCCTTAAGCACTTTCTATGACTCAAAGATATACTAAAACTTATTTAGTCAGATTAAAGGTTATGTTTGCTGCTTTCTTTGGGGAAATGTTAAAAGCACCAGATCATTGAAAAAGTATTGATATTACCTCCTAAGATTCAAGTGGATTTTAAAGTCTCCTTAAGAATTTAATTTCAGGAATGTGGCTTGAGTCTACTTCACATTTAAGATATAAGATCCTTTGTAAGTAACTGAAATTTTTGATTAAGTATAGTAACAATAATTGTTCTGTAAGTTGTTATTCTAAGAATTACAGGCCAATTATTTAGCCTATTCTCAAAGCATGCTATGGACTAGATTGCAAGAGAACACCCAAGGAACAAAAAAACTCCAGGTTTTTGTTTTTTGTGGTACTAAGGATTGAATCCAGGGCCATCACTGAGCTACACCTCCCCTTTTTATTTTTTATTTTGAGACAGAGTCTCACTAAGTTGCCCAGGTGGGACTCCCAACTTGTGATCCTCCTGCCTTGCTTCCCAGAGTTCTGGGATTACAGGTGTGCATCTTGATGGCTGGTTATTGCTATAGTTTTAAAGCAAATAAAATGAGTTTTTCTCAATGATAGGAAATTATATGAAACTTGTTAGTATTTATTTATATATCAGGCTCAGCCATTAAAAATGTATATTGTAAACAAGTATGCCAAGCATTTCTTTTTCCTTCCTGTCAAAGCTTCCCTAACTATCAGTGTCTTCAAGGTCTATTCTCCCTCTTATTAGAATTTATGATAGCAAAAGCATCTTCTCAACTATTCCTAACTATATATGAATTTAATATCAACTCTCCCCAAGGTATTTACATTTTAAGTTTTTCTCATTTCTTCACTCAGGAAATATTTATTGAGCTATAAACACAGTACTAGTTTCTATGAGGGAAAAATGAGAATTAGATATTAAGGTACCTTTTAAAGTAGCATGAAATGTATGCAATTAATTGTCACCTAAGATTTTTTTAAAGTGACGCATACCATGAGATGTACATGTTTCCTGAAGTTTAGGGAATAGAGAGCCTTCTTAAGCTCAGAATAGGAGGATACTATGGAAAAAATAGGTATCTAAGAGGGTAGCACAGTACAGTAATTAACAACAGGGGATCAAAACCAAGCCTTGCCTATTTGTTTAAATTCTGACTGTCACTTACTGAGTGACCTTGGGCAGGTTTCTTAGTAAGCACCATGTGGCTCACTTTCCTGTTTATGAGATGAAAGTGGTAGTATACACTTCTGATTCTCATGTATTGAATAAATTAGGGAATGAGAAGCACTTAGAACAATGTAGACTTTTGTTTTAAAACAAACAAAATTAACTTTGTAGAGCTATTATTCTTTAAACGGGGCCTTGGAAAAAGGATAAATAGGATTTCAACATGCAAAACTGAGTCAAAGTGAAATAAATTTCAGAAGGAGCAAAGATTAAAATAAAACCACAGAAGTACTAGAAGAAACTAGATAATTTTTATTTATAATTGCATATTGGAGAAGGCCTTCCTAGGTATGACTGTAGAGTCAGAAGGTGGAAATAAGGAATTGATAAATTTACAAGATTTATTAAAAGCATCAATTAACACTAAAAATTTTCAGAGCTGACTAAAGGTGATCAACAAAAATAAACTGAAGTACGAAGTGTTATATGATTTTTAAAACACATATACTTTGAACCTAGAACTATAAAAATACTAGCAGAAAACTAGGGGGGAAATTTTCATAACATTGGATTTGGTAATGATTTCTTGGATATGACATCAGAAGCACAGCCCACAAAGGCAAAAACAGACAAATCGGACTGCATCAAATTTAAAAACTACCCATTAAAGGAAAAAATCAACAAAGAAAAAAGGCAGCCTACAAGGTGGAAAAAAATAACTGCAAATCATATATCTGGTAAAGGGTAGTATCAGCACTTAGAAATAATTCCTACAACTCAAACCATAAAAAAAAAATGACCCAATTAAAAAATAGGCAAAGGATCCAAATAAACAGTTCTCCAGAGAAGATACACTAAGTGACCAACAAATATCTGAAAAGATGTTCAACACTGCTAATCACTAGAAAGAAATGCAAATTGAAATCACAAGGAGATATCATTTCACACGTTAGGATAGCCACTATCCAAAAACCAAAATAAATATTCCCAGCATGTGGAAAACTTGAAATACTTGTACACTGCTGGTAGGAATGTAAAATAGTATTACCACTAGAGAAAACAGTATGGAAGTGTCTTAGTTACTTTTTCATCACTGAGATACAGTACTCAACACCCACAACTAAAGGAAGGAAAGGTTTATTTTGGCTCACAGTTGGTAGACATTTCAGTCCATAGTTGGCTGGCTCCCAGGCAGGGCAGCATGGCAGAGGAGAAAGAGCAAGGCAGGAAGGAAGCAGTAAGGGATCAAGGGAGAATGGGGGATATATACCCTTCTAGGCCATGCCCACAGTGACCCACTTCTTCCCACCAGATTTCACGTCCCAACATCGCACCAGCTATAAATCCATCAATGGACTTGTCCAGTGATTAGTATCACAGACCTACAATTCAGTCACCTCCCAAAAAGCCCCATCTATGAATGCATGAGGCTTTAGGGGGACAACTAGATATAAACTGTAGCAGGAATTTCCTCAAAAGATAGATTTACCATATGATCTAGCAATTCTACTTCTGGATGTATATTCAAAAGAATTGAAAGCAAGCTCTTAGAGATATTTATATAACCATGTTCATTGGAACATTATCCATAGCAGCTCAGAGCTAGTAACAGAACAAATATTCATTGACAGATAAATGGATAAAGAAAATGTAGTCACACTTAAAATATTTAGCCTTAAAAAAGAACACATACTACAGTGTTGATGAACCTTGAGGATATTATGCTGAGTGAAATAAGCCAATCTTACAGGACAAATATGGTATGATTTCACTTATAAAAGATTAGTAAAGTAGTGGAGAAAGTTGAATGTAGGGATAGGGTAAGGGCAAAGTGGAGAGTTGTTTAATGAATATAGAATTTTAGCTTTGCAAGATGAAATGTTCTAGAAAGATCTGTCACACAACAAAGAGAATGTAATGAGTACTACTAAACTGTGCACTTAAGGTGGCTAAGAGGGTAAATTTTATATTACCTTTTTTTACCACAACTAAAAATGAAAAAAAATTTAAACTCAATAATGCTGAAGGTAAAGTAGAAAAATGAAAAATAATCGGCTTTCTTCAGAGTTTCATTCTTTTTTCTTTTATTTTGCTGTTTAAAGCTTTTATCCTATTGAATGCCTTCTAAAAACTTACCCTCTCCAACATGACTCCTTCCCTTTTCTTTTAGGAGAATGTGCCATATCTAATTGGTGCTCTCATCACCTAAGTCATTCATTTAATATTTATTGAGCACAAATTATGGGGTAGGTTTTTCTGAACAATAGGAATTTAGCAGTGAGCAGAATAAAACCCCTATACCCATACATTTATATTCTAATAGTGGAAAACAAATAATAACAACAAATAAATATATGTCAGATGGTATTAAAGCCTCTAAAGAAAAGAAAAAAACAAGGTAAAGGTGAAAGGAATGCTGAAGTACAAGGGGATTGCTATTCTGTACAGTATAATCAAGGGAACCAAAATGCAAAGGTTGACATTTGAGCAGGTACCTAAGAAAATGAAGTACATGAATGGTGGATATCTCTGTGTAAGAGGGACTGTGAAGGGCAAAGGCTCAAATTCAGAAACAACTTAAAAGATTTGGAGAAGAGCAATCAGGCCCCTATGGCTTAAGGAGAGTGAGCAAGGAAAAGAGAAATAGGAGATTCTGTCAGAAAAGTAGTGGGAATACATGATGTTATGGGTGATTATATAGACTGCAGATTTTACTATAAGTGAGCTGGGAGCCACCAGAGGATGCTGAGCAAAGGAATGACACCATCAAACTTACCAGAGAGCTGGGTGAATAATAGATTATAAAAGGGAGAAGACAGAAAAAGGAAGAGGAGTCAGGAGGGATATAATAGTGACTGAGACCAAATGTATCGACAAGAAGTGGTCAGATTTTAGGTTCATTATAAAAGCTAGTGAAGGGTTTCTAGTGGATTGGATGGGAAGTCTAGGAGAAAGAACAGTTGAGAATGACTGCCAGGTTTTTGACACAAGCAACTCTCTGGCTGGAGTTATTGTAAGTCAGAATACTGCAAAAGAATTTTAGTTTTGGAGATGTCTAAGATACTAAGTAAGGTTAAGTAAATAATTTTATATATGAATCTGAAGCCCAGGGAAAAGATCAAGGTTGGAAATAAAAATTTGTAAATCATCAGCATATAGATGAGGTTTAAAGTAAGTAGACTGGATAAGACCAGCTAAGAAATAAGTACATATAATTGAGAGAGAGTCTTGCATCCGAACCCTAGGATACCTCATTTTAAGATGGGGATGATAAGGAAGAAGCCACAGAGGCTGAGGAGCAGCCAGTGCCAATGATGTGGAAGGTTGTTGTCTCAGAAAATATCCTTTTGCTAGTGAAACTTTGATTATCAAGTAACTCTTGGTCAATACTAATATTTATTTCTATAGGCTTTTATCAGTTGCCAGGATGATCTTTACTCCTGATTACATTTCAATGGTAAGACCAGAGTACTAGATAATTTGCCTGTGGTGTTTTCTCCACAGACACACATGCACACATATAAACACACACACACACACACACACACACAACACACACAGTTAAATTTTTAGGAATAGATCACCAGCTTTTATATTAGCTTACATGTGGAAAGTAAAAGAAATCTATCCAAAAATGTCGCCATATATTACCCAGATCATTTAGAGATAGTTTGTTGCTTTAGTAGGAGGAAATCAACTTTCTATATTATCTCAATGAAAATAATGCTTAAGAATCTCAGTCCTACCAGAGTTGTTAGCTAACCTTTCTTTTTACTGGTCATTTTCACCCTTGGTAATCAATAACAGCTGTTCTGCAGCCTCTTTTGAAAGTGTAGCTGAACCTATTGATTTCACTTGTTACTGCACCCTTGCCTTGGGCCACAAATTAGTCTGAGTCAGAATGAGTGGTGAGATAATAAGGCTATATATAGATTGTCCTTTTCTATTCTTTCCAGAAAGCTTTTTCTTTTTTAAATTAGAAGGTGATAAAAGCAAAGTTCAGCACCAGCTACAGGCTCTGTGTCCTAGTGTTGAAATCCTTTGTTCTTTAAAACCAAACATTTTGGCTTTCTAAGCATAGGAAGCAAAGCTTACCATGATTCATGTTTTCCTAAAGGTATATTACATCAGTGTTCAGATTCATTGTATCACTTGACAGAATTGTTTCTGACATCAACTCCCAAATGCAAAATATTCATGTTAGTTGTTTTTACTGTTTCTATTTTCTAAGGAGCAATTTGATACAGTTGGCTCATAAAGCCAAATAATACCACTTTCCTTTTGAAGTCAACATTCTTAATAGTAGTAGAAATTAGAATAAGCACTGACTCTTCGCGTATCTCTGATCTTGCCTTATCTTTTGGTTTAGGATGAATTGAATTCTACCACTTATGGAACAAAATCCGTATGCCTCAGTTTTTCTGTTACTAAGCACTGGCAACTCCACTTGCATATATAGGAGCTGGCAAAGAAGAGAGCTGCTGCACAGGGAGAGGTCACACTTGTGAATCAGGGAACAGTAAGTCACTAGACCTGTGTGGAAGGAAGGCAGTTGGTAGGGAGAAGAATAAGGGGAAGTGAATAGGAACATCCTTTACTGAATTCTCTAACACCTCTACCCTCCCACACACACACATTAAAATCTTCATAATACGCTTTTTATTTGGATATATTGCTTTTTAGTTAATGATTATGCACTGTATTAGGTTCTGGTACCTGGGTTTTGTCAGTTTGACTTGAGTATCTTATTGCAGACCCTATTTCATCTGTAAGATAATGCTGGCGATCCTTCTCTCACTTCAGAGGCTGTAAGTAATTATTCATAAGGTACTTCAGTGAACTTAGCAGTAGACTGAAACATGACTATGCCACTGATATGTGGAAGGATTTTTTTGTTTTTGTTTTTGTTTTTTATCAAACCTCATTGCAAGGACCTGGAGATAATCCAGTTTCAGAAAAAACAATTTGTGAAATGTGATTTGAACTCCTAAAGGGGATTTGCCAGCACATGTATTTTGTTAATGCTGTTTCTAACCAAGTTGATCAGAAGATGCAGGCTGCATCTCTAAATTGGTCACGACATATATGCTTCAGCTGCATTCACTTAGTGAATCCCTTGAGTTAAATCCCTTGAGTTTATCTCAGACACCTACCACCTGGGACCCATCTCCAGACAGAGCTTTTCTTGTTGCACAGGTCTGGACCCTTCTGTTTCATCTCAGAATAAATATTTCAGCTCTGAGGCTTTGTGTCTAACTGAATTCCATGGTTCACTTGTTGGTTTGCTTTACTTTTCAGCACAAATCAGTTTACCGAGCTAGCTGTTGTTTGGACTGGCTAATTAAAATCTGTTCATTGTGTACAGGCAGCCTTCAAGCCAAATATCGCTTTGCACAGAATTTGAATAAAAATGTGACTTTTTTATTCATTAGAACAGATGGGCATTGTGAATTACCCCTAGCCAGTCTGACTCTTGCTTTTTAAATTGCATGCTTTTGTGAAATATACTCCATCTTGAAAGATGAGTGCCCAGAATCCCCAGTTTTTGAGGAATCCTATGGAAAGGATTGAGAACAGCCCTGATATCACCTTCATGGTGGCAGGTCACAAAGAGATGCACCTATATAGCATGGCCTCATAGGATGCATGAGAATTCACTGTTAAAACTATTTTTAAAATCAAATCTCATGCCAAGTAGAAACCCAGTTATGGAAATTTTGCTAACACAGCCATTCCTCTGACTGGGGACACTGTAGGTGGCCGGTTTAAAAACCAGTATTGTCTCAGATTGTTAACTGCATTGAACTGCGATCTCCATCAACATCAAACATCCATCCACTTATGTAATATTTTTGGTACTGTATTTTAGGGGAAGCTCCATAGTATTTCACTAAGGAATTTAGAATCTTGTTGATAAAATATAGGCAAACAAGTAATTCTACTATAATATGATAAGTTGTCTCTCATAACCAAGATACAGAAACCTGCAGAAGGCACATGTTGAAAGAGGGGAGAAATAGAGGGAGATGGTAAATTAGCTTTTGGGTGTTCACAGAGTACTGAGGTTGAAGGATCTAATAAGCAGTTCTAAATAGGACTTTTAAGACAGATGAGGGACACCTTCTTACAGGAAGATATTATTTCATTACATCCCTACTAGAGGTCAAGGCACAGTGCAAATAGGCTTTGATAGGAGAGAGAAATAAACAAAAGGTTGGGAGTGGTGGTTACCATGTTATGATACCAGGTTGAGCTGATGTCCAATTTTATTTAGAGTAGGCTGTTATCCCAACACTATGTCCATGTTTTGGAAATTTTCTCAGCGATTAAGCGGCATATGAATCTTTCTGAGAAGAGCACTTGCTCATGGATTGAGTATTCATTTAGAGGAGAATATTTTTATCCAGGTTCTTAGAATATAATATTTGCAGTGTTATCTGAACTAAACATAATTAACCCTTCTTATTTGTGCTTGTCTTCCCAGATCATGAAAGAGACAATTTGAAACATTTCAACTAGTATGTATAGATGGAAATGAATGAGTGTCTGAAATATCTTATTTATAATGTAGAACTGAACAGAAATGATTGATAGCATTTAGTTTTGCATGTGACTTCTTGGAAAGAGGAAATTGAGGATGTGTCTCCTTTTGTGTTAAGAGTGAAATTCTCTCCCAAATGATTTCAAGTTAAAGAACATTTTAAAACTAGTGCCATGAAGAAATTTTGAGATGAAATAGAATGTCACAGGATACAATAAATATCAAATTATCAGAACTGCAAGGAATTTTAGGGAGATTCAATTATACAGAAGTCTCACATTTTTCATTTTAGAGCAATTATGAAGTCAGAACATCTTGACTTACCTGATTATGCTGATTGGCTCTTCAGCAGCATTTTTATTTTCTCACAAAATTTTCTATTCCCAAAGACCTCCAAGTTTTAGTACCTAGCTGAATGAACTACCAGTGTCCAGAAATAAATGCCAACCTCAGAAGTGCCCCTTATGTTTTTTATATTACCATTTTACTAAGCCCAGACTTGTCATAGGAGTTTGAAAACATTTCAGTGGTCAAAGAAAGGGCAATTTGCTCATTTAAACCTCTTTAAATCTCATTCTGTCCTTGATGCAAAAGTGCTGACCTGAATTTGTAAGAATAAATGGGATGTATCTATTTGACAGACCTGGGGCAGATACTGTCTGCTGAGGTTTCACCACAGATGCAAGAAAAAAGTGTTCTCCCACTTCCTGTCTGTCTGATTGTGGCACCCAAGACTGAAGAATACAGGAGTAAACCATGGAGAGGGAGTACAACAGAAATAACCTTGTAACAGTGAAGAGTCTGTTGTATTCTAAAGAAGAGCCTAAAATTTGAGTTTACACAAGAAGTTTTGGAAAATTTAAACTTACCCTAAAGTTTAACTTACCTTTAAAAGTAAAAGCAAGCCATTGACTATCAATCAATCAATCAAACAGCCTGGCACGATTTAATTCAGCTGTCAATCTTAAAAGAAACAGCAGATTATGAAGCAAATTAAATTTGCATTCCAGCTGTGTTTGACTGTGTTGGCCTCCTCATAGATTACCCTGTTCTGTGCAGTGGCTCCTCAGGAAGTGCCCTCTTTGTAGACAAATTCTCCATGGCAGGTCACAAATAGACAGATCTGTGTTTATACATAAAAGACCATAACAAGTCAATTTTTAAAAAAATCTCTTAATCTTGTAAATAGATTGGCTCTAAATAACTTTTCAGGTAGAAATCTTCAAATGAGTGTTATTTATTCAATAGTGAGAATAGCAACTGTTTTTCATATCTTTTCTCACATTTCTATTAACCTGAAAAATAGCATAAATTTCACCAGACTTGAACAACTCAATGAAATTGAACAAGTAATAAAAAAACTACCAACTAAGAAGAGCCCAGGCCCTCACAGGTTCACTGTCAAATTCTACAAGCATTTTAGATATGATCTAGCACTAGTGCTCTTCAAACTCTGTAATGAAATTGAAAGAGAAGCAGTACTTCCAAAGTAATTCCTGGAAGTAAGCATTACCCTGCTTCGAAAGCCAGAAAAGGACCCAACTAAGAAAGACAACTGCAGACCAATCTCTTCAATGAACATAGACACAAAAATCTTCAGCAAGATACTGGCAAATAGAATGCAACAAATCATCAAAAAGATTATACATTATGACCAAGCAGGATTTATTCCAGGGATGCAGGGATAGTTTAGCTCACACAAATCAACATATGCAATTCACCCCATAAATAGAAGCAAGGACAAAAGCCATACGATCATCTCAATAAATCCAGAAAACGCATTTGACAAAATTCGGCATCTATTCCTGATTTAAAACCCTCAAGAAAATAGGAATAGAGGGTCTTTAACTTAATCTAAAAACCATCTGTGACAAATGAATGGCCAACATCGTATGTAATGGTGAGAAGCTGAAAGATTTCCCTCGAAATCAGGAACAAGACAAGGATATTCACTATCACCAGTTTTGTTCAACATAGTTCTTAAAATACTAGTTAGAGCAATTAGACAAGAGAGAAATGAAAGGGATATGTAGAGGGAGAGAAGCTAAATTATCATTATTTGCAGATGACATGATCCTTTACATAGAAGACCCTTAAAAGTCTACCAAAACACTCCTAGAATTAATAACCAAATTCAGTAATGAAGCAGGATATAAAGTCAACACTAAAAAATCAATAGCATTCCTATATACTAATACCAAATTCACTGAGAGGGAAATTAGGGAAACAATACTTTTCACAGTAGCACCAAGAAAAATGAAATACTTAAGAATTAACCTAACCGGGCCGGGGATTTAGCTCAGTGGTTTCTCTGCCTGCTGCGCAAACGCAAGGACCGGAGTTCGATCCCCAGTACCAAAAAAAAAAAAAGAACCTAACCAAGGAAGTGAAGGACTTTTACAATGAAAACTATAATACTGTACTCTAAAAAAGGAGATTGGAGATTGAAGAGAATATCAGGAAATGGAAAGATATCCCCTATTCCTGAGTGAGTAGGCAGAACCAATAGAATGAAAATGGCCATGCTTCCAAAAATGTAATCTCAATCAAAATACCAATAATATCTCCTACAGAACAGGTAAAAGCTATCCTAAAATTAATATGATACCAAAAGAGACTCAAAGTAGCAAAAGCAGTTCTGAGCAACAAAGGCAAGGCAAAGGACAGCACAATCCCAGACCTCATGTTATACTACAAAGCAACAGTCAGAAACAGCATGGCGTTGGCAACAAACAAAACAAAACAAAAGACTTGTGGATAAATGGAACAGCATAGAAGACACAGAAACAGCTCCAGGCATGCTCAGTTACATGATCTTTGACTAAGGGGCCAAATCCTTTTTGCTGGAGGAAAGATAGCCTCTTTAAAAAATGTTGCTGAGAAAACTGGCTATCCACATGCTGAAGGTTGAATTTAGACCCGTATTTCTCACCATACACTAAATTGAAATGAAAGTGGATCAAAGATCTCAACATTAGAACAGAAACACTTAATCAGCTGGAAGAAAAAATAAGTAAAATTCTCCAGAAACATAGGTGTAGGCAGAGACTTTCTGAATAAAACCCCAGTTGCACAGAAAATAATACCAAGAATCAACAAATGGGAGCACAATAAAAAAGCTCCTGCACAGCAAAGGAAACCACCAACAAAGTAAAGAGACAACCTACAGAATGGAAAAAGTTTTGCCAGCTACTCCTCAAAGGACTAATATTTAGAATATATAAAGGACTCAAAATAATTAGACCCCTCAAATTTAAAGACCCAATCAAAAAATGGGCATCTGGGGGCACCTTTCAGACCCTCGGCCACCTCAGGGTGATAGGAGAGTAGAGTGCCCACTTATCTGCCTTCTCCCTCTGAGAGTTTACTCCTTGCCCTTGAAGAGCAGATGGGCAAAGGGCTCTGGGGTAGGTTTTATGGGTAGCTGCTCTCCCACCTGTCCCCAATCCTCTGGGTATACCATGTAGGCCTGGAGCAGGCAGGGACCTTGGTGTCTCGAGACGGCCACATGGGGGTGGTTGTGTGACAGGCAAGAGGGACCATGGGGCAGCGTCCATGCACGGGTGTGACACTGAGCTCTCTCCCTGTTGCTTCCCCAGAAGCCACAGTGAGCTGCACCCTTCTGTGGGCCTTGGGCGGGGAGGAGGGCGTTGTGGCCACAGTGTGTCCTCTTCCAGGCCCCTGAAGGACCTGAGTCACCCCCTCTGGTGGTGCTTTGGACTAACACCCCCCAACCTCCCATGTAGCAAGGTGGGGCCCAGGACTCTCAAACCGGAAGCAGATTTCTGTGAGAGGCAGGAAGAGGCAGCTATTCCCAGGCTCCTTCTCTGTGCCTGGGCCCAGACAAAAGTAGACTGGCTTCATTCATCTCTAAGTCTCCTGTCCCTCCCCTGGGTCTCCTCCCATCTCTACCCTGAGTCCAACCACAGCTGGCCATGCGAGCTGGGGATCCAACTCAGGCCCCCCACATGCTGACCCACCCTACCCCCAAGCCCCACAGCTGATGCCATGCTTGCTACACACCTGTGCCGGCAGGTGAGAAGCTGAGTTACCCAGGGGTTCGACTCACCGGCTGGTCCATGGATTTGGGAAACCTTGCCCCAAGTGGGATTGGAAGAAATGACTCTGTGGCAGTGCCCTTGCCTGACCAGGCCCCTTTCCTCTGTGGCCCCAGCCCAGGTGAGGGAGGGTAGTGTCCTCTTCCTCAGTTTGGGGAACGAGGGGCACGGGAAAATCTTGGGGAGCCCCCTCAGGACCCTTGAGGGAGCTGCTGGTTCAATCCAATTCCTCTTGGTCTCAAAGCAGAATGTGGATTTGGGGACCAGAGGCTGGGATGTCCTTTCGGGGGACCTGTGGTTGGGAGGAGGGGCTACCTCCCTCCCGAGGGACCAGAGGGGCCGCAGCCTCCAAACTTCCCTTGCTAATCTAGGCAGGCAGCTGCTCCATTTCCTGCCCTAAGAAGGGGCATGTGTACCCCAGAGAGAGAGGAGGGGCTGCCACAGTGGTGCTGAGGGATGCAGGGCCCCATGCAGAGCCACCACCCCAAGCACAGACCCTCCTGGTCTGGGACAGAGGTCTCTGGCCACACCCAGGATAGAAGAGGCCTGAGCTAGAATGTGACCATGACTTTGGGGACCAATCCCACAGGTGACAACCTTGGGCTCCCCAACCCGCTTCCTGGCTTCCCCCCTCACATCCCTCCAGGGAAGACTCCTTTATTGCTTCATTTCTGCCTTTTTTCTTTCACATAATGCACTTTGGGGCCATTTTTTTTTTAATAGCTGGAAAAAAATGAAACAGTCCCACCCCCTGAGCCAGTATTTTAAAAAAATCAAATGACCCTGTGGGATTGGCCTCTGTCCAAACATTTCACCTTCTGTTTGTGTGTGAAGTGCCTGCTCACCTTTTTATATGGGGCTATTGTCTTTCTCATCTGTTTGATCCCATCCTTTGTGGGCTTGTGCTCCAAATCAGACCTTTCAAACCTGGTCTGATACAATTTTGAACATTTGACTTGAACCACAAGTGAATCTTTCTCCTGGTGACTCAAATAAAAGTATAATTTTTAACAAGAACAACAACAAAAAAATGAGCATCTGAAATGAATACATACTTCTCCATAAGAAAATATAGTTGGCCAAGAGATACATAGAAAAATGTTCAACATCACTGGCTATTCAACAAATACAAATTAAAACAACATTAAGATTCCATTTTACCCCGAAAAGAATGGCTGCCATCAAGAAATCAATAAGAAATGCTGGTGAGGGTGTGGGGAGAAAGGAGCCCTTTTTCATTGTTGGTGAAAGTGTAAACTGATGTAGCCAGTGTGGAAATCAGTATGGAGATTTCTTAAAAAACTAAAAATAGAAATTCCATTTGATCCAGTTATTCCCCTTTTTTGTGTCTTTCCAAAAGAGTTAAAAACATCATACAACATTGATGTATATGTATATCAATGTTTACAGCAGCACAAATCATAATAGATAAATCTCAGAATCAGCCTGTGTGCCTATCAACAGATGAATGGATAAAGATGTGGGATTTATACACAATGGAGTAGTACTCTGCTGTTAAAAAATATAAATTTGAGGCATTTGTAGGAAAATGGATGTTCCTTGAGACTATTAAGTGAAGTAAATCAGGTACAGAAGCTTGAACATGGCATGGTTTCCCTTATGTGAAAAAGTTAATAGGAAAAAAGAAGAGGAAAAAAAGTTATTGTATTCTAAGTACTGTATGTTTCTGTTGTCAGTTTCTAGTATCACTCCAACATGGTGTGAGACATCACTTTGCAGGATTTCTATTTCTTTGGATATGTTAAGGTCTGTAATTTTGCTATAAGCATGGTTCATTTTGAATTTAAAAATTCTCAACAGGAATTCTGTGAAGATAAAGAATAGCTCAGGAGCACGAGGGCTGAGGGGCACAGAAGCTGTGCAGGTCAAGGTTCCAGGCCACAGTGCATGCGGTGGCCAGGGGGTGGAAGCAGAGGCAAACCTGAGCCCTGAGGCTGCTGGTAAACTCGACCCCAAGTCTCAAGCTGCCCTTGGTTGGCTGTGGAGAAAAACATTACAAGATCCAGTCCAGCACTGAAGGGCAGAGCTGCCCCAGCACTGAGGAGGAGCCTCCTGTGCCACTGTACCACCACCCCCAGTGCCAAAGATCAGAGCTGCCACAGTGCTGAAGAGGTGAGCCTCGCAGGTGCCAACAATGCACACACACCCTGCCCCACCCCCCATTGAAATGAGAAGACATGTAAACAAGGTAAACAAGTCTCAAAACCAGACTTCCAGATCACCTAAAGCTACCCCAAAGGGAAACAAGATGGAACAATCTGATACTCAACCACCTGGACTCCCTGAACTGGCAACAAAAGAGGATGTGGAAAAAAATGAAATCAAAACTAATTTCTCAGATAACAGCAGAGATTGTGCCCAAACTGCAAGACATGATTAATAAATCTAGAGAGTACACAGATAAAAAATAGAAGAACTGAGGAACATGATGGAAGCCCAACATAGGAAACAAATGGAATCCATAAAGCAGATGCAAACAGATTTCCTGGAGATTAAAAACTCCACTGAAAATTTACACAGTAGAATGAGCCAATGTGAGGGCAGAATTTCAGATGTAGAAGATAAGATTGCAATTAGTGACCAGGAAAAGAAAAATTGCTTTAAAATAGTAAGGGACCACAAGAAACCAATCCAGCAGCTTCTAGATGATGCAAAGAAAAATAACATAGGACTGATCAGAGTCAATGAAGAAACAGGAGAGAGTGCAGATGACATAAAAAACTGTTCACACAAGTTGTGGCAGAAAACTTCCCAAGCAAGGGGCAAGAAATTGACATACACATAAATGAGGCATATGGGACTCCAACTAGCCATGATCAAAAAAACACAAAATTACATATAGGCATATAATAAAGATTCCAAAACAGAAGAGCAAATTTCTATAAGCAGTTTGAGAAAAGAAACAAATCGCATACAAAGGAAAGCCCATCAGAATCACAGCAGACTTCTCAACACAAACCCTCAAGGCAAGAAGAGCTTGGAGTAACATGTTTCAAGCCCTAGAGCAAAACAGCCTCCAACCCAGACTGATGTACTCTGCATCACTATCTTTCAAAATTGATGGGGAAATCAGATACTTTTATGACAGAGCACCTTAGGAACTTCATGAATACCAAACCACCCCTCAAAAAAATTTTAGACAATATCCTAGGAAAAGACAATGAGGATCACAACCCCAGGAAGCAAAGCAGAATGAATCCATTGTGCACAACAAGAAATTAAATGCAAAGGGAGAGAATCCAACAAAAAGAAAAAGTTATGACACTGATAAGTCAATATGTATCAGTTATAACCATCAATGTTAATGGTCTCAATTCACCGATCAAAAGAAATAGACTGGGTCAAGAAGCAAGATCCAACAATATGCTGCATACAAGAAACACACTTACTTCAAAATGAAACTCATGGACTGAAAGTTAAAGGGTAGAAAACAATACTCCACGTGACAGGAACAGGATAAAAAGCAGGAGAAGCTATTCTCTTTGCAGACCAAGTGGATTTCAAACCCACACTGATTAAGAGAGACAAAGAAGGATACTACATCCTTGTAAAGGGAACAATCCAAGAGGAAGAGATGACAATCATAAA
>NW_004624730.1:38957295-39000323 GCF_000247695.1 Heterocephalus glaber
TATAACTGTTCTAAATTTCAGAATTGAATGAAATATTTTATTCTTCTGTTCTCATACTTAGAAATTTAAATCCCAGATTGGTAGGTCCAACTGCCCCTTTAATAATTTGTAACTTACTTTTTAAGTTTTAAATTGTATTGAAGAGAAAAATTCTAAAGGATTAATTTGAGAACTTTTTTCTGTTTACAGTTTATTGGCTTCCTTCAGTCCCCTTTTCAAAAAAAGTTTGAAATTCACTGACTCAGATAAAGCAAGTCAAAGAGAGTTTTGAGATAAGGTGGAAATGATTGAAGGAAATTAGTACATAATTTCTCAATGAATAAAATTGTAACTGTCATATTGAATAGGCTAGTTTACATGCTGGTATTTAGAAAATTACTAAAATATTAAAAATCATGTTGCATTAATCTATTTTAAGTCATACCATGTTCAGAGTTCTGTGTAGTGTGTGGTTTTTTTCTTTTTAGGAATAGTTTGTATAGTAGCTGTCTCTTATGTTAGTGACTTACATATGTACAAATTGAAACTGTAAATTGTGAACACTGGAAAGCATTGTGACATAGAATATAAACATCTTAGTAATATATTAAAATGAATGTAAAGGAGGTTAAAATTACATTACTGTGAAACTTATCTTCCAACTCTAGGTTAAACTTTGGAGATTATATTAGTGGGTAACTGTTAAGAGCTTTGAAAACTGCACATTTCTGTTCAAGCCAGAATTATGATTTCTTTGTAACTTATTCAGCTTGGCAGTTGCTTTTGATTTAGTGGATTGATAACATGGTATAATGTATTTACATAGTTTGAAACTATTCATTTCTACACACTATTTTTAAAAATCATCTACTAGATGAAGCATACATTAAAGCTACCTGTGCTAAAATTTTGGACTTTAGGTCCTTTAAAAAAAGAATTAATAATCATTGTCTACATCTATGGTAAAAGTGATTTTGGTTTACTTATATAATGCTGCAGTTGGTGGAAATGATGAACATTTAAAATGTTAACACCCTGTGAATGCATTGGATTTAAGAGAATAAACTTTTTGTAAAAATCAAAAAAAAAAAATCCTTGTTAGGGGCTGGGGATTTAGCTCAATGGTTCCGGCGTCTCCGCAAGGTCCCAAGTTCGATCCCCAGTGCCAAAAAAAATCCTTGTTAGTTCAGATTTTTATTATCTGGCTCTGTGGTAACTATGGTTTAAAATATATGTCCACAAATTGTTTGGTACTTTTCCCCTGAAGAGATGGAACTTAATTCCTGTTCTCTTGAGGATGGGCTGGATGTAGTCACTGCCTTGTAGGGAAAGATACAGAAGTGATGAGTTGATACTTTTGATAAAGACCTTTTTTATTTTTATTTTTGGGGGGGTACCAGGGATTGAACTAGGGACCTTGTGCTTGCGAGGCAGGCAGTGGAACCACTGAGCTAAATCCCCAGCCCATGAGATGGTACTTTTGAAATTAGGTTATAAAAAGACTGTGTTTTCTGAATTGAGTGTACTTTCTTGTTCCTTGTCTCTGGAATCACTTGCAGTGGGGAATTCAGCTGCTACACCATGAGAAAACCTGGGCAGCCAATGGAAAGACCCAGTTATAAAAGAATTTAGCCCTACCAAAGCCATACAAATGAGCCTGAAGCTCACCCTCCTGTAGCTTTGAGATGACTGACAGCAACCTTGTGGGAGACCCTGAGGCACAACCACCTAGCAAAGCTGCTCCAGATTCTTGATCCTCAGTAACTGTGTGAGATAAGTGTTTTGTTGTTTTATGCTGTAATTATGATAGTTGACTCTATATTTTATCCATTTCTTCAGCAAGACAAAGTCACATTGCCACATACAGATTTACAGTAGAGGACTGCTTATTAGATTGTATATAACAAGTGAAATAAGAGTTTTCTTTTTCTTTCAGAAAGGCAAAGTGATTCCATCCTGACATCATTTTCGTTCTTCATTGTCAGCACATATCCTTGATATATATATATATATATATATATATTACAGTTTAATCTCCCTTCCTAGTAATTAGTTTGAAAATCATATGAAAATTTCATTTTCTTCAGTGGTTTTTTTCTCTGAAGAAAGTAAAGACTCTTCTTATGAAAAAAGAATCTAGGTTCTTAGTGCTCTTCCCTGTCAGAAAGTAGGATGAGTGAATGGGGAAGCAGCAAGAAGGAGCCATTTTTTTTCATCTGGAGGTGTTCTAGAACTAGAACTTCCATGTTTCCATTTCTCTTAGAATTTCATCAAATTCATACCTTATCATATTTTAAATTATGAAAAATAACTTCTGCCATTTGACAAATTTAGGTAGAAAGCATTGAATGAACCTGCTGGTCAAGTTGGAGTCTGCATTAGATAAATTTCTCCAATATAAACGCTGTAGTCTGACTTCTGCAACCCTTGAATATTTCAAAGCTGTCTTCTCAAGATGATCCTGGATCTCAGGGAACATTTTTCCCCTTTGGAAACTGGATATAAATCTGTCAAGTTTTGTGTGAGATGTGTTTGTTCATTTGTGTGCTTCTCTAAGGCCACAGTTCATGGTCATAGTTTGAAAAGTACTAGCTGACCAATTGTTAGTGCTTAGTAAAATACATTCTTTCATGTCTAGATAACTCTTTACTTTCCTCTTTGCATTGATATATTTCTTTCAAGAAGTGACTCCAGCATTTTTTATTAAAATTTAAGAATGACACATAGTTTGATAATTATTTCTAAATTATAGCTTTGGAGATTTAATTCTTAAGTAGTGCTAAGATACTTCATCACCTTTCATAAAGCTTCTCAGCTGGATGTCATTCAGCCATTGTTCACAGGACTGATGAAACATGCATTCTTAATTTAATATCCTTTCAACTGGGAATTTTCCATTGGATATTAGTTTAAATTTTCAAGCAAGTAAGAGCAACATATTTCCCTACTCTCCTTAAGGTTAAACTTGTGAATTGAAAATAGAATAAGAAAATTGAGTATGGTAATTTACTCTCTACAGTACTGTAATTGGGCACTATAGCATATGGTCAAACTCTTCACTGTTAATTAAGTAATCACAGAAAATCCCATATGGATGATTTATGAACATTCAAAAGTCAGACTGAAAGTTTGCTTCTTTTTCATGTATTCTTTCTAAACAGTTTTCTTAAATGGTGTGTATATCTCCATTAATATTGCAACTCAGTAATGTTTAAGAGCTTTGACATTTCTTAATGTCAGTTATTTCCATATTGAGATTTGACACATACTTGGATTCATGTTGTTAGATGTCCTAGTCATCATTGTTGTAAAAAATTATAAAAATCTTCCCCAACAATTGAAGAGAAAACATAATCTCCTCATTCATTTATTTGTTCATCTTTCCACTACCCACCACAAATCTATATAACATACTTATGTATACACACGACCCAAGGCTTCTTCCTCACCCACTTTGTCTGGCTAACCCCTATCATCAATCAAAACTCAGCTCAAATAACTCCTCATGCCACTGCTGGCTTGTTTCTGTGCTTGCCTCTATCTACTTAAACCATAGTAGAATTATTGTTAATCTACCCCCACCCCAATTGAACTGTTTCTTCTTCACCTAAGGACTGCATCTTTTGCTTCTGAGTCCCCAGAACATGCCAGATTGCCTGGCATAGTTGAAAGTGCTCCTTTAAATGCCTGCTAAATGAATGAATAACTTCAGCCTCCAGGCTAGCAAGCAGATGAGTACAGAGGCCATATAAACATCATTCATAAGCTTAGCAAGAATCTTGCTGCACTTAAAGCTATAGAAGCCCAGCAAATCAGGGACAATCCCACCCTGGGGCTTTTAACTCCTTCAGGAGCTCTGTAAGGCCAGACCAACTCCAGAAACCACATGAAGAAGGGCCCAGGGCCCTCCCTCCCCATATTCTCTCCTGCCTAGCAATTTTGTGCTGTCTCTGGGCCTGAACCAATGCAGTGTAAGGGAAGTGCCCCAAGACATTTTGCTTATTCAAGGAATTTAAAAAGCAAAATAGATAGACATATTTTATCTAAGCAAAATTCAATTATATAAATCATGCTTAATGGTTAAAAATATTATTTTGTTATTCCAGTCAGATGTTGACTACATTTGCTTGGAAAATAGACTGTTAGCAAGTTTTAAAAAACACACACACAAAAAAACCTACCTTCAGAAACCATTTCAACATAGAGTGGATCCAGAAGGGCAGTGGAGCTGTGAGAAGCATTTCTCAGCTGTCAACCAGAAAGGGAGCTTTCTAGGTATACTGAAACAGGGTTTAGATAAATGAACGTTGTACTCCGTGAAGCACTCTTACTTTTCAGTTCAAAAGATGCCTCCTGCATTCTACATGTGAAGCGGTTGAGGTCATTAGGGGATTCAGACTACTTAGAACAGTCCTCCATGTGTAATTATAGGCCCTCCCTGTTCTCAACTGACCTGGCTAGCTCCTTTATCAGTTGTGTTCATATGGTCCATATTCATGTAGCTGTAAGAATCTGTGTTAACTGTTGGGACTGTAACTGCAAAGGCTTTCTCTCCACACTTGGAAAATAGAAACCCTTGCATATTGTTTAGCAGAGGCTCAATGTAGCAGTCTGGAACATACTGTATGTCTGGGGAGATGCCCAGAGTGAGCAGCTAAAATCAGCCCCAAACCTGATTTCTTAATCTGTGAGCTTGTTGCCTCATTTGATAAATGAAAATCACTTATGTTACTCAGGGGCATAGGAAGAATTATTTGATATGACTTTGGAAACTCTGAAGATTCTGCAATCCTCTCTCCAATGCACTAGTAACATTGCATTCTAAACATCCCAAGAACCCCTCCTGCAAGGACAGTCTCATGGACCTGGGAGATATGTGTCTGTTGGTGTGTTTTCAAACTAACTAGCACCTCTCCCTCACCCCTTGGGCTTTATATTCTTGTATTGTCTCTGCCTCCAAAGAAGTCACCTACTTATCTTCCAACTCAGCTATGAATTCAAAAACTTTTTTTTTTCAGTACTGAACATTGAACCGATTGCCTTCCTACCAAGCTACATCCTCAATCCCTTTTTGTTTTTTTATTTTGAGACAGGGTCTTGCCAGATTGTCCAGGCTAGGTTCAAACTTGGGATTCTCCTGCCTCAGCCTCCCAGAGAGGCTGAGATTACAAATGTGCACCCCACACCCAACTCAAAAACAATTTTTAAAATATTTTATATAGCATTTGTATATTACCCTAGAAAGATTTCTTTGAACATTTAGTTTATATATTATTCTTTATTACTTTATAGTGGAATGAGATATAAACTTTTAAAAACTTTAAACAAAACTTTTTGCTACCAAACCTTACTGCCTCTTCTCTACACTCCTAATAAAGTTCTGTACACGGCAGAAATTTTTAAAAGCTTGATTTTAGGTGTCAGACTTTGGGTGTGGATTCAAACTCCAGCTCTTCTGCTCAAAAGCTGCATGACATTAGTGAGCTTCTTCTTTCCTAGCTTTAGAATGGGATTATTATCATATGTACCTTGCAGAATTTTGTAAAACTAAATGAGATCAGGTACATATGTTTGAGCAATAAGTGGAGTGTTTTCCCTGTTATAGCTATTTAGTTAATATCATTTTCCATTGTTCCATGACATCAGGCTGGAGATCCTAGCATCCTATAACTCTCCCTCCCAGTCACCTCTGCCCTCTTCTCCCATGAGACTGATCTCCTATAATATGAGATCCATAGCACCTACTGCCTTTAGAACTGGCTTTCCCTGGCCGTGGCTCCCTATGTAGCGCATCTTTCACGATTAGCCTATTCCATCCTCTGCCACTTTCCCCTTGCCATCCATGGCCATCCTCTGTCCCTTCCTGGACAGCAGCCCTATCCACGTGGTGTGGGCGTATCACAGAAGAGTGTTTCCAGCGAACCAGACCCTTCTAAGCCTCCCCATTCTGGAGCCTAGTATGTCCTGCTTCTTTCCCTGAAACTGCATTGGCCAAACTGGAAAATAAATAGACTGGAAGTTTTACCATTATCTCATTTGCATAGCTATAGCCTTAAGTCACTGACATGACAGGTTAGTCTACTGAGAACTGACCAACAAATAAAAATTCCAGTCCAGTCATTGAGCCTGACAGTAAGAGGCTGTCAGTAGGAAGGGGGGACGGGGTGAATCTAAACCCCAAGGAACATGAAAGTAAAAAGCATGGTAAAAGTGAAGTCATTTCTGTAAATGAATAACATGTAGACCATTTGGAAATATTTGGAAAAAATATTTTCAAAAGTTTAAATCAACTTCAATGACCAATATTTTTATTCCCTTGTACTATATTTATACACATAAATATTTAAGTAAATGCAATTAGAGTAATTTTTATATAATTCTTGTTAGTAAAATGTTAATATAGTTTTAAAATTTTTATATACTTTGTGTTTCATTTGTCACTTAATATATCATGAGCACTTTCTCATGACAATCTATGTTTTTCAGAAGCACTGTCTTGTCCTTATAATGCTTTGTTATTTGGATATTGTATAATGTATTTTATCATCCTGTATCTACTCATTTTAGCTGTTTTCATTGCTTTCCTATTTTGAATCCCGTGTGGTCCATCCTTATACAGTAATACCTTGGTGCGGGAATGCTTCTGTTTGCAAACAATTCCATTCACAAACAAAAGTACTCAGCAGAACTTTGCTTCCATTCACAAACTCCACACTGGGTGACAAACACAAATGCAGCCATCTTCCCCAAAATCATAAAAGAAAATAAGTTTGTAAACTGATGTACCACTGTATATAAAATTCTGCTTACATCTGTGATTATTTCCTCAGGATAAATTCAAGAGGTTAAAGATATAACTCAGCAGTGAGAGTGTTTAGTTAAGAAGCATGAAGTCTTGGGTTTGGTCCCCTGCTCCAAAAAAATTTTTTTTCAAGAATTGGCAAAATGGGGCTGGAGATTTAGCTCAGTGGTTTCACTGCCTGCTGTGCAGGTGCAAGGACCTGAGTTTAATCCCAGTTACCAAAAAAAAAAATAACAAATAAAAAAAAAGAATTGCATTATTGGGACAAAGTGTACAAACAAGTATATGTTCTATTCTTTGTTTGAAAATGAAATACAAAGAAATTCCCTTTAAAAAGCTGCTTCACTCATGCATTATTTTTCTACAGATTCTTTCTTTACTTCGTTCTTTGTGCCAAGAGCCATATTAGGCTATGTGAACTCTGTTGCTCTTTCAAGAGAATTAAAGTCTCACTTGTCTCCCACTGCTTTCCCAGCAGTTCTCCCACCACCCACGGGCTCCCTTCACACTGAGCCAAGTTCCCCTTTCTGTCATTACCCCACTGTACACATAGACTTTCATAGCACTGTCACAGCATTTACTACACTGTGCTCCAAGTGTCTGTCTGGTATTATTTTGGCATTACGTAGTAAGCACCGTGGAGCTAAGGACTGTATTGATCTTTACTGCCCCAGCACCAAGTCTGGTCTTTGTACGTAGTAAGCACTGAATGAGGGGACACATAACACAACTGTTTAGTCAGTGTATGCACACATATCCAGTCCTATATTGTTATTACACATAGGAGAAAGAGGTGTTAAAGAAAACAGAGAGGGCCATTTTCATGAAGTAATACAGTTGTGTTTTCTCAGTTATGGACTCAACGTTATAATATCACTTTTTGGTCTGTGTTCAGGTAGGTCAGATGGAATTTAGTTCAGGAGTTTATCAGTCTTAGTGCAGCAGCCTTCCTGGAGACATAGCTTTCAGTCACTTTTGTAGTCCACTGATCCTAAAACAACTTAGATAATTAATAATTATTGGATTAAATTGGCCTAAACCTGATTGGGGTTTACTTATCTTAAATGTACATAATTGTGCAATCTTTGTTTTTTTCCTTTAAATTGTGATGTAAATGTCTCTTTTCTGTTTGGATGGAAAAGACCATCTGGAAAATAATTTATGTTGACTACATAACCTGCCAAAGGCATACTTCACAAAGGCACACTCTGCTTTGGAAACTGTTTTGCCTTCCAGCTGGAATTCTTCAATAATGAGTCTGTGCTAACTAACTCAGTGGCCAGGGAAGTCACATTTGGTTATCTAACAATGTTAGTAATGGTTATAGCATTTTAAAAATTGCTTTTCATAATTTCTAGGCCAAAAAATTAAGATATGTAATATACAGTAGACATACACATTACATGTTATGCAGTTAACAACATAGACATATGTATGTAGAAATGTAATTTGATTTATCTCTTTAGAACTGAACATAACTTAGCTTTTCAGTTTATACTGGATTTGATGCTGAAATTTTATTCCATTCACTTCAAGATATATTCCATAATCTCATGATTTTGCTAGGTTCTTTGTATAATTATTACCAAAATGAGTTCTTATTTTGTTGCCTCTTTCCCCAGAGGTGATGTGTCAGGATGTTGTTATTGTTCTGGTAGCCATTGGTATGACCCAGGTCTGCACCACATGTGGTTGAAAGACCCACACATTCCAACTGTGAAGCTCCCAAGAGCTGTTATTCCTCATTCAGGGGGAGCCCACTAGCTTTCTGGGAGTTCTTCCTGCTTCTATATGGACTGTCCAAGCTAGCTTCTTATTTACCCATTGCCTTTCCACACTAGAGCAGCTTTATGATTTCTTGGGCTGTGGTCTAAGAAGCAATATCTAAGTCTTTTGTGCTTTGAGTTCCATATGATTCTGGAAATCCACACATCCAAGATTCCCTTTTGTTGTTCTCTTTGTCTCTCCTCTGTCTCCCCCTGTCTACCACTCTTCTTGCCTGGCCAGCCTAACTGGTCAGAAAGACCATTGGCAGGAAAACTTGACATTTGTTTCATCTTCATATGCCTCTGGACTAAATAATCCAGAACTGTGATGAATACTCAAATAAATTTTTCTCTTGAGAATATTTTCTCTTTGTGACTTTACACAGTCTCCTTGAAACTCCAAAGCTAAGGATAACTATTTCTTTTTCTGTGTTTATACCCTAGCAATTTCATCTTTCCTGGGACAATGAGTGCTTCAGACTAAATAGAGGAGGAAGTATAAATGTAAAGGAATAAAAGCTTCAATTTATCTCTCTAAATATAATCCTACCAACACATATATAATGTAAATAGAATTATAGCTGTACATTCATTTAAGTAAGGGTAACTTAATCTCAGAGTCTAGGTTTGTTTTTAAATGAAACTGTATGGAAGAGGGCTGATTCCATGCTAAGAGGAAAAAACGGTCAATGAAAGAGTATTTTTCTTTGAAGAACCAGATGAGTCATGCTGTGCCTCTTGTTTTCAGTGTTTTTCTCCCTGTTCTCTCCCTGATTTTCTCATTTCCTTTTGTTAGGAAGACCAATGCCCTTTTTAATAAAACTCAATTCTGGAATGTCCTTGTTACACGCCCCCCCCCCCCCCAGCATTCATAAAGAAGCGAAGATAGTACTTTTTATTTGCTAAAGAGAAGTGAGACATTGCAGTGAAGAGTCTTCAGATAACATGAAGATGTGAAAAAATATAGCCAGTGCTTCTCTGGCCCATGTAGGAAGAATCAAAGCAACCATGTAATTAATTGTATTTACCATTAAAAGATACCAGACTTGGAGTTCAGGCTGTGACTATGTAATTATAAATTAATTTCAATAGCATAGTATAATCTGAAGTAAATGCCAGCAATAGTTATGAGAAGTATGTTAATGAGTACTACAGAAGCTTTTCTGCTTGCTTGTACCTCCAGATATTCATGTTTAGGGTAATATGAAGGCTTCTGCAACAAGAGGACCTGTGTGACTTTCTAAGACTTTGTAGTCTATGCAATGAGTTTAATAGGAAACAGCTCTCTTTAACAAGTCCATACTTGAAAAGTTATGGAACTCCTTGAAAAGAATGGACCAGTGCCTATGGGCTTCAACCAAATGTGAAATAAACATTGAAATGTGAAGTTGAAGAACATTTCAGATTCAAAATAATGTTCATGAGAATTGGTGATTCTGTATGTACTTTAACTCTGGTGAAGTGTAAAAATTAAATGAATACTCCAGCAGATTCTGGAGGCTTGAATTCTGACTCCTTCCTCCACTGAGATTTTTTTTCTTTCACATTGAGTGTGGCAGACCTCATTTGTGGAAAAGATCTTTCTGGCTTTCATATACTAGTTCTTATTTATTCTAGTCATCTTATTGATGACTGTGTTTGCTGGGAAAGAATAGAAGTATACATAAACCTAGAATTAAACTACTTAGCACTAGAATTTAAAATAACAGAATTTCTCATCAAGCTGACTGCCTCACATTCAGCCAGTGTCAAACTCAATAGGTGATATTTTTGCTTTTGCAAAAATCTCAGGCAGAAAAGAAAATTCTCATTTGTAATAGCCTGTTTCTTACCAAATGTTCTTGCTACTCTGCTCTTTAGTCTGGGGGGAAGGGAAGCAGTGGCAACTTTGGTTACAAAGGAAGGTCCAGGGATGTACCACTTGGGGGACCTTCTGTTCATGTGTAGGTCAGAATACTCAAGCCTTTCGGTTGATATGAGTGTGTCTCATCACTGTTTTGTGGAACAACACAATGATAGTTTGGCATCCTAGTACCTCAGGCCTTGGTAGCAGAAGGCCTTAATGTGTTCTTAGTAATATATCCTTTGGCCTCAGATGTGTTATCAATGTTTCATCTGAGTATTATGGCTGCTAACAGTCTCTGTGTGAAATGGATCCCTCTAATAATCCATTCTGCTAAAATTTCTCATCGACTAACCCTATTGTGTGGCATTTTTCTTCCTGGGGTTAGTGAGGGCAGGATACAGCCAACAGGCAGTATTGCCCATATTGTTGTGCATGTTTGGGCTACACAGATGTAGGGGGCACCATTTATACTATGGTCATTGTCAATTTGGATATGTACTATGACTATTTTGTGGAGTTGGTAGTAAAATGTCTGAAGAGAGAGATCGATTTTTCTGCTTTGCACAAAACATTAAATACAGATTAGCAGTGGCTGTCTGAAGATTGAAAACAACACTCTGGCAACAGACTGGGTGAGTTCTGCCTCTCAACTAGCTGTGTGACCATCACTTAATCTCAGTTTCATCACCTGGAAAATGAGAATAATATAGTGTTTATAGGCTGTTAGGAGGATTAAAGGAACCATGTATCCAAGAACTGAGTGTATAGTTTGACACATAGTGAATGTTCAGTATCTGCCAGCTCTCACCACTTGAGCTATACGTGTCCTTCCACCTGGATAGTTCTTCCAATCTATTTCCATCAAGCCTCTCTTAATGTAAAAATAACTTTCAAAACTTTAATGTCAATCTTTTTACAGTGGAGGTATTTGTGGTTAATTTACTACCCAGTGATAGACTAATATGTCAAGTGATTGTCTTTGACTTAGCCACACACATTAGCCTGCCTTGAAGAAGGCTTGCCTCCAGGAGAGTTCCAGGCAGGGTTTGCAAGGACTAAGGAATAAACAAGAGAGGCAAGGAGTGAAGAAGGAAAGATCAGATGTTAGTGTTTCATTTTCCAGACCAGATATCGTCCCTGACAAGTCTGTGCCACGGCATTAATTATTAGAAGACAGACTGATGAAAAGCTCTAAGCAGATTGACCTTTGGTAGACAGTAAGATTATGCAGATCAGGGTGGCAAACTAAAGAGTTTTATCTGAGAGCCACCTGGTGCTTAATCTGTGTTTCAGGACAGAACGGATCAGTGTTTGCTGTGCGTTGGGCTAGAATCTTCTGCTGACAATGATCTTATCATTCCCATGTGACACTTTCATTAGTGACTGGTTTCACCTGTTTTCTCTAATATGTTGCACATCAGTATAATTTCTGTCATTTTTCAGGCCTTGATGCATCTAGGCCCTGAAATTGTGTTATTGAGCTAACATTCATTGTCAGCTCTTTACAAGATAAACCTATCTTATTCTTCCTGATCCTATAAATGTGTTGATTCTCCTATGCAGTGTATAATGTATGGCCCTTTGACTGTTGTAGCATCTTCACTGAAATCCTTGAAGTATGTGTATGTGTGTTTGTGTGTGTGTGTGTGCGTGCACTGTGCTTGTACACCTGCATCTTTCCCTTTCTCCCTATTTCTCTTCCTCTTCCTTGCCCCTTGCCACCCCTTCTCCACTCTCTTGAATTTCTTTCTTTCCTATAAAAGAAAAGTACATATTTTCCTTTTTCTCATACAAGAGACTTAATGTCTCAAAATGGAATCTCTACTAGCATGAGGAATCTGGTACTGTGTGGGTGAGTGTCCAAATGCACTTTTAAGCAAGGCTTACAAAGTGTGGTGATTCCATGCAGCTTTCTCCACTCTATCTAGCTTCTTACCTTCATCCCCAACAACAACAACAAAGTGATATCATTCACTTACAAAACTGTTGTGGTAAGGAAAACTTTTATAAAATAAGGATTCTCATGACTTTGATTTTTAAATTACGGTTGTGTGCCTAAAGAAAGGACAGAGATGGTGGAGTGTATGCAAAGAAGTAAGATAGTGGGTCTTGATTGACACCTAGGGCAGAGCATCCCTTCTGAGAAGAATTAGGGGGAACCACTTAGAGATATGGCAAGGAGGTGCTAGAAGTGCCAAAAGGCAGCCAAGGCTTGCTTGCCTGTCACCAAGACACTGATGATAGTCACTGATGGTTGAATCTGAATCTGAGCTTGAACTGTTGAAAGTGCTCCTGTCATCATTATAACTGCTATTCCTCTGGGCCTTTTTCTGTCTGTACCAACTTATTCTCTGTAGCCAAAATTGTCCATTCTTTTTTGTTTTATATTTTATGTATTCTTTATGGAGTGAATATTTTCTTGAAGCATTATAAATAAATTGTGATTTTTAAATGGTAAATAAAATTCATCTTGGGCTGGGAGTGTAGCTCCATGGTAAGGCACTTTCCTGGCATGTGCAAAGCTCTGGGTTTGAGTCCTAGATCAGTAAAAAGAAAATTTATCTTAATACAGAAAAGTATAAAGAAGCAAACATAAAGGTTCCAAATCTTCTCATCTAGAAAACTCTGTCAATGTTTTTGAAAATAAAAGCATATGTATTTATATAATTAGAGTGTGTACAATATCAAGGTGTAAACTGAAAAGCAACCCCCACCCCCTCTCCAATCCTTAGCCCCTCATCTAGTGTGTTTATATATTGTACAAGGCACTATTATATGAATCCAGCAATGAATATCAATTGTTCTGGCCCTTCAAAGGACTTTCAGTGTAATAGGTCAAAGGATCATAAACAAGACATGTAAATGAAATTACGAGTTATGTGCAATCATTTGGCAGCTAAGCAGCCATGGTGTGATGCAAACATCTGCCTCAGCTGTAAACCACAGCTCACTATTGTCCCCTCACCCCTCCATGTCATGTGACTACCGTGTGACCTTAAATACTTGCGATCCCTTCACCCAACATATGGATTTATAGGATGGGTGTGATAATTCTTCCTGGTCTGATGAGTTTTGAAAATTGAATGAGTAAGAATATACTTTATAACTTGTATGGCCAGACTTACTGTCATCACTTCTGTAATTCACAGGTGTATCTTGAAGAATCACTTTTAGACAGCTCTGCCAGCCCCAATTTGACCCACAGTTACCTTCTGTTTGGCTTGCACTATTTTTTAAAATGAAAGTTGCTACAGTGTAAAAATCAGGAGTTTATATGAAAATGGCTTCATTTTGAAAATTTCCCTTGAAAACTGCTCACACTGGGCCTGTATTCCCATTTTTATTGCTGAGGAGCTGCTTCCCCTCCAGTTTGCCATAAGCCCCACCACTCCCACTAACACTAAAACCTTGCTTCTCATTTTTTAGATAAGAAAAATTTTGTAGTGCCCACATTCCTATCAAAAGTAATGGGTAAAGCTACTCCTAGGCAGTACAGTATATTACTGAAATCTGCATCGTGAAATGGATTTTAATTCCCCCATAGAAACAATGGAATTTGTGTTCTTAACAAAAGCAGGTCATAAATTTTAGGTCTATCAAACAGCAGAAATGTCACACTAAAGCTCTTATCAGTAAGCCTCCTATATAGGACTGTATACCCCCTGAATCAATTAGGCTATTTCAGGAGCAACAACAATAAATCTGACTTTAAAATATCCCTAACAGAAAAGATATTTATTGTCTCCAGAACAGGAACAGGGTGGTTCCAGGCTGGCTCAGGCACTGCCTGTTGTCCTCAGAGCCTCAGCCTCTGATCCTCTGTGTTCTGCCATCCCTTGCACCTTGCTTTGACTCTGAGCATATCCCTTAGTTGTTCCAAGATGGCTGCTGCAGTTTGGGGAAACACATGGGCCAGTATTACCCACAAGTCATGTAACATCCCATAAAATAAACAATCATTTTTTTTCTTTAGCTCTGTCTCTCTTAGTGAAAGAGAAAGCCTTTCCCAGAAGCCCCTGGTAGACATCCTCTTGAATCCTTATCCAAAGAGCACCCAGTTTTTCCCATCTACTTACAAAGGTATTACACTAAACTTTCCCCTTTTCCCTCATTCCTCTCATTCATTGTGACCTACCATTCGGGGCTTAAAAATCTGTCCACTACTTTCTCTCCCTGTGTTTAGTACATTAACTCAGATCCTCATTAATCCTTTCTGTTCTTATTGCTTCTAGTTTGTCTATCTTCTACATTACTACCAGAATGATCTTTCAAAACACTTCTCACGTTACTATCTTGCTTAAAACCCTTCAGTGATTCTCAATCACAAGATTAAACATTTTTCTAGCTGCGGTAATTATTCCTCTTCCTCCCTTTGAGAGGGGAAAAAAACCACATAATGCATGCAAGTGTGGTACAGTAGGATGCAAAGCTGCCCTGGCCTAAGTAGGGGTGGGGAAGGGACCCTACTTCAGCCAGGTGGGGCCCCAAAGCCTTTCCCTGGTCCCCTGAAGTAGGGGCAGGAGGAAATGCCTATTACACAGCTGGTGTGGCCCTTAGGAGTGTCATCCAGGCTAGAGACATATGCCTAAATGGTACAGAAGCCAAAGACAGGGGCATGCTCACCCAGAGAATATAGAGAGAGAAGGGCCCTACCCAGAGAAATGGCCCCAGGATTGATACCATGCCCACAAATCATGTAACATCTCATAAAGCAATGTATCTCTTTTGAAAGGGTCGCCGAAGGGGGTGACACACGGACGTTCAAGCAAGCTTTATTGGGGCAGTAGTCTGCAGCCTACCAGGCTGACTCAAAGAATGGAGATCAGAAACTGTACGGGCTGAGCTGGAGGCTTATATAGGGATCTTGCAGATGGAAGAGCACTAGTCCATTGGTGGGGGTGGGTGATTGGGGCTGGGGTATGTAGCAACAGGTTTTGCTCAAAGGGGGATGGAGTCACCACTTTCGGGAAGCCCCTATCTTACTGGAACATCTGACCCTGAAACCGGTGGGGCAGAAAGACCTTAACTAGGCAGGGAGTCACTAACAAAGGGAGGTCAAGCCATAGTTATGCAGAAGTTCCCTATTCCCTGTGGTCGGAGTAGGGCAAGGGGAAAGGAGAGAAGTGGGCTTGCTCTGTGGGGGCTCTGAAATACCTAACATCTTTCACCTTTCAAACTCCAAGAAAATGCCTTATTTGGAGAATTTATTCTCACATTGCATTAGACAAGTTTATCCGGTCTTGTTCATCTCCATACCTCAGATGCTTGAGAACAAAGTAAGTAAGGATGGTTGTAGACCAAAGTGCAGCCAATTTCAAACACTAAGAATAGTTTCTAGTTGTTTGAATTGTGCTTGTCTTTACATTTTAATTCTGGTTTTTTTTGTTTGTTTGTTACCCACTGTACTAGGAATTGACCCTCATACTGAGCTCCCTCCTCACAAGGTCTTGCTAAAATTGCCTAAGCTAGCATAAGATTTACTATCCTCCTGCCTCAGCCTCCCAAGTAGCTGGGATTGCAGGAATGTGCAACCTTGCTTAGCTACAATTTCATTCTTATAACTTCTTTTTTAAAAAGAAGTAAAAAATTTTCTTCAATAACCCTGAGATTAGAGTCAGTCTCCCCCTGCCCCCTCATTTTTGCAAGGCTTTTTATTTTAGAAATCCTGAATTAACCAACATTTCATGTATTTCCATTTCTTATCAATCTAACTGAAAATTTTCAGTTAAATAGGCTTAAGAATAGGCTTTCAAACAGAACTGTAATAACTGATTTGTTAATTATTCAAACTGTTCTCCCTGCTCGTGATATCAGTCTTTATATATATATTCTTTACTTTGGTTTGAGAATTTAGTCTTTTTGTTGTTTTATGAAAACTGAAAAGCTATTTAGATTCAGTTTACATTCTTGTTATGGAATATGGCCTTCTTAAGGAGAAGGGAAACGTTAATGACAACTAGTCAATGAATAATTTTAACAAGTAAAGGAGCTACCAGTTTGAGGCAAGAGATGAGTAAGTTGTGCATTTCAGCAGATATTTCCTTATTGACAGTGACATGCCATGCATGAGAAAGGAGAGCTCCAAGTAGACCAAACTGTTTAACTCTACTTGCTTTTATCTCTTCTCATTTCAAAAAGGATTGAGGAGCACTTGTTTCTTGTGTCTTGTGTGGGCTCCAGGCAAGCGGATGGTCAGTCTTTCTCTCTCTCTGACTGACCATTCCACCTCCCACCTTCTGGCTACTTAGACCTCATCTCTGTCATCACCTTAGGTTTTTCTGCTTCTGCATCATAGCCTGCCCCATCACGTCTGGAGCTGACCTGTTTCTGGCCACCAGTCTTTGCTGTCAGAAAGTATAAGCAGACTCAGCTTTCCCTGACACTGGCAGCTCAGTCATGGTACCACAGGATATGGCGGAGGGAATCTGCCATTTCCTGGCTTTTCCAGTGCCATCTCCTAGGGATCCAGCACCACCCCCAACACGTACACTTCCAACTGAGACTTCTTAGAAACTCAGCACCAATGAGGAGCTGAAAATATTACCAGTTGTCTGGGGCTTCAAACTGATTCTGATTCACTTCTAATCCTTTTAAACATGATGCTTTAAAATTAAGAGTAGCAGAAACAAAGTGATTTAGGAAAATGATAATTTTATCCTAACCAATTTCAGTGACACTCTAACATGCTTAAGACAATTGACTGTCTGATTTGATCAATGTTGTTAAAGTGAACAGTAATATTTCCAGAGTAGCTCAAGTAAAATTCTCTCAGCAGGAGCAGTTTTAATGACAAGAAAAACCAAGAGGAGCAACTGAACCTTGGTGTATTGGTGACCTCCTACACTGCCTCTCTCTTCTATTTTTCAGGTACAACGTGTTTGATTGCTCTACTGTCAGATAAAGACCTCACTGTGGCCAATGTAGGTGACTCACGAGGGGTCCTGTGTGACAAAGACGGAAATGCCATTCCCTTATCTCATGATCACAAGCCTTACCAACTGAAGGAAAGAAAGAGGATAAAGAGAGCTGGTGAGTTTATGACCACCTCCAATGACCATCTGTCATCTTGTTTGGTAGACAAGGCAATTGTTTGCAAAGCTCCTAGCATATAAAATGTTCAGTTACAGAGGCTGCTACTGAGGTAGCTGTGACATGGCTTTGTAACATTTGCCTATCAAATCAGTAGCCACTGAATTTTCCCCTTTTCATGGCCAAAGATTCCAAAGGCCAAAGGAGTCCTTTTCCAGTTTAGCAGCTAATAAGATCTTTGGGTCCCTGCTTCCTGCCCATTTTCACCTCTTGCCATACCCTCCTTCCCTCCAGCCATGTCAGACTACTAGTCACTTTCCATGTGAACCTTATTTGATACCTCTGTGCACCTTATTTGATACCTCTGTGCCTTTGCAAGTGCCTTTCCCACTGTTTAGTGGATGACAATTTCTTGTCCCGTAGAATTCAGCTTCAGGGTGTCCTTTTGGGAGCCTCTCATGTCATGCCAGGGTACAATCTCCCTATCTGGATGGGTGTTCCTTCTGTCTTTCCCAGCAGCCTATGTGGACTTTTGGGTCACTTGCCATAGTATGTGCACATACTCGGCTTTCTTACCTGTCTTGTCTTCCTGACTGTGAGCTCATTGAAGGCAAGGATTTGGTCTTGACCATTTCCACACCTCTAGCACTTATCTCAGTGACTGGTATAAGTAAATATTTCATAGCAAGGTGCAGCAGGCCCTTATTCATTCATCATTCAACATGCCCCTTCCCCCAAAAAACCTCTCATGAATTTTTGTTATTGTTGTTTTTTGAGATAGGTTCTCACTATGTAGTTGAGGCTGGCCTTGAACTTACTGTGTAGTCCAGGCTCCCCTCAAACTCTCAATGATCTTCCTGCTTCAGCCTCCCGAGTGCTAGGATTACAGGCGTTGCCACTATAACAGGCATTCTCATGAAATTTGCATTCTGATATTGGCATAGGGATGGAATAGACATTAACAAAAAAATAAGTAAAAGTAAATAAGATAGTATATTATAAGGTGATAACTGCTGTGGAGTGACACAAAGCAGTGAGGAGATGGGACGTATCAGGAGTTGCAGTTTTAAGTTGAGTGGTCTGTGTAGGCTTCAATAAGATGATGCATGACCAGAGACTCGAGAAGGAGTATCAGTTCATTATTATATTTCAGAGTTAGATTTGGGAGATTCCTTAATATCTGTGGAAGAGAATTTCTTCATCCTCGAGACTGACAATCTCATGACATGCCCAGCAACAGACCAGCTGCCAGAGGGAAGCGAGTGCCATGCTCTTGCATACTAGTCTCTGACCAGCATGGGCCCCTGTGTCTGTATTAATCTGCAGATTCACTCTCAAACTCTGCAGGTCAGCTTCCTACCAATGAGCAAATGAAGTGAATCTAATGAACGCTTGACTTTTCACAGTAGGAAGCTGTACTATTAAGTCCAAAAGTATTGGATTTTATTACAATCTCTTGCTTCAGTGACTGCTTAAGATGCAGAATAATTTTGAATGAAAGCTTTGGTCAGGTTTGCTGTTGATGAGATGGAACAATTATTTCACAGCATCTATCAAGCTTTGATAAGCTCCAGACAGTATGAATGAAATACTCTGACTGAGTTCCTTTTTATGAAAGCACTGACAGTGTCCATAAGAGTCTGCTGTGAGCCTGGATTTAAGATACAGGTAGCTCAGTCTTGCATAGCACAGGCAGGAATGTGTACATGATACACCTGGAAATGTCATCATCTCATCCAGCATACTCTTTTGAAGGGTCACTGCCATTTTATCCTCTCTCCCTTTTCTGTGTCATACCCACTACCCTCTGACGCACCATATAGTAATTCTTTCTAGAAACAAATTTGGATGCCATCTTCAAGGAAGTTCATTGGTGTGCTTTGTTCTTTTATGTAATTTGGTCAAGGGCGTATTTTATAGGCAGGATTAAGGAACAATGGTTAGTTTTACTATCTTTGTGTTTATTTCTCTGATCCCAGCCTTTGTGTCAGGACTTCTCACTCCTGCCTAGCATGACAATAAGCTCCAACCAAATACTATACATATTGCTCTTGCTGTCTCCACTCCTTATGCTGTTTCCAATAACAGCATCAATATCAGCTGTCATTCATTTGTTCTCACTCTGTGCCAGGAGCCAAGCCTAATGCTTTACATACATTTTCTCTTTAACTATCTTATGAGGATGATAATGTTATCCTCATGTTACAGCCAACAATTTGGAACCTCAGAGAAGCCTGTGTGTATAAGGACCCACAGCTAATGAGAAGTGAGACCAAAATCAAAACCAGAACAGTTTTATTCCAGAGCTCAGGCTGCTGCCCACTAGACTACACTTGCTAGAATGTTTTATGTTCCTGCCCACAGATATCCTACCGATTACTCAAAGACCAGCTTTAATTTTGTTCCTTCCTTCTTTAATGTTCTTCCTTCTGATCATCACACCCAGAAGTCATTCATCCATTCCCCGTTCTGCCATAGCATTTAGCAAATACTAGTCTCCACTAAAAGAACAGCACCTTGTACTTATAGCATTCAATGTACGCAGCTTACCTCTCCTGTCTACTTTCTAGAGAAAGATTTGTATCTTGTATAACTTTATACCCTGCAAATTGCCTTCCATAGAGAAGGTATTTAATAAGTATCAGATGAATATATGAATGAACAAAATTCCAGCTCCTTTAAAAAATAATGGATAACAATATTGAGTGCATATTTTGTTCAATGCACTGTGTTATGCGATTTATAGGAATAACTCCTTTATTTCTCATAACAGCACAGTGGAGTAGATACTATCCCCATGTTGCAGCTAGAAAGACCAAGGATCAGAGAGAAAATATCTCATTCAAAGTCACACAGAGCCAGAAATAAAATGAGGCAATGTGACCTGAGCTTTTAATGAGTGTACTAAAATGTAATTTTCCCTTAATCCCAATCCTATTTGGGGGTCTGTTAGGAGATCTATTTAGGCACATCAAAGGGTAAACTCAGGCTAAGTGGTAATTCCAGTGATGTCTCTGGTGCCTGTTCCCTGTCTTTGAGCATTCCTTGGCACCCTCCTCCAATTCTTACCCTAGTGCTCTCTGCTGTCAATTGCCGAGATACCATGGCATTGTTAAACTGATGCCCTATCCCTCATGTATACTTTGCCCTTAATGTTCTTAAAGATATATTTTTGAAGGCTTCAGTGGCACCAGGAATGAAGGCATGAGCATCTGCTGCAAGGGTATCAAATCCCAAGCCATGCAGCAGGATGCTGCTTGGTCCTGGCAGTGACAGTGGTGAAGGGGAGTGCCTGTGGCCTGCCTTACATGGAGTAGTTCAGCCTTCTATACGTACACCAAGACTGTACTGGGTAGGGAGATATCAGCTGGGTAAGCTAATGGGGTCATTCTGTCTTTCCAGGTGGTTTCATCAGTTTCAATGGCTCATGGAGGGTCCAGGGAATCCTGGCCATGTCTCGATCCCTGGGGGATTATCCACTGAAAAATCTCAACGTGGTCATCCCAGACCCAGATATCCTGACCTTTGACCTGGACAAGCTCCAACCTGAGTTCATGATTTTGGCATCAGATGGCCTGTGGGATGCTTTCAGCAATGAAGAAGCAGTTCGATTTATCAAGGAGCGGTTGGATGAACCTCACTTTGGGGCCAAGAGCATAGTTTTGCAGTCATTTTACAGAGGCTGCCCTGATAACATTACAGTCATGGTGGTGAAGTTCAGGAATAGCAGCAAAACAGAAGAGCAGTGAACCCTTCAGGGGTCTCAGCTGCCTTAGACTAAAAGACTTTTGACACACTTGTCTCTTTTCAATGTAGTAAAAGGTGTGGGAATTGTAATTAGGATCATCCATCCCAGACACAGAATCTCCCTCCCTGGTGGTTTTAGGTCTATATTCAGTGATGAACAGAGGATAACCCCTGGCCAATGTAGTTGAGAGTCTGGAAAATGGTTTCTTTGTGTTTTCCCAGATCTTTCATCCATGTCCAAAATATATGAATAGGTAGTTATAGATCCATATATGAGGAGAACGGCAGATGTGCTATAGATTCTCCTTTTTAAGATTCTTAAGGTTCATTACAGGTTCTCCAGGCATCAGCCCCCATGTCCTCTCTGCAGTGATGGACAGGGCAGACCTCTTTTGCAGGAGACCAGGTACTGTGTCACTTGTGAGTCAGGAGCTGATGTAGCAACACCCTCTACTGAGGGGCAGAGACGTGCTAGAATGCTTTATCCTCCTGATCCCATGTTCTGCTCAGCAGCCACCAGAAGCAGATGTGGAATACTTTATTACTGTGGGCTATTCCAGGAGACTGAGGGAAGCAGGAAAGATGAGAGTTCAGTGGCAGTTGCCTGCACAGCAGAAATAATCCTTCCCCCTCACTACCTTTCTAGTTAAATAGACTCTGTACCACCTTTGTGTGTTTCTGCATGACTTCACCTTGTGCTTACACTTTACTGTATGTAATAGGCAGCTATTAACTTCACTACCAGAAACCACGTTTTTCCATCTTGTCTTACCAAGAAACCATATTAAGGGAAATGAAAACAGCAGATCACAGTGTCATAATGCCTTCCATCTTTAAGGGCAGATGAAAACAGGAGTGAATGTTTCACAGTGCCCCTTGGAAAGTGGAGTTTCCCCTGGGAGAGAAAGGAATGAGCTGGTGAGACTACTACCCTGAAGTGAGCACCAGTTGCCAGTTTTTGTGCAGCTTCCCCTTCCCTAGCTTAGTAGCTTTCAAATGTCTTTCAAGCAGTTTGAAAGAAGCAGCCCCATACAACTGCACGTGTGTTTCTTGAAACCAATATTGTTCCCATCCACTACAGTTTGGAATTTGGTGGTGAACTACTGGGACATGATTCTCACCAGTAGAGAGGCAGTGGCCTTTCATATTTGGTATGGAATCTCTGCCCACACAGAGTAGCCTTCTCCAGGCAAATGCAAACTACCCTACATAGTCTGAAGGGGGGCCAGTAGGGAGGAACCTAAGTATAGTGGCAGCAAAGCTAGCTGGGAATTCAAGCAAGATCCCATATTGCTAAGTGGGCTATTCTAGAGCCTGGCTTGCTTGCTGCCCTTCCTTACCTGCCACCAAAATTATATTTTTTCCAGCCTCAGTATTTTATACATTAATTTATAGAAAATTCTGGGTTATCTTTTTGCCTGAGGCAGCTCAAACGGCCAAACAAGATTTTTGTTGTATCCCTACTCATGGTATGGTTTTGTTCTTACTGAGTGGACATTTGTCCTTATACCCTCTGGAAAGCCTATACACTGGCCACCTTCTCCCACAATCCCATACCCTCTGTCTTTTTCAGCTGTAGAGCCTTCCTGAAGCAGTTTCCAGGAGAGGACTCAGGAGCAGGTTTAAGTTGTGCTGCTGAGGACTGCAATCTGTCTTGATTCTTTCAAGAACTTAGCTCTCTTTGATGGCAATGAGAATTAATAATGGTTTCCTAAGAGATTTGCTTACTTTTGTATACTGTATTTTCCAATGTTAGAGTTAGAATCTTGGTTATTGATTTTTTAGCCATGGAATGTTTTAGATTTAAGGATTTGCCTCGAGAGACACTGAACATTTGGATGTATATATTCCACGTGAGGATGGGAAGGGAACTGTGGGACACAAATGCCAGTTGTGATTAATAATGGTGGCTGCAGTCAGGCCAGGTGGCTGTGTTTGTTGGAGATTTAGGACATTCTGCACCACTGCCCACCTTCTAACTGAATGTCCAGTATTTTACTGTCCACAGTCAACTTTCCTTTTTTATTTCTGCTTACACAAAAAAGCATAATAATAAAAGAAAAATGTGTTTTAATTTCATAATCACTTTTATTGTCTAAAATAAAAATAGCTATGTTTTGGTGAGGTTGACCAAAAAAAAAAGCTACCAAATTAGGAAATCATTGTTTATTTGCCAAGCAAAATTTCTAAACATAGTGCTGAGTACACGTTACATAATTTTCTAATTAAGGTCCATAAGGCATCCTCTAAGTTTTACTTTGTAAAATTAATTTATTTGTGATTTTAACCAAATAGAGTGTATATCTTACACTTTTGTCTCTAATATGGCTTGTACACTTTTTAATGATAGAGGTTCTAGGCCAAATATTAGCAGTTTGATGAACAGTCACATGACAAATCAGAGTACTTTGTTCCCTTCCCAGTATTCTGGAGCAATCTCTCCCTAGCCCTTTTCCAGCTGTTGGAGTCTTCATACACACTCCTGGGCTCTCCTATGGGACACTGGCTGCTCCCCTTCTCTAGAGGCTCATGAAGGTTGAATCTAGGAGATAGAGAAGTTGATTTCAGACATTTGCATGTGAAGCTTTCCTAAACAGCACTGCCAAAGCTTTGGAATTGTCACTTGAGGCTGCCCGGACTCACTAGCTAGTCTGAGTTCAAATTGCCAATAGTCTCCATGGTGCCAAATTTTGGGATGGTTTTAGTCTTTTAGAAAGGAAGCTGGGACTATATGCTTACAAGTCCAGCAAGATACCATGCCCAGATCCCTGTAATGCACTGGTCTGCTGCTGCTCCACTGGCAATATGTACTCTTGAAATAGGATAGGGATGGGGTAGGGAGGGGGTCCAAGGGGAATTTTTTTTAATTCACTGTAGTTGCAGTTCTTTAATAATAGGAATAAACTGTACTTATATAGAAAGTTCCAAAGCTAGATCTGAAGACCTGCATTTTTTTAATGTGACCAACTTAAGAGACAATTAACGTATGAGACAATTAACTGAGTCTTTGTTCTAATACATGTCTGTATGCGTAGGTATTCATTATTAGAAACCAGTGGCTACATTTGGTCCTTTGCTGTGGATTGAAGGTGTTGGCCTCTTGAATCTTGTATATGTCAAGAGTATTACACAGAGATTGTTATAGTAGAGGAGCATGTACAAGCACTATGATTTAAAACACACCTTATTTCATGCAAGTGTAATGATTTTGACATTTTGCACAGTTGACAAGATTGCATGGCAGTGATGGCCTCATCATTTCAGTCCTCTCTGAAGTGATTCTGGGAAACAGATTACACTATTGGTTTGGATCACTAGGATATCTGGAAATGCATGAAGAATTTACTAAGGGAGTGACCATTTTTTCCTTTGCTAGGCATACCTCTGTTTTCCTGATTTTTTTTTTCTCCCCAAATTGTTGGCAGCTGTGTCAATAGGAAATTTACAATCAAAAAGGGCAACATTTCATTGTATATGTGAATGTGTAGGAATGCATCATTTATATAAAATTCAATTTTTCAATAATTTCAGAAAATTTTTCCTACTTTTGATTATCATTAGACTGATCTTCCCTTACTAGTCTACCCCAAATTGCCTTAGCATGTCACGCCAGCATTCCTGACCCAGCCCTGGAAAAATGACAGGATATATACTTTGCTGGGGCCTGTTTAATTGCATCTGAATGAATCATTATCTAGACTTTTGAACTAGTCACCTATATACTGCAGAAGCAATAGAATCCTTGTTCCCCAAAGTGTATTCCAAACATGCTCTTCCACAAAAGGGTTTCAGGGTCAGAGATTTTTGGAAACATACTCTCTTATAAAGTGTATAGAATCTCACTGAAATCTCTATTCAAATGTCCTTCAGAGGAGGGGAAACACAACACATAATTTGTTACCTCAGTGTTTTCCAAATTAATTTGACCATAGAAATTTTTTTTTTTTTTGATACTGGGGATCGAACACTGGACCTTGCGCTTGCGAGGCAAGTGTGACACCACTGAGCTAAATCCCCGGCCCGACCATAGAAATTTTTGAGTAACACCTAGTAACATTCCAAGGAATTCCTGTTTCCTCAGAACTCACTTTGGGAACTTCTGGTACACTGAGATATTTCTGTTTTCTCATCCACCATGACTCTTAGTAGTAGCAGTACAGTTTGCAACTTAAGCACTAGTCTTTTCACTTAAGCAGTTGACTTGTAATAGAAGCAGTGTTAAAAACTAATAGAATTTAATATGACCACCAGTGCCTCACAATGACAGCAAAAGTCTAAAGTACAGTGGACCCTTGACTTGCAAACTCAGTTCTCTCGAGGGCTGGTTGTAACACAGGTTGGTCAATTGAGGGCTCAGGCTCCTTCATACAGCCTTCAAAGTCTCTCTCCCATATACAAGCAGATCTCAGTGTCATTAGAGAGACACTGGCCCAGGATTTCTCAATTAGCCCCACACAGGAAAGGACGTTGTGATGTTCCTTCCAGAACTCTTTAAGGGTTAAATCTGTATCTGAGACCATCTGGAAGCAAAAGCAGCCAGTATTTGGATCATAATTCAAGACTTTTGTCATAAGTTAAAACTAAAATTCTGGTTGTAACCCAAGTTGTTCATATGTCAGGCCAGTCGTAACCTGAGGGTCCACTGTACTTGAAACTGTATATAAATATCACCTCCCTCCTTTTATGTGAATAAGAAGTACTTCGCCATAGCCAGGCAGTTCTCACATTCATTGCAAAAGCTTTCAGTTTCTTTTTAAATTCTATCTTTGCTTTCTAGATTCTATCAAAATATTTTGTTTCATCACTATGTGGTAATAAAAAATAGAGAGAAAATAAAATAGGAATGCATATTTAGTTTTCATTCACTTTTGAAATCTTAACTAGATTCTTTTAAGTTATCTGTTGTATAATAATGGAAATGTAAACTATTAACTCCTATTTAGTCTTTCCTCTGTTCTCTGCATATTCAGTGAAATAATCTGAAATCAATTACACTTTATATGTCCTAAAATTCCAGTCCAAAGTCATCCTACTTTTCTCATTTTGTTGATACAGTTAATTTTGGCAAGTTATCTTGCCTAAAATGTAAGGCTTGACTGTAATAGTTTCCTAACTATTCCCTAAATAATCCCTATCATCCTGAGCAATTTGTTTGGAAAGTTATGACAGATAACCCCCAAATAACAGATGAACAGTTAAAATAGAAAGTGAATTTAAGATAAAGACATTAATTTAAAGTTACATTCATATATTTCAAAATATGGCCACTTTCTGGACATTATCTAAAATACTAAAAACAAAGATCTGTTAGGCTAGGAGGCAGAGCAAAGGACACTTGGTACTATGAGGCTTTCATTAGGTATACGTTTCTAAGTATGTTCTTAATATGTAAATTTTTGCTGATTCTTAGTAATACTGCTTTGTCTAGTGTTTGTTTTTCCCACTGTTAAGCTGCAAACTGTTAAACTAGGGGTTGATTACGAACACTTTTATGTGTTTAATAATGACTACATCATCATGTATACAATCATTTTAATAAATTTAAGTTAAGGACTTTAAGGATAACATGTAGTAACTTCATTTGGACAAATCATCATAGTATTTTCACTGTTCAAAACTGCACTAAAATGCTGGCATAAAGCAAAGAAATAGATGATACTTAGAGATAGAGTTCCATTTATTCTAGAAGATCTATAATCTGAATTAACCACAAAATAAATCCCACCTGACATCAATTTCAAAATTAATTTTGAAAACTTCCAAGGACCAACATTTTCTAGCTTTGAGGACAAGCAGATTACTCTAAAGGCTCTGGTGGCAGGTTGTGGTGGTGGAAAGGGAAGTTGAGGGAAAAGAAAATCTGTCTGGGTTACTCACTGACTGTGCTAAAGAAGGACTGCATCAGCCACACACATTCTCTCATCATCTTCTATCATAAGGTAGTTCACAAGTTAAATGAGTAATCATGCATCATTTCAAAATATTTCTATTTTAATTAGTTATAGTTCAAAAGGCGATTATGCTGAAGCAAAGACAGAAGTCAAGAAATTGGGGGTACAGGTAGATATAGGATTAACAAACACAAAAATGTAAACATGCATCAGAAATATGGATTACTAGACTTTTACCATATGTAGACTGTATTTAATAGTGAATTTTAACACCTGCACATGGATCAATAACGGCAAGTGTTACCATTCAGAAAACTAGCCTGTACTCTAAAAAGGAACTTTGTTTTTCTAATAGTGAAAGGTGGTAAATTTACAGTCCTACTCCACTTTTTCCCTATAGAGAAAAGATAAATGATCTCATTTATTGCTATCCTAAACACCTTTTCTGTTCTGTGCCCTACTCACTTTCCAAATGTGGTTTTATCCTGTATCTTTAGAATTTTTAAATATACTGAAATAAACCAAGTGGTTATTACTTCATTTTAGAGTGCCCAAATAAAACTGAAATCTTATCACCTTAGTCACAGGTATAACTAAGTGTTTTAACATACTGTTAATTTTTCACATGCCAATGTAAATAACAGTGAGTACCCAATTTAGACTATGAAAATGAACTACAGGGTAACTTAATATTCTTGTTTCATATAATGCAAAGAGACATGATGTTCATATAAATTCTTTTAAATGAATCCTGTAGAAATGATGTATTAAACATCTCCAACCCAACAGAATGATGCCTCTTATGTAAATTTTAAATTCTCATTATTTTAATGGATATAATGAAAGGTGGTAACTGCTAAGTGTTAATTATGAAAAGGAAAATCCTGCTACAACGGGGAAAATCTAGCACCTTGGGACATTATTTAGGCTTCAAGGCTACAATCAAACAGGCCTTTTGTATTTATCATTTTGACTCTCCTTTTATCTCAGATATATATTCAGAAAGTGGAATAGTAAATACAACAATGGGAATGCCCATAACTTTTGCTTCTTTTCTAAAAAGCAGTGTTTGCCCTTTAATTTATCTGAAATAAGTCTTTGCATTGAAACATTAACATCTACCACATTGTCTTTCAGTTTAGTCTTCAATTACTGAAGCAAATGATTTTGATTTATTGCACTTATACAGGTCATAGAGTTGCAATGTATTTAAGAACAATTCAACATTCCCCTGAGCAGCCAGGAAAAAGAAAACAAAAACCAAAGGAGAAATGTTGGTGAGTCTACAAAAATGATTATTTTGATAAATCTAGAAAATAGTCACTAAACAGTTAATTCCAAAAGATCCTAATGTGAACCCTGTTCTTATACATAATTCCTATAAGCAATGTATAAGGTTTTTTTTTAAATAAAGATCACTGCCTTTATAGCAACCGATCTACTTTATAAGCAGATTTCACTGGAGAAGTCACTATTTTTTTTTCTATGAGCAAGTCTTTCCTTATTTTTTTTTTCCTGAGCACCTACCAGGTACCAGGCAGTAACTAAGTGAATGCATCCAGCGGTGGGGACTTTGGTGCCACCACTGCCCTCCAGGGGCTTACAGTCTAGTGGGGACCTCACAAATAGTATAGCATTTGGAATTGACTAAATGGAGTGAAAATTAGTATCTCTCATGATTTTCTCCAGTGGGCTTAGATTTATAAGGATAGGAGAAAATTAGAATGAGTCTTTCTTACCCATAATAGAGTGAATGGCAAGAGATTGGGAATATCTTGCCCACACCCAAGCAAACTGAGTCAGATAATCACTGGATGTTACTAGGTCACCTGCTTCCCCAAGAATAGAGTAGGGAGTTAAGACATAGAGCCCTTGAGGGTAGAACTAGTCCAGTAGAGAGACAATTTAACCTGTGTATGGTAACATCTGATAATCTAGATTTCTGGTGACCTATTTATATTTTTAATGTTTGGCTATCTCACACTAGCCCCCAACCCAGTTCCTTGACCATTAGTTCTACTTCTACTTCTGCACGAACACATGTTAAATTATGAACTGTTTAATTAAAGTAGAAGTACTCTGAGATCATGTGTGATATCACATTTTCTTTATCATTTTTGCTTCCTAGAGACTATAATGTAACAATCTCATGCCCCAAAAGAGAATTCAGAACTGAGAATATTTATCACCAGTATTTCTGAGTATATAAATCAGAAAATTTGTTATACTGAAAATCAACATTTCTGGAATACATATTTCTGGAGTTATTTTCTTCACTTCAAACAAAAATAGGAGACTAACTGCCAGACTATTTTAAAACAGAAATTTGGTGCCCATTACTACTTTACACATTGTAAGGTCTAGGGATGGAATTTAAGTTTTGTATTTTGAACAAAAATAGCACCAACCCTCAATACTACAAAAACAAAACAGAACAAGAGAACAGCAACATATATTTTCTGGAAGAAAAAAACAATACAGGTATGCCTAAATACCATACTTTTATTTTTAACCACAGAACCCTTCACTTCTTTCTAAATTCTATGCCCGTCTTGCCAACTTCCCCAAAGCATTACAAAACTACTGAATTAGAATAATTTTTCCCCTACACATAATAGAAAATCAGTGGTAAGAAATTGAGAACATCTCATTGTGATCAGAAGTTGCCTTCTGTTACTTCAATTTTGATCATGAGAACTGGTAAAAGGAAATTTATAACCAAAAAATTTCTGATTTGGTGAGATTAAAACCAGAGGTGGAACCCTGTTATTAAGTAAGAAAAGGAGGAAAGGATGGGGAGAGAGAGAGGGAAAAGGAGAAGGAAAAAATATACCTTTATTGAGAAGTATTTTTCATGAATGATACCATATCTCAAAAGTTCTGGTCTTTTACACTGCTGAATTGGGAAACAGTGACTTTTTTGTGTAAACTTTATATGCATTTCAACATCATGAAATTGTTCCATCACGATTTTCTTCCTACTTCAAAAATCACAAGGGATTGTTTGAAAAAAAAAAAAGTGCCAGGATCCATAATCTATTAGCAATGTTTTCTTTTTTTGAGTCTCCAGCTGGGGTTTTAGCTGCCTGCCTCTCAAGCACAAGGTCCCGAGTTCAATCCCCAATACCAAAATAAATAAGACTAAGAAAACATAAGCTCAAAAATATCTTTAAAAAAAAAAAATCTCCAAACTGTATTCATTAAATTTCAGGTCAAAAAGATTGCTGAAATCAATTAGATTTTCTGGTAAGTTAGTCTGTAAAAACCATAAGTACAACATATTCTTGAAAAAACCCCATTATGCTCGATACTCTTCAAAGGTTTTTATTCCTACTATTCTATATGTGTCTATAAGAGACATTGAAACAAATTGACAGGTCAGAGTGTGTGGCAGTGCATGATCACTCAAGATGCATGGTGTGTTATTTGGGTCCCTTTGATGCGTGCTGGGGTATGGTAGCATTGTAGAGACTAATGTGTTTATACAATCACTAATTCTGTGTTGTCTACAAAATTAACAGCTAAAAATTCCCCCTTGATGACAAGATTAAAACAAAAATAAACATTAAAGTTACTAAACTTGTGAGACTCCTGCAATTCTTTTCCTTTGATTAAACTCATTTTCCATTCTAGTGTCTGTTCTGGAACTTTATACTTTTGATCTGGACTAAGTGTTTGGCTGGGGTTCTACATAGTAAGGAGAAAACCAATTCATGGGCAGAGGACAAGACCAGAACATAACAGAAGTAAAAGAGGAGGGGTCAGGGATTTAGTTTGGTGGCACGGTGCCTGCCTCGTAGGCACAAGGTCCTGAGTTTGATCCCTAGTACCACAAAAAAAAAAAAAAAAAAAAAAAGAGGGAGAGAGAGGAGATACTAAGAAATTGTGCTCTCATTTGGTACAAGAAAGCCTAGCTCTGGTTCAAAACAAGGTAATTTTTTGAGACGTATACAAATGTATCCAATAAAAAATGTTTCCTGTTAGCACAACTTTTGACCACCTTTGAAATCAGTATTAGGTAATAAAGGTTAGATTAGCTATATGTTTATGCAGACCCTTGTGTGTATGACATGTCTTAAAAAGTATTCAGAAATGAGTATTATCTGCAAAGATTTTCACAAGTTGCAGGAAGGAACATTATAAAATTTAGAGATAGAATAAAATAGATACATTTATGTACATACATACACACATATGTAAATAGGTATTCCAAAGAGAAAATGCAGACTGCCTAGGATTTTGATGAACAAGAAAGTCAAGCACCAGACTGTTGTATTTGGAGTTGGGTATAACAAAGCAGAAAAGGGAGGAGAGAAGACTTGTATAAGGTGAAAGAGTATAATGGGACAAGTCCTTACTCAATTTTTACGTGAATCTAAAACTGCTCTTAAAAAATAAAATATTTTTTTTTAAAAGCTATTACCAAAATTTCCCAGATTTATAATTCCTTAGTCTGACAGAATGCCCAGACTTACTTTGGTTTGCTTAGTTGTTTCTAAATTGAGTTGGACTGTGACAGGTAGTATCACATGGACCAGGACACTGTCTCTACAGCTCTGGGATCTTGGGAGAGGGGTGCATCTCCATGGCTTGCCCCACCCTTGTACTAACACGGCAACTGGTACTATGTTTATGGAGTCAGTGGATGAGACGATTCTCAGAAGGGGACATTTCTAGTAAAGATGTGGCTTGGCAGACAAAACAATGATTGCCCATTCTACCTGCTTTCAAATTTAAGGCTAAAAAATATACAAATTCATTTCTACATGAAGAATGCCCTTTTAAAATTTGCTTTGTTTATATGAAGATTCACTAAAGGAGAGAAAAGCAATGTGCAAAAATTCTTAAAGGCACATATGAAAAAAAGTCCAATAATGAAAGTGAAATGACTGTCCTCATCCTACTATTCATGGAGCCATAAGATAGTTATCATTCAACCTTTAGACACCAAATTGACCTTTTAAATAATTAAAGCTTTTCAACTATTCTTGTCTTGAAACTGTGACAAACTATGCTTTAAATAAATTAATTTCAGTAACCTTGAGGCAGGAAAGAGCTGCAAGGCCTGTGTCCAGAACATTCATCATTTTGTTGTGACTATGAGTCTTGCCAGCTTCTCAGTTATGAAGAGGGAAGAGCATGTGTTGTTACTGTCTGGCCCTGAAATGTTTTCCAGTGCTACTCGGTGAGTAAAAGGCAAGCAAGTGGAACCCCAGCTTCTCTTCTTGTCCCAAATGAGAAGACTTGGATCCCTAGCATGGTAGCTTCATTAGCAAGGGATGTACAGGCTCTTGGAGCTACAACCAACATCTTGTGCTCCTTTCTCTCTGCTCTAGTGAAACTGCAGACCTTGGCTGCCTGAAATGGAAGGTGATCACTTGTAAAGGAGCAAGTGAGGGGAAGCAGTTCTGATTTCCTCCATTCCCAATGAATCTGTGTAGGTTGCTTATTGGGGCTGGGCTCCATCCTTTGGCAAGATTTATACAAATCATTGACCAACTGCTTTTTCTCTACCACATGGGAAACTAAGTTTGGCTTCTCTTATCCCATCTGCCTACTTTCCACTGGCACAGAGCCCCTCATAGAAGGCAAATTGTTCCTTAGGTCACTACAGAAAGGGTGCCCTCCACTGTGAATAACAGACCGTGGGCTCACCACAGTGGTTACTTTGCACCTGCAGGGACTAGAAGTGTGTGGTCGCCAGGTTTGTTTGGTTTCTCAACACAGTTGAAGACTTGGCTCACCACCTCGGTCCCTGCCAGGGCCTTTAGGCTGCCATCCTTGTAAGATTCACACGGTGCTGTAGATCCTGACATCTGACCAAAGAGAAAAGTTGTTTATTCTTTGTCCTTTTTATTCAGGGAAAAACACCCATAAGGTAAAAGCCCTCCAGCAGCCATCCCTCAAGTCTCACTGGGGCTGGTTCACAAACCAAAGAATGAGGCACTAAAAAGGCTGAGGATTCTGTGGACAGAGGCAGTGCCCACCGCACAGAAGGAGGGATGATGCACTGGGCCAGCTCAGTGGCAAGCACAGCCTCCGACCTGTCCTGCCCCAGGCTTTCGCATGACATTTTCACATTCTCTATGCTCTCTCTTCTCTGAAAAAGTCTTCAGAACACTATTCCTATTAACCTTTTGGTATGTTTTTACCTTGCCTTTTCCCACGCAACTTCTGCATGTGTACCAAGAAGAGGAGACTGGGATTTAAAACAGTCTCTGCAGTTACTGCAACCTTTTAGAATGACAGTGTCTACCTTCAGAGATGTAATCTCTGTTTATCTGGGAAATGCCTTGAATGGGCTTCTTTTGGGGGAACATAAGAACCACTCTCCTCCACTCCACCAAGAAAGTGAAAGAAAGGGTGCTACATTGAAAGACAGCGTGGAAATTACTCACTGGCAACCTCCAGCAGGGGTATGCGCTGACAAGAATGCAGAGTGAGCCAAATGTGAGATCAGGAGTATGTTTTAAATATGAAGTATCCTGCTGAAGATTCATGTATTGAGGGCTTGACCCAATAATGACAGCACTGATCTCATCAATGGAATAACCCAAAGAAGTCATAGCTGAAGTCTTTTTCTATTAGGCAGTGAGGCCCACTTGACCCACTTGGGAGTAGGTCACAGGGGGGCATGCCTCTGAAAAGTTGATCTTGTCCCTGGCTCTTTCCTCTCTGGCTCTTAACCTCCCTGTTTCCTGGCTGCCTTGAGGCGAGCAGCTTTCCTCCACCAAGTCCTCCTGCCACGATATTTCTGCCTTGACACAGGCTTAAAAGCAATGAAGCTGGCTGATCATCGACTGAAACTTCTAAAACTGTGAGCCCAAATAAATGTTTCCTCCTTTTAGTTGTGTTTCCTAGGTATTCAGTCACTACGAGGAAAACATGACTAACACAGAAGGCTTTGCCCAGGACTTGTGGAAGGCCACAGTCAATGGGAAACTTACCTAGTGAGACATATTACATCCATGCATAACAAATCATCCCAAACCTAAATAGCATAAACCAAAAAGCTTTACCACAGGGAGCATAACACATTTTTTGTCATAAAGATGCATAAACATGGGTATGTCAAACCCACATTTATTCTTTAGAATATTTCCTATTGATGAATTAATTTTAATTTTATGAGTTTTATTATATTAAACAATGAGTGCTTAGCAGGAAAAAAATCACAAAAATAAAGTAATACATTTTTAATATTATTTATAAAAAAGCATCAAAATTTTCAACATTGACTGGTTTTGGGTGTATAAAATCTAAAAAAGAACTAAAAGAAATAAAAACCTATGTAATCTGCAATGAAAATATCAATAGCACTCTACAAAAAAATCTTTACTTCATTATCACACCTAATGCAGTCTTCACACTATGACAACAGCACATTCCATGCACGTGTATGGCTTACACTGCCAGCACATGTGTTTTGCTTTCCTAGCTTTTTTATAGGACATACTTGACATCTTACTGGTCTTCCTATTTTGTCAGGAGGGTCTTATTATATTGTGCATATGTAGTTAACAGGAACATAAAATATCAATAAAATAAAATATTAAATTCTTAATGTGTGTTGTGCATTTAAAATAAACATCAGCATTTTCACATCCGCTGTTTACTTGCTTACAAAACCTAAAAGATAACATCAGAAATAAAAACTTATATGAACTATAATGAAAATACCAATAAAACTCTACAACAAAAATAATCTTTGCTTTAATTGTCACACCCCAGACAGTCTTTGCATATGAAAATTGCATGTTCCATAAACATGTATTGCTTACACTGATAACACACATGCTTTATTTTCCTGTTCTTTCTTGTAGGGCACAGTTGACATCTTTTTGGTTTCCCTGTTGTTGTAATAGGTCCTTGGGATGCTGCACCTGTCTGTTCACCTGTCAGCTCACCAGTATGCTCTACCAATTTTTTGTGTAGTTCCCTGGGCAGAAACATTTTGTTTTTTCTTTGCTGTAAATGGTCTCTTATGAATCCCAATCCCAGTCCTCTAAGAAAATTTCTCAGTAATATTTTGCACTTGTTTTTTTTTTCTTTGTAAACTATCAAACTATTTATGCCACAAATGTTTAGGATTGAATAAAACACAACCATTGGCCAATGCTTTGTGTTCTGAGAGATATCATAGTTGCTTCATAACTCATCAAAAACATCTACTCCACCTCTGGTTTTGTTGTAGAAAGTTTTCAACTCAGGCTTCTGTTTTGTTGAGGTTTCCATGTCAATATTTCCATCACGGTGCAATGTTGACATCAACAGTACCAGTTTGTTTTTCTTTGGCATATATGAAGCCAGTGTAAATCTTTCTGAAATCCAAAGATTGTATTATACAATTCTCTGTTTTGAAATTGCAACATTTCATTTGGAATTTCTGCTTTGTTCCTCCATAAAGTTCCTACACTGGTCAACTTGTGCTCTGTTAGCAAATGTAACATTGAGTGGAAACTGGCAAATCAATTGCTGAATGACACATCCTGATCAGTTTGGGAGATGGGAGCAACAAGTCTGTTCACAGTATCATTCAGTTTATTACTATATGAATAAGGACCTTATGGCTGAGTTCCATGATAAATTTTGAAATTGAAAGCATAATAAGTCTTCACACCTACAAAGACATAAATTTTTATGTCGTATTTTGAAAGATTTGGGGCATGTACTCCCTGAAGCTACGGCACCCATGAAGTGCTGAAAGATGTTCATCAATAGTCATGTATTCAGATGGTATGTAAACTGCTTGGCAATTATTCAAATATCTGTCAAACAATAACCAGATAGGAGCCAAATTATCAGTTCTTTTTCTTTCTTGGCAGGTGGTTTTGTCATCAAACCTCAGGCAATTTTGAAGGAAGTCAAATCTCCTCAGTGTCATTATTACATTCCTGTGATTACCATGAGGAAGCCCTGCTAAGTACAGCAGACCTATGAATGCTTTCAGTTCAGCTAGTGAGGTGTCATAATAAGTACATTTCTGAGTATGGCTATTGGTGCATATAGAACATTTACTTGTATTTCAGCCTTTGTGTATTTCATAATATTTTGTAGCATTTCATCTGTTACAATTTCCAAGATTGAATAGCAGTGCTGACATTTTGTCCAATGGGTTTCACCCCTGCCAAGGTCCTCACTATATTTTCAGACCTATTTCTAATATTGGATCATTTCATTTGGTTGTGTGACCATTTTGCAACATTTCAACTAGTCAAATATGCACTCACATTGCTGTTTTCTTTGTCATTTGAATCAAGAAGGTCTGCATTCCTTGCATCTATATCAGTCAATTCTTGCTCCATTTCACTGTCACAGGAACTCTGGCTCATAAATCCTAGAGTGGTGTGGGTGTATTATAACCTGTCTGATACCCAGGGAAAAATATGCAAAACCTGTTAGGCAAAGTATAATGTGGGTGAAAATCCCAGTTTGACACTTTTCCACAGGTACACACACCTTGCTGCCTGGCAACCACAGATAGGCAGCCTGTGACATGGACTCACCTGTCTACCCTGGACAGTTCTCTACCCTGGAATCTTCAGAGCATGGCTTGGTGATCTTCCTACAATGTAGCACATAGGTTTTCAGTCTATGCTATTTGGATATTGATGAGAGGAAGCATTAAGGATTTGGAAATATCTGGGCATATACAGCACAGATCACATTACACACAAACCTCTTGATTTTTTATTTTAAATAAATTTAGGTTCATAAAAAAGACCCTACAACTTTTTATAAACACCAGCATACATCACTTATTTTGATGCACTCTTTGATAATGTGTTCCCATATTAACCAGATATGGGATAATCAGGGAGCTGATCAAGAGTATGAAGGGGTTTCAATGACTTGGTCTTTGGTTCACAAAAATGTCCAGAGTTAATTTAATATAAAGCATATTAAGCCTTAGTGGATTGAAAGATATAAAAACCCCAAAGAGGGCAGAACAAGCTTGTCACATATCCACCCTTCTCCTCCCTCAGAGTTGGCCCCTTCCTGTTTCTCTCCTCTCCATCCTGCAATAATTGCCTTCCAGGCATCATAAAAAAGGGGAATATCCCCACTTCATACTCAGAAGTACTTCCCTCTTTATTGTGGAAAATGGTAGAATTCAGCTGTCTAGTTGTAAGAATAGATCACAAGAAGTTTGTTAACTAAGAGAATTAAGTCGTTTCTGGGAAATTCCACAAGTCTGTTTGTTAAAAGAATTCCAGAAAACTTTAAGGCCTTCTAAAAGTCTCACAGGAGAAAAACAGGTTTTCCTAGTTTTCTTATTTACCATTTTCCGGGATCAGAGGACCATGACCCAATGACTCTACAGGTGGTAAGAGAGATAGGACTCACTATGCACACCTGTGATGTTTGTGGTGGGCTGGTGGGCTTGATTTTTGGCTAAAGTCGTCCTGCTCTCTTGATACTACCTGATAAAAAGAGGGCTGCGGTGTGCTCTTTGATGTACGGGATTGGTGAATGGAAACAGGGGACTTGTGAATTCTCCTGTAGCTTTTATGAGTCACTTAGTCACTGGTTATCATCAGAGGTGAAAATCAGAAAGACAATAGCCAGAATAACTAAGCTGTTTTCCTACATGTATAAAAGCCTTGCTTCTTTCCTTTGTGATTGTCCAATAGTGCCAGAGGAATTAAAACTGCTGTTTGTACCCCAGGCTGTCTCCTTTTCTTTCTTTAAAAGTCGGTGCTTTCTGGGGTTCCAGGTCTCCCTCAAGAGAGACCTTTATTAAAATAAAAATCAACATTTATAATAGCTCAGCTCTGGCTGTGGTGCACCTGGAGAATTGATGTAACACAGTAATACCAACACTATTTGGGGCAGAGCAAAGGAAGAATTAAAGAGGGTGAAAAGGCAGATTTCTCAGGGAAGGGCCAAAAGCCCAAAGTACCAATTCCACCTGAAGCCAGAAAAATTCTGATCTACTTGAGGCAGCCTCAGGACCTGTTAATTTTCCATTGCTTTGACAAAATACTGGAGATAACCAACTTTTAAGGAAGAAAGCTTTGTTTTGGCACACAGCTTCAGGGGATTCAGTCCATGGTTTCTTGGTCCCCATTGCTTTTGAGTCTGTTGCCAGCCAGTACATCGTGGTGGAAGCACATGGAGAAAATTGCTCACCTTATGGCAATGAGTGCACAAAGAGAAAAAGGGGAAGGGGCCACAGTTCTGATAGCCTCTTCATGGGCATACTTTTTTTTTTTTTTTTTTTGGTACTGGGGATCAAACTCAGATCCTTCCGCTTGCGCAGCAGGTGGCAAAACCACTGAGCCAAATCCCTGGCCCCTAAGGGCATACTTCTAATGGTCTAACTTCCTCTCACAAGGTCCCACCTCCCAGATTCCATACCTTCCAATAATGCTAAAGGGTGGTGACTGAGCCTTTAGCATATGGGCCTTTTGGCATGATTTAAGATTAAAGCCATAACAGAAATTTAGACCCTGAGGTTCTTCTCCTTTTCACCCACTAGATATGATTAGAACCAGTGTTTCACTCCCCATTCTGTGAAAGAGCAATACAATTCAACATGGTGCAACATGACCTGCAACTACTTCCTGTGAGAAGAATATAGTTCCCTACCTCACTGATGCTTGGCTTGGGATGGGATTTGTTTTGAGGCATATGCCATTGTATTTCCAACAACTTCTTTTCCTGTATAAGAATGGTATGCCCCAGACAAGGGCTGCCATTTGGCCTGTGTCTTGGAATGAGAAGACACATGGAACAGGGTCCCAGCAATCAGTGGCATGCAATATGAGTTTAAAGAAAACATTGCTATTTGAAATTTACTACTTGAAAGCAACAGACATGCAATGAAAAAGAACAATAAAATGACCTACCTGTTTTGTCATAATAATTTTAGAGATGTTTTAGGAAGGAATCCTTAATTTGGAAGGAACAACTTTATAAACTTTGGGTCTGGTAGTTCTAGGTATTAGAGTGAAGAGAAATTAATTTGTATTTAAAAATTTTTCTTTGATAGTCTTTTGAGTTAGCATCTCAAACATTAATATAATCTTCTGCAAAACTGATCAAACCTAATCATGTCACAAAAATAGCTACAATCAGTCTTAAAGAAAGTGACTTCTTTATGGATACGATTAGATAGGGCATAGGTTGACTCCATAGACTATTTCACTTAATTGATTTTCTTAGTACCTGGATCAAGTCTGTGCCCAGAGAAGCACAAATAGCCTTGTTATAGAGACCACACATTATGGTAGTTTTAGCTAAAGTTAGGTTTTTCACAAGGAAAAATTATAAATATATGAGTATTATAAGAGCTGACCACATATTTTCAGGCTAATTATCTCCTACAAAAACATTTACCCCTTTGGTTGTATATAATTAAGAAAAAAGCAACTTATCAACTCTAACAGAAAGTTGCATAATCCCAGGATCATGGGACAACCAGCCCTTTTTTATCTAAGAGTGGCAGGTCCAACAAAGGATACACTGCCACTCCTATGAAAACATACAAGATTTAAATCAGACTTGACTTCTGACTACATATCAGGCCTTTCATTTTCATGACAAATAACAGCAGCCAATACTTCTTTGTCTTTTTTCCTTTTTATTCACAATTAAACTGTTAATGAGGAAATACACAGGGAAGATTAACAATGCAACTTGGATATTCAGTTTTTCCAAATCAAACTCTGGAATACACTTTTCATAAATTCCTGGCTGTCAGGTTCTTGCCCTTCTTTTGTGCTTTCAAAGTCTTTTCCAAAAGGAAATATACTGCCTGGCATTCTATATGACTCCTGAGTTTCAAGAGGAAAAACAAAACAGATGAATGACATCTAAAAGCACTGGGGACTATGTTTTTAAAAACAAGATGACAATAACTCAGATTTTCTTGCTTTAGTTCTTCTTTGTATTATTACAGCAAAATATGTAACAAGTTCAAGAGATTAGTACTCAATAATGACCTATGGCTTCACATTAATGGGGTATCAATAATAAAATGATCAGTGAAGTAACTGGAACAAAGTTCAAATGTAAAAAGTGATTCACTATTCCATTTATACAGTATTTAAACCACCATAACATTTAAACATTCAGAAAGTCTGAAGTAATATTAAATAATAATTGATAACTCTGAAATATTGCAACATCATGAAATATCTTCTGAATGACTGAAAACAGATGAAAGTTGTTCAGTATAATTTCAGTGAAGTTTCTTTACACAGAACTACATACTTTTTAAAAACTGATAATCCATGTAAGATACACACTAAACTCCTAGACTGTTCAATAAATTGAACTCCACAATGCTTTGTTGTTATACATTAATGAGCTTATAACTCAGGGAAACCCTTTTAAGAAGTCCTAATATATAGAATGACATGTTCAAATTGTTTGGTCCCATTAATTTTATGAGCAAACACCTCTGACTCCTTTGTAAGATGTTTAATTCTGCCAAATACCATCTTAAAAGACCTCACTTGAATTTTATCAAAATAAATCACAAGTACAGCATACCCCTCCAATCTCCATTGAGTTGCACATCAGTGTGAGCCAGCACACTGACCTTTCCAAGAGTTTTCTACAGCACTCTCCACAAAGTAGGCTCCCCTTCACTAGGCTTTTGGTAGAGTGTGAAGTTAATAATGGCATGTGGTGTTTCTTAGCATAACCTGCCAAAATGTGATGATTTCCTTAGAAGAAAATCCATGGGCTGCAATCACACGTCTGAGCTGACAGACATCCAAATGGATTCTATACAAAAAGAAAAGGTTGGTATCTTCTGGAATATGAATGTCCACTTTTAACAAATTCAAACAGATCCCAACATAAACATCTTCAAACTTGATGGGTTTTACGTGACTCATCATTTCATAGATCCTTGGCACCAAATCTCTGGACATTATATACCCCAACCCACTGCAGTAGGGAGGGAACACCTTGAAAGGATACTCCTGATATGAAATATGAGGTTTTTGGTAAAATCCTCTGTAGGAATAATTATCAATTAGAGGATAACCTGTGAAAAACTTCTCTGAGTGGTTTAAGTTTAAAAGATACTTCACTAAATTACCAGTATTGACAAAAACATCAGTGTCTGTCTTCATGACGTACCTGGCATTGGGGCAAAACTCAGTTACCCACCTGAATGCCATAATGGTTTTTAAGGTCAGGTTATTATATGTGTCTAGAAAATCTTGTCGTATTATGTCACCATAGAGAAGGTGCTCATCCTCTAAGGACAGCGTTAACATTTTGTCTTCCCTTTCAGACTGTTGGCCTAATAAGAAAAATGTAAGAACTTCATATCCCCACCAAGACTTTTTCTCACCCCAAGTAACTCTAATGGCCTGTCTCGCTTTCACATCTGAGGGATGCGAAGTCACAAGGATGACCAGAAATGGGTTTTGATGAGAGCAGTTTGAATGCTCTCGAAGTGTGAAGCGAAAGTCTTGTCTGTAAACTGGCTCATACTCATAGAAGTACATCAAGTTCACACGCTCGATCACATTGTAATGGGGAAGGCTGAGGTACCACATCACCAGGAAGCTCAGGAGTGACAGCAGCAAGAGGCTCCATTTAAGGGACCTCAGTGACATCTTACTGGGAAGGGTAGTCAAGAGATCCAGGGCCATCCACAGCAGCTGAAAAGAATTGCAGGCACAGGTTCTGAAAGATTTATTGAAGATCAGATAAAAGCCCACTAGCCCAAACACACTTTCTGTTTATACTGATTATCTATTCCAAGAGAAAGAGTAGAACAAAACCTCCAAAGCAAACCTAGAAGTCCTAGTCTTTGAACACACAGTTCTTCCTTTTAATACTTATGAAAATAAGCAGATCTCAAGACTCCTTGCCTTCTCCATCTAGCCGTGTTCACCTATTCTGATTACTTTTGGCCATAATAATCTTTTCTACCTTTAATGGTTTCTGTATTTTAAGTCACATAATATAATGGAATGTTTTAGCAAACTCTCTTCAATTGGTTCCACATATATATGTCTTGCCTCCACACTTACATTCATCTTGTTGGCAAGGACAACTTTTCTCCCAAGTAAAAGTGCAAGATGGAGAGGCCCATAGCAGGAGTGCAATGACACTGAAGTTTAATATGCAATTTCCATTCTCAGAAGGATACAATGTAGATCTGTCTAGCTTCCTCCCTTTCTTACTACTCGAAGAAAAGCATATTTCAAAGCTATATATATATGTCTATTTCTTACCTTCTTGATTTATTTCTTCTGAAAGAACTTCAGTTTCACCAAATGAACATTCAGCAGTATGTAGTTATCAAAAATGATGCTGAAGATATCTGAAAGACATGTAAGAAATTAATAGCATTTACTTATGAGTCAGGGGATTGGGCGTCAAAGAAGGGAAGGAAAACCTTTATTCCTCATTCCTTTATGAACTATGAATATATGTTGAAATAAGAAGTTACAAAAAAGACTGCTTGTCCACAGAATTCAGAGTTTATATCATCATCATGGAAAAGGGGCACTTGGTATTGATAAATAGTACAGACTAAAGATTTAAAATAATTGCTTCTCGGCCTTTTGGGTAAGATCAAGTGAACATTTAAAATATTTAAAGGGTGTGGATGAAGCTCAGTGGCAGGCTGAATAAGGCCCTAGGTTTTATCCCCAGCACGAGGGAAGAAAAAAACCACTCATATTTCTAAGTTTTCTAATAACCTGACGTCTTATATCACCCTACCACAGTTCTACTTCCCGTGATAAAGAAGCTAGGTTGCTAAAGAAGTGAAACAGGAAATTACCAAGAAACATTCTGCTGGTAGAAGCTCTCTGGAATTCTCTGCTCCCTATATATACTCAGAGAAGGAACCCCTCACATAAAAATGCCAATTACCACCCCAACCCACTCCTGCCCCTCCTAACACTCATAACTACCCAAGACACATTAATAAACTGGTAGGTTCAGCAGTGTGAAGAGACAAAAATGTGGGAAAAAATCTTCACCTGCTC
>NW_004624730.1:39010512-39026659 GCF_000247695.1 Heterocephalus glaber
TTGTGTAAATATATATCTTTTTATTTTTCATGAAAAATATGTTGAGTACCAGAAAATAAATGCGGTTGGGGAGAAATTAGTTCAAATGCAAAGTCTCTAGAGTAACAAGAGAGAAACTGCAATAGTACACTTATTTAAGCCAAAATAACCTGAAATTCTTTCCTTGGGGGCCAACAATGTTGGTTATTTTATACAACTCAAAATCAAATTAAATTCATTAAAAAATATATATAAATTTTCTAATTGTAAATGTAATATACATTAATTGGAGAAAATTCAGTAAATGTAAAAAAGCACAAAGACCCTGAATTGCTAAAGATAACAATGTACTATCTTTGAAGCTCTATCAAGTCTCTGGCTCAGGGGTAAACACAGGAGCTATCTTATCTGTTCCCACAACCCCTTCCCAACCCTATTTCAACTGTGACTCTCCTATCTGATTTCTGAATATGTTACTTTCTTTACCTCCCTTGAAGAATCTGGGCTTGTTCTCTCTACAATAGGTTCTTGGAAAGGCTACCACCTTGTTATGCTTCAGATCTCAAGAAAAAGTCCCTCACTCCTTATCTCAAGTAATTCCCCAGCACTTGTTTTCTAACATATGCCTTATTACTCCCTTCTCAACATTTAACCCTACCTGGGATGTTTTTTAAAATCTATTTGTCTACTATTTATTTATTGTCTGTTCCCTTCAAGAGAATGTGAGGTTGGGCAGGGTACAATTGGACATCTTGTTCAATCTCATATCCCTAGGGTTAGCATATGGTAAGTGCTTGGTAGGTACTGGAATAGTGGGAAAATGGTTTAGTAAGACACTTTATCCACTTAAATACTCCCAAGAATAAATAAATCCAAAAGTAAACTCTCAAATATTATCTTATACTTCTTTTTCCTTCACTATCTCTAATAACAAGGTCTTATTCTAATAGGCTACCCTGATTCTGATTACATGCATTTTAAAAGTTCTAGGCAGAAAAAACATTTTAATTAAATTTTAAGATAAAGCACACTAGAGTCAGAGTCAAAGAAAAAACATGTGCAAACTATTAAGATAATTACAAAACCACTGCCAGTTGTGTAACATTCCAGCTTTTCTTCTACATAAAAGAAACAATTCTGTAAACAGGGTGGAAAACCTAGTTGCCTAAAAAGGTTCCTGTAGATATGAAATTTAATACAAATCACAATTACATACATCAATCATGTCCTATTCCTTATAAAGGAAAAAAAATCACACATACCAACATACATTTCTTGGAAGGAATTTCCCTACAAGTACCTTCTCAAACTGAACACACTAATTCATAAACAAAGGAGTATAAACTCTACTACTCAATTAAAGTAGTATAAAACTCTACTTCTGCACTGTTTTGGTTTAGATCTAGGTGTCCCCCTAAAGCCTCATATGCTCACTGGTAGAGCTTCTAAAGGTCACTGAATCACAGGGCACTACAGCTACAGCTAACAGTGCTGGCCCATAGGAAGAGGCTGGTCACTGGGGTGTGACCCAGAAGGGGAGATCTCCCTTTCTGGCTCCTCCCTGCTCTCTGCTTCCAGACTTCCCTCATGTGAGCAGCTCGCCATTGTAGGCCCTTCCATATCCCGTCTGCTTGGAGCTGACTGACTATGGACTGAAGACTCTGATGAACAGTGAGCCAAAATAAAGCTCTCCTCCTCTTTGAGTCGTGAGTGTCTGGTATTGTGTCTCAGAGACAAGAAAGTGACTAAGACAGCTCAATTAAACACCTAATTATCTCCACAAACTGATACTAGTTTGCTTTTGATGATCTCCTCTGATTACAGCAGAAAACACAATCAGTGACATCGGACCACTGCTTTTCTTTTTTCTCTTTTTGAACCCAGTGGTTCTCACTTTGCTACACAGTACAATCCGCAGGAGATACGAAAAACACTGGAAGCACCCCAAACCACAGACTGCACCTTAAACCAATAAATAATGTTTGGGAGGTTGTGGGGCTCAGTCCATGCAGTAACTAAGGCTCCCATGTGACCCAGTTGCCCTGAGGTATGGCAGGAATGCAGAGCCTTAGTTTCTACCCCAGACCTCCAGAATCAGAATCTTTTTGACAAGATCTCCAGGAGACTGTGAACACACCAAAGTTTGAGAAGCAAACTACCCACATACCCACTGGGCAGATCACTTAGCCTTTTTAAGCATAAGTTACCTCTCCTGTAAAATGGGAGCAATATTAAGGACTACATGAAATAATATGTGTCAAACAGGTAGGATGGGACTGGCACACATTAAAAGCTAGGGAGATGGTGCTACTATTATTATTATAGTCCACATTGCATGCTTCCAGGAATTCATTCTTATTTGCCTACATGTTTTCTACTTACAAACTCTGCTGCTAGCTCCAGAAAGTGTCTTATATGACATCACATGCTCTATAATACAATTAAACATGCAAATAAACAGTGGATCCACCTTCTCCCTCCAATCAGTAAGCCTCCTGGAGTCCAAGGATTCTGGTTCCTCTAGGATGTCAAGTGTCTGCTCCCCTGAAGAAGTAAACCCCCAAGCAATCTTAGGAGAGGTCCCCGGTCAAAGGCGTACTTTGTTTCTACGGGCTCCCTTCCCCCATGATCCTTTTTCCTGCCCCATCGTTCTTCCGCAGCTAAACTTTTTTTTTGCTGGGCATGATTTGAATTGTCAAAAGTCCTACAGAAGGCACTTCTAGCAATTTAAGGAGAGCTGCAGAATACACGAACCTCTTCCAACTGAAGCTCAAGATAATAGCATGGCATCAGGCTACTTTATTTGAGGCCTGTACATTTTGATAGGGTTTACATTTTTCTACTTATTTTGAAGCACAGCTGGACAATATAAAGAATCACATTTTAACTAGTAAATGAACAGTAATTGTTACACTTGCCAAATTTGATAATGCTTAAAAATAAAATATGCTTTACTCTGTTGGGGCAAACAGAGGCTTAACATTAAAAAGAATTTTCTTACTACTCCAAATTCTTCACACTCCTGTCTCTTGATAATTTTAGCAATATCCCTTGCTTGGTACTGGCACCATAGTAAGATTTTTTTCATATTTCTGTTTGTGTAATGATTAAAACAATCTTCTAGAGCAATCACCAGCGTTATAACATTTATCTTCCAGCTAAGGAGCCTGAGATTTGGTGACCTGCTCCTCAGGGTCTCAGAGCTGTCAGGACAGCCTTGGGACCCTGGAAGTCCTTGCCAGGAAGTGGAGTCTTATAACCACTACAATGTTTTCCTCCTTACTGGTTTTATTCTTATCTTTATACTTTCCTCCAGGTAGGACAGCACCTCTGTACTTCCCCAGGGAGAAGAGTTGTTAAAGCTGAACCAGAAACTTTAATTATTCATTTATTTATTTATTTTGGTATGGGGATGGAACTCAGGACCTTGAACTTGCGAGGCAGGCCATGGCACCACTGAAGTAAATCCCCGGCCCACCAGAAACTCTAAATAAAGGAAAATCTTAAATGCAGATTCTATTCAATCACCATGCAAACTATGCTCAACTCTTTCCAATTCTCACCCAGACAGTTTCCAATAACTTCCCTTATTAGGTCACTTTTCAGCAAACAAAAATGTACCAAAGGGAATAATGTTAATGAATTTGTATCTCAAACCTGAATAAGTTGCTGAGCTTCTATAAACATTAGTGAACACAAAAGCAGTGATCTGTTATATATCCAAAGGAATTCAAGTTAGCACAGTTTAGGAATACTTGACTATCCATATTGATTGTGACACAATTCACAGTAGCCAAGATACGGAACAGGTCTAGGTACCCATCAACAGATAAATGGGTAAAGAAAACATGGTATATATATACACAGCGGAGTATTATTCAGGCAATAAGAAGAACAAAATTATGTCATTTGCAGGAAAATGGATAGAACTGAAGATTACCATGCTTAGAGAAATAAGCCAGGTACAGGAAGACAAGTCACACATGTTTTCATTAAAGATGTTAAAGTAGAAAAGAGTCTATTATTAGAAGGAAGGGAGCAAAAAGGAAAGAGGTGTGAGGGAGAGCGATGGGGGATGGATATGATCAAAATATAAGCATGTATGAAAATATCACACTGAAACCCAGTATCAAGCCAAGTATGGTAATACACATCTGTAAAACCAGCACTCTGGGAGGCTGAGGAAGGAGGATCACAAGTTTGAGTCAAGCCTGGGCAACTTAGAGAGTCTCTGTCCCAAAATAAAAAATAAAAAAGGGCCGAGGATTTGGTTTAGTGAAAAGGGTCTAGATTCAATCTTCAATATCTCACAAAAAGGAAAACCAATATTTTGTAAATTAATAGATATAAATCAAAAATGTATTTAAGAAGGAGAATTTAGGTTGAGTGAAATATAAACTAAGGAAACAAACAAAAAAGCAGTGAACATCAGTAGCTAGTACAGACTCACTAAAAACCTTTGTCTAACATCACCCCCACCTTTAACAGGGTACCTCCACCAGAATGTCAAGGGAAGCCTTAGATAAAAATCACTTCTGGGAAGAGTTGGGGACTGAAAGGTCATTTTGAACAAAACAGAAAAATGGGTCTAATGATGGTGGCTAAATGGTTTCAAAAGTGGTTGATCCATTAAAGCTAGGTTTAATTTTTTTAGAAATTTAATAAAACTTTTCAATTTTTAAGAATGAATCTAAATTCACTGAGTTTAAGGGAGGGGAAACCCCACATTGAACTCACTCGAAGTATTTATTGAGTTTAAGAAAAAACCCACTCTCTGTGGTCAGTACATATTTTCAGTAGCAGTGAATATGATACTTTCACTCCATTGCCATTTCCCAGTCCTGCTGCAGCAGGACCTCTCCCAGATGTACTCTGAGTTGCCTTTCACTCAAGCCTCACGGGAATCGAACCCTGCTCCCTTGGTGTGCTGAGGTAGAAGACATCTGGGCTTTTAAAGAACTTTTTAAAAGATATATTCTCTACTGTTTACAAAGAAAGTACTTTCTTATAAGTAAAACAATCCCCGTATATGAAAATCTTTTGTAGATTTGGGGGTTGTGTCATGCAGGGTCTTTGGGCTGAGAAAAATGAGGAGTAACCAAAAGCAGCAGGACTTGCAAAGGAAAATGAGCTACAATTTTCTTTTTGCTTTTGCCCCACTTACACTTGTACCAAACAATAACAAAAACTCCACTCTTAACAATTTATAATACAGGATAGAATTTGACGCAGAATGTTTTTGCTTAAGGCAAAGGGGGCTGTGGGAAACCACAGAAATCTGTAGTACTTCTGTGTCAATTTATAAAGTATATTTTGCAACACCAGAAAATGGGTGTTGCTATCAATCCTATTTTTCACAGACCTGTGCAGCTCATGGTTAGGCAGACTCAGAACCTAAATTCAAACCCTTCAATTTCAAACAACCTGTTCCTGCTCCAGACCAGTCCCACATGGGAGCACAACCTCACACCTGATCCCACAGCTTCAGACTGCTGGGCAAGGAGGGAAGAGTGGAGCAAAAGCAGACACATCTCTGCATTGCCTGAGGGGATTATATGACAGTAGTTCTGGTGGAACAGGATGAACAGGTCAGGAAAGTGTGAGAGCAAAAGTGACTCCATTTTGCTAATGTGAGACCAGAATGACTCCATTTTGTCCAAAATGGAGCAGTCTCCTTTGTTCTTTCAAATTAATGATTAAATGTGCTTAATCTGGGACAAAAGACATGATCTGTAACTCAAGATTCCTAAGCTCATTACTCAGCCATCTGTTTGCCCTAGAAACAAGTGTCCCGGGCCCACTATCTATAGGACAATCTGTTAACATGCTGACTATCCACACAAGGTGGTCATGACCATTAGTCAAGATGTCTGATGACCATCAGTACATGACAGTACACCACTAACCTTTGTCCCCATTTGTCTTGTAAAAACCTATATGTAATCCCCTTCAACCCCCAATGAGCCTAGCCAATCAAAATTCTACACTTCATACTTGCTAAATGTTAACCAATCATATGGCTGCTAATGACCAAAGCTTGTTGTAATCTCAATAAAAATCTTGCTAATTTGGAACTCGGGGCTCTCAATCTCGATCCGCTGTGTCGGTGACAATTGAGAGTCCCTGCTTAAGCTTGAATAAATGACCCTTGTGTGCTTACATCGGAAACGGCCTCCTGGTGGTCTTTGGGACTTCGTAATCTGGGCACAACAAAAGCCAGCAAAACTGGATTAAAGAGCACATAAATCAAGCAGAACAACATCAAGACTGGCCTGAAAGCCAAGTTTTCTGTCCCTGTTTTGTTATAAACACTTCTACCCACTGGAAGAAGAAGGCAGGGGAAGCAGCTCTAGTTATCATTTCATTCCATCACTGCCCTACATTATGAACATTACAGATCTCTACCAATCTTATCTGTCATGCAAAGCCATCAATTATCTTCCCCTTGGTTACCTGAAAGTATTGCATTCATTCATTTGATGTGCCAGACCTGCATTAGAGGCCAAGACAGCAGTGGGAAAGAAAAACCCTGCCCTCAATTTGCTGACATTCAATGCAGAGCACGGTGGAAGACTCATGACTCCAAAGTTAAACTGAACTTCAGAAGTAAGCCCACCTGGAGAAGATGGGGGAGCTTGCCCACCTCAAATGTTTCCAAATTAGGGATCAGAGTCCTGGGCAGGGAGCTGAGTTTGCATTCTCAGAATGTGTTAATGCCCAATAAAGGTGTAAATTGAGGAAGTAATGAATGCTATGAGAGTAAATGATAATTTTCTCTTAGAAAGTAGGCAACTCCATCTTCAAAAACAAAGTCTGTAACCAAAGAATAATCAAATAGTTCTAGATAAAAGACAGAGTTTGAGCCCTCACTGTCATGCTAGGGGTAGGTGGCTGCTGATCTGTGAAATGTTTGAACAGGAATGCTGCTTCTTTATTCCCTTCTAAGAGCCTATTCAAAATGCACAGCTTTCAGTTTTACAGAAATCCATGTTCTAGCACAGGGACAGGCAAAGTTTTTATTTTCCGTAAAAGGAAAGAAGTAAATATTTTCTCTTCAAACTATACAATCTCTATCTCAGTGACTCAATTCTGTTTTTGTTTATAAAAATGGAGCCATAGTCAATATTAAACAAATGGGTGCAACTATGTTCCCCACAGATACCAAAATCCATAGATGCCCAAATCCGTTATATAAAATGACATAATATTTGCATATAACCCACAGACATTCTCCCCATACTTTGTCATCTCTATACTACTTATATTGCCGAATACAATGTAAATATTTTACTGTATTGCTTAGTGAATGACATTTTTAAAACATGTGTATGTGTTCAATACAGGCACAATTTTTTCCTGAATATTTATAGTCCATGGTTGGTTGAGTCTGTGGATATGGAAATTAAGGACCCAGAAATCTGACTACATCTATAAATCAGACTTTGGCCAGGAAATGTTTGTTCTAGTCCCATGAAAAGGCACATTGTGGGACATCAATAAGTCTCCCAAGATCTCTCTTCTCTTTGTTTCCTCATGACCCCAAAGGGATCCTAGTCGAGTTACAATGTGTCCCCTACACGAACTGGCTCCTAGAGGGTAGACAGGGCTGATAAGTATGACCTGAGCTGTGGATGAAATAGGAGGAAAACAGGGCTTGGCTTTCTAGTTAACTAACTACCTGTGTGCAGAGTCGAAAATATATAGGATTGAAAACAAAATCTGTTCTAGTTTTCTGGTTTTTATTCTTTAATGTCTCAGAGCCTCAAGGAGAACACATTTCCCGAGAGGCCCACCGTCAAGGTGTTCTATAACTTCTTCTTACCCTCATCTTGATGTGAATCCTACAAACTGCCGTAATTCTAGCTCATACCCTTATCTTCCCCCTCCACTAATTCACAATATGCCAAGAGCCCAGTAACAAAAAGTGTTTGCATTGTAACAAAAGCAAATCAATATTTGCAATATGCAATTACTATGAAAATAAAATCACTGTTCATAATCCCCAAAGAAATGTGTGTCAAAAAGCCCACAGAACTCTTATTTCTGAATGCATGTGTTCTGCAAGGTCATGGAAGAGCATCCTGTCTGATCCCATGTGTTCACCTCAACCAGGAAGCTGTGCAGGATGGCTATTTACCATAGGGTGGGCACCTACCACCGAGCAAGCAATGATGATAAATAACATCTGTGAAAGCAGCAACAGAAAAACATATTTTCTTGAACATTATCTAGTTGTGAAAAAAATAAAAGCACTTCCTAAAATGAGATCTACCTGAATCATCCAATAGTACATAGAACAAAGCTGGAGTCTGGACACAGGCTGAAGGCAAATCAGCCATCCCAAGGGGAAAAAGAAAGCATCCAATGTTTCTTAGAAACAAAGAGAATTGAGCCTGAATTTGAAGTTAAATATGACCCACAAAATTGAGTTTATGTAATCACTAAGTTTTCATGAAGTAGTGTAATATTTTAGTAATAATTTAATTTTTAATAAAAATATTATTACCCAAAATAGTTTAGTAGAGTTTCAATACTAGATTTCTTCAAAACCCCTGGGGAAAGAAACATACTAGTATATACTATAACAAACTTTGAGCTATGTCAAAGATATCTAAAACCTAGTAAAGGACACTATGATGGGTGTGTTAGTTACTTTTGTCTCCTTGTTGAGACAAAATACCAGGCACCAAAAGTTAAAGGGGAAAGGTTTATTTGGCTTACAGTTGGTAGAGGTTTCAGTCCATAATTGGCTGACTCCAAGACAGGGATGGCAAACAGGCATGCCAGAGCAGAAACAACATGGCACGCACAAGGCAGCAAAGGCAACAAGGAGCGTTACCAGCATCTTTCTGCCCCTTTTATCTTATTCAGGCTACTTAGGACTGGTAGCACTCACACCTTTAATCCTAGTGCCTTTGAGCCTAGCATTGCATCATGAATCAATTCTAGTTTCATATACTCTAGATCAAGCCTATGACCACCTGAGGCTTTGGGGGGACATCTAGACCCAAACCATAACAATGGGCATAATTTTAAAAGTATAAATAAAATAAACTTACCTGTTGAGTTTTAGATGAGATTTGATCACTAGCTGAAGTTTTTCTGTGGTTGTGTACATTCCATTCTTTAAAGCCCTCAGATTTGTTGTGAACCACTGAACAGTAAGTAAAGTGGAAAAAGATTTTATAATAACAACATTGACACTATGACATCTAAATCAATATTTTATATGTACCAAATTGCTATAGAAGCAAGTTATTAAGTATCAACGCTTTTTGTCGTTTTTGGAAAAGCCTTAATTCTGTCTTTTGCCTCCATGGTCTACTCTGGAATTATTTAGACACTCTGATAACAGACTTTTCAGGGCCAAAATTACCCAATGGCCATTCATTGTGAGTGAACCTTTCAGTTGGGAGGGTGAGTCATGGACTCTTGTTCATCTCTAGCTGATACGAATTCAGCTGGTGCTTTTATCAGGCATCGACACACCCTAAGAACACAAATGCAGTTCCCTCCCTGTGCCCAAGACACCCACGAGAGCTAAAACATAAACTTGTTCCTGGGTGAAAACCATAAATTCCAATCTTTCTTACCTCTGAAAATAGAAAAGAGAGAGGACACAGACAGACATGGTTTGACAAATTCTTCCTTCGTAGCAGCTTTTCTTACCAAAGAAGCTACCTCCTAAAAGCTGTCACTCTGCAAGCTACACGGAAGAAAAAAACACCTCTGCCCTACAAAAATCTCCCTCCTAGTCCAGTAGTGGGGAGGTGAAAAGAAATACCGAACGCAAATGCTGAATCGCTGCCGCCTTCATTCCTTACGATCTGAAAGACTCCACTGCACCTCTAAGGTTTCTTTTTAAAAGCCTTGTGTGTTGGTTGAGACCCCACTTCTGAATCACACAGCCCTAACCCCTGGGGTTTCCTGGGGGAGGGGGACTTTTCCCAGTACTTTCCTTCCCTTCCGATGGTCTATATTCTTTCCAATCCCTCCCCTTCAGCATACTCCTGCAATTCGGGCCCTAGGCCCTAGGCCACAGCCTCGAGATCGCTTTGGAGCCAGGCCTGCTTGAGGTCCACCAATACCGTATCACGGTCCCTGTCTTCTCCCTAGCCGCAGCGACAAACGCGTCCCGGGCCGCTGGGGCTCTAGCGGCGTCTGTAGCTGCACCGGACGCCGGGGAGGCAGGGACGACGCGCCCGGCCAAGGCAGGGTGGGCGACAAGCAGGGAAGCCTGGGCCTCGAGCCCCGTGGCTCCTCCGAGTTTCCCACAGCTCCTCCAGTCCCCTTGTCCCGCCCACAAGACAGGCGGCTGCCCATCAGTGACCCAAGCCGCAGGGCGTGGTGGCTCGCGGCACAACCTGCTGGCTCCCTGCCTAGCAACCTGGATCTCGGTGTTTCCAGCTCGGTGCATCCACAGAACATCCAGTCCCACGCACGCCTGCAGGCTGGCCCAAACCTCTACAGTCTCCCAGTCACCTCCGGGAACACTCACCTCCCGAGCGGGCCTCGTAAGCGGACGGACAACGCTCCACCCCGGCACGCTCCCCCAGCCTCCCGCCGCAGCACGCACGCTCCGGCGCGCGCAGACCACGCTCGGGGGACCCTGCTGGCGCCCCTTGCTGGCGAGCGAGGTCCAGCCACCCCCCAGCCCTGTGCTAGGCTTGGCGCTTTCTCTCCATTCTTGCCATCACCTTCCTTCCAAACAAGTTGTCAAGTTGTGCCCACATTTAGTGTTTGAGGTGGCAGAGGTTTGGCGCCTTAATGCTAGGATTTGTTTAATATTTGCATTCCTCCCATGCCATTGTTCCAAGCTTGCCATTGTTCAAAGAATTTGCTTGTTGAACTCTACACAGAGCGGATTAGAAAAGAAAAAATTGTGGCAGTGCCCTAAGGGTGTGACTGCCCTTCGAAGTTTGCATCTCACCTCACTCTGCCCTAGGTGCTGGACATGGAGCTTCAGGATATAATGTTTGCCCTGCTGGGTTTCTGTCTTTCTTTGGCCCAATTCCTTTCTGTACCTTTTTTTTCTCCCCTTTGGAATGGGATTGTTTACTCTGTGCCATTCATTATGTGTTGGAAGTATTTAATTTTCATTTTGATTTTTTACAGGGGCTCACAGCTGAAAGTTTGCCTTGAATCTGAGAGGAAACTTTGAATTTGGTCTTTTCAGCAATACTGGAGCTGTTGTGACTGTGGCAACTCTTAGTAATGGACTAAATGCGTTTTGCATAATAAGATGGGGGCTCAGGGTGGAATATTATGGTTTACTTCTAAAATGTTACCCAAAAGTCTCCTGTTCAGAGGTGGGACCTTTGGAGGGTTATTGGATCATGGAGGCACTATACTCATCAGTAGATTCATCCACTGAAGAATTCAAGAGTTGGATGTTCTGTTAGGAGGTGGAACCTGGTTTGAGGTCATCACTGGGGATGGGACCTGGGACAGTGTATTCTTGTCCCTGGCTCCTCATTTCAAGCTCTGCTTCCTGGATGCCACAATGGTGAGCAACCATCTCCTGCCAAACCCTTCTACCATACCATTCTGCCTTAGAGCTAACCAACCATGGGGTGAATCACCTGAAAACTATGAGCCAAAATAAAACTGTTCTCTTGGAAGTTGCAGGTGTTGGGCATTTTGTGCCAGCAACAGGCAAGCACTAATATAGCATACCTAGTCTAATTGCCCACATCCATTTTAATAACAGATATAAATGAAGAATATGTCATTCATTGTGTAATCTTTGCCTTTGGTCATCTGGTCTCTGATTTATATCATAAATATGTGTGGATGTACAAGGTAAGCTTTTCTATATCCACTTAAGTGCATAAGCTCTGCTTGACAAGAGGAATTTGGTCAACTTTACTTGATAATAATATCCATCCTAGGGCCGGGATTTAGCTCAGTAGTTTCTCCACCTGCCTCACTAATGCAAGGTCCTGAGTTCGATCCCTGGTCCCCCCCCCCAAAATATATATATTTATATATGGATATATATATCCATCCTGTCTTCCAAAAGAGAACTCTCAATGGGCATCTTCTATTCCACAGGCAAATGTAGTATTTAAATATCCTGTATCCTCACTTCTGAAAAGACTGCATTTTCCAATGAGTCAGTCCAAGTATGATCAAGGGACCCTTTCTAGATCAGGGAGGTCTGAAGAGGGGCCCTTGAGCAGCTTCTTTTGCAGCTGTGTCAGCCAGTTAATTAACTTGAGATATTTTGTCAACTCCTTTTTGGTGCACTCAAATAATGAATTATTGCTACTTTGGAGGGGATATAGATGGATAAGAAAGGTTCATCTGTCTCCTTATAATACTTTATGAGAGATCCCCTGGCTGTCAGAATATTTCTTTCTTTCCATATGGCTGCATGAGCTTGCAGAACTAGAAAAGCATACTTTGAATCAGTACAAATATTGACTTTCTGTCCTTTACTGAGTTATAAAGCCCTTGTCAGAGCTATGAGTTCTGCTAGCTGGGCGCTAGTCCCATGGGAAAGTGAGGAACTTTCAAGTGTCTGATGTAGAGTCACTATTGCATACCCTGTCTTTTTCATCTCATTTTCCTTGAAGGAACTGCTATCACAGAAGAGGGTTAATAAGGGATGTGTCTAACAAGTCTTCTCTGGCAGCAAGAGGTTACCTCCAGAGATAGAGGCAAGTAATGGCTGGCAAAAATCCTGCCCTGTGCCCTAGGAAAAGAAGTCCCTAAGACATTTGTGATGTCTACCTAATCACCTAGGCAATCTTCCTTAGCAGCAAGACAAGACTAAGTTTTATTCAAAGTCTACTTTAAAATTTCTGTCTGTATATCTGCAACACACTTATGAAACTCATAGGTTAAAATTTATACCCATCATTCAGCAACCACAACTTGCATATTAGTGAAAGTACTTTGCTCCCCTACACACATAAATGATGAGAATCAGACCTAGAAGGGAAGAGAAAGAGCCAAGAGGTTGGAAACTCCCCCTTAACTGCATGTGTTTCTCATCTAAGGTGATTTCCCTACCTTCAGCATTAGCACACGCTCATTTTCTATGGGCTCAACTTAAACTTCTTAGTTGTTGGACAGGAGGGGAAAGGTTGAAGGTTCAGTGTTTCTCCCTCTCTAATCTTTAGCAGAAACATGACTTCAAAAAGGAAAGTACAAAATGACAGGAAAAGATCAAAAATGAGATTAGAAAAAAGAAGTCTTTTCTGCTCAACCTCGTGGTCAGTTATTGAGACTATTTGCCCGTGAGTCATCACTCTCAGGCTGGAAAGGTAAGAATGAAGAATCTCAAGAGATAAGATTGCCTTCTCACCAGTGGAAGATATACACCTGAAAGAAATTGAGGCAGAACAGGCTTGACATTCCCCTCTAGAGTACAGAGTGACGATCAGGCCAGACTGTCCCAGTAAAACCTGTCCTCCAAGTCTTAAGAACAGTTGCCAGCCTATCACCATTTAACTGACAATTAGAGTCCTATGATTTAGTAATAGATGTGTATATTTCCTAAATACAAACTAGATTTCATAAAGAGGGCATTTTATAACATTTCATAAATTTACATTTTGGTTAGTATCAAAGTCCACTAGGGACTTTAACATTACTTTCTCTTAGAGCTGATGTCTAAGATAACCACAAAAGTCAAAACAAGTCAAACAAGTCAAGCAAGGAACTCCAATAAATTCAGCAACTAGTAAGTCCAAATGCAGCATATACAAAACAGGAATACAAGACCTTGCCTACAAAAGTAAAATGTTCCATCAAAGAAACATCATAATCTTCCCATGTTCTCAATTTAAATTTATTATTTTAACAACAAAACAATGCATTAAAAAAAAGACAAGGCATAAAATTCAAGATGTAAGCAACTGACAAATAAGGATGACAATGACAATCTCTGGTTACCTAAATGAATCACAATCCAGAATCCATAAAACAAAAGCAAATCCCCTTACAATTATCTTCCTGGGCCCTCCAAATGATATAGGGGATAAATGTAACTCCCAACCTGCTTGATGTCAGATATGCAGAGTTTGTGTTCCCCAAAATGGAAAAATGAATTCTAAAGAACAATGGAAGTTAAGAGTAGGAAATATTTATTGAGAAACAGCCCTTGAGAGACAGGAGGGGACCCAAAAGTGAGTTGCCAATGAGCCTACTTCTCAAAGGAAGTTTTTTTTCATTAAGTTTATTGGTACATTTTAGGTATAAAATACAGCTATATTCATCATTGGGATCTTGTACCTTTACGTGACATATCTTGGTTCTTATTTTTTCCCCATTCCCCTGCCCTCTCTTCAACCCCTCCACCCTTCCCTATTTACAAAGACTTTGTTTCCGTTTTTTTCCTTTTCTCATATTTTTCTTTTCCCTTCTTTCCTTCCCCTACCCCTCCCACTTCCCCTACTCTTTTAGACCTTTTCTTCTTATTACATAATATCAATCATACATTTTTTAAAATTACAATATCAAGATTTAGAGGATATTACCACAGATTTTACAGAATTTAAAAGGATATTGAAAGCATATTATAAAAATATTTTTTGAAATAAATTTAACAACGTCTATGAACTAACTTGGAAAACAAATTAATGAAACTGACTCTGGAAGAAATATAAAATTTGAATAGCACCTATAAGACAAAGAATATTCCCATCTTGAAAACCTACCTATATGACAGCAACAGGTTCATATACATTTTAACTGATGAATTATATCAAACATTTAAAGCAGAAAAAAAGAAGAAACACTTTTCTCCTCATTTTAAGAAATCAACATTGTGCTAATACTAAAAATGGATAAAGATAATAGAAGAAAAGAGTATGAACATAGATAAAAATTTGTTTAACAAAACAAGCTATTAGAAGTCAGACCTGGCAGTATGTAGAATGTGGTTTTATTATACAGATGGCAGTGTTGGTTCAGCATTGAAAGATCCACCCCCCAAAACCATCATTTTGACAGAGGAAAGGAAAAAGCCATATGATCCTATAAGTAGTTGCAGAAAAAATTCTAGCTGTTCATGGTAAAAGCTATCAGGAGACCTGAAGTAGAGAAACTTCTCAACAGATAAAAGACATATACTCCATACTTCCAGTAAAAACGCCTTATATAAATGGAAAAGATACAATGCTTTCTCCCTAAGGTGGGGAACAAGGGCAGATATGCCTACTCTTCATCTGTCCTTTAAACTTTGAAACACAGGCTCAAATCAAAATAGTCTGGCAATAAAAAGAAACAAATAACATAGGATAGCAAGGTAAAAGTAAAATCTTTATATGTAGATGAAATGATCATCTACAGAGAAAATACTAAGAAATCTCTAGGAGCTCCTAGAACTTGTATTTGAATTTAGCAGGATTAGAAAACACAAGGTATATATAAAAATTCAGGTCTATGTATACTTGCCATAAATGAAGAATTGGATATTGAAGTTTAAAAGTTATATAGAGGCCAGGGATTTAGCTCAGTGGTTCCGCCACCTGCCTCACAGGTGCAAGGTCCTGAGTTTGATCCCCAGTACCAAAAAAATAAGAAAAGAAAAAGTTATGTAGGAGTACAGAGGACCTAGACAAGTAAAAAGAAAAATAATAAGTGTTGGAAGACATTTATTACCTAATTTTAAGACTTTCTCTAAAGCTACAGTAATCAGGCAATGTTGGCATAAGGAAAGACATATAGATCAATGGAATAAACACTAGAGTCAGAAAAATACTAATCAGTGCAATAACAAGATCGTATTATACACTCATTAGGGAGATTACATTAAAAGTTTTAAAAGAACAAGCTTAGGTGTGCAACAATTAGAACTTTTAATACTGCAAATGTGAATGTAAAATGATAAAACAATTTTGGAAAACAATATAGAAATTTCTTGTATTACTGTTAAGAACCAACAGTTCTGTTCTTAAGTTTTTACTTAAGAGAAATGAAAACACATGTTCACAATAAATTTGTACATACAGGTTGACTGTCCCTTATCTGAAATTCTTGGGACCAGAAGTGTTTCACATTTTGGTTTGAAATCCACTTGATCTGCAAAGAGGATAGCTACTCCTGCTTTTATCAGGATGCTTTTTTTTGCATGGGGTATTGTTTTCTGCCCTTTAACTTTCAGTCAATGAGTTTCATTTTGAATTAAGTGCGTTTCTTGTATGCAGCATATTGTTGG
>NW_004624730.1:39035321-39047940 GCF_000247695.1 Heterocephalus glaber
AAAGGAAAGAAGGAAAAGGAAAAATGCTGAGAAATGGAAAAAATGGAAATAAAGTCTTTGTAAATAGGGAAGGGTGGAGGAGGTGAAGGGAGGGCTAGGAATGGGGAAAAAATAAGAACCAAGATGAATTATGTAAAGGTCCAATTCCCAATGAGAAATGTAATTGTGTTGTATACCTACAATGTACCAATAAAAGAATTTAACAAAAAAACAAAATACCCCTCAAATTTTATTTAAATATACCAATAATCCTCAACCTTTTTGGCACCAGGGTCCAGTATCATGAAAGACAATTTTTCCATGGACCAGATTGGGAGTGGTGGTCCCAGAGGAGAATGGTTTCAGAATGATTCAAGTGTATTACATTTACTTTGCACTTTATTTCTATTATTATTACATTGTAATATATAATGAAATAATTATGCAACTCACTATAATGTGGAACCAGTGAGAGCATTGAGCTTGTTTTCTTGTAACTCTTCAATCTCATCCGAAGGTTATGAGAGATAGTGATACCCAAAGTGTGTTGCTTATGCTCTATCTACTCCATAATCTTTTTTTTGGTTGCCGCCACTGCAGAAAACCCTGTACGCTGCATTCCACCAGATCCAGCTTAATTGTCACTTGCTACTCATTGATAGCATTTTGATATGAGTCTATAACCAATTGACTTATTATTATGTTGTTAAACTCTATTGATGTTAACCTGCATTTGGAGTCCCTCCCCAGTGCTAGTATCTCCACCTCAGCTCCACCTCAGCTCCACCTCAGATCATCAGGCATTGGAGCCTCATAAGGAGTGCACAACTTAGATCTCTCACATGTGTAGTTGATAGTAGGGTTGACACTCCTATGAGAATATAATGCTGCTATTCATTTGACAGGAAGTGGAGCTCAGTCCATAATGTGAGTGATGGGGAGTAGCTTTAAATGCAGGTAGAACTTTGCTTATTCTCCTACTGCTTATTTTGTGCTGTGTAGCTTGGTTCCTAACAGGCCTGGTCCATGGCCTGGATTTTAGGAACCCCTGACACACATGACATCAGCTGATTACTAATACATCAATCTTATGGGATAGATACTATTATTACTGTCATTTTTCAGATAGAAAAACTAGTGAACAAATGTTCCAGGAATACTTCAAAGTTAACATACCCAAACTACCCTCAGTACCTTCCTGTAAAATCTGCTTATTCTCCTGAATTTCTGATTTGGTTAGGGTATCCTCATTTCTCAGTCATCCAAGTTTTATGTATACTTTTTCCTTCTCTCATCCTCCAGTCAGTCACCAAGATTCTCTGAATTCTCTCTCTGAGGCCCCTCACCCTATTTCTGAGAAAGCCTCTTCTCATCTGCATTTGAGTCAGAGCCTCATATTTGCTCTCCTGACTTCTAAGTTGCCCACTGGTCCTTCACATTATCAATAGCTTGGCTCTCCTCAACCCAAATTTTCTCATGCACTCCCTTTTAAATTGGTCATTAGCTCCCTACAGTTCACTATCCAAAGGGCCACTGAGCAATTCATAATCTGTCTTTGCCTATGAATTCCTGCTATTCTGTCGTGTTCAATGTGCATTTTCATGCACTATATTTTTGTGCTCACTGTTTTTTTAGAATACGATTTTATTCTCCAATACTTTTACCCTGGAGCCAGACCCATCTGATTCACATAAGTCCCAGAAGATCTAAACAGTGCTTCTTAAATCTAAATGTACATAAGAATCACTGGGGAATAATGTTAAAAGAAAGTTTTTGTTCTGTGGATCCTGAATAGTATCTGAGGCTTCCCTTTTTTTTTTTTTTTGGTACCTGGGATCAAACTCAGGACCTTGTGCTTGTGAGGCAGGTGGTGGCACCACTGTTTGCATATTTAACAAACTTATGAATGATAAGATACTGCTAGTAGTTGGGCTATATGTTGAGTAGCAAGAGTCTATATAGCTGCACTACCCAATAATACTTTGTGTATTGATAGAAATGCTCTCTGTGCTTCCAATAATGGTGAGCATTAATCACAAGTAGCCATTGGGCACTTGAAATAGAGTAGCTAATGAGTGAGGAACTGAGCTTTAATATTACTTAATTAAAATTTGAATAGCCACATAAAGCAAGTGGCCATTATTTTGAACAACAATGATCTAAAGGAATGCCTGTTTATCTTTTAAAACTCAGTTCAGATTTCCAGTTTCCAGTCAAATGTGTAAAATCTGGGACATTGCCTCACCATCCTAACAAGTAAAAATCTAAAGAACTGAAAAATCAACAACTCTTTCATTTATTATAGATGTTAGGTCATAGGGCAAACCATCATCCCCAAACTGGACTGACAGGTGAAAACAAAGGTTTATAATTTATTGGAGCAGAATCTCTAAAGCTGAAATGACCACAGAACTAGTGCTGGAGTAGGAAAATCTAAACTGTTGATTGATGAATTGCTGGAGACTCAAGGTGGACAAGTCTGAGAGTTGAAAACTCCAGGGGACATTTTGATGAATTTTGCCTCCTAGAGTTCTACCAGGTTCACAAAATTAAATCAGGGAAAAAACATCTGGTGGTTCAGACAGGGGAAGGAGAAAAAAAAAAGTTCTGAAATTTGTGAAAGGATTCTGTTTTTAGTAAGATCTGTACTCAGGAGGGTCTGGTTAACTACAGCCTGACCTGCTGGGGTTTTATCAGAATGCAACTGATCAGAGAGAAGAGAAATGATCAGTTCCTCTTAGTTCTAGGCTTCCACATTGAGGAAAGGAAATACTTAACCCTAGTTCCCTATAGTCTTCCATATGAGAGAAGAGAATGGATATACCCAACTCCAGCTCCTTTTAAAATTTTGTTTGTTCATTTGTTTGTTTGTTTATGAGACAGGGTCTCATTTTATAGTTTAGACTGGCCTTGAAATCACTATGTAACCCAGGCTGTCCACAAACCTGTAGCGAGCCTCCTGCCTCAGCTCCTTGAGTGCTGGGATTACAGGTGTGTGCCACTATGCCCAGCTTTCAGCTCCCTTAGGAAACCCTATTCTACCTAAGGCATGTATGTTCAGGGAGTAGGTGCTGGGGTGAAGAACTAAAAAGCATTTGTGAAGCCTATAGTCCAGACGCACAGGTCCATAAAGGACTGAGACCTAGCTGTAGAACTGCAGAAAGCTCTCTCCCAATGCCATACCATCTTACCAAAAGTCTATCTACTGTATTTTCTTTACTCAGTATATCATGTCCAGACAACAAGAAAAAAATTACAAGACATATTTTAAAAGCAAAAATACAACTTAAAGAGACAGAGCAGGGCTGGGGATTTAGCTCAGTGGTTCTGCTGCCTGCCTTGCAAGCGCAAGGACCTGAGTTTGTGCCCTGGTACCAAAAAAAAAAAAAAAAAAAAAAAAAAAAAAGGAGAGACAGAGCAAACATTGGAAGTAAACTTGGGTACAACAAGAATTGAAATTATCAGATCATGAGTTTAAAATTACCATGATTAATATGCTAAGGTCCTTAATGGATAGACACCACACAAGAGCTGGTAAGCAATGTAAATAGAGAGATGGATATCTTCAGAAGAACCAAAAGCAAATGCTAAAGGTGAAAAACAACGTAACAGAAATGAATAATGCACTTGATGGTTTTATTAGTAGACTGATCATGAGACAGTCAGGAATCACCATAGTAAGAAGAATGCTGGAACAATAAAATAAGTCCCTGGTGTACTAAACCTCTTTGTAGGATGTCATATTGCTTCTTTACACTTGTACTCTTTTCAACCAATTTGTCATAAGACTTTGATAAAACCACAGAAGCAGAACGTTTATACAAAATGAGGAAATTGTAGCAGTTCTGGATAAAAGAGCAAAATAAAAGTATCTTGACTATAACTCTGCAAGTGAGATGAGGTAGAGTTAGGAAGGAAAAACTATATTCCAAGGAGAGACAGAAAGGAAATGCTCTGCAAATCAAGAAAAGGTGACAGGGATAAAAAGCATGGATAAATTAAAGACAACACAAAGAATGTATGAAGTAGTCCATAATGCCAACCTCAGCTTCCAAAGGTTTAGGAGAGCCCAACTCTCCAAGCACCAGGTCAGCCCAGAGAGGGCTGTCAGCCCCTTTCACAGAAAACAGACTTGTAGCCTTAGCTGCAGGAGAAAGCCATCCACTTTCTGTGCTTCCTAACTGTCATGATGTGAGCAGCTTTCCTTGGCAATCCATTCCACTATTCCATTTCTGGGTGGGGCCTGCAAATTATGGACTGAATCTTCTGAAATCTTGAGCCAAAATTAATTTCTCCTTTAAGTTGCCAAGTGCAGTATTGTGTCTCAGTGATGAGGAAAATAACTAAGACACAAACTGTGAGGGAGAATACATAATGAATAAACGTGGAAGAAAAAGGGAGAAGAATTACATACGTATTGTTAAAAAAAGAAATATAAGAAGAATAAACAAGAAACAAATAAAAATGTTGGAAATGAAAGTATATAACTCCGAGTTTACTTTTTTAACAGAGCTTTGACTTTTAAACCACGTAAATGTTTTGCATATTAAATTAACAAAAATTAAAAGGCAAAATTTAACATAGAACACAAACAATCTCAAATAAACCTATTAGTGATCTCAAAATTTTATTTTCATAAGTTTGCAGCTATCTTATTTGGCTGCAAAACTTGACTAGTATTTACATGCATGAAATTATTTTATACTCTTTATCTCACTGCAAAAATATTGATTGTTAATGGGCCACTCCTTGGAATTTTATTGCCATGCTACATGGAATAGGTCCCATAAATAAAAAAACAATTTGAGAACTTCTGAATTATAAAATGTGTTTTGGCCCAACGTATTTGGGCTGTGTTAATCTTATCTAAGCTGGAGAACTGCCTTTGGTCTTTTGGTAAACCAGAGTCTATTTCCTTTAATTCTAGGACACAGAGTCTCTACTCTCCTGCTCTAAGAGAGAACCAGCTGACTGATGTCTACCACTTACTTGGTCACAGACCTTGTTACACATAAAAGCATGCAGGTAGTACTCCATATCCATAATTCCACATTCATAGATTCAACAAAAATGTTCAGGAAAATAATTGCATTTGTACTAAATATCTACAAATGTTCCCTTGGCATTTTCCCTAAAGAATACAACTATTTACATGGCATATATATTGTATTATGTATTATAAGTACAGTAATCTAGAGATGATTTAAAGTACATAGGAACATGTGTTTATTTTACACTCAAAGACTATACCATTTTATAGAACAGACTTGGTACCAAAATCCAGGGGGACCTAGAACCAATCTCCTGTTGATATCAAGGGATGACTTTAAATCTTTAATATCTCTTGGAGACTTGGAAATCCAAGCAATATTATCTCTTCATTCTGGCAGAACAAAAATGTTGCAACTGAGCAACAATTGATTTGTTAGATGGAATATGAGTCCTTTATTTGTCACAAACTATGTTCCCAAATCATTATCACTTATGATACAAGGCTCACATTAGTAAAGATCTAGAAATTCACTTTCCTTACAAAAAAAGTAAAAACTGCTCACATTTATATACAATTTCATGAGTTTGACATATACATGTACCTTAGTAATTTTCTGTATATTTCCTTTGTTGGGGGGATAGAAAAGAGTGGTGAGGCAAAGGTATCTATTCACTCAGCTCACTTAATTTATTTTTATTTTAAGATATATTTTATAGTTAATGACATATAGTAACTGTACATATTTACAGAGTACAATTTGACATTTCTATAATATATACTATGTGTAGTGGTCAGATTGGGGTAATTGGCATACTTATCATCCCAGTCTTCTATCATTTCTTTGTGTTGGAAACCTTCATAATCCTCTATACTAGTTATTTTGAAATATTTAATTATTGTCAACCATCATTATTCTACTGTGCTAAAAATATTAGAAATTATTCCTCCTAGTCAACTGTACTTCTATACCCATTAACAATTCTCTCTGCCTTGCTATCTCCTTTCTCCACACCTTTTCCAGGCTTAGTAGGCACTATTCTATTATTTACTCCTTTGAGATCAACTTTTTAGCTTCTACATATAACATATCAGTTATCTTTATTACCCCTTTAGCCACTGTGTGCCTCTCAGTTTGTCATCCTGGCTGTTCACTCAAGTAAAAGCATTTTCCTCAAAGTCCTTGAAAATCCCACTTAGGTTACCATCCTAGCTGTATCTCTGCCATAGTGATGCCTTTAAATTGACCTTGCTCTGGAACAGAGCTCAGACTGTTTTTCACAAGGGGTCTGTTCCTCTTCTGACTCATTCTTCCTCATCCATTCCTTCCTCCAGGACTGGGAAATCCTCCTGAGAACTGATTTCATTTAAGCCCTTTTCAGGAATGTATTCCTTTGTACTAGACTTGAGTCTCTTCAGCCTGTGACAGCTGATGCCATTTTCATTCTTTCACAGGGAGGTCTTCTACATGGCCAGTAGGGTGTGCTTTGGAATGATGATCCCTCCTGTATTTCTAACTTTGATGTGTGCTCTGATTCTCCACGTTTCTGAATGGCTTCTTGTTCTTTGTGTTTCCAACCTCAGTAGAGTACTTATAGTTTATCTACTTGAAACTGGTACTTTTGTTAACTCTACCACCCATCTCAGCCAGAAGGATCTGAATCCTTCAACCTGATACATGGTGGGAAAAGACCACAGGTCAAGAAGCCAGATTTGGCCTCTACTCCAGTTATACCCACATTGGTGGAAAGTCCAGGAACAGATCACTTCTCTCTTTGACTCTGGGATAGCTCCATCATAAAATGAGGTGGTTGATACTATCATTGGATGGGATCTGGGGAGGTCCTTCTAAAGATGAGATGTGACCTCAACTCAGTCTAGGCAGTTCCTTCATATCTCATTACAGGAAAGGATTTCAGGACACTTCAGTGAGAAGAATAGGCATATTTATTGGACAATGTTAGTAAGAGAAAGTGAGGAAAGGACTTGAGGTCTGATGGAGAAGATCAGACTGGTCAACAAAGTACAAAGGACCAGATTTTGTGGAGGTTTCTGATGGGGGAGTGCAGTTAGTGTGATCATTGTGAGATCATTGTCTCTGTTCTGGTTTTGCAGCTCTGGAAAAATCCTTATGGCCTGAGGGGACAATCCAGTTTTAAGGAGATGATTGTTTCTGTTTTGAGGGGAAGCCAGTCTGAGTTTTGCAGAGGCTATGCTGGAATTCAAGATGACCATACTCTTAGGGAAATTACTGGAGGCTTCTAGGTGCTCATTCCAGGGTTTTGGAGCAAGATGTTATAAACACTGGTAGGTGAGTGGCCTTGTAAATTTTTTACCTTGAGTCTTCAGTCTTGAAGAGCGATGAGATAGGTTATGGACACTTAGGGCTAATCAACCTTATATTGCCAGTTATTAGACAGATAATTCCCTGAATGATTAACATGCCTATATGCAGAGCTGAATAGGGATCTGACTCAAAGATTTAAGTTAATAAAGAGACAGATACAAAATAAAAAGTCAAGCTGTGCACAGTGGTGCACACCTGTAATCCCAGCACTGTGAGAGGCTGGGGCAGAAGGATCACAAATTTGAGCCCAACCTGGGCAATTTAGCAATATAACGAGACCTGTCTCAAAGTAAAAAATAGCTAGGCTTGATGGCATACAATTATAATCCCAGCCTTCCACCCACAGCCAAATTTTGCTGTCCTTCTCAGGGAACCACCACTGTGGACTTGCTCTGTAGCTTTCAAGGTCTTTTCATTACAGACTGTTGAGAGCTTATTTCTACGCATACATAAATAAGTGCAAGTTGAGCTTAATGACTCTTCTAGTCAACAGAGTAAGACATTCCTTGTTTTATGATTGAGTTCCCTTTCAGCCAGGTTATTAATCTAATTGGTCTTTAAATGAGGAACTATATATAGTATGTGTAGTACCATATTCAAAACAAAGAAATGGTCAAAGAAAACTCCAAGTTGGTCCAGTCTTGTGGGGAGCGGTGTCAGCCCAAGAAGCTCCATCTTATGTTTACCCTCCGTTGTAAATAGTTAGGAGATTATGTTATCGGGAATCGTGCCCTTGCCAACTCCGATGCTTACTTTCAGAGACTGCCTTAGAAACAAGATGACCGCTCTGTAACCTCAAGAAACAAAGTAGCCCTTGAGGGCGGGGAATGTTCAGAAAACTGGTAAACAAGGAAGCAGGTGTTTTTTGTATAAAGGTCATGATTAATGACCTAACTCACTGAGGGTATAAAAGAGAGGTGTAAATAAACTTCCTTGCTCGGTCATGGGAGCCCTCCTGACTCTATCTCTTCTCTTGATTTTTCTCAGTCCTCCTTTCCCCCATTCAGGAACCTTTCGACTGGTGATGGCTGGTCCATCACACAGTCTTGCTTTTATTTACCTAGCTCTTACATTCAATAATGTGATGTATGCATAACTAAAAATAAAACTACAGTACTGTACTATACAATATAATATAAGTATACTATACTGACGACATGTCATTTCCTAGTTTAGGTTACAAATACTCTGGATCCTATGATGTTCTCATTTTCCCTCTCCCTGCCAACCCCCTTCTCTAGGGAATGCAAGCTGTCACACTGTGATAATCCCATGGAGAAGCTACATAGCAAGATGTAGCTATCTCTGGCCAACAGCTAGTGAGGACCTGAAATGTGAAAACAGCCACAGTAGTGGTGAGCTGGAGGCTGATTTTCAGCCACTGGAGCCTTGACATGACTGACTATGGCTGCCACTTTGATAATAGCTTCCTAAAGAGACCCTAAGCTGCACCTGCTTTCTAGGCTCCAGCTGGAAGACAATGAATGTTTGTTGCCATAAGCTGCTGGATTTTGGCATAATTTGTTATGAATTACCTGATAACTAATGTATTCCTTTCACAGAATACTTTGTCAGGGAGTTTTACCTGTCACATTTATATCAACCTCATGGTTTATAAATGCTACATAATGTCCCTAGTTCCATGGTATATTTAGGCATTTCATTTCTGATAGATACATATTTTTTCCTATGTTCTGTTCTTAATATTATTGTACATAGCAATGGCAGAATTGGCTGCTTCCATGGTAGACTGAGAATTGCTGAGTGGATCTTGCTCATGTGGTTAAACACATGAGATCAAAAAGAAAGTTTCTTTCACAGTGAGCATTTGTTTGTCCTGTACCACAGGCCTCAGGACAGGAGCTCCCATTCTTGTGGTTTTATGAGCTTATTTTGCCAAGATAAGACATTGTGGGGCTGAAATCTTGCTGGAAATGAAAACCTAACACTATGATCACCTGATGGGCTCTGCAATGGAAGTCAAAGAGAGATCCTAAAACAATTATAGGAACCATAACTACCTGCTTAGGGAATAAAATGTGAATCTATGAAATTTTCTTTATTTGACTTTAACACATATCTATTCTCTAACATAAAGACTGTGAAAAGTTTATCTGCTAATGAAAAATTGAGGATTGTTTTTGAAATAAAATAGCCACTTGCATTAGTTAAAGCAGTGATTCTATTTTCAAATATCACAAAGAAGAGGAAGAAAAGCTACCACAGCAGAAAACCAAGAGTGCAGAAGAAAATAAAAGAGAAACAATGGAGCTTTCCAAACCTGAATCATCACCTCAGCCATGCTGCAGTTCTCTCCACTGTAATCACACTCAGGACTGGATGTAGAGTTAGACCCCAAGAAGAGGCTGAAGATCTGTGACTTAGAGTCAATTCTTCCACCATCAGTGGAAACCCTTGGACCCATCATTTGGCCTCATGAAGCCTTGGTTCACTGTATAAAACTTGGGTAATAAGAATGTATTATACGACAGAAGAATAAGGTAAAGAGCCCTTAGAAAATTATAGCATTATATAAAAACAGTATTTACAAAATCCAGAAAGGGGAGGGGTGGAATGAGGGGCCAAAGATAAGTTATCTGATGGCTTTATAAAAATCAGCAAAAGCTCCCTCCTTCCCCACTGAACAGAGCTCTGCACTAGGGCTAACAGTTGTGTTAATGGAATATGAACTGAATTTTGGCTCTAACGTGTTCCTTCAGTTGCATTCCTGTGTGCAATGAACCATCTGTAAAACTAAACATATGGCAGATATGGAGATCAGGGCCATTTGCTCTGGGCCTTGAGATCAAGGGAGTCTCAAATTTTGATTTCCATTAAGTAGAAATATGCAAGGGGTTAGGATGAGGGTGTGCCACAAATGATGATTCTAAGTGATTTGGATGTAACCAAATGCAAGGAATGAGGGACTGCACATACAAAAGCTGCTTAAGCTTCTCTGAGATTTGTATTCATTCTGCCTAATGCTTTTCTCACTCATGAATGAGGTTAGTGTCCTTATAAAAGGAACAAAAGAGAGTTCTTTTACTTTCTTTCTATCATGTGAGGATATGACCAGAAGCGGTCAGTATACAACTCAAACAAGGGCCCAGGTCAGAACCAGACCATGCTGCATTTGGATTTCCAGCTACCAGAATAGCAAAAAATAAATTTTTGCTAGTCTACATATCCCATGCTCAATGGCATGCCATCACTTGGTCACAGTGAGACTACCCCCTGCTCTTGGCCATAGGGATATACTCAGGGAATATGATTCAAAGCTAAGGACCAACCAGAATCCCTCTGAAGGCATTTGGAATTTAGACCTAGAAATTCTAAATTTATTCTGCCTGGTTTTGGGAACAGAAGAGATGGACACTAGGGAAAATACCAATGAGTATTTTTCATCATGTGAAACAGGAAGTAGACAAGCCAGTGAGAGGAGGAAAAAGCTGATTCATAAAGAGGAGCAGATAGGAAGCAGCACAAGAAGAACTCCTGGCCCTTGGGCCACTTGAATTATTTCTAGTTCTTTTTGAAGTAGAAATTTATTGGTACATTTATTGGTACAATAACATTCATCACAGGGAATTTGTACCTGTACTTGATATATCTTGCTTCTTTTTTTCCCATTCCTCTTCCCCTCCTTATATACAAAAGCTTTTTTCCATTTTTTCTTCTACTTTCTCTTTTTTTGGTCCCTTTTTCTTTTCCCCTCCCCTGTCCCTTATTCCCCTTCTTTATCAATTCTTTTTCTCTCAGCTAGTTAGATAGTTTCTATTATCTATAAGAAACATTTCTGAGTTTCATGAAGAAAATACCATGCTTTTTAAACTGACTTACTTTCTGAATTATTTTTGTTGGACAACTGTTATAATGACCAGAAAAGGACTTGTCTCAGAGGAATTTTGTAATGTTCAATGTTGATTGTCAACTTGATTGGCTTGAGAGAAATGTAGGAGATTAGTAAAGCATGCTTCTGGGTGTATCTGTGTGAGTCATGGCAGTATGATCTTGGGGACTGTATTTGGTTTTTGGCTTCTTCCTCTTTGGCTCTTCCCTTGCTCTCTCCCAGATGCCATGAATTGAACAGCTTTCCTCTGCCAGGTCTTACTGCCATGTTTTTGCCTTGAAGTCAGTTAACCATGGACTGAAACCCCTGAAACTGTGAGTGAAAACAAGTATCTCTTTTACATTGCAGGTGCCAGTATTTTGTCCCAGCAATAGGGAAGCTGATCAATTAAAAAAAATCCAATTGGTTGCTGTGATGGTTAATTTTATGTATCAGCTTAATAGAGTCAAGGGATATCCAGAAAGCTGGTAAAACATTATTTCTGCTTGTGTCTGTGAGGTTGTTTCTGGTAGAGATTAGTATTTGTATTAGTTGTTCAAGAAAGAAGATCTGTCCTACTAATGTGGGCAGGCATCATCCAATCCATTGAAGAATCAAACAGAACAAAAAGACAAAGAAAGGGTAAATTTGAACTGAGATGCCCATCTTTTCCTGCCTTTGAACACTGGAACTCTGGTTATGGGGTCTTTGGACTCTGGGACTTACATTAATGCCACTCCCACCAGCTCTCGTAGCTCTCTACCTGTCAGACAGGAACTTCTCATGGAACTTCTCAGCCTTCATGATCATGTGAGCCAATTTCTGTAGTTCATTCCTTGTCATGTATCTACATATGTATCCTCTTGGTTTTGCTTTCTGGAAAACTCTGACTAATATGGTCACCAGTGACGGATGTTAGGAATCTACACTTTTCATCTGAAAACTAGTAAATAATATAAAGCAAGCATTTATGTTGCCTTTCTTATGTAAACAGTAACACTAAGTAAACAAGGAGTAGATAAAATGAAGTTTTTCTTTGTGAAAGTATTCTATCAAATAACTGAAAAAGAAATAATGGAATTTGAATATCAATATTTGCAGTCCCTAGTGAATTATTAAATCTAAGCATCAAACATCCATGACTGCTAGCATTATAAATATAGGAAAACAGATATCATATATCTGAAGAAAACACACTACCACTTATGAATTAGTCTTCTCAAAAATCATCATCATCATCATCCTCATCAAACCTGAACATAGTTCAGCCTAGAGACTCAAGGAAGTGCCCTCGATTACAGCACATGGTTCAAGTTACTGAGCACTCCATTTTGGAGCTTGAGAAAGCCAAATGCTTCCATATTCTAAACTGAAGCAGTTTCTTTTTTTTTTTTTGTATTAAATTCTTTTATTGGTACATTGTAGGTATACAACACAATTACATTTCTCATTGGGAATTGTACCTTTACATAAT
>NW_004624730.1:39053136-39095826 GCF_000247695.1 Heterocephalus glaber
GTTCCATCTCATTTCCCTTTGGGGTTGCTGTAGGTGATCTGGAAGTCTGGTTTTGAGACTTATTTATGTGTTTTCTCATTTTGACTGGTTCGGGGGGCTGTTGGCACCTGCACGGATTACCTCCTCTGAACTGGGAGAGGTGGGACTGGGGCCAGGAGCAGTGGTAGGGATGTTGACCCAAAAGCCCTTTCCTGTGGGCTGGGAGCAGCGGGAGGGATGGTGGCCGGGAAGCCCCTTCCTCTTGCCCAGGAGCAGTGGGATGGTGGCTCAGAATCCCCTACCTCTGGGCCGGGGGCAGCAGGACTCAGTACCTTGGTCTGGTGGTCTGGTGTCCTCTGCGTCTTTGTAGTGTGGAACCAGGTGGCTGCCTGTCTGCAGCGGGGTGATTCGGCGTCTTCGGCTCAACTCAGGACCTCAGTAGGGCGTGCACAGACCTGCCTGTCTGCAGCAGGCTGATTCAGCGTGTTCCGTGCAACTCACAAATATGAATTGAAGGAGAAGGAAATTGTATAAAACTTCTTTAAAGAAGTTATTGTTTATATATTTTTAAACGATGCTGGTAGCTTTCAAATTGGTGTGATGATAAGTATTCTTGGCCTCAAGGAACAGGAATTCATTTAAAATAATAATATATTGTATTCTAAAATTTCATACTACTATAGATAGCTAAGCTAGGCAAAAATATTGCTGGCAGTCAGACAGGGCTCAGCCCTTGAGAGAGTTCGGACAAAAATAAAAACACATTATAACTGTGGCCGGAAGTGTATCTAGTGAAGACCAGGCCTCAACATGAAGACAAAATGACCAGGCCTAAGATAAGTGTTAACACCTGGTCTAATAAAGTTTAGATAAACATCAGTCACCTTGGTGGGTGACCAAGACCCTCAGACTTATCCCTTCCTGAAAAGTTCTTTGTTCTTTCCATGTACACTTGCTATGTGACTTGCTTCCCCATTAGATCAATGTTACCCAAGTGACTATCCATATAATATTATTGGTTGATCATAGGTGTAACACATGTTGTACCCATGTTGTTGTGCTCTATAAAACTTTCCCTGAAAAGTAGGATCCTCAGCAACCTACTTTTGGGACCCCTTGTACCTCTCAGGAGCTGTATCTTTCCTCTCAATAAATATTTCCTACTCTTAACCTCTGTTGTTCCTTAAAATTCATTCTTTGATTTTAAGAAACATGAACTTGATGTTCCAGATGTCTAACAGTTGAGAGTTATAATATTTACCCTATGCCACTGAGAGGTCCTACTATAACGTATTTGGAAGTCCCACCATGGTAACTGGACAGAGGTAAGAGTTTGCTTTTGTTTCATAGATTCAGGATTGTGACTTGCTTAGGTAATCAAAAATTATCATACTTGTTTGTCAGTTGATTATATCTTGAATTCTTATGCCTTGTCTCTTTTATGAATTGCCTTTTGTTAACATGATGGCAAATTGAAGTTGAGAACATGGAAAGATTATGATGTTTCTTTGATGGGACATTATACTCTTTTTTTTTTGGTACCAGGATCAAACTCAGGACCTCGCACTTGCCCAGGAAGGCACTGTGCCGCTGAGCTATGTCCCCAGTGGATAGTCTACTTTTGCAGGCAAAGTCTTATATTCCTGCTCTGTATATGCTGCATTTTGCTAAATTTACTGGTGTCCTTTGCTTGACCTGTTCAAAACCTGTGGTTTGTTATCTTATTTTAGGCAGCAGCAGTAGGAAAAAGTAATGTTAGAACATCCCCTAGTGGACTTAGTGGAGTTTGATATGAAATGCTATAAAATAGGTCTTTTAATGAAATCTAGTTCATATTTAGAAAATGTACATTACCATAAATAAATCATAGAACCCCATCTGCCAGTTCAAAGGCAACAGGGCAGCAGCCATTCTTAAGTCTGGGGGGACCGGTTTCTCTGGGAAAAACTGGCCCTGATCACCCCTCTACATCCTAGAGGGAATGTTGAACCTGTTCTCCCACAGTTTACTTTCTTGTCTGATCTTCTGCTGGTGAGGAGGCAATCTCAGCTCTTGAGATTACCCATTCTCAACTTTCCAGGCTGAGAGCGATGACTCATGAGCAAGTTGTCTCAGTAACTCACTGTGAGCATGAGAAAAAAAGACTTCCTTTTTCTAACCTCATTTCTGACCTTCCCCTGCCACTTTGTACTTTCCTTTTTTAGAGGCATGTAAGTTTAGAAAAAAAGAAACCCTAAAATGTCCCAACCTTTTCTTCCTAAGAACCTTGAAATTGAGCCCATAGAAAATGAACATTTGTTAATGCCCAAGACAGGGAAGTCATTTTGGATGAAGACAGCTCAGGATTTTATCTGTCTCTTATAAAACACTGAAATAAACAGTGGTTACTCTGCCAGATACTTAAATTCCCGTAGGGCAGCTGCCACCTTTAAAGCAGAGAACAGGTTTCCCCAGGACCTTCTGGTCAATTCCTATCGAAGCCAATGGAATGTTGACTAGACAGGCAGCTGGATTCCTTTCCAGAGACAAATCTCTGGTTGCATGGAACTGGTGGAAAGTGAGAGGACAACTGAGAGGTTGTGGCCAGGGCTACTCTCTGGCAGATTCTCAAAGGTTCCTCAGTGGAGACTGGGTCCCGACAGCCCGACTGGGTAACCAGCAGAAATATCGCCACTTATCTGTCATCCCTACTTACACTCCTCAGTGAGGTGAGAAGTAACTCTTTCAGTGATCTTCAGGTATCCTCTGTCCCAGAGTGATCTGAGACAATGCCGTTAGAGCCCTTTCTTCAACTATAACCAACATTGTACCCATATGATTGTGCTCTATGAAACTTCCCCTAAAAAGTAGTGTCCTTGGAACCTCACTTTCAGGTCACCTTCTGCCTCTCAAAAGCTATTTCTTTCTCCTCAATAAATATTTCTTACTCTTAACCTCCATATTCCTTCAAATTCATTCTTCAATTTTAAAATACACAAACTCAGCATGTCAAACACCTTAACAAGTTAAAAGTTATAATATTTCCTCTATATCACTTAGAGGTCCTTTTTCATTTCCTATATCAATACCACAAATTATAATCACTTAAAATTATGCTGAAAATTTTTAGTTAGCTTAAAATTGTGTAATGGGATTTTTTCAGAAGCACTTTCTTCTATTTTTTCTTCTCTCTCTTTTTTTTTTAGTATGAAGTAATCCTTTATTTGTATACACAATTTGATAAAGAGGTTTCTAGTAAACAATCTCTTCAGGAGAAAATAGAGAACATGAAAATCAGCCTTCAGACATCACAACTGCTTTGCTCAGGGCCTTGACCAAGAGTTGTGTGGCTTGCAGAAGCAGATGTTCTACAAAATATTCAAATTCTGTCTTGCACTCTTTCTGTGCCCAGATATCACCAATTCCATGTACACATTTTTAACATTGTTTTTCAAAAGCATGGCGTATTAGTTACTTTTCTCTCCTTGCTGAGACAAAATACCCAACACCCAAAGTTTGAGGAGAAAGGTTTTATTTGGCTTATAGTTCACAGAAGCTTCAGTCCATAACTGGCTGGCTCTGAGGCTGGGATGGCAAACAGGCATTGCAGAGGAGAAACAACATGGTGCCCACAAGGCAGCAAAGGTAACAAGAGAAGCTTGAGAGTGTCCCCTGCCCCTTTTATCTTATTCAGACTACTTAGGTTGAGGAGCACTCACAGTCTTAATCCTAGGGCCCTTGAGCCTAACATTACATCATGAATCAATTCCAGCTTCATATACTCTAGATCCAGCTTATGACCATATGAGGCTTTGGGGAGACATCTAGATCCAAACCATAATACATGGAATAAAGAAGAAATCTTATAGGGCTCCCTAGTACTTTGGATTGTCAGTTGAGAATCTATGTTAATGCCCAGCCTTTTCCATACATCAAAGAAAGGAATGACATCCCTCTGCAGACCCCTCATCTCCCTGTCCTTGCTAGTTCTTTGGGATATTACAGGCAAATAATTCTGAAGACTATGATTATAAACAATATAGAGAAAAGAAGAAAGAGAATAAAGATTTCTGTTTAAACTATGTGAATTATTAAAAAGAATGGAGGGCCAGGGATGTAGCTCAGCGGCACAGAACCTGTGTGGCAAGCATGAGGTCTTGAGTTCAATCCTCAGTACCAAAAACATTAAAAAAAAAAAAAAAGAATGGAGAGTAGGGGTGATAAATTAACTAATCTTCTGGCATCCCACTTACATGCCAGACAAAAATCTAAAGTAGGAGAATGGAAATGCGAATGCTAATTGCCTTCACTTTAGAGGCACAACATAAAGATTGAGTCCATCACTTCTTCTACTTCCCATCCTCTCACCTTAGTTATTAGCCATAGATAGGTTTAAGGGAGGCTGGAAAATATAAATCACATGGTCATCACCAGGTGCCTAATTAAGAAAATCCAATGGGGGCCTTGTTTTCATTCCTACAACTGGTCGTGCAGTATTAGTTTCATCTCAATGATTTCCCTTCTCCTTTATCCATTCCATTGGTCTGTTCCTTGAGGCCAAGATACATGAAAAGACCAATAGGAGCATTATACCCCTGCTTCACACTTTCACTATTAATTATTTCCTCTTTGGAGGCAAAAAGTTTGTCTGTTGAGTACCTGTTTTTCAGCAGGGAAGCAAACACATGATGGGCTGCAATAAAAAACACACATTACATTTGTGAAAGAGTCCTGGCTAAAAATTAAAGATGAATCAAATGAAACCTCTATATCCAGTAGTGCAGCCAATAGCCACATATGGCTATTTGGATTTAAACATGTAAATACATTTAGATTCAGTTCCTTAATTATCTTAAGGGCTCACAAGCCACTTGGGGTATATGACTACTTTATTGGACAACACAGACACGGACAATTTCCTTCCTTTGCAGGAAGTGACATCAAACAACACTCAAACTACAAGGTTATATGAAGGGCAGGAACTAAGGGAATGAATCAAATAAAACTATGAGGAAACAATGGGCCAAAATTTGATTCTGGAACATTCTACATAACAAATGACTCAGTTTTTTCAACAATTAAATGACATTTAAAAGGGAGCTGAAAAGGCTTACTAACAAAATGTGATGAATAATTCTGAATTGTGATTTGAATAGATCAACTCCTTGTCTCCTCACTGATTATTCATCAGTTATTGAACAGAGAAATCTGAGATTTGGCATAGACTCAACCCTCTCTTTTGTCTTTACATCTTACCAGTTCCTAATTCCAACTCACTCTACCTCCTACTTCTGAAATGATCCTATCTTTCCTACCATCTCAGGCTCTGCTCCAGCCATCTATTTTTAAAAACATGTTCCATCTATGTAAATCAGGCCGACCTTCACAATTTTGAGATAACCAGAAAAAATATGAACATAGAATATTACAGAATGTTCTATATTATGATATAGAATATTAAGGAATTATCACTCATTTTAAAAGATGTAATTGTATAGTGGCTATACAAAATGAAATCATTTTTCAATTACATAGGTATATTAAAATATCTGGGATTTACTTTAAAATAACGCAGAAACCCCCTAAAATTGCAGAGATAGAGGAAATGAAATTGGCAAAATTTTCATAATTGTTGAAATATATGATGGACATAGGTGAATTCATTGTATGTTTATAATAAAAATTATGAAAAAAGATAAAAATGGTAGCCATTAATAACTCCAAGCTGGTTATTGTTAAGCAGGAACAGTCTCAAGTTCCCTGGTCTCCTCATTTTTCAAGATAAGTTAAAACTCCAGATTTGTTTAAAAAATGAAAACTTTTGCTTTCATAAAACAAAAATAATGTGACCAAACAAAATACATCTGTGGGCAGGATTTTGTCCTTGGGCCATCTGTTTCCCATCTAGGAAAATTTGTTTGTTAGCAAGATGTTTCTGCTCAGATTTAGACAGTGTTCAAGCAAGCTTTCAAATAATTTCTGAAGCCAGGGTGGTAGGTCAGTGTTTGGAAACACAGATGAATAATGCATTGCTACTGCATGAACAGGACTGAGTTGAGGCAGGCTGGGGAGTAGGGAGGTGGGGGGAGGGAAGGGAAGGGGAGCATGTAACTAGGGGCTTTGAAAACAATGTAAGGCATGCAATAGGAACAGGCAGAAAGGGATGTCAGCCTAGCCATGCACTTGTGTCCCCTTGCAAATTGCCATGTTGAAGCCTTAACCCAGGGATCTCACACTATGCTGTTTGGAGACAAGGCTCTTAAAGAGGTAATTAAATTAAAATAAGGTCTTTTGGGTGGGCTCTCATCCAATCTGACTGATTTCCTTAGAAGACAAGGAGATTAGGAAGCAGACCGCATGAGACACCAGGCATATGCAGAGACATGACAATTTGAAAACACAGCAAAAAGGCAGCCATTTGTACATCAAGGAGAGAGGCCCCAGAAGAAACCAAAGCTGCTGACACTGGTCTCAGACTCAGCCTCCAGAACTATGAGAACATAAATGTCTGTAGTATTTTGTTATGGTAATCCTAGCAAAGTAATACACATGGAAAACCTTAATTTCTCTTGTAGAAGTTTGTGAATGCTTCATAAAGGAGGAGCTACCCAGGCAAAAATGCTGCTTTTCTTGTGTCAATTGAAGGAATTCTTAGGTTCAAGGCATAATGTCTTTTTATGCATCATCATCTCTTTTTAGGAACTGTCATTTCCCCTATGACCTTGATATGTGCTTATAACTTGAAAATTTGTCTTTCAATCCTCATATTTTCTCCTAAACTGTACACTTGACTGTTCTACTAACCATTAGCTAGTCAGGCTTGTCCAGATGTCTCTGCATGAAAATACGGTATTTTCCTCTTCTACTCCCACAAACATATTCATTGTCTTGTCTTCTCACTATTCATCAGTGCTTGGCCTGCGTGGCTGAAGGGTTCACAGAGTGAGGAATGATGGTGGGAGATTAAGAAAAGGTAAAGAAATAAAGTTACAAAAGAACAAAGAGAATAACAAAGACAATGATAAAGCTGATATAGCTGGAGCCAGGTGGAAACCCCTTGTCCTAATGGGACAAAAGGATTGGCTGGCATCCTCAGCACCTTTATTTATAGTATAGAGATAAGGGAAGCACAGAGGGAGGTCAAACAACTAGAGCCAGGAGAGTAGCTAAGTTCTGCAGGATGTCATGCTTATTTTCTGGCGAATGGGCGGGGAAGAAGACAGACCTCTTCTTGGCCAGGCCTTGCTCTACCAGGGCCTCTTGTCACCTGTTCTCCTCCCACCCAACCCTGCCTTCTCCTCAGGAGGAAGCAAACAAGATGCCTGTTCCTTGTCCACACAGGGCCCTGCCTCATCCACAGGAGGAGGTGAGTTAGACCTGGCAGCAGTGATTTACAGCGCAGTGCTCCCAGTACATCAGTTGTTTAATAGAAAAATCTGGAATTCAGCCTAGGTTTGACCCTCTCTTTTATCTTCACATTTTGCCAGTTCCTAATTCCAGCTCACCCTACCCCTAGTTCAGAAATGATCCTGTCTTTCCTATTATCTCAGCCCTGACTCTGTTCTAGTCCTCATAAGTTTCTCTCTAGATCTTTTCTTAGTCTTTTTTTTTAAGAGCAAGATCTGGCTATATAACTCAAGCTGATCTCCAACTCTAAATCTTCCTGCCTCAGCTTCCTGGATACTGAGAGTACAGGCAAGTACAGTCAACATACTTGGCTCTTTCTTTGGATATATATATATATATAGATATATATATATATATTCTTTCCTCCCCATTGCTATTTTTGCCTTGGAGTTATCTTCAAGAAATTCAAGTCAATCTTTGTCATTTTCTGTTTGAAATGCTCTGATAAAATTTGAACACTTACAACATCAAATTAAAAATTATAGGCTTATCAGGAAAAGGCCTTTACCATGAAAGCCCTAACCACTTTCTTGGTCTAGTCTTACTTCTCCTCCATGAGTACAAATCAACATCCCCAACTATTCAGGGTTCTTCAAGCACACTATAATTTCATATCTCCTTTATATCAATTTCCACTATCTTTTTTCTTCTCTGTTAATGCATGGAGCTTTTGCATATTGGTGAAGACAATGAAGATATTTTCCTTTGTGGAGCCTTCCTCACTTCCACCTGCCTTTACACACTGGTCTTAAAGACAGTAGATAGACACCAGCTGGCACCAGCAGCAGACAAATGCTTGCAAACTTCCTGCTTTATCTGTGCTCAAAAAGTCACCCAATGGCACCTTGAGCAGAGGTGTTGATTCTACCAGGATGGCTGCTTATAAGATCCTGGCTTTTCTGGAAACCCAACAGATGTGTCATCTTGCTAAATCAAAACTTTTCACATGTTCTGTGATGGCCCTCCATTTGATGTGACACACTCAGGCACTTACCTGAGTGTATCTGTACACATGCACTTGTGCCCACATCATTGAAACATCATTTTGAGACTGTCCAGTCCATGGTGCCATCTTATTGGTGTACATAGTCACTAAAATGGGCCAGTCTTCTCCACCCTCCCCATCCTCATTCCCCTGGACTAGCCATTATGATTGAGCATCAATGAAGTTGCCTTTTCTTTTGATGTCAGAGATTCATAGTCTTCTATTTTTTGTCTCTCTCTTTTTATTTTGGTGCTGGGAATTGAACCCAGAGTCTCATTCATGCCAAGCAAGTGTTCTACTGCTGAGATATACCCTTAAGTCTTCTGAAAATGGTTTCTAGCTTGTTGCTCAAGTTCTGTGATGTGCCATCTCCTATCATCCATGTGACTATTATTTGCTTACACTTGCTATTCACAGATATACTGGCAAAGGATTTTAGAGTACAGGACAACATTTTTGAAACAGGTAAGTCATTGGAGAAGTTTAATAGCCAACAAAAGGTCAATGCCAATATTTGGCTATTAAGGATGTAAAGGGGACCTGCCCTATGTTTTGAGTCCAGCAGGAAAGAAGAAAAAGTCTTTGGAAGGATAGGTATTATTACTGGATGACTTTTTGGTCTCCCGAATGCTATGATTTAAGTATTGTCTTAGTTACTTTTCTCGTTGTTGAAACAAAATACCCAGCACCTAAAGTTCAAGGAGGAAAGATTTATTGTAGCTCACAGTTTGTAGAGTTTCAGTTCATAGTTGGTAGGGTGGCATAACAGAGGGACATCACAGAGGAAAAACAGCTCATGGTAGGCAGAAGGCAGGAAAGCAGCAAAGCAGCATAGTAGCAAGCAGCCATAACAGCCTTCTTTCTGTCCATTCTATTCTATCATGCCCCTAGGGCAGGTAGCATTCACATCCAGGATGGACTTTCCCATTATCCACACTTAGAACTATGCCAAACCAATCAGTGGACTAATTTAGTAATCACACACCTTTAATCCCAACATCACACAATGTAGATCTAGCCACCTCAGAAAAAGCCCCACCTATGACCACATGAGGCTTTGGGGGGACATCCAGACACAATCTATAACAAGTATGTCCCTCTAAAATTAAAGTATTGGAAACTTGATCCCCAAATTCACATGTTCATGGTATTTGGATATGGGAACCTTGGGAAGTAATAAGGAATAGATGTAGTCATAAAAGCGAGACCCTCATAAAAGAGGGACCCTCATAAAAGTGGGTTTTATAAGACGCTCTCTACCATGTTAAGAAGCAGCAAGAAGTCATTTACCAGATGCCAAGTGATGTTAGCACCATGCTTTTGGATTTCCAAATCTCTAGAACTATGAGACAAATAAACTCAGTCTTTATAAATTAACCCAGCCTGAAGTATTTTCTTATAGCAAGAAATAATAAAGGGTTGCTAATAGTTTTTTCCTTTTAAATTTTTTCTCTGTGTTACTGGGAATTGAACCTGGGGGTCTTCACTCTGAGATACAACCCTAGCTCCTTTTTTCTTTCATTTTTTTTAGACAGGATCTCACTAAGTTGCCCAGGCTGGCTTCAAACTTGCAATCCTCCTGAGTTAGTATCCCAGAATTCTGGTATTACAAGTATATGCATACCATCATGCTTAGCTGCTAATGGTTTCTTAACTAAAGAATCTGGAGACAGGCTAGTTTTAGGTGATCCTACCTGATCGGCAATGTTACTCAAAGCTGGGTCTGCAAAAAAGGTCACTGTCCTGATTGAGCCATGGAGAACATCAGAGTGTCATGAAGTGGACACTTTGGTGAGTGACCACAACAAGATCTCTCATGATGCCTCACTGGGAGTCTGTTCAGGAAGCAACAGAGACCAACGACTCCATGCTAGATCATTAGAATATGGTAGACACATGAGCTTCCTAGAACTGGGGCTCCATTTCTTGGCCATGAGGTCAGGTAAGCCTCACATCTTACAGTTATAGTTCCTTGTAATCTTTTTTATTTGGGTAGATTTTTGTTACATAATCACAATCATATAATGGATGTAGAATTTTCTTTTTATTTAATGTTATATCACAGCACCTTTCTTCATCTCTGTATATATTACAGTTAAATTAATGTATGTTATTCCATTAATACTCCCCTGCATAATATTCCAGAGTTTATTTAACTGATCTTTTATTGTTGTATCACATTCCTTAAAGAAGAAGAAAATGTGAAAAATGTGCTTATGTTGAAACATATACATAAAAAGAACAGAATCATTTCAATTACTTCTTATCCTATACTGGTTCTTTCCCTGAATAATTGAATTTATAATGAATCATATTGAAATACTGAGCTCCAAAAATGATGAGTGTTACATGCTACAGTAACCCAGAACATGTTCATTTGACCAATTTTGACAAAGCCAAATCAACTAGTCAAGGAAAGAATTATCTGGTAAAGTGGGGAGTGTCAGTACCCCACTTACACTATTGAGAATTGCTCCACTAATTCTTGACAATTTGTGATTCGGTGGACTAAATGTTTGACCTGCTCTGATTGTGCAAAGCTAGCTGGGTCTATAACTTGTACTATAACTTGTCAGACTAACAAGCTGACAGAAAGGGATTGAAAAGGCTGATGAATACTAGATACTGTTGTTTTATTTTATATTAAATTTTTTTCTTAATAGTTTATGTTTATGATACATTGTGGTTACATTCAGTTTGGATTATTGATATGTATGCATGGCATCTTGATAATTTTTACTCCCCCTTCTCTCCCCTCCCTCCACTCTCCCTTCTCCTTTCTTCAGATTCCCTTTCCATCTCTACAGAGTCCATCTTTCTGTTTTTTAACATGTCTCTTTTATTTTGCTCTTTATATTATCTATATTTGGGAGTTTTTTACATTAGAAAAACCATGAGATATTTAACCTTCTGTTGCTGACTTATTTCCCTTAGTATTATGGTCTCAAGATCCATCTATTTTTCTACAAATGACTCCAATTTGTCCTTTTTATGGCTGAGTCTATTGTGGGCATATATACCACATTTTCTTAACTCATTCAGCTATTGGTAGGGATGTAGGCCACTTCCAAGATTTAGCTATTGTGAGTTGTGCTGCTATACACATGGATTTACATGTATCATTATAGTATAATGCCTTTAGCTCTTTTGGGAAGATACCCGGAAAATGTATAGTTGGATTCAATGAAATTTCTATTTTAGTTCTTTGAAAAGTCTTCATATTTACTTTCCATAGTGATTGTATTAGTATACATTCCCACCAACAAGATAGAAGGGTTTCTTTTTCCCCATGACTTCACCAGCATTTCTTGGTTTTTGAGTCCTTGATAACATCCAGTCTTACTGGAGTAAGGTAGAATTTCAGTGTTGTCTGATTTGCACTTCTCTAATGGCCAAAGATGCTTTTTTTTTTTTCTTTTTCACTTTAAATACAGTCCATACAGTCTACTTAGATTGCTTTCAACAAAGGAATTCCATATATGTATGTATGTTTGTATGTATAAATATGGAAAATAAATAGCATTTCTTAATTTCTTGTTCAACAGCAACTCTTTCAATCTGCACTACTATAATTTTTTTTAGTTAACTTATTTTCCCCACCAGGGATAAATGAAATGAAGAAGAGATAATATTTTCCATTTCCTTAGCCTAAATGACCTGGATTCTGGATTTCATTCTGCTCTGAATAGCTAGCCACACAAATACACATATAAAAAATAAAATGAAGAGGAAAGGATAGAAATATGGAAAATGATATTTTTCTTTTTATTCAATGATGCAGTCATGCTATTCTCTAAATATTTATGATTGTGTTAAGGAGTATAAATAACTGTGCAGGTATTGTGTTAAATTTCTGGTCATGTGTAAATTTGATTGCACATACAAAATGGGTAATAGTTGTTAGGTATAACAATATATTCTTATATTGTTTTTAGTAACATAGTTCCATATTATATACACAACAAATTTCAAGTTTAAAGCATTTCTTGTTTTAGCATTGACTAGTCTATAATTTATTTATTTCAATTCAGGAAAGGGTTTCAGAATGAAAATGTCTAAAATAATGGTCAAATTTTCCTGTAGGTCAATTCTGATCTGGTCTGCAGGGTCCAGTTATAATGGGAGCTTACTTTGGCCCTATTAATAAGATCACCAAAGATAGAATTCTATAAATCTTAATCAAATCTCTTATGACTAATTCAGTCCATATTTGTGCTTGTAAATATTTTATATGTAGGCTTCCAGTAATAGGGCTCATTCTATCAATCAATATCAAGTTAACCCCAAGATTACTGAAAATCTGAAACAAGTTATAAAATACTGAGCCATTCATTTTTAATAGCATAGGTAATAAATTTATGTGGCTCTGGTGAAATGACTCTTGATTTTTTTAATGTAAAATTTATGAGACATTTTAGAACAGTGGGAAAAGTTCTGTCCTATCTTGTGCATGTTGGAAAGTCAGCCCAGTGGGAACAACTGGCAGCTGCAGACATGTTACATTGATGTTTTGTATTTCAGAGGCTTGGTCACTGTTCAATTCAAGGAAAGTCTGTTTGACATATTATTGCTTAAGAGTTCTAATTAATAAACATTTAGTGATCAAAACCAAATGCTAGACTGTATGAAAAAGAGATCCCTTAGGCGCAGGGAATTACCATTCCAACTCTTATTTGCTTATGTGAAGGGCAATGGTACAGAAAGACAGTTATGTCTCCTTGAAACTGGAAAGTTGTCTAATGTCTTCTTTCTCTGCACCCCTGGTCCACACACCCTCTTGGTTCTGTTTCCATTTTCTCTTTGGTTGTATGGAGTCTTGTCTCTGGCACATTTCTGTTTCATTCTGCTTTCTGTAAGTCTCCTACTCTGCTCTCACACATTTCTACATGACCCATCAGGGCTCAGCTCCCACATGGGTCATTCAGGAGTAAATACTTGACCTCCACTAATCCAATCAAATTCTCTCCTGAATTTGGAAATGCATCACACACATACAGGCACACAAAAACACACACAATCTAGTTGGGTGATCATGTACACTTGGGGTCTTCCGCATGCTCTTCTGCCTTGCCATTTCTGCCTTGGAGGCAACCAACCATGTACTGAATCCTCTTAACACTGTGAGCCAAATTAAACTTCTTTTACTTTAAATTGCAGGTGTTGGGTATGTTGTTCCAGCAATGGGAAAAGTGATTAATACAGAAATCATCAAAGGTTTTTAATCAGGGGAGCCACTTGATCAAATATGTGCTTGTGAAAGAGTCCTAGGATATGGCAGTTCAGTGAATTAGATATGAAATAGGGGCTAAAGCTCTTGTTCTCCTCCAGGAGTAAGCAGAGCAGTGAAGCAATGTAGAGTACATTAATGGCCTGAATTAGGAGAAAAGAGTAGACATAAATAATCATATTTAACAAAGGCAGAATAATGAATATCCTATTAGTGACTCATTCTCCTTGCTGTGAAATACAAGAATGATAATTGGACTTTGATATACTGATAGAATGGCAAACATTTCTGATAAAATGTGCCATGATTTTGGAGAAGTTAATTTTTAAGTAAAAGAAGGAAGGAGGATATGTAAACGGAGAAGTGCTGACTGGTTTTTTTGTTTGTTTGTTTTTTTGAGACAAGGCCTCATTATGGGCCTTGAACTTGCTGCAATCTTCCTGCCACAGTCTTCTAAGTGCTGAGATATCAGGCATGCACCTCTACCCCTGGGTCTGTTTTCAGTTTTAAAAAACGCTGTCAGCCCTTGTAGCTGTGGCTCACTCACATGTCAGTGGTTAGGGTGAATTTTCCTGCCTGGTTTCAGTGTTGTGCAACAGGGTGCAAGGGCTGCTGTTTCAGTTAGTGCTGGAGCTGGTGCTGGGAAAGGAGGTGTTGTACAAGCACCAACTAATTCAAGGTAGATTGCTGGATACTGTGCAAATGTTATTTAATTTAACAGTTTTTTTAAAACTTCTAAAACATTGTTCCTTGGTCCAGTCACAGTACTGCTCCCTCATTACATTAGGCATACCCGTGGATTGACTGCTTTTCCTCAGACATATAAAGAGGGGAAATTACTTTCCTCCAGAAATCAACAGTTGCAATGAGGAACTTCCTGTGTTGCACATCTTCTGAAAGAAGATTATTCTACGGAGGATTCTGATTCACCCTCAGTGCCTCCTCAAACAGTCAGCTCTTGGCCCTGGCCCTTCCCCCAGCCACTGAGCCTCACCATAAACTTATGTGGCTTCTCTTCATGCAGCTACTTCTTTCTTTCTAACAAGAGCCATAATCTATTTGGGGAACTTTCCAAAGCCTCCCCTTCCAAATCATGGGAAGCATCTTCATCCAAAAGTAATAATAAAAAAGACAAAGAAACAAAATAAAACACCCTGTTGTTTGCTCTCAAACACAGAATTTTACAGGAAGCAACAACAACAAAAGGAAACACATTGCACTATTTATCCTTTCAGATCTCACTGCTTTGGATCACATCCCTTTATTTGCTTATGGAAATAAAAATATAATAAATGGCTTCCAGTTTGAAAAGTAGAAAGTCACTTGAGATTGCAGATAGGTAAAAAGGCTGAAAGGATAGGAATCTTTTAAACATAAAAATGCTTATGGAGGGGGCTGGGGATTTAGCTCAGTGGCACTGCACCTGCCTCACAAGCTCAAGGTCCTGAGTTCGATCCCCAGTACCAAAAAAAAGTTCACGGAGTGACTGAGGGTAAGCTTTTACTATTTTTAAACAGTGCACTAACTTTACCAGTTAAATTACAAATACATTTTTTAAAGTAATTTGAAAAAAATCACAAATCTGGATTGCTTTTCATTCATACTGGTGCAAGTCTCTCTCTAGCTAATTTCCCATCTACCTGGTGGTGAGTGAACTCAGTCCATCTTCCTTACAGGGAGATTTGTCTGGGTTCTAGCCCCTAGCTTATTCTGATCATTATATCTCAAACACAATGAGTTATCTTGCATAGGAAATTTATGATAGCTTAGAGCATTATCTATCTTTTCAAAACAGATAGAATTACACACAACTATATTAGAAATATTTTCACAAATTTTGGTATTTTAAATCAAGCTATTTTCTCTGTCTAGAATGCCCTCCCACATTACATAAAACCACAGAACATTTTTGTAAAAATAGTAACAATACAGAAACATGTCTTTTCTCTCTTAACATAAAACATTCTGATTATGTTTGGGGAATCAATGTATTAACTGAAAAGCTGGGCTTCACAGGCTCCCTTGTAGTCACTGGTTGCCATGTCACATAGTACTGGCTATTGAGAGACAAGTTTGTGTCTACTGGGAGAGGCTTCTGGAAAGCTACTTTTTCCTTGAGAAAAAGAGATAAACTTTTCTGGGGCACAGCACATCTTTTCCTCTTTGTTTCTATCTTCTTCCTAACTGGAACTTGGAAAAAATGACTAGAGGTGAGCACACAATCTTATGACTTGAAGTGTGGAAGATACAACCCGGAAGATGGTGGGAACAAAGCTAGAAAGAGCCTGGAGCTTTTAGGGGCTCCCCACTCAATAGCTTCTTCTGGACTTGACCTGTGAGCAAAATGACCTCCTTTTTTGTTTATTCAGCCTCTGTTCTAGGCTCCAATAAATTATATCCTTATAATCCCCATTCCATACATACCCTAGAGATAAACCCATATATATTCATATGACATTAAATTTTTATCCAATTTTTTCAAAAATGAGGTAATATCATATATTTGAACCTCCTTTTTGACCTAACAGTATGGTCTATACATCTTTCCTTGTCAATACAAAAAAAGACTTATCCTTTCAAAAATATTATTTTTGTGAAAAATGTTTCAAGAAGCTATATATGTCTCTAAATCCTACTATCTCGAAATAACCAGTATTATTATTGGTGAACATTATTTCTGTCAGCTTCTTTGAAAATCTTATGGATCATTCTCTACTGCTACCACCTGTGTGTACATCTGGACACACACACACACACACACACAACAATGCACATACCTACTCAGATGGGAGGGAAAATGAGACAAGTAACCTTAGAAGTTCAAAACCTACTAAAAAGTCCATAGGGGCGGGGGATGTTGCTCAGTGGTATAAGGCTTGCCCAGCATGTGCCAGGCCCCGGATTTCACTCTAACACCACAGATGAACACAAAAACAGAACCACCTAAATTGCTCATTTGCTTAATTTCACTTGAATTAATCAGAATAGCAAAATGCCTTTGAAAGTTGTGAAATCATTATAGAAAGCAATGAGATATTTGAATTCAAATGAGAAATTATTTCAATAACCATATTATAAATTAATGACAAATATTTAAAAGAAGAAAAATTGTCATATTAATATTTTATTTGCTGAAGAATCTGTGATCTGTGTATATTTAGTGTTTTATATATATATAACATTAACAAGAATTTGGCTTATCATTAAACTATAACTTAAAATATAGTAATAGATTTATCGTTATGAATTTAAGTAGAAATTTTATTCATTTAAAATATAGTATTAGAATATTCAATAAGCCCTAATATTCATCATATTTTTAAGATTAAATGGTTTAATTCATAAAAGAGACTTTATTACTTGAGAAGATCTGTCATTCAGAAAATTGAAGAATGTAAAAAAGGACAGTATATTAACATATTAATATATAAACCCAATTTGAAACATTTAAAAAGATTTAATTAACTAAATTTGAGAATGAAACCAACTATTAATTGAAGCCTTTTAAAAGTGACAGTCAAAATTTTGCAAGCTTATAAAGGAATGAGATTTATAACCTGAACTTAAATTCTTGTGGAAGAATGAAATTAGAATCTGTGAATTAATAAATTGATTATTAATTTAAAAAATTAATATAATCTCTAAACCATCTTTTCTGTGACCATAAAGAAACTCATCTTTAAAAAAAAAGTTACAATGAGATGTAAAAAAATTTTGACACTGGATAAATCCTTCTTTAACATTAGGGAATATGGTATCAGATATGCTGTGGTTAAGACAAAAGATTATGAAAACTGTTAAGGGTTTGGAGTCATTATATTGTTGTTTTTTAAATTACATTTTAATTTTAGCAATGAATATTTTTCTGCTATGTAAGATAACAGGATTAACACTGGGTAATAGGGTGGCTAGCCAATGATACCAGTCTGTTTGAGACAGATGGTTTCCTGGAACTCAGGACTTTATACACTAAAACCAGTATGGGTGGTCTCCCTGGTAGAAGGCATCTTGGCTGCAGATTCTAACACCTATATGTGACTCCTCCCTGCCATAAATGTCCTATGTATTATGGACAAAATACTTACGTTTGTGCCTTTGTTTTGTCCTGTGGAAAATGAGAACAAAATAGTGAATATTCCCAAGGGCTATTTTGAAAATTTAATGGAGAGCACAAGGGATAGGGTCTAGAAAGAAACAAGCTACCTATATGTGCTACCTAGCTTATAGTCGTTAGTGATCCAATTGTTGACCCTTCATTTTACATTTAAATAGGGTCAGTGATTATTATTTGCCCTTTTACCATGCTTTTTCCACTCCTGAGTTTTAAAATCTTGATTTTCTTTCTTGTTTGGCTGGATTTCACAATTAGATAATTTTTCCCCAAAATCTCATAGTTGTTTCTATTAGCTTGAGATAGCTTCTGCATGTATGTATCAGCAATGGTAGTTAAAAAGCCAGATACTTATTTTCTCATGGTTCTGGAGACTAGAATCCAAGATCAAAATGCTATCAGGGTTAGAGTTCTCTGGCCTGCAGATGCTCACCTTTTTGCTCATGTCCTCACCTGCCCTTTCTTTTATGCCTGTGCAAAGAGAAAAATTCTAGTAACTCTCCCTCTTTTCATAAGGACACCAAATCTATTAGATTAACCCTCCTTGCCTTAACTTATTTAACCTTAATTACTTCCTTAAATGTTCTGTCTTCAAATAGTCACTTTGAGGGTTAGGACTTCAATATATGAATTTTGGGGGAGCACAGTTCAACCCATAATGCTATATTTTGAGTTTTTTGATCTTTGAAAATGTCTATTGCTTGATTTCATGACTGAATGTTTCTCAACTAGATATAATATTCTTAGCTTTCTCTTTCAGCCCTTGATAATATTTCTTTCCTTTTGTCATGGAAGTTTGCTTTACCGATCCCCGGTACCAAAATAAAGAAATAAATAAAAATAAAATTAAAAAACCACATTGTATATTTTTATCTGTATCATTTTTCCTTGTATACATCATGCCTTACCAATCCATAGATTCAATTTTTGTACTTTTTTGAAACATTACTTTATTTTTTTAAAAAAGTTCCTGTTCTCTTTCTTTTTTTCTTCTTTTGTTATACTCATCCATTCACCGTGGGGAGTTGCTACATATGCATATAATATCTTAATCATTTTTCCTTCCCTTCCACTCCCCTTGTTCCCATCTCCATCCCTACATCCTCTCCACATCTTTAAAAGGTCTACCTCTCTGTGTTCTATCACCTAGCTTTTATTTTGCTCTTTAAATTATTATACTTTGGATTTCTTAAATAAGAGAAGCCATGTGGTATTTAACTTTCTGAGTTTGGTTTATTTCACTTAGCATTATAGGCCCTAAGTGTATCCATTTTTTTTTCTGTAAATGACTCGTTTATCCTTCCTTATGGCTGAGTAGTACTCCACTGTATATATGTCACACATATATAGGTATTATATATGTGTGATATCTGTGATACATATGTGATATATATCACATTTAAAAAATCTACCTATTGATGGTCACTTCTAAGATTTAGAGATTATGAGTTGTGCTGCTATACACATGGGTATGCATGTATGACTATAGTATCATGCCTTTAACTCTTTTGGGAAGATACTCAGAAGATGAATAGCTGGGGTGAATGGAATTTCTATTTTTAGTTTTTTGAAGACCCTCCATGCTTATTTTTATAGTGGTTCTACCAGTTTACATTCCCATCAACCATGTGCAAGGGTTTCTCTTTCCCTATATCCTTGCCAGCATTTTTTTTCTGAGTGCTTGATGATAGCTATTTTTACTGGAATAAGGCAGAATCTCACTATTGCTTTAATTTGGATTTCCCTAATAGCCAAAGATACCAAACATTTTTCCATGTACCTATTGGCCATCTATACTTCTGAGAAGTGTCTATTGATTTCAATTGCCCTCATTTTGTTTTGGTCTTTTATTTGGGGGGAGTCTAATTGTTTTTGATGTTCTTTATATATTCTAAGTGTTAGTCCTCTGTTCAAGGAGTATCTGGAAAATTTCTCTCTCATGCTGTATGTTGTCTCTTTACTGTTTTGGGTTTTTTTTCCCCCTTTGGTGTGAGAAGCTTTTAAATTTGACACAATCACATTTATTGATTCTTTTTTTTGTTTGTTTGTTACCAGGGATTGAACTTGGGACCTTGCACTTGTGAGGCAGGCAGCAGAACCACTGAGCTAAATCCCTGGCCCCACATTTATTGATTCCTAATGTTATTCCTTGAGCAAAAGTGATTTAGCTCAGAAAGTCTTTGCCTTTGGTCATGGGTTTTCCCTAATTTGTCTTCTAGAAGATTCATTGTTTCTGTTTATTAGGCCTTTGATCTATTTTGATTTTAATTTAGAATAGGGTGAGGGACATGGTCTAGACCAGTGGTGGTGAACCTATGAGATGTGTGTTGATTTTCTTTTAAGACAAAAGATGTTAATGTACAGGTTGTTTTTTCTGAACTAAAACCTCAATATTCAGGTTAACTGCAGTGTTGGCACTTTGCAATAAGTAAGTGGGTTTTGGGTTGCTGTTGGTGCACTCATCTCTAAAAGGTTCACCATCACTGATGTGGATTTATTCCTCTGCATGTAAAATGCTAGTTTTCCCAGGACCATTTGTTAAGGAGGCTATCTTTTTTCACCCGTTTTTGGCCCCTTTGTCAAAGATTAGATGGCTGAATGTGCCTGGGATTGTTTCTGTATCTTTAATTATGTTTCACTGATCCACATGTCTATTTTTGTGCCAGTTCCATTCTGTTTTTATCACTGTAGCTTTGTAATATAACTTGAAATCTGAGGTTGTGATGCCTCCTGCTTCCTCTTGCTTGGTTCCAGGATTGCTTTTGCTATTTTGGGCCTCTTTTGATTCTATATACATTTTAGGATTTTTTTTTTCTAGTTCTGTGAGAAATGCTGTTGGTATTTTGATTGGGATTGAATTAAATCTATATATCAGTTTTGGTAATATGGGTATTTTGACAATATTCTTTCTGCCCATCCAAGAACAGGGAATGTCTTTTCATTTTCTGATATTCTCTTCAGTCTCTTTTTAAAGAGTAGTATAATTTTTGTTACATAGGTTTTTCACTTCCTTGGTTAGGTTCATTGCTAGGTATTTAATTTTTTTGGAAATGAATGAAATTGTTTTTCTGACTTTTTTCTTGGTGGCTTCATGTTGGTGTACAGGAACACTTTATTTTTGTGTGGTTTATTTTATTCCTGGTACTTTGCTAACTTTATTAGTTCCAGGAGTCTTTTGGCAGAATTTTTTGTGTTTTCTATGTAAAGGATAATGTCATTTGCAAATAAGGATAGTTTGTTTTCTTCCTTTCCTCTATGTATCCCTTTAATTTTTCTCTCTTGCCTGATTGATCTGGCTAAGGTTTTGAGTACTGTATTGAACAAGAGTGATAAGAGTGGACGCCCCTCTGTTCTTCCTGATTTTAGAGGAAATGCTTTGTTTTTCTCCATTTACTGTGATGTTGGCAGTGGATTTATCATCAGTGGTTTTTATCAGTTTAAGATAAGATCCTTCTACACCTATTTTTGTCGTGATTTCTTTTTTTTTGTGTCATGAATAGATGTTGGATTTTGTTAATGGCTTTTTCTATATCTGTGTGATTTTTGTCCTTGCTTCTGTTTATGTGATATATTACATTTATTAATTTACATATGTTGAACCATCTTTGCATCCCTGGCAGCCAACTTGGTCATAATGTATGATGCTTTTCATGATGTGTTGCAATTTCCCAATATCTTATTATAAATTTTACATCTGTGATTATGAAGGAGATTGGCCTGTAGGTTTTTTAATGTTGTTTTTAGGTCCTTTTCTGGCTTTGGTATCAGAGTAATATTAGCTCCCAGGAATGACTTTGGCAGTACTCCTTCCTTTTCTATTTCTTTGAGGAGTTTAAGGAGTATTAGTGTTAAATTGTCCTTAAAGTTCTGGTAGAATTCTGTGGTGAATCCATTGAGTCCTGGGCTTTCCTTAGAGTTTTTATTACTGCTTCTATTTCATTCCTATTTTTGGTCTTTTCAGAGTTTTATATCTTGTTGGTTCAATTTTGGTAAATCATATATGTCTAGAAATTTCTCCTTTCTTTTAGATGCTTCAATTTATTGAAATGTAAGTTTTGATAGTTTCTTACAGTCCTCTGGATTTTGGTGATGTTAGCTGAGATTTTGTCTTTTTCATTTCTAATTGCATTGATATATATATATATATATATATATATATATATAATTGCTTTTTATATGGGTTTTTCCTCTTCTTTTCAGGGGGTAAGTTTGACTAAGGATTTATCAATCTTGTTTATCCTTACAAAAAACTAACTCTTTGATTTATTGGACCTTGCATAATCATTTTTAGTCTCAACATAATTTCCACTCTGATATTTATAACTTCATTCCTTCTATTAATTTTGGATTTGGATTCCTCTTGTGTTTTTAGGATCTTGAGATGCATCAAGTTATTTATTTGGGAGCACTCTATTTTAATGTGTGCATTCACAGCTATAAACTTTCCTGCTAGAACTGTTTTCACTATTTCCCATGGGCTCTGGCATATTATATATCCATTATCATTTGCTTCTAGGAATTTTTTTTATTTCTTCCCTGATTTCTTTTGTGATTTATTATTTGATAATGTATTATTGACTTGCCTTGTGTGTGTGTGATTTCTGTGGTTTCTTTTGCTGTTTTTTTTTTCTAGCTTCATTCTGCTATGATCCAATTGTATGCAAAGGATTATTTCAATTCTTTTGTATTTATTTAAGCATGCTTTAAGATATAGTCTGTTTTGGAAAAAGTTCCATGTGCTGCTAAGAAAAATGTGTATTCTTTTGTTGCTGGATGAAACACTCTGCAGATATCTGTTAAGTCCATTTTTTCACTGGTGTGGTTTAACTCTGATGTTTTGCTCAGTTTTTTTTGTCTGGTTGACTTGTCTAATTGCAAGAGTAGGGTATGATCATATGCTATGATCATATTGGTGTCTATCCTTTCATTCAAGTGGTTTTTGTTTTATAAAGTTCAGTGCACAAAACTTCAGTGCATAAGTATTTATAATTGTTTCATCTTTCTGTTGAATTGTTCCCTTTACTTGTATGTAGTTGTCATCTTTGTCTCTTCTGATCAATTTTGGCTGAAGTCTGCTGTGTCTGAAATACTCCTGCTTGCTTTGGGGCTTCAGTTGCATGGAGTATCATTTTTCATCCTTTCACTTTCAGTCTGTGAGCTTCCTTTTAGTCAGTTAATGGTTGCATTTTGTTTTTGATCCAATCTGCCAGTCTTGATTGGAGAGTTTAAAGACCACTGACGTTAAGAGTTATTGCTGTAAGGTGATAACTCAATCCTGTCATTGCATTATTTTTCCTGTGGTGATTTTTTTTCTTTCTAACTATTCTTCCAGTTAGGCATATACTCTCTTTTGGGCTCTGTAGTGCTGGTGGCCTCTCTGTTTTGGTCTAGGATTCCGTAAGCATGTTCTACAGTGCTGGTTTAGTGGTCATATATTTCTTTAGGATTTCTTTGTCATGGAAAGTCTTTATTTCTCCACCAGCTTTGAAAGCTAATTTTGAAGGATACAGAAATTTAGGTTGACAATTGATTGTTTCTCTTAGGGTTTGAAAGACTTTGCTGAAAGTTCTCCTGGCCTTTAAAGTTTTTACTGAGAAATCTGCTGTTATTCTGATGTTTGCCATTATAGGCTACTCTGTTTTTCTGTAATAGCTTTTATTATGATTTCCTTTTGTTGAATTTCTGGACTTTGATTATAATGTATGGTGAGGAGTTTCTTTTTTATGGCTCTTTGGGATTCTCTATGATTCTTGTACTTGGATAGTGAATTTTTTTCTCTATATTTGGAAATTTTCTCTTATGATTTCAGTGACAAAATTGTTTATACCTTTTGATTCATCTTCTAATTTTTCCTTTATTCCTTGAATTCTGAAGTTGTTTTCTTTGAGTCATCTAGAAGCTGTTGGATCCAATTTGAATGGTGTCTTTTCATTTTCAGAGTATCCGTGAGTTTATGGTCTGCAACATGCACTTTGTCTTCTATTTCTGACATTTTGTCCTCACACTAGTCAAATATGCTATGCATGCTTTCCATTTAATTTTTTTATATCTTTTATTTCTGCTTGTTTTCTTTTTGTACTTGATCATTCAGGTCTAGTATTATCTTTTTAAACTTCATTAATTTATTATTTCTTCTTTAAGCTCATCAAATATTTTACTACTAAAATCCTTTATCTGTTTAATTGTTGTCCGCAAGCCCGCACGCAGACCTAGGTTCAGGAGCCCGGACGGGGAGGGTAAGGCACAGAGTCACCAGCTGACTCCGGGGAGGTTTCAGGAACGCTTCCGCTTTATTGAGGAACTACACAAGCTTATATAGTGAAATAAAAGGGCAATTACATAGGTGGAATTATAACAGCTTTAGCCTTGGCATAATTTAATTGGATGGAGAGGGATATAATTATACACAATGGAGAACATAGTTAAATTTATTTTAAACCATATGGGGTGATCCTCTGGGCGAGGCGAAGGAATCACGACCCAGAGAGTGAGGAGGTGTGGTCGACTTGATCTAGTTTCTACGCACTGGAGTGAGCTTGCTCAACTCTGTTTTTTGTCTCTGAGCATGCTCAAGAGACTGGAGTGCGGCGTTTACTTGACCCAGCCAGACCCGAACTTCTCCTTCATTTAATAAAATCTTATTTGAGCTTTCTAAACATCCTATGAATTTGCTTATGTATTTCCTTTTTCAGTTCTTCAAGTATTTTGAACATTTGGTTTTTTAGTTCTTTGCCTATAGCTTCCTCTATTTCATTGCCCATGAGATCAGCTTTTGGGGAGGCATCTTGTTGCTTTGGTTTCTCATGTTTCCATTGTTTTTACTCTGCAGGTCCTGATGAGCAACATTTGAGTGACTCAGAGTGCTACTATCTCTAATCTGCCATTTTCCTTCCTTGTTCTAGTTCACTTTCATGATATTTACATTAGAAACATCAGTTCTCTGTAGCTCACTCACCTGGCCGGCCTTTGACACCAAGTCTCAGGTCCCTCTTGCCCAGGTGCTACTGTGGGAAGCCAATTTACTCCTTTAAACTTTCTTTACCCAAGTGCCACTTGTGAGGGGAACCTAAACCCATTACTTGGTTCTTCAGCCAGTCATCTCTAGTAGGCAGAGGAGCCCCCAGTGTCTGGCTCATCTTATCTTTATTCACCCAAATATGGGAACAAGCAAAGAAACACAAGATTCATTTGCTTTCCAATATCCATTAGTACGTACTCAGGTAAACATCTTAATCTTACCTGTCTTAATTTCCCCCTAAAATCTGCAATACACAATCACCCCTGAGTGAGGCCTTTCCCCTTTGTGCTCACTGAGGAAGCCAATTATAATGGATTCAGTTCTGCTCTGGTCTCCCACAGTTATCCTTATGTTGAGTCATCTTTATCTGTTCTTCATTTTATCTCTGAAATTGCTTTAATCTCTGCCTTTGCCCTCTGCACTCATTATGATATCTTCGAGTCTTTTTTTCAGCCCAGCTAGCAGTGTTAGTTGCCTGCCTAATATAAATTTCTCTCTTCTTTTTCACTAACAGGTCTCCATTTTTTTTTTTTTTGATGGCAATGTATAGCTTAGTTTAGAACTCTGACTTGAGCATATGACATGGCTCTGGTCCAGGAGAGAAAAATCTCTCGTGTGAGATGTTTAGGAAGTTCTAAAAAAGATACAATTAAGTTGGCACATGCCTTTCACCTTTCTTCCTTTTCATTATTTCTTCATAGAATATCAAAGCAAACTAGAAAAAGAAGCAGCTATCTTGTTATCATAAAGTGCTCATAAGGATGAAAACTGCACACTAGTGATGTTAAAGCAGAAAGCTCCTTGAATCTTTGATAGTTTCTTTGAAAAAAATCAAAAGAAAATAACTACTATAATTTGTTTAAAGCATTGTTATTTAGACTTCCTATTTTATAGAATTGAAAATAATTTCTACTGATAAAGACCATTCCTTTGATTTTTAGCATTGTAAAAATGTAAAATGCTTTAAGAATTTTCATGTCATTTTTGGGTTGGGGTGATGCTAATCTAACTTTTGAGCTTTGAAGCAACTTTGATCTCTGTGCTACTGAGGAAAGCAGGATATTGTTTCTTCTTCAGTGATGAAAAAAGATTCAGAAGGAAGGCATTCAGAACACCAAGATCAAACAGATCAATGAGGAGAATCACAAGGAAAAGAGGAAGAGACTAGCAGGAGGCTGCACTTCTTAGAAGAAATTGGCATTGCATTTTGGCTCTTTCTGCTAGGCTTTCCAATTTCTGCTAGACTTTGTTTTATTTTGATATGGGGATCTCACTGTGTAGCTCAGGCTGGTATTGAACTTAAATTCTTCTGCATCAGCTTTACGAGAGCTAGGATTTATAAGAATGAGCCACCACATCCAGCTTAGGCATTCCAGTTTCTGATGATGAAATGTTATCTACTGTTTTCAAGGGAGTCTAGAATTCAGAATTCAAAAATAAGATTGAAAGTACTTTGGTAATGTATGTGCATTTTAAGATAAGGAATTTAATAACAAGGTAATTAAAGCAAAAAAAATATAAAATGGTTCAACTCAAGAAAAAGTACTATGACCAATATTGGCTTGAGATTTAGAACAAATTTTCTATCTTTTGTTATTACTGAATTAGTGTCACCTGGAGGTTCTACCCAGGTGTTTATTAAGCACCAAGGCAGCAGCAACCAGTCATTAAGCCCTTCAGGTCCCCAGGATACGATATAGTTATTGCTTCAATTACTATACTGCACTCACTAATAGGCAATGCCTTAAAAACACTAAGAATATCTAGCTCTTAATATGTTTAATATTCTATATGATTAGATGGAAAAAGCAGTTCTAATTTAGTTTCTCATTCATTTTAATTTGAGTTAGCAGATGTTCTATGTGCATTGCAGTCAACTATTTAATTTCCATTATGAAAAAGCCTATAATAGCAATTTATCTTTTTGTGTTATACTGTGGTTTTAATTTCCTTCAAAATGTTACTATAAGAATAGTATACATTTTGCTTTCTAATTCATGTATAATACCCCAGTGACACAATTAGGCTCATAAATTTAATGTATTTTTTTAAATTAGGGTTTCTTGAAAAGGTGATAAGGGGGAAAAAGGTGTAAAAGTAAAGCAAGAGAAGTAAACTCAACTATGAAGCTCTCAGCTTGCCAAAGATCCACAGAGGGGAGAGGGACACATAAACTATTAGTGGGGATTACAGATATCAGCACTTAAATTTTGTAATCAGATAAGTTTTCCCAAGTCTTATTTGCAATTAATCAGGCAATGTGTTTAGGCTTTAAGCTGCTAAATTTGGGGGTAATTTTTATGCAGAAATAAAAAACTAAAATATAATTACACCACAGGATTGTTTTCATGATTAAATGAGAACAAATTTTATATATATATATATATAATCATTAGATTCATCAACCAGAATTTTGGTCAGAAAGTATACATATTTGCACCAACTTATGTTGGGAAAATGGATGGTATGAATGGATAGTTGGAAGCATGGATACTTCAGAAGCTGCAGACATTTAGCCAAACCCAGTTTTTTTCATGCAAGAATTTGAGTCCTGAATTGACAAAGTACCTAAATTTTCTACACTTGATCCTAGCCAAAAGGCTAAGAAGCCATATGTTTGTTTGTTTTGTTTTCAGTACTGGGGATCGAACTCAGGACCTTGTGCTTGCCAGGCAGGCTTGGAGCCACTGAGCTAAATCCCAGACCTCCTACATTTTCTAAAGAAGATGGAAATCTGGAAGTTTGTTTATGCAATCTAAAATTTGAGAGAGAACTTTCCCACATCTTAAAACATTATTTCAGTTTTTTAAAAAACACTTAGAGGACACATACATGTGTGGACTACAGCCATTTGTCAGGTTTCAAGACATGAGCAAAGCTGAGTGTATGACCTGAAGTTACTATTTTGTGGATACAGCTTGTATCTACTGAAGTTTCAGAAACTCAAGTTTTGCACATTTCCAGTTGTTGAAAACCAACACATGATTTCTATAAAAAGGTTACCACAGACACTGCCTCATAAAATAAATATTGTATGTGTTTGGTAAAAATTTCCGACAAAGCTTCTGCACTAGGCTCCAACATACTAGGATAAAAATCAAGATAGAGTCACTCATGCTAAACTTGCATACCACCAAGCTGAAACTAAACTAGTTATGTGACCTGCCACATCAGGACTAGATAGACAAGATCCAAGTTTCCCACATAGGCCTGTTTCAATTGGCATAATGATCAATTCCCTCTACTTTAATTCTTTCACAAAAAAGTTAACCTGTGATATTAACCAATTTATATTGACAACATGATACTAATCAATCATTTCTTTTCTTATTGTTCTTTCTCCCTATCCCTGGCTTACAAGTGAAGTACTTTGATATGAACAATTTACTTTTTGTTTTGTTTTCTTCAGTTCTTTTTCATCTATAAAACCAACTTCCTCCGCTCAGCTCATTGGAACACTTATTCTGTTTTACAGGATTCAAGCATTAAAAATAAAGCCAATTAAGATCTTCAGACTAAATTCTTATAATATTTTCCTTTAAAATTTCATCAAGTGTTCTCTTTCATGTAGACAGCTCTATGTAGTTAAAGTTTTCCAAGAAAGACATTCCTCTGTGTCTATTATCACTTCTGTGTGGAAACACAGTGGCCATATTATGATGTTATGTTTAGCTAGCTGTAAAAATAAACAGAAGTCCATGTCTAAACAATCATCTGTCAGTAGGCTAGAAATATCCATCATCATAAGAGTCAGCAAACCTGGGAATCTATCTCATCAACTCAGCTAGTTCATCAACTGAAGCATCCAAAGTAAATGTGCTCTACTTTTACAGTGCTTATTACTTTATTCAATATGGCTGAACATGAGTTCATTGTCCATTAACTATAATATTTAGGAATATCATAAATGGAGAATTAACATAACAGGAAATACCTTTTGTATTACTGGAAAATAAAAGACAATGACTTATTTAACTATATTCAGGCTGGTTTACTTTCTGCTATTTCTAACACATGTATTGTTCATTTTTATATAGGGTCTACATATTTTGGACCCTACTAATTTCTGGTTATTGAAAAAAGTAAAAGACCTTTGTTTCTCTGTTAGGTCTGTCAGGTAAGATTTATTACATCTTAAATTTTGATCTGGAAAATATACTTTTCCAATTAAAGTAACAAAGAGAACAATTCCCTTCATTATATACATTGCTCATTGTATAAGATTTATTTTAAAAATTTAAATGGTCATATTTCCCCAAATAGCTATTGGTGACCAAATATTGAGCAAAATCCTAAGTTGTTCAAATCAATCCAAGTGGAAGACAATTGATCAAAAACAATGTTTCCTCTTATATATAAGAGAAAGTAATCACTTTATCTGTTTTACATATAAAACAATGGGCACTTTTCATTAGCCTATAAAATGAATACATTCAATATTAGCAATTATTCAAAGAAAATAATTGGAATGTTTTGTAAAAAGCAAGATTAAGCATTTTCTATATAGATTTTGACAGTCTTCATATTATATTTTCGGTAAGGTTGAACACCTGAAAATAGCGCATTCACGATTATATTCCCTTTATCTTCTGAAGGAGAATTGTGAAGTAATTAGAAGTAGGTTCTTCTAGTCCAGTCCTCCTGCACGTGACAATTATAAACTGGGGCAAAAGTGAACAATTACCTGAAGGCATTGGAGATCAAAAGTAGGCAGAAGTTGGGTCTATAATCAGAAGAAAATAATTTCCTAGGTGAGTGTCCCATTTTTACAGCATTTTAGCTTCAGAACAGGCCCTAAGATAACCAAAACACCTGCACCCAGAAACCCACTATTTTAGTAGAGAACTACTTATTTACTAGAAACCCACTTATTTCCCTACAGACCAAGAGAACAAAGTTCAAAGGAACTAGAGCAGTGTGGAAAAGTAAGGGAGAAATTTCTAGAAATGAGAGTCAGAGAGGGTAGCCCTAAATCCTACATGTAAATTACTGTGGTTTGTGTGAGTGTGCCCCAGAAGTCCATGTGAGGGTGAGGTCCTTAGGTCACTGTATATATACCTTTGAAGGAAACTGTGGAATTCCAGTCTCTCAGTCTCTCTGCTTGCTGGCTCACAACATGTTTGCTCTGTCATACGTTCTTGCCATAATGTACCACCTCTCCAGAGGCCCGAAGTGATAAGGCCATGCAGTGATGGACTTGAACCTCCAGAATTGTGAGCCAAAACAAACCTTTTCTTTTTGTAAGTTAATGGCCTTGGTATTTTGTTATAACAATATGAAGCTGGCTGATACATAAACTGCCCAAATCTCTGGTGAGGCCTAAACTACACATCAATGGGGAAAGCACTAAGAAGCCTGGCTAAGATTAAAGAAACTAAACAATGATTCTAGGTGCCTACTCATTCTAGGGGACACAAAGTTTAGAGTTTGGTAAATCCAAGTAAAATCCCTACTAAAACAGCAGCAACAGAAATAAGTACGTTTCAGAGGAATGGGACCAGAACTGGGTCTTATGCCCATAGTCTATGTGCAACTGAGCTAGGAAGTGATAATTTTCCACTTTCAGTGGGAAACAGGCTCTACTAGGACAAAAGCAAAGAATTGAAAAACTGATAGATTACCTAGATCTGTAACAGTAGGCCTGTCTGGTGGGTTGGATTAAAAATCAAAATTTTAAACTCACATTCTGATAATCATCTCTGCTCTGTATCTTAATATTTTTATTGTGAAAATGTATCCCCATATACCCATACTTGCCTTCAATAGTTATATACTTTGCCAGAATTGTTTTATTTTGTACTTTAAATTTTATTTCTCAAAATTTTAATTTTTTATAATTTCAAATATATACAAAAATAGAAATAAAAGTGTGTTAATATATCTTTCCTAGATTTACTAAATGTTAATATGTTGACATATTTACTTTATCTGATTCAAAGAAAAGATCTTTATCTCTATATTTTTTTCTGATACATTTGTAAGTGGCAGGTATCATACTTAGCTACTATATTCACTGTTTTCTGCATCTTAAACTAGTAAGTATTTGTGATTCCATGGATTGGTGATTTGGGTATGGATTAGCTACTATGTTTTTCTCTGTTCCATGTGGGTTTAGCTGACCTTGATCATAACATTTGTGATTAGATGATAGATTGGCTGGGGAGTGGCTGGATCTTGATGACCTGCATTCATATGTCTGGCAGTTGACTAGAGCCTCAGTTTTCCTCCATGCAGCTTCTCCTCCATAAGTAGGCCTCTTACATGGAAGTCTGAGGACAAGATTCCAAGAGGATAAGAACAGAAGCTGCAACATCTCTTGAGGTTGAGGCTCAGAAGTGGCTCAGAAGTCACACAGCATCACTTCTATCATATTTTTTGTTCTTTTTTGTCCAAAGAAAGCTAAAGACTAGCTGAAATTTTTTAAAAAATGAACCCAGGGCCAGGGATGTAGCTCAGTGGCACCACACCTGCCTAGCAAGTGCAAGGTCCTGAGTTCAATCCCTGGTACACCCCCCCAAAAAAGAACCTGCAGAAGCCTTGAAAGACTGAAGCATCAGAGATACAAGGGGTTGAGGTATAATACTTAAAGCAGCGGATCTAGTGAAGTCAGTATATAGAATGGACCACTTGTTCCCTTCCTTTGCCCATGTGACTGTCCTTAGGCAGGCAATCACAGACTTCTTTCTGGAGAAATTTTATCAAGGGGGTAGATCTCAGACACATCCTATGTGATAGAGAGTGATGGTGAAATGAAGGGTGGAAATGGAGGTTGAGTGATGATAAGTGAAAGTCTAGATACTGGACACTGGGACCCTTAGCTTCTTTCCCCATCTTCTTCAGAATACCAGAAGTCTGATGTGTATACTCAGGCAAAGAAGCAAGGAGAGCAAGGGAGAGAAAGAGAAAGAAAAGAGAAGAGAGGAAAAGAAAAAAAAAAAATTGAGATTTTAAAGACTTCCACAGAGTGACTTAAATGGCTGACTGACTTGTGCATTTGGCAAGTCTTGTCCACAGACAGAATTTATCAACTTTTAGGGCCTTTAATATTAAAAGATAAAGATCAACATACTCTTCAGAATCATCTAACACAAGAAAGATAAAATTAAATAAACAAAAAATAGGAATGCAGAGGAAACAAAGGCAATTAAAAACAAAACCAAATTATAATAATATCCTGAGAGAGTTAAAATACGTTACCGTAATTACTAAACAAAAAGAAGACAACTACTAAAAAGAAAAAATGTGAAAAAATAAATTTTGTTAGGCATCTAAGTATTTTAAATGATTATTGGAACAACAACAACAAAAAGATTGAAGATTTGGAAGTTGATGAAATATCCTAGAAAGTAGAACAAAAATATAAAGAGATGATAAGTAGGAGAAACAAATTTATGAAGCCCACTTTCTAAATAATAGAAGACCCAGGAAGATGCCATGGTGAAAAATGAGAGGAAGAAACTACCAAAAAATATACGAGAGAATTTCCCGGTCTTCCGATTGAAAGGACCAATTAAGTCCATGCAGAAAAGTTGAGAAAAAACCCACACCAATTATATTGTTGTGAAATTTTGGAATACAAATATAAAGACCACCTTAAAAATTTTTTTTGATAGATGAGAAGATGCAGAAACAACTTCAGACATACTCAGCCACCTCATCTTTGACAAAGGAGCCAACCACCCTCATTGGAAGAAAGATAGCCTATTTAATAAATGGTGTTGGAAAAACTGGATTTCAACCTGCCAAAGAGTAAAACTAGACCCATACCTATCACCATGCACTAAACTAAGATCGAAGTGTATTAAAGATCTAAATATTAGGACAGAAACACTAAACTTGCTGGAAGATAAGTTAGGTAGAACTCTTGAAGACATTGGCATAGGAAAAGACTTTATGAACAAAACCTCAGTAGCACAAGAACTAGCACAAAGAATCAACAACTGGGATCTCATCTTATTAAAAAGCTTCTGCACTGCAAGAGAAACCACCAACAGAGCTAAGAGACAACCTACAATGTGGGAAAAAAATTTTAGCAGCTGTACCTCAGACAAAGGACTATTATCTAAAATATATAAAGAACTGAAAAAATCAGACCCCCCAAATTTAAAGACCCAATTCAAAATTGGGCATCTGAAATGAACAGATATTTCTCAGAACAAGAAGTAAAAGTGGCAAATAAATATAAGAAAAACTGTTCCACATCACTGGTCATTGGAGAGATGCAGATGAAAACAACACTGAGATTCCACCTCACCCCAGAAAGAATAGCTGCTATCAAGAAATCAACCAATAACAAATGCTGGTGGGGGTGTGGGAGAAAGGAACCCTTCTCCATTGTTGGTGGGAGAGCAGACTGGTGCAACCACTGTGGAAAACAGTATGGAGATATCTCAAAGAACTAGGGCTAGAGGTCCCATTTGACCGAGCTGTTCCCCTGCTAGGTATCTTTCCCAAAGAATTAAAAGAATCATACCACAGTGATATATGTGTACCCATGTTTATAGTGGTTCAGTTTGTAATAGCTAAAGCTTGTAAACAGCCCAAGTGCCCATCAACTGGAAACTGGATAAAGATGATGTGTTTTTTTTAATAAAAGGAAGTACTCCTCAGCCATAAAGAATGAGAAACTAGAGACATTTATAGCTAAATGGATGCACATTGAGGCCATACTTTTAAGTGAAATAAATAGGGCACACATGTATAAATACCAAATAGTTTCTCTAGTGTGAGAAACTGAAAGTGTAAATAAGGATTAAAATGATTAAAATGAATAATTGATAATTTGAAATAGGAAAAGGTCCAAAGGTGTAGGGGTGGTGGGAGGGGAAGGGGAATGGAAAAAAGGGAAAGGAAAAATTATGAGAAAAGAAAAAAATGGAAACAAAATCTATGTAAATAGGGAAGGGTGGAGGGGGTGAAGGGCACAGAGGTAATGGGGGAAAAAAATAAGAACTAAGATACATCATGTACAGGTACAAGCACCCAATGATAAAAGTAAACATATTGTATACCTAAAATGTACCAATACAAGAATAAAAAAAAATTTTCTTTTGTAAAGAGAGAAAACAGGGCACATATTAAAACAAAAGAAGGAAAGAGCGGGCCAGGGATTTAGCTCAGTGGTTCTGCCGCCTGCCTTGCAAGCGGAAGGTCCTGAGTTTGATCCCCAGTACCAAAAAAAAAAAAAAAAAAAGGATAAAGAATGACATCCTACTTCTGACACAGAATTAGGTTGACCATTAGTCTGTCAAAGGGTCTTGCTTACTTGAGGAAATCGTATTTATCTTCCTTCAAAATAGAATTTTGTTTAGGAACACAATAAAACCTCTGAGTTTAACAAAAGAGGACACAGAGCCAAAATCTTGAGTTTCCTTTGTCAGCTTCAATAAAAGAAAAAGCAAAGCCTTTGCCCATTTTCCTCTGCAGATGGTGAGATGTGGAGCTAGTGCCAACAATTGTAGAAGAGTAGAAAAAGGCTATTAAAGAATGGAAGTGTCCTTATTGCTCCAGAGCCTGATAGTACATGGAAAATTTGATGCTGTTCATAATAATACAACAGAAATTGAGTTTCTTTGGTTAGTCTAGGGGAGGAAGGTGTCCAGGAAGAGAAGCATGGACCATGATGTTAGAAAGGGAATGAGAAACCATGGCAGAAAGCCAGAGCCCACTGGGATAGAAATGCTCTATGGGAAATTCCAGTCTTTGATGACCAAAAGAAATGAAGAACAAAGATCTTTAATCTTAACTTTCAGTTGTTTTCCAGGTGATGCTATCAGACAGTCCCACCTTTCATGCACATCATCCCAAAAGTCAGAAAAGCTGAGGTATATGCTTCTTATAAAAGAGAAAAGGTCTGTCCCTTCTCTTGCCCTTTTGAAAAGGTCTCCTTGGAAACAGCCTTGGTCTGTATCTGTAACTTCTTGGGACACAGATAAATCTCTTCAGGGACTAGATAAGCCTCATCTCTTGTTTCATTTTACAGAGACACTTCCAAAGCCTCACAGCACCTGGAAATATCAGTACATACCTCTGGACTTGAGCTTGGAGCCAACTTGAGCTGTAACTATAGTCACCTGCCACATCATGGTGTTTTAGTTAATGGCAGACTTATATATGATGGTGTTCCCATAATATCACATCATCTAGCAAAGTAGTGGCCATCTTAGTTTGTGTAAGTACAACCCATGATACTCGCACAATGATGAAATCACCTAATGGTGCATTTTTTTAGAAAATACACCCATCATTAAGCAATGCATGACTGTATTTGTCTCTGGTGGAGATAAAGTAAGAAGTTTTACTATTTCTGTCTTGCTTTATTAACTTAATTCATTCTGACTTCAGAGTTAGAGGCTGCCCATATGTATATACATTTTTGTATTTAGTAATTAAATGTTTCTTCCTTTCTACATTAATTTGGGAAAGATTTTGTTGATAGGAATTTTATTCCCTGTCATGCAAATGGGCTTTATTTTATGCTTTAAAAGTAAGTCAAGAAAAAGGAGATGTGATCTATATTTGGGATCATGGGCTAGAGATGAGTGATACTGTATTGATCAGCTTTTTGTCATTGAGACAAAATACTTGACTAACACAACTTGCAGGAGGAAGGATTTATTGTGGCTCACAGTTTCAAAGGTTTCAGTCCATGATTAGCTGACTCCAAGACAGGAACATCTGTACAGCAGAGTGTACTGAAGGAAATCTACTCAGTTCATGGTATCTAGGAAGCAGAGAGCAGGGGGAAGAGACCGAGAAGAAGGGGCCAGAAGCCAAATATAGTTCCCAAAGTTATGCCCCCACAACCCACCTAGACATACCCCAAAATGTGCTTTACTAATCTCATTTCCCAAGCCAATCAAGCTATTAATCAAGATTAACCATCACAGACAGCATCCCCAGTAGAACACTGTTATATGGAAATAATTCATCAAAACCAAATCTTTCCAGATCCCCAACAACTCACAGGTAACCTTAAGTGGTTGGAGACCTGCAAATTAACTGACACATGATTAATGAGAGAGAAGGCAAGGTTTATTAAGATGCATGGAAGTAAATAATATGGAGTACCTTGGTGAATAGCTAGGAGGAAAGGTTTAGTTCAGGGCTAGAGTGGGAAAGTATGAAAATTCTATTTGTTTTTTTCATCCTGTTGTTAACAGTCTCCTTCCTGGTGGGAAAATCCCCTGAGGGAGATTTATAACTGCTGAATTCGTGCCTCTGAAAATATTCTTCTCCCAAACAGGAAACTCCTTTAAAAGGATTTAAAATGAAGTCAAATTCTGTGGAGACCTTGCTTTATAGTTAGCTAACTGGCTCTGTAATCAGCTGAAATTCAGGTAAGATTTTTTTTTCCCTATACCTATGGTAACTCAAACATTTTCAATGTAATCTTTATATTGGTGGGTTGTATAGGGACAAAGGAAACTTTCTTTCCAGTCCCTGAGGGTTTAATAATTTGAGTGTATAAAACAAACTGACAAAGGACAGATTCAAAGTACAAAAAGCAAACAAATTTATTTATTTGCAAGTCCATGGAGTCACACAAACTATGAAACTCTAAGAAGGTCCAGATGGTTGCAACGTAAATATTCTCCTCACAGGAGAAAGGGAAATGGGGGTAGGAGAAGGTCAGAGAGATTTTGGTTCTCCTGTCAAAGCTTTCAGGATGCAGAAGACCTTACTCTGGGGCATCATCTTCTAAGCACCACCAGTTATTTTCTTCAGCTCTCCTGGAAGGGAGGGAATGAGAGAGAGAGAGAGAGAGAGAGAGAGAGAGAGAGAGAGAGAGAATACATATTTTTCTGAACTTTTTTTCTACCATACTTTCCCTAATATTTTAGTCTGTATTTATTAAGAATAGGGTTATAAATTTTACATAACTGTCATCAATCAGGGTTGATCTGAGGGTTCTTTTGCTCAATTTGAATGGAAATCATGACATTGGCATATCACTGAATAGTGCCAGAGTAGGTCCCCTGAAGAGATGGGGATCTCACCTCATGCCTTCTACAGAGTAGGTTTATTGACTTATCACAGAAAATGAACTTGAGGACACATCAGTGAGAGACATAGGTAGATTTACTATGTAGATTAGAAATTAAGAGAAAACAGGGAAGGAACCTCAGCTTGAGGAACTAAAGGGAGCACAGTTCTGATGAAGAGGATCAGAATGGTTAGTTAGCAAAAGAATGGGACTAGGTTTTAAAGCCTTCCCTGGAGTGAGTTAGGGTCTGGTAATTTTCATTTGGGTCATGAATTTTTTTTATTTCTATCTCATGTTTCAGGGGCTTTTCTTCTGTAGAATATAGACTAACAGCCATTCTTACTCTTAAAGACATCCCTGGTGCCTTCCTGCTGCTACAGTGTACCTGTTCTTTGAGACAAGTGCAGGGGAGTAAGGGAAGGCAAGTTCCATATATTGCTACCAAAGGGGGATAGGGAAAAAAGACATGTCTCCATTTTGGTGGGTAACAGGTCATGAATTAAGACCCAAAAATTCAAGTCTCTTACTTGAAGGGTCCCTGTCCTAGTAAATGTAACATTGATATGTAACTCTTTTTTCCCAATCTACCATCCATTTTTCAATTTTGTCAATTGGCCCAATAATAATAATGTATTTTTTTCTCTCCAGCACAGGATTCAGTTTTGGCTCAGGTATTATAGTGTATTTAATTGTCTCTTAGTCTCCTCTAACATGGAGCATTTCCTTGGCTTTTCATTTTCTTTTATGACACGAACATTTTTTTAAAAAGTAGTCCCTTTAAAAAAATACTAGACTATTTCTTATTTTGAGTTTGTCTAATAATTCCTAATGATTAGTTTCAGATTATTTGTCCTGGACAGAATAGAACATGAGTGATATTGTATTCTCATAGAATTGTGCCGAGATATAGTCTGTGTGCCACCCTCATTTATTACATTAATTTTGATTTCCTGGTAAAGGTCTTATCTGAATTGTTCACAATATAGTTAGTAGTTTTCCTTTTAATCTTGTTACTAATAAGTGATCTGCGGGAAGACACCATAATCTTACTCCTTATCAAAAAATTCCTCTATATTTAATAACTATTGATTTTTATCTGAGCCAATCTATCCTTATTATATTAGTTGACACATGAAACATTTTCAACTCAAACACTCTTCACATTTATGTCAGCACTTGGGATTCTTCTGAAAGCAGGAGGTCTTCTTCCTATATTTATATACATATTATCAACACGGACTCATGAAATAATTTTTTCCCTAATAGTTGGTGCTCCAGTGGTCTCAGTCTTGACAAGCAGGTGTTCCTTCAAGCTGGCTCTGGTTCTTGTGACATGTATATATCATTTCTTACTGACATCAAATGATGTTCTAGATTTCCTTGTACCTTTCTTGGCCCACGCATTTCCTCAAAGAACTCTGGTTACTTCCAGTAAGAAACAGTGAAAGAAATCAATATTTAAACTCTATGTCCTGGTAATGTTTTAAGGATAGATTCTTAGAATTGAATTTTTTATCAAAGACTATAATTTCTAAAATTCTTGATATAGATCACCAAATGATGTCCTGGAAATACACTGATTTAGTCTCTCACCTGTAGTATTTAAGAGCATGTATTTCTCTTTACATGCTCACATTTATTATTTTTTCCTAACTCTGTAAGTATAAAGTGTACCATAATTTTTATTTTCTAAATTATCAATGAGGTTAAATTTATTACCTGCTTTCATTAAATTATCTGTTCATAGTGTTTTATATATCTTCATTAGGTGCTCTCATATTTGTGACAATGAGTTTTGCAAAATGTTATTCACATTTTAATTTTTCTTTTACTCACTATGTAGTTCAGGTTGGCCTTAAGCTCTAAGTAGGCCAGGTTGATCCTTCTGCCTCAGCCTCTCAAGTGCTGGGTTTATAGGCATGCACCACCATGCTCAGCTAATTTGACTTTTGTATTGAGTCAAATCTACCTTTTCCTTTTCTTCCATTGCTGTAATGCTTTTAAATATAGTGTATAAAGCTTATATTCATGTTGCTAACTTGAAAATCAAAAGAAGCTTTCTTTTGTGGAAAAGAAGGGAATAAATAAAAATATCAATTACTTTCAAAGAGAATTTTGTAATAGGAGCAGTTATTACTATTGGAACCATTCCTAAAAAAAGTGTATGCATGCTTGTGAGTGTTTCTATTAAGAGTTATCTTAACATCAGGTGTAGTTAAAAGATAAAATAACATTAAGCAAAAGATTATTTTTACAAAAGACCAAGTGGTATAAAAATGCCCTCTAGTGGAAGGTAGGTTACCTCTACAATCAAACTGCAAGAATAGGAAATCTACTATTTTATAAATACAACTGTGATGAGATTTTTCTCTTGTTGTGAACAACAGAATCAATAACCAAATTAAGAAATTAATTTCTTCATAGCTTATATATTCTTCTTGAAAGGATTTTATTTATTTGGATTGCTTCCAAGATGCATTATCCCATGAATAAGAACAACCAAATTGTTATAGTCAACAAAGTTTATTTTTCAATCCAAAACATTTTGGCCACTGAGTTTACTCTTTCTGGTAAGCTTATACAAATCAGTATTAAATTGTCCAAGTATATAATCTGAATATGTTTTAATTTCATGTGAGAAATTGCTTTAATGTTATGAAAGAAAATAGTTTGCCAAGTCACCAGGTGATTTAATGATAACTCTATAAAAGGAAGACAAAAATGCTTATTTTATTAATTCGAGTCAATATTATTAAAAAGAGATAAAAGGATAAAGAAATTGACTATATAAAGTTGATTTTTGGTGGGGGTAGGGTATCGTCAGAGGCTAACCCAAGGCCTTATCACAGTGGAAATCAATAGATACAGTAGATATGAAGTGAGACAAATTATTCTTTAACTATTTGAGATAAAATCTCTTTTAGGAAAATTATTAAGATGATTAGGGTAGTAAAATATTTGTAAAATACTAAAATCTATTACTTCATTGATTAAAAACTATCTTAACTCATACATAGACAGACTTAGTTATGACAAAAGTAATATTGAAGTACAGAGGTAAATGCTTCTGGGTCAATTGGATATTCATATTGGCAAAAAATGAGTCTTACTTAGTCTTAATTAGTCTTAGTTCAGGTAGATTGCAGATCTAAATGTGAATGATGCCAAACTAATCCCTTGTTTGGAAGATATTTATAAGAGAGCATTGTAACGGAAGTACGTATGCCATAGTAGGATATGAGCATATTCAAGAGGCTGAGACAAGGGGAAGTTTTTGAAGCCAAAAGGGGAGAAATTAACTGAAGCTACTCAGATACACAGTTTACTGGTCTTGGAGATCTGTGCAAGCATCAGTGTCAGTTCATGGAGAGAGGTGTCATTGCTGGGTGAGTGTTCTGTCAAGTGCATTTTGTCTGAATTTTTGCTTTCTCAAGGAATGGGAAAGATAAATCTTGTTACATATATTTGTGTGTATCAGTGTGGGTTCACCAGAAGAACAGACTTAATATCATATATATGATACATAAAGGATTTGCTAAAATCAATGAAATATGCCATCTGCGTGCCAGGAAGCTGGAATATTCAGTCAAAAGTTGAAGATCCAAAGCTCACTATGGAGTCTGTTGTTGGAAAGCCAATGGGTCTGCATTGGAAGGCTGAAGTGCCTGGACTGGACACCCAAAGGAACTTGAAGGAACTTGTCCAAAGGCAGTGGCAAAGACTGGAGCTCATCCAAGGAAGCAAACGGGAAGACTTCCTTCTTTTTCCCTTTTCATTCCGTTCAGGGTACAAGCCTATGGGTTGGTGCTACCTACATCCAGGATGGGTCTTCCCTCCTCAGTTATGGCCTACACGTCAATCATCCACAGGCATATCCAAAATTGATCTCCACTAATCAGCTAGCCTTTTAAAAAAATCCGTTCATGTTGACCTATCACAATTAACTATCACACTGTGCAGTTGTACAAGACATACAAAGCAAGGGGTAGGTGTTGGAGAAGAAATCTCTTTTGGACCATTAGAAAATTCTTGAGAAAGTTCTTATTTCAAAGAAGCAGACGTGAACCCTGTCACTTCATAGCTTCCCATTTCATTTTTTTTTTCTGGGCCTGAAGAGAACAGTTTCATCTTGATATCTGAAACTTTCTCAAAGGTAACTCAGCAAGCTTCTAAAAGAAAACGTAAACACCTAGGGGCTAGCATATATTTCTCAAACAGGACACAAATAGTATTAACTGTAACAAAAAGGCTGATACACTGGACTAAATGAAAAATATCAACCTCTTCACATTAAAAAAAAGTGTTGTGACGAGAGTGAGAAGGCAAGTCACTCATGGAGAAAATATTTGCAATATATAAATTCAATAAAAAGACTTCACGAATATCAATAATAACTACAAATTAACAAAAACACAGTAGAGAAGGACTTATTATGGTCTTTCCATGTAGAGGAGATATTCTAGTGGCAAATAAACTTTTGAAAATGTGTTTAATTTCCTTAGTCATTAAGGAAAGTGAAAATTGCAATGTGACAGAAAGTATTACAACCAGAGATGAGTTGGTAAATGTCCATAAGCTTTCTAGAGGAAGGACAAGTACATGTGTATTTAGCATAAATTTTTAAAAATACTGTTTATTGTAAATTCCATATAGCTCATTGATTCCTACAGAATGCTTTTATTGATTTGTATTAAACTCATACATCCATATGTAAGGTTGCAATTCATTCATGGTTTGACAATTTTTTTTGCTAGTCACAACATTCTACAAACATGACACCTTTGAGTTTATGGTTATTGACATATCTCTATCACTTTCTTAAGTCTGTACAAGTTTCTTAGATCTATACTTGTATAAGTCAACAAAGCAGTAAATTGAGCCTGCTAATAGTTCCCAGTTTCAGTGTGTGTGAATACTACTCTGTGCCCAGTTACCTGCACAACACTGCTGAAGAGGTTCACAGTGCCATATCATTATGTATTATTTGTAGCATTTAGGTACAATTGGTATAAATAACATAAAGAGCATAGACAACTGATGGAATAAAGAGACAATGGATTTCAAATACTTATTAGCTTTGTTTTGATATAACTTACTTAAGTTTATGTAATTTAATTTCAAATTATGGTTGTGTTTAACAACCTGGTCCAAATTTTAACCATGGGCTCCTGAGAGCCACTATGAGCCAATTCCAGCATGAAAGTGAACCCATCAGAAAATCTCATGACCTGACAATTCAATTCCTAATGTAAGCCCAACAAAAATATGCATATAGGTCACGCGGGAGAAGCCGAATCAACCCGCTGCAGACAGGCAGGTCTGCCCATGCACTACCAAGGTCCCAAGTGGCACGGAACATGCTGAATCAGCCCACTGCAGACAGGCAGATCTGTGCACACCCTACCGAGGTCCTGAGTCACGCAGAACACAGCAAATCACCCTGCTGCAGACAGGCAGCCACCTGGTTCCACACTACAAAGACATAGAGGACACCAGACCACCAGACCAAGGTACTGAGTCCCGCTGCTCCCGGCCCAGAGGTAGGGGCTTCCAGGTCACCATCCCTCCCGCTGCTCCCAGCCCACAGGAAAAGGCTTTTGGGCCACCTTCTGTCCCACTGCTCCTGGCCCAGAGGAGGGGGCTTGCAGGCCACCATCCCTCCCACCACTCCGGGCCCAGAGGGAGGGGTTTGTGAACCGCCATCCCACTGCCCCTGCTCCAGAGGAAGGGGTTCCGGGCCACCATCCCTCTCGCTGCTCCCAGCCCACAGAAAAGGGCTTTTGGGTCACCATCCCTACCGCTGCTCCCGGCCCCTGTCCTACCTCTCCCAGCTCAGAGGAGGTAATCTGTGCAGGCGCTAACAACCCCCCACCCCAGTTGAAATGAGAAAACACATAAATAAGTCTCAAAATCAGACTTCCAGATCACCTACAGCAACCTCAAAGGGAAATGAGATGGAACACTCTGATACTCAACCACCTGGACCCACTGAACTGGC